>CM021101.1:552102834-552557332 GCA_007115665.2 Sequoiadendron giganteum | reverse complement strand
CTAAAAGGCCCCAAAGGCCCATCAAAGCAAAAAGGAAATTTTCAAAGACCACAAAGGTCCATAAATCAAAATAAAATTTCAAAAGGCCACAAAGGCCCATCAAAGCAAAAAGGAAATTTTCAAAGACCACAAAGGTCCATAAATCGAAAAGAAAAATGTGAAAAGCCGCAAAGGCCCACAAAGAAAAAATCAAAGTCAAAAATCATGTGGATTCCTAAAAATCTCATAGAAGCAATAGAATCTAAATTGGCATCCAAATTCGCTAATCCAAAAGCTTCCTCCAATTTTCCATCTAATAACCTATCACCTTCCAAATCCATTTTTCCTCCATCACTCCACCACCCTTCAAGGTGTGTGCCAATGTTGATCTTTCCATCCTTTCCATCTATCCATCAACAAGCCTTCCAACCTCCTATCCATTATCCAACATTCATCCCCCAGCATTCTCCTTTAATCCAAACCTTTGGATAAGTCCTTAGATTCTTCCATCATATCATTAATTTTCCAACATTTAGGAGTCTAATTCCCATTGCCATGGTTTGTTAGAGGGATATTTCGTTGTGAAACTTGACGCTTAAGTCCTTCCTCCATTTCCCTATCATCCATATCATATCTTCCATATTCTTCTTGCACTCTACACTTAGGTACAAGTTCCATCCATCTTATCATTCATGGTCATTATCCTTTCTATGCTCATTCCTTACATTTCCACCTTTGATCTTGACAAGGTTAAGGATCTTCTTGAACATCATATATCTTATCCTATATTCTTTATCCATATCTTCCATACCATATCTTTCATCTTATCCATATCCATAATTCTTACTAGATACATCCTTTCTTCCTTTCCTTGGTCTTGATGAGGAATAGGGGAAAAATACTTGGGCCTTGTGTCTGTATCTTATCTATATGATATTGATCATACCATTCAGTATTTTTGTCCTCGCTTTCTTCCATTCCATATCTTCTAGCTTATCAAAATCCATGTCATCATGTACCTTTTCAACCTTGAATCTTATCATACAAATCATATTTAAGCCTAGCTACAAAAAATTATCCAATCCTCATATCTTTTGTCAATCAATCATCAATAATCATAAATCTTATCATCATCATGTCTTATGGAATTGATCATTCTTGGCATCTTAATCAATCATACCATTATCATCTTTCAACAAGAGATATGTTGCTTGAGTGACATGTTTTGTAGTGAAACTTTCATTTTGATCTATCAATTATCAATGGTTCCATTTACCCCTATTGTGGGGCATCTTGTTCCTTCAATCAGGCATATCATCTCATTTCATCTTAAAATATCCTGAAAAATACAAAAAAATCATAAAATTTGAAAAAAGGTGCAATAAAATCTCAAGTACATATCATTGCAATGTAGTCATGTCTCACCCTAGCTTGGGGGAAAAATCCTAAAATCACTGGGGGCAATAAACATTGGTGGGGAGTGTTATCTCTCAAGAGCACATTTGCTCTTTCTAAGACCTAATCTTTGGCCTCCCTAGACTATTCTTCTCTACCTCGCTCAGGGATCACTCCTAGGACCCTTGTTCCCTTATAGTACTCTCCACCAACTTCAAACATTCACCTTTGCTCTCAAATCACCATGAGCTCCCATGGGATCAATTTTGCTACAAAGTTCCAAAACCATTCTTGGGACTAGGAATAGATCTTCCTACTACTCCTTGTTTTTTTTTTCTCCATTTTGATCCATCTTGGTGGATCCCTTCTTCATTTGGCTACCGAATTCAAGAAACTTAGTTTTTAGGCCTTGTAGCCTTTTTGGTCAATTAGGCCTCCAAAACCCGGTGTTCTTGGAATAATGCCTAAACTTCCTTTAAAAAACCCCCAAATCTTTAGGGATTCCTTCTCTAGACCTCCTAGGATCCAATAATTTCTAGGAATTAGACCTCCTTGGTGTCCATACATAGGCCTTTAACCAAACCCCCCTATTGTTAAGGGTTTCTAGGGTTTATGACACTGTCTGACCTCTTTCACTTCTTTGAATGCCTTAACGGTCTCCTCTGCACTTCTCCTTGCATACACATGTCCAAGAAAAATGCCCGTACACCCCTACACCATGGATTGGCACAAACCAATCCATTTAGAAAGTCTTCTTGCTGTTGTTCTATCCAAGCACCTAGCCAGAATGCCCCTGCACTTGCCTAGAGCTTGATGGTTACATCAACTCCCCTGCACACAAAGACTCCAAAAGCTATGTTTACACTATGTACATAGTCCCCTACTTGATTCCAAGTTTCCATGGAAGATTTTCCATGAGAATTCAAGTGGGGATCATTGTTTACAAAATTGTCCCTTAATCGGGCAGTGAAATCAAGAACCAAAAGAATTTGCAAAACCTTAACCAGTTGATCTAAATGACTAAACCAATTTTGCACAAGGCAGGAATAGGTCACAAATGAAAGAATCAAAGAATAAGTTCAGTCCTTTTAATCCATTAATTGACTGGATGAAGGCTCTGTCACAAAAATCCAAACAAACTTGCTCTTTTCCAAGTCACAATCTCTTCTTCCCAAATCTCAGTTCGTACAATAGCTTCCCCACATGTCATATCAGGGTTTTGATAACCTTATATACCTTATGCCCTCATGTTAGGACCCCTAGGTCAGCCTTAGAACATCACTAATGCCATTTTCAAACTTTTAGGACAAATTACCAAGACAACATTGTCAGATTTGCCTAATCTCCTCATTAAGACTTCCCCAAACCTCAAGGCTCTAAACTAACCTAACTTTTCTAGAAAACACACATCAATTCAACCTTGGGACTTTATAACCTAGCCCTTATTACCTTGGTGGTTGGATAGAACCACCTACAAGCCAAAATTTTCAAAGATCTCTCCAAAAGACCTTAAGGTGCTCCTGCACCATTCCCCCCCTGCAACAAAGAAGTTAAGGAACCTATGGTGTTAAGAACTTCTCATTGATACCATGCTTCTTGAAATCACTCTCTGCTATCCAAGTAGCCTCTAGCTTTGGTTAATGTCTCCACTTCACTAGGTGCTCCATGTATGTCTTGTGCCTAGTCTTCTTCTTCACCCTTGAATCCAGAATCTTGTCAACCTATGGTCTGATCGGATCAGGTACCTTGAGTCCTTCCACATCCTTACTCACCTCAGCACTATACTATTCCTCATCCATTTCTAGTCCTTTATACTTCACCAAGTCCTGCACATTGAAGATAGGTGAAGTGGACATCTCCTTGGGTAACTCCGCCTTGTATGCATTTGATCCATACTTAGCCAAAACTTTACATGGCCCTATCCTTTTCATCTGTAGCTTAGTTGGTATGCCTTTTTGTAGTCTTGCCTTGTTCAAGTATACCATCACCAAATCATCTATTTCAAATTGTAGATCTCTCTTCCCTTCATCTCTTTTAGCCTTCAACTTCTGGTTAGCCTCCATTAATGTCTTGTTTACCTACTCATGAACGTCTCTCATTGATTGACCAAAATCATCAGTATGTCCACTGATTCCTTCATAACCTTTTAGGTCTCTCAGCTCAAGTACACCTCTTGGATGTAGCCCATATACAATTTCAAATGGACTCTTACCAATGGACTTGTTTGTGCTATCATTATAGGCAAATTATGCTTGTGAAATAACTTTTTCCCATCCTTGTCCATACCCCTTAGTTAGACACCTCAACAAGTTACCAAGTACCCTATTTATCACCTCTACCTATCCATCCATTTGAGGATGATATGCTGATCTATGAGACAAGTTGGTTCCTAACCTCCAAAGAGTTTTCCAAAAATATCCCATAAACTTCACATCTCTGTTTGCAACTATGCTCTTTGGCAACCCATGTATCCTTACTACCTCCTTGATGAATAGGTGTACAATCTAACTTGCATCATGTGTTGTTTTGCATGGGATGGAATGGCTCATCTTGCTGAATCTGTCCACTACCACAAACACACTGTCAAAACTAGTCGGTGTCCTAGGTAGCCCTACTATGAAGTCCATGCTTATGCATTCCCATGGTCTATTTGGGATGGGTAATGGCTGATAAAGACCTACATTTGTTGATGTTCCCTTTTCCTTTTGACACACTCCACATTGCTCCACATACCTTCTTACATCTCTTTGCATCTTAGGCCACCAATAGAACCTCTCCACTAAGTCTAGGGTCTTGTTCAATCCAAAGTGTCCACTCAAACTGCCATTGTGATTTTCTTGGATAAGATTCTCCCTCATGGAACCTCTTGGAACACATAATTTTTTCCCTCTAAACAATAGACCATTCTGCAAAGTATAATCTGCATATTCACTATGAAAATGGTTTTCAAAATTGGTACATACCTTGTAGATCATTGAGAAAATAGAATCTCCTTCATATAGTTCTTTGAATTCTTCAACCCCTGTGCTCTACAGCTATATCTCTTGAATGGTAAGCAATCTCCTGCTTAGGGCATCTACAACCTTGTTGTTAACCCCTTTCTTGTGCTTGATAGTAAAGGTGTATGACTGCAAAAACTCCATCCATTTAATGTGCCTCAAACTGAGCTTCTCTTGAGTATTGTTGTAGCTTAAGGCCTGATTGTCAATGTATACCACAAGTTATTTGAGAAATAGGTAGTGCCTCCACTTTTGAAGAGCTTGTACTAAAGCATACAACTCCAAGTCATAGGATGAGTACCTAGACTTTGCTTCATTTAGCCTTTCACTAAAGAATGCCACTGGCCTTCCTTCTTGGCTTAGGACTACACCCACTACTATGTTGCTTACATCACATTCCACTATGAATGGTTTGTCAAAGCTTGGTAAAACTAGGATTGGTTGGGTAGCTATCTCCCTCTTCAATCTTTCAAATACTTCATTGGATTCTTTGGTCCACACAAACTTTCTTTTCAGTCCTCCTTTGATGGTGTCAAGGACCGGTGCACAGATTTCACTAAACCTTCTAACAAACTTCCTATAGAATTGAGCTAATCCATGGAAACTCCTAACTTCAGTCCCTTTCTTGGGAGTAGGCCAACTGAGAATGGCTTCAACCTTGCTCTTGTCCATCTTCAAGTTCCCTTGAGATACTACAAATCCTAGGTAGACTAGCTCTTGCTTCATAAACTCACTCTTCTCGAGATTTATGGTGAGCTTCTCCTCTTGAAGTTTCTTCAACACAAGTTCTAGGTGCTTCATATGTTCTTTTTTTTTTTCTAAAGATGAGGATATCATCTAAGTATACTAACACAAAGACTCCTATATAGTCCTTCAAGACCTCATTCATCACCCTCATAAAAGTGCTAGGTGCATTTGTAAGCCCAAATGGCATTACTAACCACTCATATAACCCCTCAGTGGTTTTAAAAGCTGATTTCCATTCATCTCCCTCTTTCATCCTAATCTGATAGTAGCCACTTTTCAAATCAATCTTGGAGTAGTACTTAGCACCCCCTAAAAAATCCATTAAGTCTTCTATCCTAGGAATAGGAAACCTATATCTAATGGTTATCCTATTTATGGCCCTAGAATCAATGTACATTCTCCACTTATCTCCCTTCTTAGGTGCCAACACCACTGGAACAACACATGGGCTTATGCTTTTTCTAATCAACCCTTGGTCCAAAAGATCCTGAACTTGCCTTGCTATCTCCTTGTTCTACTCTTGTGTCATCTTGTATGCAGCCTTGTTAGGCAATGTTGCTCCTAGCACAAAGTCTATTTGATGATTGATTGCCCTCTTAGGTGGTAGTGTAGCTGGTGTGCCTTTACAAATGATATCCCTGAACTGGTCCAATAGTTGCTTCACTTCTGTTGTCATAGGTAGCCGACTAGGTGACTCCTCCTCCTTTGGCTTCAACATGATTTCATAGACAACTCCTTCTTCCTCCTTCATGTCTTTTAGGAATTCCTTTCCACTCATCAAAAGTGCACTAGATTCTGCCTTCTCCACTGTGCCTTCTTCTATCAAAGACTGGATTTTGTAAGTCACTCCATCCTTCTTGAATGAATACTTGTTCTCCTTACCATTGTGTACTACCTCCCTATCATATTGCCATGGTTTTCCAAGCAACAGATGGCATGCATACATTTGTAACACATCACGTAGTATCCTATCTTGATACTTCCCTATAGCAAAATCAACCCATACTTGTTCATTGACCAATATATTCTACCCCTTATTCAACCAAGTAACCTTGTAAGGACACACATGGGGTATCTTGATGAGGTTCAACTTTTGTATTGCCTCCTTTGATATGACATTATCAGTAGATTCTGAGTCAATGATGACCTTGCAGACCTTACCTAGTATCTTGCACTTGACTCTAAAAAGAGCTCTCCTTTGTTTGTGTTCATCCTCGGTAGGTGCTTTGATCAAGATCTTTCTCATCATGAGACTCTCTCCTTTCTCTAAATCTAAACTCACCTCTGAGTGCTTGGAACAGTCCTCTTCTTGGACATAACTAATCTTCTTCTCACCTTGTGAAGATGTTGGCTTGTCAGGACACCTATAAGTTGGATGACCCAACTGTCCCCAATTGTAACACTTCATGGAAGCAAAATGAGAACTTCTCCCAAATCCTCCTGATCTACCTCTTCCACCATTTATAGAGCTTCTACCTCTGTATCCCCCTCTACTATTTGTCTCCTGTAATTGTTCACCCACCTTAGAATCTCCTTGGCTTCTATGCTCATTGCTCCTTCCGCCAAAACCTCCTCTATGACCACCTCTAGGGTCTCTGCCTCTTCCTTTACCCCTGGTATTAGAATCTTGTTTCTTTTTTAGTTTCTCTTCCACTTTAATAGCCATCTGATAGCAGCTATGGTGGGTAGTAAGTGTGAAGAGACTCAAATCCTCTTGTATGTTCCATCTAAGGCCGTTCAGATACCTATAAACCTTAATGCTTTCAGTTTCTTGCACTCTAGACCTAAGGCTTAGCTTTTGGAACTCTTCTTTGTAGGTAGCTACATCTAGTTCTCTTTGTCTGAGATTTTTCCTCTTGTTATGCAATTCGATGTCATAGTACTCAGGTAGATAGTTTTCCTTTACTTTAGCCACCATTTTTTTCCAATTTCCTATTGGCTTCTTTCCTTCCTTCTCTCTTTCTTCTTGCAAGAACTTCCACCAAGTTAATGCTTGTCCTCTTAACCTTGATTTGGCTATCTTCACCTTTTGTGCCTCTGTAATCCCATCACATTCAAAGTGATTTTCCATTCCCTCAATCCATTCCATAACTAACTCTGCATCCATTCTTCTTGTGAAAATAGGGATGCCTTCTAGTGCCTTGCCACTTAATGCCTTCATTGCTTTGAGGAAGGGTTCCTCTACTAATGGAGGGTTAGGTTCTTGTTCTATGTCTTCCTCAACTTGGTTCTTACCCTTGTCTTTGTCCCTTGCTAACTGCACTTTCATCTTGCTCGCCGACTCTGCAACCTCTTTGAGTTTTTCCTTCATCTCCTCCACAATTTCTTCAAGTAGTCTATTCTTTTCTTGTTGCTCTGTCAAATCTGTAGCTAGCTCTACATTAGTCACCATGGTTCTTTCTCCTATGGATTCGCTTCTCTTTGACATTCACTTCTTAATTCCCATTTGGTGGGGAGTGCTATCTCTCAAGAACACATTTGCTCTTTCTAAGACCTAATCTTTGGCCTCCCTAGGGTATGCTTCTCTACCCTACTCAGCAATCACTCCTAGGACCCCTGTTCGCTTATAGTACTCTCCACCAACTTTAAACTTTCACCTTTGCTCTCAAATTACCATGAGCTCCCATGGGATCAATTTTGCTACAAAGTTCCAAAACCATTATTGGGACTAGGAATAGATCTTCCTACTACTCCTTGTTTGGTTTTTCTCCATTCTGATCCATCTTGGTGGATCCCTTCTTCATTTTGGCTATCGAATTCAAGAAACTTAGTATTTAGGCCTTGTAGCCTTTTTGGTCAATTAGGTCTCCAAAACTCGGTGTTCTTGGAATAACGCCTAAACTTCCTTAACAAACCCCCAAAATCTTTAGGGATTCCTTCTCTAGACCTCCTAGGCTCCAATATTTTCTAGGGTTTAGACCTCCTTGGTGTTCGTACATAGGCCTTTCACCAAACCCCCCTATTGTTAAGGGTTTCTAGGGTTTATGACACTGTCTGACCTCTTTCCCTTCTTTGAGTGCCTTAATGGTCCCCTCTGCACTTATCCTTGCATACACATGTCCAAGACACATGCCCCTACACCCCTACACCATGGATTGGCACAAACCAATCCATTTAGCAAGTCTTCTTGCTGCTATTTTGTCCAAGCACCTAGCCAGAATGCCCCTGCACTTGCCTAGAGCTTGATGGTTACATCAAATCCCCTACACACAAAGACTCCAAAAGCTATGTTTACACTATGTACATAGTTCCCTACTTGATTCCAAGTGGCCATGGAAGCTTTTCCACAGGAAGTCAAGTGGGGATCACTGTTTACAAAACTGTCCCTGAACCGGGCAGTGAAATCAAGAACCAAAAGAATTTGCAAAACCTTAACCATTCGACCTAAATGACTAAATGAATGCTGCATAAGGTAGGAATAGGTCACAAATGAAATACTAAAAGCATAATCTCAGTCCTTTCAATCCATTAATTGACTGGATGAAGGCTCTATCACATAAATCCAAACAAACTTACTCTTTTCCAAGTCACAATCTCTTCTTCCCAAATCTGAGTCTGTAAAATAGCTTCCCCCATGTCATATTAGGGTTTTTATAACCTTATATACCTTATTCCCACATGTTAGGACCATTAGGTTGGGCTTAGAACATCACTAATTCAATTTTCAAACTTTTAGGACAAATTGCCAAGACAACATTGTCAAGATTTGCCTAATCTCCTAATTAAGACTTCCTCAAACCTCAAGGCTCTAAACTAACCAAAATTTGCCACAAAACACACATCAATTCAACCTTGGGACTTTATAACCTATCCCTTATTACCTTGGTGGTTGGCTAGAACCACCTACAAGCCAAAATTTGCAAAGATCTCTCCATAAGACCTTAAGGTGCTCCTGCACCAAACATCAAGCTTAACAAAATGGACAAACATCAAGGAAACAAATGCAACAAAAAAAATGATCGAAATGAAAACATCAATCACTATCAGAACACTTCGAACATCTATATCATATCAAAATCCAAAAACATGTCAAAAATCAGTCAAAAATCCGAAAACATGTCAAAAATTTAGTCAAAAATCACAAAAACATCACAAAATTAGGATGGATGATCTAATTTGAATTATGATTGAAATACTTTAAGCAAAGGTTGAACATGTTGCATTTTGATCATTGTTATCATTTCTTTGGAGCAACTCGATGGTGTATTGGACTAGAGAAGCAAGGGAGGAGAATGGTATTTTATTTCTTTGTTGTCTGTGAATTGTCATGGGAAGTGCTCTACAAAGTATCATGGATGACATTCCAATTCACATAGGAAAATGATTGATTCTTATCTGTTTACACAAGAAATGCTCAGGTCATCTCGGTTTAATTATACCTCGATGCTTGTGTTCGATTGCAATATAAAAAATCATGAAAGTAGTACTCAGGTCATCATTGGTCTAGCACATAACATTGATGGTTGTACTCACTTTCAACATTTTTAAAGCTCTATGATGATACAAAGCACAAAAGTACTGTTAAAATGATAATAATTTGCATATAGTTGCATGATAAAATTAGACTACATTCATATTAGTTTTTCAGTGCATTATATATTTTTCACATCAATTAATGATATCTATATCAGCCTGCAATAGATGTGGAATCATGTCCCACATCTTTGGGAAAAACTCTAAAATCATATAATCAATCAAAAATCAATCATCTTATTAATCTAATCGGCTCTGGTGAGACTTTGATCAAATCTCATGAGCGACTATCATTGAACCTCACCTATCATGAGGTCAATCAATCAATCTATCATTGATCCTCGCCTATCATGAGGTCAATCATCAATCTATCATTGATCAATCTCAATCTATCATTGATCCTCGCCTATCATGAGGTCAATCATCAATCTATCATTGATCCTCACCTATCATGAGGTCAATCATCAATCTATCATTGATCCTCACCTATCATGAGGTTAATCAATCAATCTATCATTGATCCTCGCCTATCATGAGGTCAATCATCAATCTAACATTGATCCTCACCTATCATGAGGTCAATCATCAATCTATCATTGATCCTCACCTATCATGAGGTTAATCAATCAATCTATCATTGATCCTCGCCTATCATGAGGTCAATCATCAATCTAACATTGATCCTCACCTATCATGAAGTCAATCATCAATCAATCATCGAATCTCACCTATCATGAGATCAATAATATTCTAATCTATCTAGATCAACAATCAATATCAAATCAAAGGCTGACACGATAAAAAATCATCAAACACAGGGAGGCAAGGCAGGGAAACATTTTTTCATCTAGCAGAATCAATATTCTATATTGAGAGATAAATTATTTCATCATCAAATCATCATCGAATCATCATAGAATCATTAGAAAATCATAAAAATTTCAAAAAAAATCTAAAAAATCATCAAATCATTAATTTATCTCCCGAGGGGGCATATTATTGACAATCATCTAAAAATCAATATATAGGGCATGTCTAGGGCATACGAATTTTTTTTTATTATCATTGATCCTAGTAGTAGCAGCAAAATTTTCTTCGAAACAACGCATAAACACATCACTTCGAAGAGGGGAAAAATGTATACACCTAAAAATGGTTTGGAGAATTTCAATTAATTGAATACAAATTATTTGATTAATTATCCTAATTTCCTCTACTATTTGAATAAATAAAAATATTTATTTATATAGTTTACGTTCACGTCACATTTAAATTCATCTTAATTAAATAAACAAAATTAAATACTTTGTTTGATTTAATTATCATTTTCCTATTTTATTACTTTGTTTGATGTAATTATCATTTTCCTATTTTATTCTATCACATCAATCTTAAATTAATCAAATAAAATTTAAAACACTTTATTTATTAATTATCGTATTCTTCTATTTAATTTAATAAACAACTTCTATAGTTCATTTTATTAAATTATTTATTCCTCTTTTGCTAATTTAAATAAATCAAAAATATTTGAATAAAGGCATAAAGAATATTCCATCTATATTTCCTCAAAATTGAATTAGATATCCTATGTCTAATTTATGTCTAAATTATGTCAAAATTAATGCTTTGAAACTTCATGGGAAGTTTTGGAGACAAATTGGAGACAAATTCCAAATTCTTCTTTGAATCCTCCTCCATCAATCTTTCCTCTTCTCTTACCTGGTGTTTTCATGGGTAGAGACAATCACCAAAATTCTCTCAATCTCCTCCATCTTTCACCATTCAATCCTCTAGATTGAATCCAAGCCTCTCATTGCCATCCCTGTGCATTTCTATAGCCAAGAAATCTATAAATAAAGCATCATTCAACCAAGATCCAAAATCCCAAGTTACCAAGTTTACTCTACAGAATTTTATCAAGCATCCAAGCATCCAGCATCCAAGCATCAAGCATCAAATTTTCATATCATGGCTGCCTCCCATAGCTGCATTTTGTCAATTTTCATGTCAATTAATATTGCATTAGTTTCATTTATTCATATACATATTATTAGCATCCTTCTCATTCTCTAAATTGTCATTTTAATAATCATAGTGCTCACACGATCTGAAAGCCACAATGATTTAATAAATCTTTGGAGATAGAGAGCAATATGATGCTTTCAGTAGATTATTGTTTTGAATTAGTTCAATTTTATTTGTCTTTGACATAATGTCATATTAAGAAGTGTTTTGTGCTTTACACCTTATTCACACTTACACTATAAAATTTCATCTCCATTGAATACTTACTCTAATTAACTATCTTGTTCATTTGATTCTTGTTCTAGTCCATTTTCTTCACTTCATGGAAAAGGAGCATGATTCAGCACCAACACTGGAGTGTCATAAGGGCTAGATGGTACCAATTCCTAGTTATTGGAGTTGTTTTCATCTTGCTGAACTTCATTTTGGAAGATAGATGTAGTAGTTTGGAATTCAAGACAGTCAAGCTCAGAGTGTTGATTCATCGTATGGAGTCTGCACCATCCTGACAGGGCCGCCTTAGCTAAGTACACACCACTTGAGGGTTTATTCTGATTGGTAGGTTGGTCCAACAAAGTAGGGACACCTCCATTATTTGGCCTAGTGTTCCATGTTTTTTTTTGCCTAGAAGGTTGCCTTCTATCATACCCTTGTCTAGATGATTGCCCACTATCAAAGTTTTGTCCATATTCTTGTGTAGAATCCCTATTTTCCCTATTATAATTGGACTGTAAATTTCTCTAGGTAGCCTGAATTTGACTGTTCTGAGTCCTCATATAAATGAATTCAGTGGTCATCTTCTTGAATTGTTCTATCATCTTATCTAGCCTCTCTTTGTCAAAATTACTATAGGACACAAACCCCACATTATTTTGAGAATATCCTAGTGGTTTCCCTGAGCTTAAGGATTGATTCAATACTTTGGAATTTTGCAAGTAGTTTGGGAAACTGGACTATTATTGTGGATGGATGTGTTTATTGCCACTCTAGGGATAACTAGGCATTGGTAGGGATTGATTCAATGGAGGACCTGGATGTGGGACCAAGTGTAATTGTGGTGCATGATTCATGATAGGTGTGTGATTGGTTAAGGCCTGATTAAGTGCTTGAATTTTCCCTGGGTGAGCAGCAAACCCCAAATATGGAAAGGGTCCTGCAAATTCTACCTCAAATTTGTACTAATATTAACTACCTTCGTATAAGCATTAAGAAAAGTATTAGGAAGGTTAGGTCTCAATTTAAGGAAGGTGGTTGTAAGGCTGTCAAGGGCTTCATAATAAACTTCCAGGGTAGTAGCATTGTCTACAACATAGGTTTATTGCAGCCTAGTGTATGCACAGTGGAATCTATTATTGAATGACCCTATGGGATCATTGAACTCCCCCTTAACCTTAGTAAAATACAGATACAACTCATTAGCATTGATGGGAATTTTAATTTTTTGTAAAAAGGCATTTTCAAGGTTAGTCCAATTGTGTATAGACCCACTAGGCAGATGATTATACCAATAAAATGAATCCTCTCCTAAGGAATATGGGAAAATCCTACATGCAACATATTCATGATTGATTCCCCTATCCCTAAGCCATGTCTGGAAAATACTGATGTGCTCCCCAGCTATCCTGTTAGGGTCTTTGACATGAAACTTAGAGAAGAAATTCTTAGGGTTCTTAGGCATAAAATTATAGTTATTAAAGGACAAGGGTGAGGGGTTATTTGACAAGAAATCCATTTTTGGTGGTGGAGGTGGTTGTGGTTGATTAATAGATGGTTGGGGCTATTGAATGGGGATGACTTTATAATCTAATGATGATGGACTAGATGAAGGTGAAGATGATAAGGAGGATAGAAAAGGTGGGGAAGATGATGATTCTCCCCTTCTTTTGGTCTTCCTTGACCTGGTAGGGGCTTGTGACTCCTAAAATTCTTCCTCCCCTAGTATAGATCTGGTTCTTCTTCGAAACTTGTAATGAGAAATTGCAGATAAAAGACACTCCAATTTGCTTATTCAACCCTCCTTCTAGTGCTAATCTGTTGATGGTGTTTTTTGCATAGCAAAAAAATAGACATAATATAATATCCTATCTCTCTTGAAAGGTAAATGTATTTTAGCAAGGCTTAAGAGATAAACCCAAGGTCTCTAATGTCAGGTCTTGACAATGCAAAAACAACTCAAAGATAAATGTGAAAATGTTGGTAATCACAATGAGCCTTAAAAATAAACAATGTTGAAAGCTTCAAATTCATCAGATCTTGCAATATGTTGATGCTTTTGTAATCCTAAACTAACCCATATTTAAAGGAAATAGAAATATATAAAGGGCTTGAGAGATATTTTCTTTTAAAACTAAAACCTAAGACCAACTGTGCAAACAATCGAAACATTCAAAGTGGACCAATCCTTCCAAAAATTAATTCTAGCTAAACCTAGATTAAACTTGCAATCTCAAATAAATAGTATTATATTCTAAGGAAATAAATATTTTCAAATCATGGAGCATTCACACAAATTAAACTTATTTTATAATTGAAATTAATAAATACCCACAATTGGACTCAACACACAAGATATAGGCCCAGACTAACTTTACACAACAACTTGCAATCAACAACCATCTAAAAGTACAGACCAAGGATTTCTCAAACACCTCAAATATTGAATAATTAACACAATCACATCACATCTAAACCCAAAATCTAACATGCAACTACAATTTCAAAGCAATCTTTAAAGATCTAGAAAACAAGAACCATGCAAAAGTGAACAACACAAGAAAGAGCATCAAAACACAATGTCTTTACTTGTCTAACTCTTTTTTAGTCCTAACTATCTCAACTATGTCTAACCCTTACAAATGAATTTGAGGCCCCAATTTATAGAGAAATCACCTTAGGTGAGCCCAAAATTAGGGTTACAAAATTAGGTTTGGTAGACAGGTCAGCCAATAGAGTTTTATAAAATAAAAACTACATTTAACATTTTAAAATAGGCTATAGGTTGGCTTGGACCCTTCTAAAAATATTCCCTTGTTGCCACAAAATTCTATGTCGCCCCTCCTAGTTGTAAATTCATGTGACTAGCACTACTCCCTAGGTCACTCCAGGCTGGACATTTTCTCCTTCCTTATTGGCCTCTAATCTACTAGAGAGTTATTTAACCTTTTCTAATTTCTCTTTCATATCAGCTGGATCTAGAGTTGGAATAAATTTTATTCTTAATTTATGAGTTTTCAACTCATCAACATATTTGGGCATCATTTTATTCCATTCAACTTGTAGCTCATGATATTTGTCCAGCTTAGAAATATAAATGGTTGCATCCTCTAAATGATCTTTGGAAATTTGAGCTCTATCAGATGGAGCATAAATATCATGCAACCATGCCTACAATCTAGTGATGTTCATTTTGTTCTAACCAAACTTTCTTCTCCCATTTATTATTTCCATAAAGGTTATGCAACTATCAAATATTTCCTTCATTTTCCCTATAGCTTCATTATCTTCTTCAATACCTTAGAGAGAAGTTCCTTTATGTAGTTCCACACCTCTATCCACTCGATCACTTTGCTGATATCATTAGAGGTAAATATGTTCATTTGAGCCAATTCTTGCTTAGGCACCTACAAAATATCCTTCAACTTCTCAACAATTGATTCATCATTTTTTGTTGCAATCAACAACAAATTGAGAGGTTTCCTCTAAGAATTCAATGGATTTTGCATGAATGTTGAATATTTTCTCAATAGACTCATCTCCCCTGCCACTGACATCATGCAACCATTTTTGAGTGTTGTGAACTGAGGATTTCAGCTTTTCAATTTTTGAGATAGATTCTTTTGGAAAAAATCCCTTTGGAATTCAAGAACCCTCATTGTCAGTTGTTTGTAAAGGCTTCAACAAATGCTAAACATATTTATACACATCATTAAGTTTCCTTTGCAAATTCTCCTCCTCAATTTCTTTTTCTAGTCTTCTTAGGATAGCCTAGAATGATTCTTGAACCTCTTCCTTCTTTTGTTCCTTAGTAGATGGACCTGGATTAATTGTTTCCACCTTGTAATTTGTGGGCCTTATTTTATCTTTGTACCTATTTTTTGCAAGAAAAGATATATGAACAACTCTATTATTGAATTCATACCTTGAGAATTTTGAAATTGTTCTATCTCTTTTCCTTTGTTTGGGTTGTCCCCATTGCTCTAAAATTTTGTCATAGCTAGGAGTCTCCTCTTCAAATATAATTGGCTTCTTACTAAGCCTATTTTCTAGCCAATTGGGAACATCAAGCTGCTTTGTTCCTATGTTAGTGGAAGGAGCTTCTTGTTCAGTCTTGTCCTAAGTTGGGCTATCAACAACTTCTTCATTCCTATCTACTTCTTGTTGATATTCCTATTCATTTATCATTTCCTTTTCTAGAGATTGGGATGGCACCTCTTGAGTAACCGAAGATTTAACATTCTTGCTTTGAGCTCTATAGTTTGATTGCCCAAATTCCTCCATGAAAATTTTCCAATCTCCACTTCTGGGAGTAGAGTTTTCTTCATCTTCTAACTCATGCTTCTTCGGATTATTTGATATGTTGCCTTCCTCATTGGTTGCCTCCTCTAGGATTAACATATTGTGAAGAGGAGAAGGAGGAGGAGAATTATTTCTTGTAGATATTCTCTGATGAATGCACAAGAAGAATGTTTTTATTAAACTTTTATAAACTTAAAATTATTTATTATGTTATTAAAAGACTATTATAGTGGTTGATAATATGTTTAATGTTTTCTTGTTTTATGTTATATTTGGCTAAATTGATGGATACATTAGATATGATTTTTTATATTAAATGTGTCTCTTTTAGTTGTCTTAATAAAGATATGATTGTGCAAATTGAAACATATGCTATCATATATGCAATATATCTTTGAGAATTTCATACAGGCACTTCAATGCTGACTGTGAGATGAATCTGTTAGACTCCCTGTTTAACAACATAGTGCTAATCACGCTTCTGAGGGCTCTAGAAAGATCATGAACTGCTATAATTCTAAATTGGCTCTCACTTCTGATTCTGGAGAACTGTTGCTACAACTGGAATAATGCGATATTCTCTTGATACTCTCAGTTAGAGTTTCATTTTTCTTTGTACTCTATAATTTGGTGACTAGCACTAATTTTTTGAATTTAAAATAATGGATATTATTATAAATATCCATCCTTAGGTTTATTTAGAGTTAGTCAATATCTTGCTGAATATTGTAACTATTGTACTCTTGTTTTACTCACCATTTTTGGCCAATTCAAATGAAAATAGAAGGTTGATCTAAATCATTGTGTGAAGAACCCACTAGAGGAAGAGCAAGACCCACTTGACCGAAGGAGGTGATCCCGTGTCATTGTCATTTGATTAAGTTAATTCTATTTTGTGATAATTGGTTAGATGTTAGCACTACAATTCTTCTTAATCAATGTTTAGCAATTATATTTCCTCAGATTAGATTAATGCCATTTGAATTAGTTAAATCATTTTACTATAGATCAGAGTTAGATCATTCGCTATATATTTCATTAAATGAATGTAGTTGTAGAAAGACTAGTAATAATGACTAATGTAAGGATAGAGCCAAAGCTGAATTGGAATGTGTTGTTGGGAGTTTAGTTTTATCACTTTCTAGATTTAAATTTTTAATTCTTTTCAGCATAAATAGATTCAATGTTTCCTAGATTATAGTTAATTAGTTGGAGCATAATTAAATTTTTGTTTAGCCACTTTAAATTGTGTATGCTAGATTTAGAGTTAACTAGAATCACTTCATAAATATCCCAATGAACCACTTGCAATTGAGTAAGGTAACATCTACACTAAGTCACTATAATCAAAATGGGTTTAGATAAGCATCAGTTAGTGAATCAAAAAAATTCAATTCTTTTGGAGATGGCAACGGAATGGATCTTCTATCACTTTCTAGGGTTTTCACCTAGAAGGAAGAGAGATTTCCTTTTCCATTCATGGGGACCATTAAATCTTGTGATTCATTAGATGTTTAGGGATTGAAATTGTAAAGGAGTAAGATATGAAAATGTGTTGAGATGTATTATGAAAACTTAACTACTTAACCTAAACTAGTAGCATTTTTGTTGTTGGAAAACACATAGTGTAATGTAGTAGAAATGAAGGCAATAAGAGTAAACTAACCTAACAGAACAAAAAAGTGCACCTGGACACCAAAGAGGGCTGAAGATGAGGTTGTAGAGGTCACTAGAATTTTTGAAAATTAGGGTTTTGAACTATTTGGGACACTTCGCCAACTAGGGCAACCTAGTTCCTTTTTGGAAAATCTGCTCCGGAGGCCATTTTGGTCGACTAGGTCCCCAAATCTCAAAAAATTTATAACAGAAAGCCTTAATGGAACTAGGTCTCCATTATGGGTGACCTAGTTCCTTTCTACTTTTTTGGTAAACAAAAAGTGGACTCGGGTGCCTTGGGTCTATATTCTGCTTCTCTGTGGGAATCTTGTCTGAAACTTGCAATATAACCTGCAAAACAAAATGTATTTGTGTTTTTAATGTGGGGTTTTCCTTGGTCAAACCCCTAGTTGTATTTAAACTTGAAATGAAATGGAAATTTTCAAAACCCTAGCCCTAAGTGTGTCTAGAGCTAGGAAAACCTAAAACAAAGAAAAACCCTATTCTATTGTGCTAGAATAAGATGTGTGTAAAGGATTTCAGATAATGCAAGACTCTAAGCCCTAGAAATCTTACAAAATTGCAAATAAGAACAACAAGGAATGAAAATGGTATGAAAACCTCAAATCTGCAAATGGGTTGAAGGTAGAAGATAGAGGCACTTTGAAACAAGTCTTTAGGAATGATTTGGTGACTAGTTGCACCTCCTCAACCTAGATTTCTCCATGAAACTCCATAGGCATCTATCTCCAACCTTGTCAATGTGTGATCTTGAATGTTAAGTGAGCTCCAAGACCTGCAAAAATCCCTCATTTTTTCTCTCCAAAAGCTTCAACTTTGTTGTGTGAGGGATGAATCTTCTTGAGGAAGATGTTTTTCACTTGATTTTTGGAGTTGAGTGTGGAAAATGAGTAAGAGAGTCAACAAATGACCTAATATATATATATATATATATATATATATATAAGCAACTTGACTTAACTATTAGGAATTTTGACCTAAGAAGCCAACACCCATTGGGGATTTTTAGCTAATTATTCATTTTCCCGCTTAACACTTGAAAAATCCTCAAAAAGGACTAGGTCACCAACTTGGGCAACCTAGTCCCACTAAGGGATTTTGAATGGGGTTGGTACTTTGGAATGCATTTTGATGTATTTTGTCGGGGGTTGAACAATACCTTGGGTATTTCAAGCCTTCAAGTCAAAATTAACATCCTTAGGGGCCTATAAATGTTGGTTTAGGGTGAAATTTGGTGAAACACGACCTAAAGTAGGACCAAAATGGGCACAACATTGTCCTATTCTTCAAAGGTATAAAATTTTTGGTGACACATTTAGCCCCCACTTTAGCGCCCATATGAATCGACATGCATATGTAAGCTAAAGGACTCTAAAACAAACAATGCACCTATATTTTCATAAGAGGATACTTATTTAAAGGGTGGGAGAATGAAGCCCCCATTGTAGCTATCTACAAAACCATAATGTTAGGAACCGCATCTTGCAACACAAATTTTTTAGTAATCCTAACAATCCTTGTATCTAATTCTTAGTGATGAAATTCAAGGGTAGATGTATGCCCCCCCTTGATTTCGCTTGCTTTACAAAGTTGGAATCAAGGTAGTCGTCTAACCACATCGAATAAGGGCACACATATCAGAGGGAATTTCCAAGTACCATGCCTCATAGTGATATGTGAGCGATTATGTAGGGTATGGAAACATGATTCTAATGCAACAAATGACATAAAAAATGGAGTTCACTAGCACCCAAAATGTTGATTTGAATGAAAAATCACACTAAAGGTTTTTAACAAAAGAAAAAGGTACAAATGTTCTTGTGTGTAAAAGTGAGTTAGTTAAAAGGAAAATGACAAAGGAGTAACATACACTTAGTTTTATCATTTACCTTTTCCAGTGTTGGAGAGTGATGAGGAGATAGTGACAACATGCCGATCACAGGAGATTTCATGCCCACAAGGTTGGATGTTTTGTGCGATTAGTTGGCGAGTGGCAACCACGAATAGGAGGTGAGTTGATTCTAGAACCTGTTATTTTGTGATTTTTCAATTATAATATGAATTTAATGCTTATTTAGAGTATATTAGGATCCTAGAAAAAAAGTTCACAAAGTGTCCCTTTTTTTCACAGAGTGTCCCAATTGTTCTTAAAAGTGTCCCTTTCGTTCACAATGTGTCCCTTTTCTTTGCAAAGTGTCCCTTTTCTTTGCAAAGTGTCTTGTTTCTTCATGAAATGTCCTAAAAATATTCTAAGGTGTCTAGGGCCATAGAAAAAGCACACTAGAACAACATTAGCACATTTTCTTAATGAATTAGAGGAAAATTAAAGAAGATGGATGATTTAGATAACATATTGTGAGAATTTGCATCGGTGCCTACATGGTCTCAATAGTGATTAGGTGGGAGACAGCTGGGTTTCCTCAGAGATCTAGTGATAGCACTATCATTAGTAGAGATGGAGCACTTACAAATGGTGGGGATTTATTGGCACTACCTTATGCCATTGATGAGATACCATGAAGCCATGCTGATGGTGTTATGCAAGAGGTGGAATGCAGATGCCTGTACATTTCACCTACCCATAGGAGAGATGACTATTACACTAGAGGATGTCCATCACATTCTTTGAGTCCCTATTCAAGGAGAGCGTGTGCAACTATATAGGGGATGATCCTTTCAAGAGTAGCAGACAAACATGCAGTACTATCTCGGGGTCTCATTCATGATGATAGAGTAGCAGGACAGATAGAGTGGGCAATGTTACTATATTCATGAGCACCCTTGGTGAGGCACATTATGATGCACATAGTGGCACTGGTGCTTTTACTAGATGAGCGCATAGCACATATGGAGGGTGGACTGGTACACTTGGTACAAGGCATGGTAGAGCATCAGATAGTATATGCCTAGGGTTGATGCATTCTAGCACATATGTACTATGATCTTGGGTGATTTGTGTTCTCGGAGTTAGACAACATGGTACATTGCATGCTCTTACAGATATGGTTCCTATAGCATATCACATGTACATGACCAGTGGGCTTCCTGTATCTAACAACAATGGGCTATCCATGAGCATTTGGGTACCAGTTACGACGATTATGGCAATACAGTGATCTTCACTTTTGGAGCGTGAGATTCAACTGACTATATGTAGAGAATATCCTATGGAGGCTCTATCAGCTTTTCCTCAAGTGGAAAAAATATTCTAGATAAATCAGGAGATTACAGATGACTAAGTTCTTGGTAGGACGATACGATCACATAGTGTTGGCATTCTACTATGATTGGGTGATGAGGCAATTTAGACAGGTACAAATACCACCACAACCACGATCATCGTTTAGGAGGTCTATCCAGATTGCACAACGAATGAGAGACATAGAACTCTTCAAACTAGATTATGTCATCGAGAGTGACTCGAATTGCTTAGATCAAAACCAGCCACTGGTTGATGATGCAAATGATGTCAGGGCCACATGGGATCATGAGGAGTGGAGGAGAGCCTCATGATCGGAGCTAGTATTCCAGATGGATGAGCTAGTGGGATATGCTCAGCCTATTCTAGATGAGGGGGAGGATGAGGAGAGAGAGGATAGGGCACAACAGACACGGTACAGGGCTGCAGATATTTTTACAAATATTATTGATGAGGATTATGATGAGGATGTAGACCCAGATTATGATGATCAAGAGGGAGAGGATGAGGATCATGAGGATGATTAGGAGGAGCAAGATGAGGAGGAGAGGAGCCACATATGAGTGAGGATGATGATATTGTGGTTGAGGATCGATATGAGCAGGGAGAGATTTCACCTATTCATAGGTCTAGATCTCGAACAACAATAGTAGCAGGGACCAACACTCATAGCCAAGGAGAGGCCAGCACATCCTTGATGCCCCTAGCATAGGATGAGTTGGACCTTCCACCTTCTACTAGAGATATGGGTGAGCACAAGTGATATTGATAGATGTATTTTATTTATGATTTGTTGCATATATA
Source organism: Sequoiadendron giganteum (assembly GCA_007115665.2). Taxonomy (NCBI): domain Eukaryota; kingdom Viridiplantae; phylum Streptophyta; class Pinopsida; order Cupressales; family Cupressaceae; genus Sequoiadendron; species Sequoiadendron giganteum. The sequence goes on along the minus strand of CM021101.1, from coordinate 552,535,516 downwards.
TTGATATGATGATGTATTACTGATGAGACTCTTATTTTATTTTTCAGGGCCTGTGAAGGGTTGGTGAGAGTTCTTACAACAAGAAGCTATAGAGATAGTGCCAAAGAATTTTGACAAAGAGGAGATGGATACTGACTGTAGACATGGAAAATGTACAGTTTCTTTTTGGCACGCTTGATCCCGATCACTAACATCATTTCTTTCCAAATCACACTCTCAACATTTCATCATAATTCTATCCCTTAATCTAATAAATCATTATTCATCTGATTAGGTCTATCACCTCCTTTTGATTAAATTAATCAATTTAATTTAATTAACCTTGCATTTATGTTTAATTAAATAAGTCATTTTATTTAATTAAAATTATCTAAAGTCGTCTTATTAAATTAAATAAATTAAACCTTATTTGATTTAATCTAATATATTCCTCCTTAGTTAAATAAATCAAATCATTTATTTAATTAATCCCTTCCTCTCAATTTGATTTAAATCAATTCATAAATTTAAGTCTAAATTGTCACATCATCTAATTCTTCATTAAATTAATCAAAATATGATTAAGTTAATCCCTCTCATTAAAATCCTCTAGAGAATGCAAGTTGCACAATAAATCAATTACTTTGATTTATTTAATTCTCTATTTTCCCTCACATGGCATCAAAAGGGAATATTCCCTCTTTTGAATTCAAAAAGGCCAAGTGGACTTGGTCCTTCCAACAAGGCATTTAAGGCCTCTTACATGTCCTTGGCCTTGAGCCAAGTGACATTCACTTCATTTCTCTTCCCTCTTCAACAAGTCATCTCACAATTTCAAATTCAAATTTATGCATTTATTAGCACTTTGGCCAAAATGTGTACAACCACTAACCATTCACATCTTGACATGTGGCATTCAACCACTAGATTGAAAGATAGTCCTAGATTGCTCAAATCTTGCTTTCTTTTCCAAATTGAAAGTTATAAATTGGAGAATTCTCTGCTCATTTCTCATCCAAATCCTCATGCAAATTTACTCTCTTCACATTGAGAGCTAATTTTGTCCATTGCACTCAATCATTCACCATTTTCATAAATTGTAACAAGGTTATGCTCAAATCTCTTTGGAGATTTGACCATTGTTCAATCAATCTACATTGCAACTTAGGAATTGGGAAAGGGCCAATTGCAACACTTCATCGGCACCAATTCCCCCATGGGATCACTAATCTATTGGCTTAATTAGGATTTAGTTTGATTTCTTGTTTTGTGTTCTTCATCATTTTTCCTAATTTTAGTTTGAATAGATGGATTTCATGGGGAATCTCTCATACTTGTTTCCATGCATTTGATCTAACAACCTAACGTGTTTTGTTTCTCTTGTGCATTTGCAGGTTTAGGGGTTCACATTTTGGCGCTAGAAGGAGGGCTTGAAAAGAAATTAATCACGTTTTTTTTTTAAATTATGTGTTTTTCTTAATGTTTTCTTGCAGGTCACAACAAACAGCCGCGCGGAGATATATCGAGCCGCTTTCAGAGGCACAACACAATACTTCATTGCATTTTCTTCCTGCCTGTCTTTTTTTTTAATTCTCCTAACTCCGTCGTACTCTCCTCCACGATGTTATACTGCACCGCCTTCAACACCATGGTGTAATATCAAACCGCGTTTCCTCCAAACTCCGCTGCTCTTGCATTCCCGCCTAATTTTTTTTTTGAAATCGCAAGCAAGGCAGCTTACCCCTGTCGCACCGATTTTCCACTCCCTGTTTTTGTAGATTTCTACCCACAGTCAATTGCGCGGCGCTATATAGTGCCGCTTTCACCCCAAACTCCGCCGCTTTTACAAACTGCACTGCAACAAAATAGGAAGATCTAAAAATGACATGTGCTTTTTAAGTTTGGATTTTTCAATTCCTAACCTTGTTGACTGTCTTTTGCTCTCTGGTTTTTCTTTCATTTTGTAGGTCAAAAGATCATCATGACCTCATACTCATCATGCAAGAAAAAGTGTTTTTAAACACTAAAGAGTTCTTCAATACTTTTGGAGGATTTTAATATTCTGCTTGTTAAGAGAAATTTGTTAATATCTTTGGCCTTAGAAACACTAGATTTAGTTTGGGTTTAAAAAGAACAAGCAATTTCCCTTTTTTTTTTTTTAAAGCAAAGTAGGAGATTCGTTATGACACCATGCTCACTTTGTACAAAGTGTTTTTAAACAATAAAGTGCTCCTCAACACTCTTTAAGGATTTTTTGATTCTTGTTTAAAACGAATTTGTTAATTTCATTTGCTTTAGGAACACTAAACTTCTTTTGGGTTCTAAAATAAACAATCAAATTTCTTTTCAAAGTTGCCAAGGGGCTAAAAAGAACCTTAGACAAACATCCTAGATTTTGTTTAAAGGATAACAATTGAACAAGGCAATCTCACATTTCCTTTGGTGCTTAAAAATAATTCATTATTACTTTGAGGAATTTAAAATAAACATGTGTTCTTGGTGTCTTGTAATCTTTTTTGCAAAGTAGTATCATTTGAAAAGGCGTATGTGCTTCTCTAGCACCTCACGATGATCTTGAGAATCAAAAGTCTTTTTGGTGACACTAAGTTGCATAAAATATTGCCTCCACATTTCAATTTGGGTACCTAATAATTGAACAAAACATGTGAGTGTGAGCATGACATATTGCAGAGGTTTTCCCCTTTGTTTTTCAACAAAGGTTGTGTGAACGACAGGATATGTTAGCTCACTTTTGTTTATCTGCCTTGTGGGAAAAATTAATCACCCAAGGGAATGACCCAACCAGGAACACGCTAAAGCCAAGCGACTTCCAACTGGTATATAAGTGTGGATTCTTGAGGAAAGTTCAAGAATCACGAGGATTATTCTGACGAGATGGACAAAAATGGACTATCGCCGATGTTGGATAATCCCCCATGAACGGCATGCCCGAATTAGAACCCTTTATTTAGAAAAAGGCCAAAACCTTATCTATTTTGTTGGTGCAAAAGGTCATGTCCTTTGAAGCCGCCCCATGTTATACATGCGGTTTTGTTGTAGAAATGGAAATTATGCCATGGGAGACTCATGCTTACTAATTCTTGGCTGACCCGAGAAGTGTGTGTTGTGGAGGGGAGCCAATGTGGTCAAACATTTAGCCATTCACACAAAATATGCACAGTTGGATTTATCCAAGTGGGAACCTAACATAATATTGTCTCATCATCTTAGGATTGTAAAAAGTGCTTGGAAGTGGAAAACACATTGCTTGGTTCTCGAAAAAATTTGCAAAAAAAATATTCACAAGACCTCAAAATTTCAAACCCCTTTTAGGAAAAAAATACCTTTGACGAATTTAGGCACTCTCGTTTTCCCTAGGGATCATATCCATAGAGGTTTCTAAGTGCGTAGATTCTATCATCATTTGTTTTTGATAATGTCAAACATAGGTAACTTTTTCCCTATTTTCCTTGATTTCCACACAATGGACCTTGCGGGATGAGAAAGAAAGTGGGACATTAGGTATATAGTTTGAAACATAAGCAAGCAAGTGTCTTTGGTAAAAGGATTCATTAAAGCCAAGATAAAGAGACAAATTGAACTTCATATGTGTTGCTCCCAATGATTTCCCAAAAGATCAAGATTCCAAAACCAAGGTTCAAGAGGATAAGTCTAAAATCCCATGAACAATGCCTTGAAATGCTCCTTGATGTCAGAGAGAGAATAGTATACAACTTCTACAAAAAGGCTTCAAGGAATAATCCAACTTTGTATGCGTTCTACTACCAAAAAAATCATGAACATTTTGAGAGGTTTGCTTTCCTCACATAGGAAGTCTAGCATGTTCTTCAACACCGAGGTCTTGTAGAAAGAGTTGTGTCTAGGTTCAAGTCTAGGATCTGTTGGTGTTTAAAGTAACAACCCAGGTAGACTTTGAAACTCTCTAAGAGGTAGCCAATCTCTATTTTAAAGAACACCTAAGGCTAGTGGCCAACTGACAAGATTCAGTCAAAGACTGACATCTCCTACACTTCTAGCTCTGCAGGACCAAGGTGGGTAAACCTAAACAATGCTCAAAACTTAATTCACTCATACACTGACATTGTTTTACAAAGCAGATGATTCCCAATGAATCAACACTAAGGGAAGCATTGAAAACTTTAAATTTGGCTAAATTCTTAGTAGGTCAACCCTTTCTCAGCTATTGGAAAGCAGGACACACAATAACATAGTAAGACTAGAATGATTTTGCATTCAAAATTGTTTCTTAGATGCACAAACTGAAAAATAGATCAGTGCCAGTTCTGGGCCATGGAGTCAAACATATAAAATAAATTCTCTACCAAACAGTCATCAACCAGTGGATTTAAATTACTAATGCTTTGCATTAACTATTAGTGCCTTGCACCAACAATCCTTCTCTTGATATCAATCAGATTCTTCTTATCAAATCCCATATGCACACCTGAAATCACAATCACCCACTCAAAGTATTTTAACCATTTCCTTGAAACAAAACAATGAACAGACAAAACAATCTCATGAAAATTGAGATGATAAACTCAAAGACACTTTGTATTATTGAATTTAAATAACTAAAAGTGTACAAAAATGGAGACAATCTGATGACATTCATGAATGTGGAAACACCTTCATGATGTTAATTGCATAAACTGGTTGTATTTACTCTTGAATTCATAAAATTACGACTTATAGACTCAAATAATGACTTAGAAAATACAAATCTCTATCTACCCAACCCAATAAAAAAACTTAGAACCATTTACAATGAGAAGAGAAGAGAAGAAATAGAAGAATGGAGGAAATAGAAGAAGCCCTAAAACTAATCTGCTGCAGACACATGTCAGCTCCATTCCCGTTGATCATCAATTCTATAAAAGAATCTTTCATCTCTCTTCCCATAACAAGCTTTACCACTTAAAACTGTCTTTGCTCATTATTTCCCAGCAACAGAAAACATGCCCATGTGTCCATTCTTCACTCTTTACTTGTAGCTAAAAGAAAACTCCATTCCCGTGAAAAATCATTTTCCTCTGTTTTCCCTCTTTCCTGCATTTTCTTTGTATATTTACTCATTGCTGTATTTATTTTATCTACCAATAGTAACTAAAATATTACATTTTACTTCTATGCAAAGTATTTTAAATACTTTACCCAGCAGCACAAAGTATGCACACTTCACTTTCATAAAATATTTTACCCATTTTACACTTTTCAATTTTAAAAATTCCCCCACACTTCACGGATAAGACAAACTCCGATGATTTAATTTTTCCTCACATTTAGCTCTCTAGGTAAAATATCTTTAAAATATTTTCCTAGCCCCTTGCCCTGTTTATAATGAAATTAATTCACCCCTACTTCATTTAAAATTCTAAAACCTCACACAAGAAAATAAAATGAAACGGGCCCCACCCCCATTTGAAAATTATTTGATATAAGCCTGCCAAAATAATTAATATATTACCCCCTTTCAAATTTCGGGCTTCTCCATTTCACTGAGCCTTCGTTGAAAGATCATGGGGCCCACCATTTAAAATTTATTTGATCGAACCTTGGGGAAAACATTTAAATTTTAAATGTTTTACACTTCTCCCATGCAATCTCGCACACCTCGAGGGCTTTTGGCCGATGTCACACATTATTGTGCAAGGTGTGTGAGCAAGGGAGAGACTGCCCTAATTTTTGCTTGGTTGTGCTTGAGCCTTCATCGTATTCTGCAATGGTGGCCAATCCATTCTCGAGCTCCTCACACCTGCAGATCACAGCATTCCCAGAGACCACATCTACCGGGACACTCCTCAAACAGGTTGTGCCCACCTCCACTTGGTTCAAGCCTTTCCACTTAGCTCCCCTCACGCCATAGACCGCGGGCCTGCATCTCCATTTGCAAGAAAATGTCTAAAGACCGTTCAATGGTTTATTGCCCATGGTGGATTCTGGTCTACTATGGCCAACACACCTTCCACATACTGCCTGTTGTGTGGGATTCTCTTTTAGCAGGCTTCCTCCATTGGTTTGTGCTTTGAGGGATGTTCGTTCCCCTCCAAACCATGCCTTCCATTCCTTATGCTCGGTGTGGGCTGTCTGATGCTCATGCGCACCTACCACATCACTTGGCATGAGCTTTCCATCCCTGTGCTAGCTGTGAGCTTCCCCTCTCATGATTTGCATCTTCTTATATGGCACGAACTTTACCTTCATTGAGCTCCCTCTCACTAGCCGCACATCCAACTTTTCCCCATGTGCGGGCCCTCCTCTGGTTCGCACACCCCTACCTCCAATGTGTGGGTCTTAACACATGCTCTCATTTAGACCCTACTTCTCGGGGCATCCAACAACATTTGCACCCTAGTTTCAAACTCTTTGCAGTGTTGCTCCATCTGCTAATCGCACTTGCTTGAAGTTTACTGGGGCCTTTCAATACTTCCATTGGTGCACAAGCCTCAACAAAATGCACCTGCTTGTTACATTTGTTAAAATTGCTAATGCCTTACTAACATGTCTACGAGCTCCAACCATTGCCAGCCACCCCCCTTAGATCTAATCGCACCCCTCTGTATGCTTTGATGGATGCGCGTTCCTTGCCTGTGACTCACCTTTCACTCCTCAATCCTTTCGATTGAACCCCTAAAAGGGTTGCTTGATTCAAATATTTAGCATGATATTGGCTTATGGCCTCCTATAGTGGCAACAATACTTGGAACTGAAACTAAGCACATGGTATTAGATAAAATTGAAGCCTCCACTCTATATCATAGATTTGCAAGTTGCCAATAGACCATTTCATTATCCTTACAAAATTCAGGCAATCCAACATCAAACTGAACACAAACCTCACCCACATCTCACCAAATATTAATGCCATCAATGCTTTTGCAATTACGATATATGTTAATTAGAACACTCCCAAGAGAAAAACTATGCAGTTGCTCAAATGGCTAATGGAAAGACTAACAAGTATTGTGAGATTATCCCTTGGTGAATAACACTATCCTCAAACTGTGATAAAACTTCCCTAATGCTTGATGAATCTTTGGAACTGAGTGAGGCATGTCCGGTCCTCAAATGGGCCTGACTAATTTTTTTTTCAGTTTCAAACAAGTTTTACCCTCAAATTGTTTGATACTGCCTTTTGAATACTTATGAAGTTGAAAAACGAACTGGGTCTACATCAAAATTAGTTTTCTCACACTTTTGCCAGATGGTCAAAATAGGCCAAGTTGGCTCAGGAATCAATTTGGGAAACTGGTCAAATGACCTCTAGGAGACATGAAAACTTACAAGCATATAGTCATTTGACCCAAAAGTATAGTGCAAAAGACAACTCTGAAAAATGTATCGTGAGGTGGAAAATATTAATTGTCAAATTTGCTCAACTGAACCTTCCTGCAAAACAACAGTTGTTTTGCACCAATTAAAACTGATCCAACTGCCAATTTGCAAAAATAGTGAATCAACTCCTAGCGAGCTTCCATCAAACACAGTGGAACATTAAGATACCTTGAGCATGTGTGCAAAATTAATTTCTTTGAAACATCGTTGATCAAAAGTTATTGACGATTGAAGTTGGCCTATCTGAAATGTTGTCAGGAATGCAGCTGCAAGACAGAACAAACTGCATTTGGTTTCGATTTGCTAAAAATAGCAAATCAGATCATGGGGTTCTAAAAATTGACACCTGAGATCATTTTGATATGGGTAGTATGGAACAACATTTTTATTGTCATGACAGTGAACTGGTTGCAAAAACCAAGCTCAAATAGGAAGCTTTTTCGAAAATTGACAATCTGCAAACAACAGAATAGTGCAAAAACCTTTCAGCTTCCCTTTTCGAAATGCTATCAAAACTTATCACAAGAAGCTAAAATTTGACATGTCTACTCACATATGTCTACTGAGTATGTTTGCAAATGGGTTTTGCATGAAAATCAACAGGCTTCAAAATACAAGCCTCCAAAGTGGGTCATTCAAACTGATTCATTAGGTGCACTTCTGAAAGTGCAGAAGCAATTTTTTTGAAATAGGCATCTCAACTTTGGAAAATTTGAGAGTGCCATCAGTGGCTCTAATTGGGGATGTATGCCCCCTGTGGGCATAGCCAGATTCTAGATCTCTGGAGAGTAGACCAAATACTGAGTCCAACAGGTGTCTTCAAACTACTCCCCCATTTAACCTTATTTTGTCAACTTCATCTGATGACCTTGGGTCACCAAATGAAAAAATAAGGATCAACATTTACCTCTATCAAATACAACTCTGTAGAAAGATTTGATCCCCCTCAATCTATGTTTTCCTTTGTCAAACCATAACAACACAGGTGACTGCATCTTTGCAAACAACAATACCAAACTGCCCTTGTGCAAATGAAAAATTGTTCCCTGTTCAACTCTATCATCAAGTGGCAAAAAGATCAGATAAGCCATATCACTATTTATCATTTCATTTTATGATTTTATATCAAGTAGCAACACTTGAAACTGTTGATCAAGATCACATGAAAATATGGTCTTATCACACTCACTAATCCCTTCATCATGATCAAGTTTAGAGGAGACATCATCACTGAAAATCAACATGAAATCATCTTGTGTGTTGAGAAAAAATTGCTCATACATTTGTATCTCCTCCAACTAAAAAACATCACAGGTTGGATTGTCATCACCCAAACACCACAACCCAAACACATTATCATGTGTTTCAAGATTCTGAAAATTAGATTTGTCAACATCTAAAATGTTTTCATCTTTAATCAACTCATGACATTCAACAAAAACATCAACCATGAATGCATGAGCATTGTTTTATTATCTTAGGCTCACACATGATGTCAGTTTCATTCTTCAAACCATTATGCAATTCCATACGGAATGCTTCAAATAAAGATTCAGATAACTCAGAATTTAATCCTAAACTAAGATTCTCACATTGAATCTTCACAACATGTTCAATGCTATCATTTTCAAGAGTAATAGGGTCAGCAAAGAAACTTTTATGTGCACTTTCATCTAATGCGCATACTAACCCATGAACAAGAGACTCACTATTATCAGAAAATTGCTCATTAGCAATGAAATTAACACCTTCATTCTTTGTTTCACTAATGAATTCCGTATTCAAAGGAAATACATCCATTTTCAAACTATGAAGATGAGAGAGATCATCAAAGAAAAATCCTCTTTCAACTTCATACTGACTGACATCACACCCATTACTATCTGCATCATGTGGCTTCTCTACACATTGATCAAAAGATCTTGTAAATTCAACACAACTTCAAAGTACATCAAAGTGTTTCTCATTATCTATGGATGATAATGCCGATTCTAGATCCATGTGATTGTCACTATGCACATTATCATCATTCTTATGTACCACTGAAATTTCCATCTCTGTTTCATACAAGCTATCATGGATAACAAAGATATAAATAGGTTCTTCAACATCGTCATCACTTCCAGTAGTACTATGGTCATGATTAGAAAATTGAACATATATATGTTCGTCCTCAGATTCTTTATTATTGACAGAATCCACATGCTTCATTGATGTCAAACTTGAACTAAATTCCAAGTCTGTTTTGAGTGTAATTTGATCATTCACTAGTGAATAAATGACTTCATCAGTGTCCATATCATTATATTCTTTGTATGAAGAACAAACCTCTAAGTCATTCTCATAAGAGCTTTCACCATCATCCTCATCACAAGATGACTTATCACTGCATAAACCATGCTCAGATTCCTCAGAGTAGGTTCTTGAACTTCCATCTTCAATGTCTTGGTCACCAACTTGGGAAGAAATGTCATCGGCAATTGTATTATCTTCACTGACTAAAACATGACATGGAATGATGTCTTTCATCTCATCTATTTCTTCATCATTCAAGGTATTACAAGAAAAAAATTCATACATATTTATTTTTTCATCATACCATGCACCTTCCTCTTCATTACGGTTGCAAAGATCTGCACATGTGTTGATTGTAAGTTGATTGCAATTAATGTCCTTATTCATACAACAAATATCTTCATATTCTAACACACTCTTTTCATTCTTGTGTATCATGCTCTAACTTTCTTGAAACAAACAGCTACTACCTTCATTTTGAGACACTATAGTTTGATGATGTTTAACATGAAGTTCATTAGGATCTGCAGATCGTGATGATGAAAAAATTGGAGCAGCAACATTACTACCATCTTGAAAAACACTTTTATTATCTGCTCCATGAGTTCTATTTTCCTGAGGTGTTGTAGGATAACCAACACTCATAGCTCTATGTCCTTTCAACATTGAGTATCTCAAATTGTTCTCAATATCTATAGCCATCTGATATGCTTGATGTAGGATTGTAAGCTCTTTATCCCTCAACAAATAACTCATCTTTTTGTCAAATGCTCCTAGCTACACAACCAAACATTTAGCATTATTTGGCCTTATGTTCTCTGGGATCTCTCTTATAATCATTGAAAATCTGAGATAAAAAGATGGGACTAACTCATCTTTTCCTTTCTCCATGTTCATGAACTTTTTCCTTATCAAAAACTGGTTAATCCTTTCTCCAAACTGTTCCATGAACACTGCCTTGAGCCCCTCCCATGAATGAATAGAAGAGGCTGGTAAATAAGATAACCACTCTCTTGCATCTCCTCTCAAGGAATGAACCAATAACCTCATGATTACATCCTCATGATCAATCTCATAATCATCCATCAAATTACCGAACTCTTGCAAATGCTTATTTGTTGATTCGGCCTTATCACCAATGAACCTTGGTAACTTATTTTTGACTTTAGCTGGAGTGTCATTTGGGTAACCACTAAGGCTACTGAAATTGATAGCTCTATACCTTCGAGTGCCGAAACCTCTTTGACAATCTGGCTGGGACTAATCACAAACCTTAATTCCTTCTAGAACCATACTAGGGTGCATATATTGAGGCATCTTGATATACCTTTTTCAAACCTTACATATCAACTCTATAGTTGATCATTCATTGCCCTATTTCTACCTTTCATAAAAATCTTAGAAAACCATAATGCATGATTCAAATGCATTTACACCTACGATCTATTTAGTGGTAAATTTTAAAGAACATGCATACTTCTCCAAAAAAGTACATAGGCTGCAAATTACAACTCAGAAGTATGCAAATAGAGTATTATTATTCTTTCCATCTATTAGTGCTAATCACTCAACAGGGAACCAATTTTTTGCCTAAAATGTTCAAAAAATGGTTTTCATATACAATTTTCTTGAAAACCAAGAGTGAAGAATGCCTAGAAACTTTTGTTGCTGCTGCAAATTATCTTCTTGACTGGTAATATTTATAGATATGGAACTTTCTTTAAATTTTCAACAGGTTCTATCAAATAGAGTCACCACCTCTTGACATAGAGGACTGAACTTCAAGCAGTATGAAGTTCTTTTACAATTAAACTTCTTTCTGAGTTCCTTTCCACTAGCAGTGCACCACAGATTACAAAACTATTCAGGTTCACTACAACAACTTCTTCTCCAGGGTTGAAATTATTCAAAACTTGAACAAATTTAGAATGAAAAATTGTTTGACTCTATTTAATGACTCTTAAGGCTAGATTCTACAATCAGAATTTTCCCAAATTCTCCCCAGTAGAGTCACCATTTTGTTGGTGTTTAAAGTAACAACCCAGGTAGACTTTGAAACTCTCTAAGAGGTATCCAACCTTTATTTTAAAGAACAACTAAGGCTAGTGGCCAACTGACAAGATTCAGTCAAAGACTGACATCTCCTACACTTCTGGCTCTACAGGACCAAGGTGGGTAAACCTAAAAAATGCTCAAAAATCAATTCACTCACACACTTACATTGTTTTACAAAGTAGATAATTCCCAATGAAACAAAAATAAGGGAAGCATTAACAAATTTAAATTTAGCTAAATTCTCAGTAGCTCAACCCTCTCTCAGCTATTGGAAACCAGAACACATAATAACACAGTAAGATTAGAATGATTTTGAATTTAAAATTGTTTCTCAGATGCACAAACTGAAAAATAGATCAGTGCTAGTTCTGGGCCATGGAGTCAAACATATAAAACGGATTCTCTAGCAAATAGTCTTCAACCAGTGGACTTAACTTGCTAATGCTTTGCATTAACTATTAGTGTCTTGCACCAACAATCCTTCTCTTGATATCAATCAAATTCTTCTTATCAAATCCCATCTGCACACCTGAAATCACAATCACCAGCTTAAAGTATTTTAACCATTTCCTTGAAACAGAACAATGAACAGAAAAAACAATCTCATGAAACTTGAGATGATAAACTCAAAGACACTTTGTATTATTGAATTTATATAACTGAAAGTGTACAAAAATGGAGACAATCTGATGACATTCATGAATGTGGAAACACCTTCATGATGTTAATTGCAAAACTGGCTGTATTTACTCTTGAATTCATAAATGTACAACTTACAGACTCAAACAATGACTCAGAAAATATAAATCTCTATCTACCCAGCCCAATACAAAAAGTCAAAACCCTTTACAATGAGAAGAGAAGAGAAGAAATAGAAGAATGGAGGAAACAAAAGAAGCCCTAAAACTAATCTGTTGTAGACACATGGCAACTCCATTCTCGTTGATCATCAATTCTGTAAAAGAATCTCTCATCTCTCTTCCTGTAACAAACTTTACCACTTAAAACTGTCTTTGCTCATTATTTCCCAACAATAGAAAACATGCCCATGTGTCCATTCTTCACTCTTTACTTGCAGCTGAAAGAAAACTCCATTCCCGTGAAAAATCATTTTCCTATGTTTTCCCTCTTTGCTGCATTTTCTCTATATATTTACTCACTGCTGTATTTATTTTATCTACCAACAGTAAATAAAATATTACATTTTACTTCTATGCAAAGTATTTTAAATACTTTACCCAATAGCACAAAGTATTTACACTTCACTTTCATAAAATATTTTACCCATTTTACACTTTTCAATTTAAAAAATTCCCCCACACTTCACGGATAAGACAAACTCGGGTGATTTAATTTTTCCTCACATTTAGCTCTCCAGGTAAAATATCTTTAAAATATTTTCCTAGCCCCTTACCCTATTTACATTGAAATTAATTCACCCCTACTTCATTTAAAATTCTAAAACCTCACCCAAGAAAATAAAATGAAATGGGCCCCACCCTCATTTGAAAATTATTTGATATAAGCCTGCCAAAATAATTAATTTATTACCCCCTTTCAAATTTTGGGCTTCTCCATTTCACCGAGCCTTCGTTGAAAGATCATGGGGCCCACCATTTAAAATTTATTTGACCGAACCTTGGGGAAAAAATTTAAATTTTAAATGTTTTATGCTTCTCCCATGCAATCTCACACAGCTCGTGGGCTTTTGGCCAATGTCACACATTATTGTGCGAGGTATGCGAACAAGGGAGAGACTGCCCTAATTTTTGCTTGCTCGCACTCGAGCCTTCACCGTGTTTTGCAATGGCAGCCAATCCATTCTCGGAGACCACATCTACAGGGACACTCCTCAAATAGGTCATACCCAACTCCACCTGGTTTGAGCCTTTCCACTTACCTCCCCTCATGCCACAGACCGTGGTCCTACATCTACATTTGCAAGAAAATGTCTAAAGACCCTTCAACGGTCTATTGCCCATGGCAGATTCTGCTTTGTTATGGCCAACACACCTTCCACATACTACCTGCTACGCAGGTTTCTCTTTTAGCAGGCTTCCTCCATTGGTTTGTGCTTTGAGGGATGTCTGTTCCCCTCAAAACCATGTCTTCCATTCCTTATGCTCGGCGTGGGCTGTCTGATACTCATGCGCACCTCTCACATTACTTGGCATGAGCTTTCCATCCCTATCTTGACCACGAGCTTCCCCTCTCATGATCTCCATCTTCTTATATGGCGCAGACTTTACCTTCATTGAGCTCCCTCTTACTAGTCGCACATCCATCTTTTCCCCAGGTGCGAGCCCTCCTTTGGTTCGCACACCCCTACCTCCAATGTGTGGGTCTTCACACATGCTCTCATTCAGACCTTGCTTCTTAAGGCATCCAACAACATTTGTACCCTAGTTTCAAACTCTTTGTAGTGTTGCTCCATCTACTAATTGCACTTGCTTGAAGGTTATTGGGGCCTTTCAATACTTCCATTGGTGTGCAGGCCTCAACAAAATGCACCTGCTTGTTACATTTGTTAAAATTGCTAGCCTTACTAACATGTCTATGAGCTCCAACCATTTCCATCCACCCCCCTCAGATCTGACTGCACCCCTTTGTATGCTTTGATGGATGCGCATTCCTTGCCTATGACTCACCTTTCACTCCTCAATCCTTTGCCTTGAACCCCTAAAAGGGTTGCTCAATTCAAATATTTAGCATGATTTTGGCTTATGGGCTCTTGAAGTGGCAACAATACCTGGAACTAAAACTAAGCACATGGTATTGGATAAAATTGAAGCCTCCACTGTAGATCATAGATTTACAAGTTGCCAATAGACCATTTCATTATCTTTACAAAATTCAGGCAATCCAACATCAAACTGAACACAAACCTCACCCACATCTCACCAAATATTAATGCCATCAATGCTTTTGCAATTACGATACATGTTAATTAGAACACTCCCAAGAGAAAAACTATGCAGTTGCTCAAATAGCTGATGGAAAGACTAACAAGTATTGTGACATTATCCCTTAGTGAATAACACTATCCTCAAACTGTGATAAAACTTCCCTGATGCTTGATGAATCTTTGGAACTGAGTGAGGCATGTCGGGTCCTCAAATGGGCCTGACTAATTTTTTTTTTCAAACAAGTTTTACCCTCAAATGGTCTGATACTACCTTTTGAATACTTCTGAGGTTGAAAAAGGAACTGGGTCTACATCAAAATTAGTTTTGTCACTTTTGCCAGATGGTCAAAACAGGCCAAGTTGGCTCAGGAATCAATCTAGGAAACTGGTCAAATGACCTTCGGGAGTCATGAAAAATTACAAGCATATAGTCATTTGACCCAAAAGTATAGTGCGAAAGATGGCTCAGAAAAATGTATCACAAGGTGGAAAATATTAACCGTCAAAGTTGCCGAACTGAACCTTCCTACAAAACAATAGCTGTTTTGCACCAATTAAAATTGATCCAACTGCCAATTTGCAAAAATAGTGAATCAACTCCTAGAAAGCTGCCATCAAACACAATGGAACATTAAGATACCTTGAACATGTGTGAAAAATGATTTTTTTTGAAACATCGTTGATCGAAGTTGGCCTCTCTGAAATGCTATTAGGAATGCAGCTGCAAAACAAAACAAACTGCATTTGGTTTCGATATGCTAAAAATAGCAAATCAAATCATGGGGTTTTGAAAATTGACACTCGAGATCATTTTGATATGGGGAGTATGGAACAACATTTTTTTTGTCATGACAGTGAACTGGTTGCAAAAACCAAGCTCAAACAGGAAGCTGTTTCACAAACCAACAATCTACAAACAGCAAAACAGTGCAAAAAACCTTCCAGCTTCCCTTTTCAAAATACTGTCAAAACTTATCATAGGAAGCTAAAATTTGACAAGCCTACTCACATATGTCTACTAATTATTTTTGCAAATGGGTTTTGCACGAAAATTAACAGGCTTCAAAATACAAGCCTCCAAAGTGGGTCATTCAGACCGATTCATTAGGTGCACTTCTGAAAGTGCAGAAGCAAAATTTTTGAAATAGGCATCTCAACTTTGTAAAATTTGAGAGTGCCATCAGGATCAAAGTTGTCATCCCCATCCATATTTTAATCAAATCAAATCTCATCCCATCATCAAACTTCTTGAGAACTCTAGAAAAATCACTCATGTTAAACTTAAATGGCTAAACCAACATCACCCTATCTTGGCTTAACACACCTAGCCAAAATAGTCAAAATTTTGGACAAATTTACCTCTACGATAACACAACTTCCTGAGGTCTACTAATTCACAAATCACATTGGCTTAACACACTTAGCTAATTCATCCACTTGTGCATGTTCCGCTAGGATAATACAACTTCCTAGGGACTACAACTTCACTACAAACTATTTTGACTCAATACACAGTCAAAACATCATAATCAATCTAAGTCCTAAACAATTCTAGCATAACCCTTCAAAATTTCTCCAAAAGGTTTCACTCACTCACTTCATCCATTTATCCCATCATCATTACCACCATCTTTAATCTTTGACTTCCCCAATTCTTCTCTTTTGAGCCTGAAAGGTTAGGATCAAACAATCCCAATTTTTTATGGTTCAAACAAGATTGCAATACAAGAAGAACATGGAAAATATCAGTGAAATATCAACTTTCGTTGACATGAGTCAAGTAACCTCCGAAATAAACCTTGCGGGATCAAGCAATCCATCAAGTAACTCTTCTTTGCGATCACAAAATCCTCAAGAGGAGAGTTATGAAGAGGACATCGCAAACGAAGACATAGGGATGACACAATCTGAAATAATAAAAATGGTTCAAAAACCAGAGAACCACAAAATTTTTAGTGTCATGTTCAAGTACTTAAATGCATTAGCGGAAGGAGGGGTCCAGTTCCCTTCCGACCTTGACACAAGCACTAGTATGGACGTGCCTCTTACAAATGCATCCCCAATTTCAAATATCAATCAAGAAATACCTCACATCACGTCGGCCATCACACCAACCTCACCAAATGTAAACAAGGGGAGTGCCATGTTCCAAGAATTGCAAAAGCATCGCCTTGTGGCCAACAAAGAGGTGGCTGTCACCACCACATCGGATAATTTTGTCCCGGTAAATCCATTGCACCCATATGTTCCACTCACATTCCACAATCTCGCTGGTTCATCTTCATTCCACGCCTCACCAGCCTGTGAATCAAACATGCAAACTTCTCTACCACATGGAGAAGGTGGTTTGTTTGGAAAAACCAATGTTGCTAATGCCTTTTCTTTCCAAGGCAGCATACCATCTCTTCCCCTATTTCCATTCACAACCACATCACCACTCGGAGTGGGGTTTCCTCCCCTAAACATCGATAGTTTCTCAGAACAAGGCAATGTGAACACCACATCGAATTCCATCTTTTTGCCCGCAACACCACAACAATGAGTGGCGACCATCCAAGCCATTATGAAAAATGCATCAAAAAGTCCTCAAATATCCTAAAGCATACCCTCTCAAGGACCAAGTATCTCCACCACCCCTCCCACAACCCAAATCCCAACCACCACCATAACCCTCTCACTGACCACAACGGTTGGCATCATTCCTGTTCCACCACCAATCCCACCAAAAGCCAACATGGTAAATTCATTCACCTCTCTAATCCAAACCCTTCAAAAGGCCAACCAACAAAGAGTACTCAAAGAAAAGCAACAAGCTCAAGCAGAAGACCAAGCCTAAGCTCAAGCAAAAGCTCAAGCACAAGCTCAAGCTCTAGCTCAAGCACAATCACAAGCCTAACAATAGGCGCAAGCACAATACCAAGCACAACTGCAAGCAATCCATCTGCAAGCCTACCAACAAGCCCTACAAGACTTTCAGGCACAACAACAAACTAAACAACAAGCTTTGTTGGCACAACAATAGCTCGACCAACAACAAGCTTTGTTGGCGCAACAACAACTAGAGCATCAACAAGCTTTACTAGCACAACAACAAATTGACCAACGATAGGCTTGATGGGAACAACAATAGATGGATCAACAACAAGCGTTGTTGGAGCAACAGTAATAGGATCAACAACAAGCATTGTTGACACAAATGCAAGCATACCAAAAAGCTTTGAACGCACAGCAGAGCTTGCAAAAAATTCCTACTAGTACTCCTCCCACCCATCAAACACCTCAAACACCTCACCACTCATTCATTCCACCTCCCAACCCGAGCAAAGATGTCGCAACACAAATCAAACTACTCTCATAGAAAGTGTTGGAATTACAAGTAGGAAAAACAATAAGGACACCAGGTAATTTGTGCCCTTATCCTTTCAACAAAATTCTCACCATGATACCGTTCCCAAAGGGATTCAAGATCCCCAAATTTGACAAGTATAATGGAATGGGTAACCCTGAAAACCATGTCAATGAATTTTAGGTGCATTGCATGGAGGTCGCATAGGATGACACGTATCTAATGTGACTCTTCCCCCGTAGTCTGACTGGTCCAGCCATGGAATGGTTTTCTCGCCTACCCACGGGCATTACAACATTTGAGGAAATCGTGGAAGCTTTCCTTAAAAATTATGCTTTTAATATGGGTGCGGATGCTAGTTTGGAAGAACTATCCACACTCAAACAAAGAAAAGGAGAGCTATTTGCATCCTTCTTGCAAAGATGGTGATCCAAGGCCAATCAGAGCAAGTGGACCATGCCGGAGGAAAAACAAGCTTGCACTATCATATCCAATCTAGATGAAAACTTGGCATTCTATTTGAAAATGCAATGCATCACATCCTATGATCAACTGATCCTAGAGGTGCTCAACATCGAAAGAGCCCTTAGTGTGTGAGGAGGTGTATCAACATTCACTCCACCACAGGATAACTGCCCGTCTAATTACTATAATGATAAACCTCAGACATGGTCGATGCTAAAGTGATCATCAGTGCTCCTAAGCAGAACATCCAAACCCATCGAACGCAAAATCATAATCGCAACAATGTGCAGACTAATGCGGTAGTAGCACAACAACAACCAACTCCCACCAATCAAATCAAAAACTTGGGTAATCAAGGAGGACCACCTCCCCAAGGCAAGTATCCCCCCAAGAGGAAGTTCATGACTCTTGGTGAATCTATCGAATCCATCATGAAGAAATTGGTCAAGGAAAACCTGATCAAGATCTCTAACTCCGAGCAATACGTGAAACCCATGACCAAACCGCCATGGTTTAATGAAAATCTCCTTTGTGACTTTCACAAGATCAAAGGACATACCACCACCAATTGCATGAGGTTGAAAAACATCATCCAAGACCTCATCAAGGATAAGATCATCAATATCAAACAGCCAGCCAGAAACCAAGACTTGAAAATATACACAAATCCGATGCCGAACCATAATCAAGGGAAAAATTAAGGAAATAATCAAGGGAACAATAAGGGCAAGTAAAAGTATGCTAGCACTAATCTAGTGTATGAGGAGATAGTCAGATGTGTCGATGAGATGGTCACCGTCATAAATGTCAAAGGAGCCAACAACGACTGTGGAGTCACCACACATGGCAGAAAGGTTACCATTGCTGAGGCACCAGCTAGGACCCCCATTTCTAATACAAGATCCATCCCCTATGACTACAATGTCATTGACCAGCTGAAAAGAACCCCCGCCCAAATCTCCATCATGGAACTATTGAAAATCTCCATCGCCCATAGGAAGATCCTTGATGAAGCATTAGTCACGTCCACCATCTTTGGCACCCTTAACATAGTGGAGTTCTAGGCTATGGTGGGTAACATCGCTACCCCAAATCTCATTATGTTCTTTGACCAATATGCCCCCCCACAGCCATCTCATAACCACGCACTCCACCTTCAAGTGCTCATCCATAAAAAGAAAGTCAAATGAGTCCTGGTGGATGGAGGTGCAGGCCTTAACATCTATTCTCTAAAGCTCATAAAAAAATTGGGATTCGCCAAGGATTCCATTAATAAAAACAAAAGAATCACGATAAGGGCATATGATGACCAAGAAAGAGTGTCTCAGGACACTATCAAAATCCCCATCCAAGTGGGGTCGGCAGCTATGGACACCACCTATCAGGTCCTCGACCTAGACCTACCATATAATATCCTCCTTGGATGCCCTTGGATCCATGGAATGAAGGAAATGGCCTCAACGTATCACCAATGTATCAAGTTCTCACATTAGAATGAGGAGATCACTATATATGGGGATCTTGAACCTTTCACCTACTGAAAAAACTTGGAAGCCAAGTTTTATAAGATCCCCCAAGTACCAAAAAATGATGAAGGCCCGTCCACTTCATACATCGACCCATCCAACCTCGCTTCCACTTTTGCGACAAAGACACCCACCATCCTTGACATATCCAAAATCAAAAACATGATAGAGGACAATGGATGCAGTGACTACAAAATGAAAAGGAATGCATTTGTTGTAGGAGAGTTACCACAATCTCCTAGGTCGCATGGACAACCTCAACCAACTAAAACACCTATCCACGCTATTAGGGAAAACCCCTTTGAATTCCACCAATGGGGGGATCTCAGTAGAGAAAATTTGGATGAGGGAGACATCTCAAATACATTATACCAAGATGAAAGGCCCACCCCCACCCTATCCATGGATGAAACTAATAGAGGGATGCAAATGATGTTCGGTATGGGCTATAACAGGAACGAAAGCCTTGGAAGAAACATTGATGGATGGCTGGAGCCCATCATTGTAGAAAGAAGAATGTAGAATCTTGGCCTTGGGTATACTCCTCCAAGTATAACCATACATGGCAGAGGTACTCCTAGAAGGGCAGTCAGGGCCTCTCCTCAGGTAACAAAAATCACTCCTAGACCACCTGTATGCCTAGGCATCCAACTTGATAATTTCACCTTTGACATCACCGATGTTTGTGCCAATAGTGATGATGATGATACCATAGCAGGTCTCCCTAGGCTCTTTGAAGATTCCACCCTGTTAATGATTAGTGCCTCCATAGCTGAGTCAAATCAACAAACCCACCGAATCACCTTAGTACACCCACAACTCATCGATCATGTCCAACGAGGACCGCCAATTCTAGACTCATTCGAAAATGATGAGGCGCTCTTGAAATTCATGGGACTAAGGGATATAGTTCCATGTGGGGATCATAAGGCAGGTTTTAGCATCACATTAGACACCCAGGCATACTATGGGGAGACGATTGAATCCTTCAATCGCAAAAGGAAAATATAGATATTGAGTAAAAACCACACTGTGGCACTCTCTAACCATAAAAAAGTAAAAATAAAGGATGCATCCAATGGTAAAAACCTCTCTGAGGCACCGAAGGATGAATGATTCAATCTCCCCCCTACTACTTTACATCAGGAGAAATCAGCGGTCCTAGCAGAGCAGTGTAATCCTATCAACTTGGGAACAGAGACAAAACCACAAATCACATTCTATGATCAAACAATTCAGATAGAAGAACAAGAATTGTTGGCTGTATTCTTAAGAGAAAGAAAGGAAAACTTTGCATGAACCTACGTTGACATGCCAGGTCTAGATCCTGAAGTAGTAGTTCATCATTTGGATGTTTACCCTGGAGCGAAACTAGTCAGACAAAACTTAAGGAAGATGCACCCATAAATAGCCTTGCTCGAGTTACAAAAGATCTTGGATGTTGGCTTCATACGCCCAATTGACTATCCAAAGTGGGTATCTAACCTTGTGCCAGTCTCAAAACCAAATGGGGGCATCCGCATTTGCACGTATTTTAGAGATCTAAACAAAGCATGTCCTAAGGATGATTTTCCACTACCCAACATTGACATGATAGTGGACATGATGGCCGGACATGAGATGTTGTCCCTAATGGACGGCTTCTCGAGATACAATCAGATAATGATAGCAAAAGAGGACCAACATAAGACAACCTTTACATGTCCTTGGGGCACCTACTACTGGAATGTGATGCCATTCGGGCTAAAGAACGCAGGAGCTACATACCAAAGGGCCATGACACTGATTTTCCATGACATGATCCATAAAACTATCAAAGATTATGTGGATGACATATTGGCTAAATCAAAGAAAAGGCAAGACCACATAGCGACTCTAAGTGCGATCTTTGATAGGCTAGAACAATACAAGGTCAGACTCAATCCAAAGAAGTGTGTCTTTGAGGTACAATCAGGAAATTTGCTAGGGTACATAGTTTCAATGAGAGGGATAGAAGTGGATCCTACAAAGGTAAAAGCAATCCTTGATATGGAAGCACCAAGAACATTAAAGCAACTCAGAGGATTACAAGGTAGACTTCAGTCCATCAGAAGATTCATAGCACAACTAGCAGATAAGCAGATTTCCTATTGACACCTGCTCCACAAGGGAGTATCATTCAGGTGGGATGACAAGTGCGAACAAGAATTCAAAAAGATCAAGGAATATCTACTTACACCACCTATGTTGATGCCATCGATCGTAGGAAAACCATTGATTCTATACATCTCAGCAACGATAGCCACCCTTGGTGCCCTTTTAGCCCAACATGATGAAAAGGGAACCGAGTGGGCCATTTACTATATCAGTAGAACAATGGCGGGGCATGAACTCAATTACACATCAATAGAAAAAGCTTGCCTGGCACTGGTATTTGCAGCCAAAAAATTCAGACACTACATGCTAGCTCATCAAATTAAGCTAATTGCCAAGATAGACCCCCTCAAATATTTATTGTCAAAAGAAATGCTTACAGGCAGAATGGCTAAGTGGGTGATGATACTATCTGAACATGATATTGAGTATGTCAAGTGAAAGGTGACCAAAGGACAAGTTATTGCAAACCAGCTAGCAGAAGCTCCCCTCTACACAAACAACCCACTCGTATCAGAGTTTCCAGATGAGTCCCTTTTCAATCTTAGTGTAGACAACCACAGGAAAGTGTGCTTCGATGGCTCCCACATGCAACATGGATCAGGAGCTGGTGTGTTCTTCATCACCCCCCAGAGGGACTGTATACTGAGATATTACAAGTTGGCATTCCCCTATATAAACAGTATTGCAGAATATGAGGCTTTAACCATAGGTCTCAAGATTGCGGCACAGTGGTGAATCATGGCATTAAAAGTCTATGGAGACTCCTAGCTTATCATTAACCAAGTCAACGGTGAATACCAAACTAAAGACGATAAGCTCACACCATACAAAAAGGTAGTAGAAAGCCTCAAGGAATCATTCATCGACATCACCTTTGAGCAAATACCAAGGGCAAATAGCAGAGTAGCAGATGCAATGGCAACAATTGGATCCTTGCTAGATATCCCTCGTAATGTCTTGAAACATGAATTCCTCGTAGAGAAGCTTCTCGTACCAACTTTCGAGGTACCATAATCAGAGTATGTGTGCAAACTTGTTGGTCCGAGTGATCCTTGGTACCATGAAATTTACACCTATTTGAGATTAGGAATCCTTGCAGCTGACATTACCCCAAACCTAAAATGAACCTTTGTCAAAAGGTCCTTATGATTTGTCATCTTAGGAGAGACCCTCTTCTGTAGAAGTATTGATGGAACCTTGTTACGGTGCTTAAAACCTGAGGAGGCCTTAACTGCTTTAACTGAGGTACGCAATGGCACTTGCGGTTCACATTCGAGTGGTATGGCCTTGGCTAAGAAGTTACTGAGAACCAGGTACTGTTGGTCGATGATGGAAAGAGAGGCACATGACTTTGTCAGAAGATGTCTATAATGCCAACAGCATGGAGATCTCATTCATGCACCAGCCCAAGAATTACATCCCATTGTTACACCTTGGCCCTTTTCAAAATGGGGGCTCGATCTCATAGGTAAAATCTCACCCACCTCATCCAATGGCCATAAGTTCATCATCACCGCCACCAAATATTTCACAAAGTGGGTCAAAGCAATTCTCGTGACCTACATCACGGGTAAATAGATATCCAACTTCATCCTGAACTACCTCATTTTTTGATATGGTGTTCCTCAATCCATTATCTCTGATAATGGGACACCCTTCAAGAATTAGGATGTCTATGACTTGTGTGAGAAGTTCAAAATCCAACACCATTTTTCCACCCCATACTACCCACAAGGCAATGACCAAGCAAAAGCTACTAATAAAACCATTCTGAAGATCCTTAAGAAAATGGTCAATGACTCTGGTTATTACTCGTATCTATAGTTAAACCCCACCTTATGGGCCTACCGCACCAGCATCCACACGCCAATAGGCACCACTCCATTTTCCCTAGTCTACGGATCAAAAACCATACTTCCAATTGAGATCAAGCTTTCGTCACTGAGGATATCATTGCAAAACCTCATCACAGATGAGGAATATAGGGTCACAAGACTAAATGAGTTGGAGTTACTAGATGAATGGTGCATGGATGCCCTAAATCATCTACAGGTCTACCAAAATCGCTTGAAACAGAGCTACAACAAGAAGATCAAACAACGCACCTTCCAAGTTGGTGACCTTGAGCTAAAAGAGAACCAAAAGAATGTACCAAACCCAGATAGCAAAGGGAAGTTTGAACCCAACTAGCTGGGACCTTTCATCATCACCGCAAGTTACAAATCAGGGGTATATCAGTTGTCAACACTAGAAGGTGAGCCTCTGCAAGAGCCCATGAATAGTTGTCATCTCAAAAAAATTTATGCCTAAGAACTTGCAAGGTATAGAATCAAAAAATACAAAAAAATAAAAAAATGGTTACCTTGATGAAAACCTAGCAAACAGACATCTTGGTGACAACAAAAAAAAAAATTAAAAAAAATCCAAAAAAAATAGAAAAAGGATTGAAAAGAAAGCAAAGAAGAAAAAATCGTCCTCTAGTGAAAACCACTTCGGTGGTGCTTTAGACAAGTACCTTGGTGAAAATCTGGAAAATAGGGGCCAAGCGTAAATAAAGCATTCTTTATCCACTAGGATCTACATGACTCACTCATCCATTCCATCAGATTTCATTAATCATCCATCCACCCATCCGTTCGAATTCATACCATAGCCTGAGTTGATGCACATATCATATTCCACCATAATACTACTTGGCATATTGCTAAGGTCAGTTCATCCTACCTTCATCGAAGTAGTCTATCGCACCATGTTGGGGGCGTGTTCCCACATGCATCAGATTGGATTGGTGTATATTCTTGTGATCTTCTGAATTTCATTCAAAAATCCAAAACATCCAAAAAATTCAAAAAATCCAAAAACATGTTGAAATATAATAAAATCTTCAAAAAGTTCATCATTGAGTCTTTTTAGTCTTTTACCTTGGCGAACTATGTCATCTTCGAGCTTGAATGTAGGCAAGGTTGATCTTTGATCATCCCTCGAGACAGTAAAGTCAGTCCTTTAGGTGTTCATCATATTGGCAATCTGTTTGCCCATCTAGTCTGCATCTCAGGTCAATCCTTTAAGCAATAAAAGGGCAATCCATTTGTCCATCTTATCATCAAGTTAGTTTGTCGTCAGTCAAACTATGTGGTCTCTACATGTATAATGTAGGCAAGGCTAATCTATGGATCACCTCTCGAGACCCCTAGGATAGGTCTTTAAGTTAGTCTTTTCCTCATAAATCTCAAAAATACCAAAAACAGCCTCAAAATATCTAAAAAATCCAAATGGTGCACCCATTTCATCTCGCTTTCACCCGTGATTTGTCATCACTCATAATAAAGTCAATCATCACCTTCACCCTTTTGTAAGTCAGCCAGAAGCAAGTCTAGCAAGTTCCAAAGTGAACATTTTAATTGTCAAAAGTCGTGGAAGTCTAAGTTAGTAAGAAAGCAAGTTGATCAACTCGAAATATCAATAGCTTATCACCCAAATCAGTCCCATCAAAACCTTGATCACAACATGTCCTAGGAGGAAGCTTTCCTGTGATGGACATAAGCATCAGGTACCCCATAGTAGTTAGTCTTGGCTAGTAGTATGAAGAACATTAGCTTGTTTTGTTTGCTTTATTTAATCTTTTATTGACTTATCTTATTTTGCGCTCATTCCAAGGACCTCTTGATGATGCCTAAACAAAACAGGGTTTAGAGAGAAAGAAATGAGGCACTGATCATTATCTTTTTATCTACTATGCTTGTTGGATACTCTTGTAAAATAACTTAGTCATGCGTACTTTTTTTGGTTTGTAGGGAGGATGTTTTAGGTATCTTATTGACCACATAAGAAAGCTTGCTTTCTTGTGTTTTGGCCCAAGATATTTAGAATGTCTGAACTATATCCTGAACAAAGTACGTATGCTAAGTGTGAACAAGAATACTCCTATCTATTCGACAAGTCAAAGTCCATCACACTAGGTATCACGCCATCCTGGTCTTTCATACCTTGATGCATCGTACCTATGTGTGTTATCAAACATAACACAATTGACCCTTTGAAAATCCCAACTCCTAGAAATGCAAATCACCATCACCATCCTAACTAACTCATTAATTCAAAATTTTTCTTTCTTCCTTCCACACTAAAATAGTATCATAACAGTAATCAAAACATCTCCAATGCATACATCCTGCATCCACTAGATTGTTAGCATCAAAAGCAGATTGCATCATATCATTATCTTAAGTTATGAGGAATAATATAAATTTGTTATTCTAAGCATCTTAAGAAAGCATTACATCATTATGCATACATAATCATTTGCATCCATTTCCATTTGCATATCATTACACCATCATAAACATACATCTCATCCATAGGATCATCTTCAAAAAGCATGGAAAATATACAAAAAGAAATGCATCCATTAGAAACATACATCTCATGGAATAAGCATAAGAATAGGAAAATCTCATAGCACCATAATAAAATTGTATATCATACATTTGCACCATACATATCATAAAAGGAAAAAGATCTCATATATATATCATCAAAAATAAACTGTTATGGTACAAATCAGATCAAGTGTACATCGAATACATGGTATAATAAGGTCAAAATAGTGCAGCCCATATATCAAAAATGCAAAAAATTGTCTATGATAAAAAAGGGGCTAGCCCTGGTGGCTACTGCCCTCCCCATCCTGTCTCTCACCATGAGCCTTTGTTGGCCACCTCCCTATCTGCTGGGAGAAATTTGGCACTCTATCTGCTAATGGCACTACCTATCGATAGTGTTGCTGATAGTACTCGGCCTCTTTGATAGCATCTCTATACTCCCGAATGTCAACTGATCGACCCCAAGATGTGGAGGCTGCACTCTCTAATTATCTCTATTGGCCTATCTCCTGATCCCTCTCAGATTGGGCTTGATCTCTCTCAGCTGTGATAGCAACAACCTTATATTAGGCCTCATCTCACTCAACTACCACAACCTGTACCTGGCCTTATAACTGCTGAATCAATGTATCACGAGGATCTGGCTGTCCCGCTGGCTATCCTACTGGCTGTGTTAATGACTGATGTTGTGGTGCCACCTAGGGCTGCCCATCCTATCCTGCTACCTATTGTGCCTGATCCCTTGGAGGTGACTGCTGAGGAGGTGGTGCACCCCCCGACCTCTGCCTGTTGACCTGCCTCTGGGCCTCCAATGTGGAAGCACTGTCCCGAGAACTATCAATCTCAACGAAGGTTTGAACCATGCCCTGTACATTGGATTCACCCCTGCGTCTGCTGGCCCTTGATCATATGGCCATGGCTCAGCCACTAACTATCAAAAGGAGGACACTACCTCCTCTGCTGAAATCGATTGTCCCCATGCTGTCTCCTTTGCCATGTGGGAAAAGAGGGCCATATACTAATCATTTGGTATATCCTGCACCTCACCAAACTACCTAGCTATCTTGTCAGGAAGGTATCTCTCTATCATAGTGTGCTCCCGGCCCTGCATAAATCTATCCTAATGAGCAAAGAAGAGTTGTTGAGCATCATCATACCATGGCTCTATACCCATCCATGGCCTCCAAATAAACATTGTCATCTCATCTATAACCTGCTGCTAGTGGGCTATACCATCTGTACCCATGTGAGTGAAGTGAATCTCTACCTTGCCATACAACCACACTATGGGGTCAGGGTCATCAATATCTAGAACAACTAGTGTCACAAGTGGGTGAAGCACTAGGATCCACTCCCATGCCCAAATGTGCAGAAGGGTCAACCCAGCCCCAAGAGCCAGACCATCCAAATAGGAAAAC
This sequence comes from Sequoiadendron giganteum, assembly GCA_007115665.2. Lineage (NCBI taxonomy): Eukaryota > Viridiplantae > Streptophyta > Pinopsida > Cupressales > Cupressaceae > Sequoiadendron > Sequoiadendron giganteum. The sequence goes on along the minus strand of CM021101.1, from coordinate 552,507,653 downwards.
TCGTGCAAATATCAGTACAAAGAGGCCAATAGTACACTCAGTGAGCACACATCTGCTTCCATGCCAACCCCCAACCTAGACTAAAATATCGGCCATGTCGATCAGGAGCTACAAGACCAGAAATAATCGTGGCCACAATCAGGCTATAAGTAGGGGCTATACCCGATACCTCTCCAAATCTATCTAGCCATCACAAAGGATGAGCCCGTCAACACCCATAGCACCAAAGCAGACATCCCTACCCTCCTCCAAATCATAGATAACTCAGACTCTGTGAATAGGTAGTTGTAGGATGCATTAAACATCCTCAAGAGTAATGGTGGCCTCACCGATAGGAAGATGAAAGGATGATGTTTCGCTGTGCCATCGCTCAACCAAAGCATGCATCATACCCAGATGTACTCAAATAGGATGGACGTACGCAATGTGGCATAAACCAATCATCTCAAGCTAGTCCTAAAGGAATACATACATATCCTGTAATCTCTCAAATACTAGCCACCTGTGCTCCCTCAAATGAATGACCTCATGTCTCTTCTGTGCAAGGAAAGAAGCCATGTCAGTTTACCTAAAGAAAATTTTCTACTCGTAACACATTTCACCTTTGAAATAGCAAAAGCAACGCTATTCTCAAAAGCGACGTAGTTTGTAATGTTCCAAACTGTGCCGCATGGCGTACTTTGCACCCTATTTTGAAAAACTGGCCCATGTCGCACTATTTGTGCGAGCGGTCAAATTTGGTGGTCGAGAATCCTCAAACCCAGACTGACCCGCATGGCACTCTTTGCACAAGTGGTCCTTTATAGGACCACGTGGCCATGAAATTGCATTTTCTACAGTGCTATATCATGTCACGCCACCTAAACCATACCTAAGCCCTAATTAATGCATGAATAACGAGCAAAAAAAAGGTCGGATAGGGGTACATACCACGGGTCCTTTGACAATTGGTCGCTGATATACTCGTACCCGCTCCAACACATGCAGAGGAAGCTATCGTTGTGCCATCATGACCAAGTCTCAGAGCTCAAAGTGTCAAATTTTTCAAGGTTTAAGATTGAAAATATATTGAAAGTGACCCCTTGAGGTCTATTTAAGCCTGAAAATTAGGGTTTTTTGACCTAATTTGACCTTTCGGCTAAGGTTTTAGTCCCTCGATCCCATTTTCATCCAATCAAGGGCCGTGCTACATCTTTTTCATGCATCTTAACCTATTTTTAGGCATTTTGGGGTATTTCTGGCCTATCGAGCACCTTGTCATCGTTTTTCACGAGATCATCCAAAAAATCAAAAATTTTGTCCAATCTCTCAAGGGGGCAATATCTATTATTTTCCTTCTGCTGGGTTAGCAATGGGACATCTGAAAAAAATCAAGAAAATTTTGAACCTTTGTTCATAGTAGTTTATTCTTTGAATCAATGCAACAAGTACATTGGTTCAAAGAGGGGCAAAATGTAGACATGGAAAATGTACAGTTTCGTTTTGGCATGCTTGATCCCAATCACTAACATCATTTCTTCCCAAATCACACTCTCAACATTTCATCATAATTCTATCCCTTAATCTAATGAATCATTATTCATTTGATTAGGTCTATCACCTCCTTTTGATTAAATTAATCAATTTAATTTAATTATCCTTACATTTCTGTTTAATTAAATAAGTCATTTTATTTAATTAAAATTCTCTAAATTCATCTTATTAAATTAAATAAATTAAACCTTATTTGATTTAATATGATATATTCCTCCTTAGTTAAATAAATCAAATCATTTAATTAATTAGTCCCTTCCTCTCAATTTGATTTAAATCAACTCATAAATTTAAGTCTAAATTGTCACATCATCTAATTCTTCATTAAATTAATCAAAATATGATTAAGTTAATAGCTCTCATTAAAATCCTCTAGAGAATGCAAGTTGCACAATAAATCAATTACTTTGATTTATTTAATTCTCTATTTTCCCTCACATGGCATCAAAAGGGAATATTCCCTCTTTTGAATTCAAAAAGGCCAAGTGGACTTGGTCCTTCCAACAAAGCATTTAAGGCCTCTTACATGTCCTTGGCCTTGAGCCAAGCAACATTAACTTCATTTCTCTTCCCTCTTCAACAAGTCATCTCACAATTTCAAATTCAAATTTATGCATTTATTGGCACTTTGGCCAAAATGTGTACAACCACTAACCATTCACATCTTGACATGTGGCATTCAACCATTGGATTGAAAGATAGTCCCACATTGCTCAAATCTTGCTTTCTCTTCCAGATTGAAAGTTATAAATTGGAGACTTCTCTCCTCATTTCTCATCCACAATCCTCATGCAAAGTTACTCTTTTCACATTGAGAGCTAATTTTGTCCATTGCACTCAATCATTCACCATTTTCATCAATTGTAACAAGGTTATGCTCAAATCTCTTTGGAGATTTGACCATTGTTCAATCAATCTACATTGCAACTTAGGAATTGGGAAAGGGCCAATTGCAACACTTCATTGGCACCAATTTCCCCATGGGATCACCAATCTATTGGGTTAATTAGGATTTAGTTTGATTTCTTGTTTTGTGTTCATCATCATTTTTCCTAATTTTAGTTTGAATAGATGGATTTCATGGGGAATCTCTCATACTTGTTTGCATGCATTTGATCTAACAACCTAACATGTTTTGTTTCTCTTGTGCATTTGTAGGTTTAGGGTTTCACACTGACTATGTGCCCCCACCAATTGTGGAGCGTGAGCCAAAGACCTTGAGACCCTTCACGATATTGCGAGCAGCCTATAAGATCCTGAGGAGACAAGTGCATTGAGTGAGATATGCACCATAGATGCAGCCACTGTAGCCTCCAAAAGAGGTGGAGAGATTAGAGAGAGAGTTGTCACAGGTACGGGTAGAGAGGGATCAAATAGTAGGTGAGCACCAGTTGGCCCTTGCATGGATGGGAGGATTAGAGTATGCACTCTGAGTCAGTGGAGCACGGTCACGATCATGCACGACTGTCTCCCGACGTCCTACTACTGATGTAGCATGAGTACCAGATCTAGAGGGACCTAGTAATCATAGTCCTCATTGACACCATGTTCTATGATGATGATGTAAAAAGAGACTTTTGATATACTCATATATATGCAGTTGGATTTTTGGATGATGTCATTTATTTGTGTGGATGTTAAATGGCAATGTGATTAATTAAATAATTTAGTATTTAATTAATGGTAACATGATTTAACAAAATGAATGTGATGGAAATATAACTAATGTAGAATGTATGTGAGATTTAAAATTAAATATGTTATGCACTTATGATTTTTAAAGGAACACAACACACAAAAGGAGAATAGGATGAATAGTATGAAAGCTAAAGTAATCATTCAAAAATGAATTAAATAATTATCTTAGTGTTCGGGACACAACGTGTGGGTGTGTCAAGAATGAAGCAATGAGGCAGCCCATGGGATAAAATCCAAAAGCCGCAATCAACACTTCTTTATAAATCATAACATTCGAGAGGAGATTAGAGATAATATTGACGCAAATATGCAACATTGATGGGATCATGAAGGGGACTATAATTGTGCTTGGTTAAGGTATAGGGCTGAATTTACCTTTTTTGGTGTAATCGGCAGTGGTATTACATTGGTTTTCATATAAAACCAAATCACCCTTTGTAAAGGTTCGAGGTATGACACTTACATCATGTTTGCGTAGCAACTGCTTAGCGTAAGATTGAAGGTGGTCAAGAGCATTGATGCGTTGTTGATCAAGCATTTCAAGTTGGTGCAAATGTTTTTCCACATAAGTGTTACTATCGATGAGACTTTTGGAGGGAAATCCACAATGTGGGGATTTCTAATTCTAAAGGGAGGATAGCCTACATACCATAGACAAGGTTAAAAGGGGTATGTCCTATGGAAGAATGAACACTTGTGTGATATGCCTAGAGTGCATAGTGCAATTATGTATGCCAATCCTTTTGGGTTTGATTGACAATCTTCTGAAGGATTTTCTCCAAGATCTTATTAGTAGTTTTATCTTGACCACTAGACTGAGGGTAATTAGGTGTGGAGAATCGATGTTGGATATGGAAGTCTCAAGGAATGTCTTCACCTCGTTGTTCTTAAAGGGAGTACCATTATCTGAGACTAATGCAAAAGGGAGACCAAAGTGAGGAATGATGTGTTCCAATAGGAAATGACATATCACTTCAGCAGTTGTGGAATGAAGGGAAATAGCTTTGACCCATTTGGTGAAATAATCGGTAGCAGTGATGATGAACGTATGTCTAGTGGAAGAGAGTGAGGATATTTTTCCAATGAGATCCAAACTCGAGACAGAGAAAGGCTAGATAGGTATTTGGGAACAGAGCTCAGAAGCAGGAGAGTGGATCAAATGACTATGTTCTTGTCATTGATGACATCGCTTAACATACACATAACAATATTTTTCCATGTTTTTCCAATAATATCCCATATGCAGGAGCTTTTACACTAAGGTCTTGCCTCCAAAATGTCCTCCACAAGTACTAGAATGGGCTTGTTCAAGGGTGAGATGGGTTTCAACATCCTTGAGACATCACAAAAGGATTTCGTTGAAGGATTGTCGGTATAATGTATCCACAAGGATGATATACGTAGTAGCTAAAATTTTGAAGCGTTGATGGGTATTTTTAGTGGTGGGTTTAGGAATGGTGCCATCTTTTAAATAGTTGCAGATGGAATCATACAATTCACATGGGTTATCGAAAAAAGTAGGACAAATATCAAGAGGTTGATTGTTGATAGAGGGTTTCATGATGGGATGAATGGTGAAGAATATCTACTCAGAAGGGTCAACACGAGAGACAAGAGAGGCTACACTAGCCATGGCATATGTGTGATGATTCTCATTTTGAGGGATGTTGTCAATGGTAAAGGAGTCAAATTGGTCTAATAGATTAAGAACCAGCTCCTTATATTGTGAGAATTTTTCATGTTTAGTTTGATAGAGATCGTTAATTTGTTTAATGATTAATTATGAGTCACCAGAGATCTTAATATTTTTAACCCTTAAGACAAGAGCAACACGTCAACCAGCAATTAGAGCTTCACAGTCAGTTGTATTATTTGTACATAGGAAATTGAAATGATAGGATAAAGGAATAGGCTTACCAGTAGGTGAAATTAAAATAACTCTAGCATCGGAGCCCATTCGACACTTGGATCCATCAAAGTACAACTCCCATGTAGGAATGTCTATAGTAAACACACTGTCATCAGAGAAAGAGTTAGTGGTGGGTAATGCTAGTGGTGAAGGAGCATCGGCTGAATTGTTGGTTAAGGCTTGACCTTTGATTTATTTTTGAGCAATGAACTTAAGGTCAAACTCTTATAACAACATGACCCATTTACCAAGATGTCCTGATAGATCTGTTTTAGTAAAAAGATAGTGTAAAGGGTCAAACTTTGTCATCACATGTACTTCAACATTTAGTAAGTATTGTCACAACTTACTAGTAGCAAATACAAGAGTGAGACATTATTTTTCAATGGTAGAGTAACAGTTCTTGTAATCAAGGAGCGTTCAACCAATGTAATAGACATGATGCTCTTTATTGTTGGGATCCTTTTGAGCCAAAAATTTTGTGAGAGAATGAGCAGAAGCAGTGATATAAAGGATGAATGGTTGAGTGACTATAGCGGATTGTAAAACAGGGGGAGTTATGAGGTATTCTTTCAAATTTTCAAAGGCATGTTTACATTTGTCATTCCAATCGAAGTGAACATCCTTTTTAAGGATATGAGTAAAGGCTAGTGTACGATCAACTAAGCAAGCGATGAAATGACGAATGACTTGTATCTTTCCTTGTAACGTATGTAATTTAGAAATGTTACGAGGGGGTGGCATATTGATGATAGCATCAATTTTCTTTGTATGAACCTCGATGCCTCTATGAAATATGATAAACTCTAAAAGTTTACTGCTATCTACCCCAAAGACAAAAATTTTAGGGTTTAGGCGCATGTTATATTTTCACATACACTCAAATATTTGATAGAGGATAGACACGTTATCATGACGGGTTAAGGATTTAGCAAGAATTTCATTAACATAGTCTTACAAGATTTTGTGAATGTAGTCATGGAATATTAAGGTCATTGCTCACTGATAAGTAGTGCCAGCGTTCTTTAAACCAAAAGGCATGATAACCTAGAAAATCCATCCATAAAGGATAACAAAGCATGTCCTGCAGTAGAATCCATGATCATATCGATGTTAGGAAGAGGAAAGTCATCTTTTAAAGATGCCTTATTCAAGTCTCTAAAATACATACATATCATAGCACGATTAGCAATTTTGGCAGCCGTGAAAATGTTTGAAATCCAAGGTGAATAATCAATGAAACGAATAAAACTGACGTCAAGGAGTTTTTTGAGTTCTCCTTTAACATGCAAGGCAACCTTGGGATTCATTTTTTGAATCTTATGGCGAATAGGTTTAGCATTATCAATGAGGAAAATTTTATGGGTCACTATTTGGGGATTGATGCCTAGTATGTCAGAATATGTCCAAGCAAAGAGTTTAGGAAAGGAATGAAGCAAGGTGGCAAGATCCTCTTGTTTTTCATCATCTAGGCATTTCCTGATTTTAATGATTTTGTCCATGTCATCAATGTCCATGGGGACATCAAGGGTATCACCTAAAGGGATTGCATTATATTTGGGAGCATCAAGATCAGATGGTTCCAAGCTAGGATGAGGTTCACTTATAGCACTTATGGTAGACTCAAAACACAACATAGGACAAGAAGCATGCCTCTTGTAGCAAGAAGAAGTATCTGAAGCACTTAAGAGGTGTTTTAAATCATCCCCGTCTTTAACATAGGTGAAGAGGGAAGAATCCACATCAATAAATTCAGAGTGTTTAAGCATAACGGTGGTTCTTGATGTGCATGATATAGTGTTGATGTTGAGAGAGGGTTGTTGATTAGATTTTGTGACTTTAGAAAAGGAAAACCTGCGACCGATTTTAGTTCCTTGCGTAATAGGTTCATTGGGGACATGGATACCTTATTCATGCTTGCCGCATCCTTGACCTTTGTAACCCAATTTTTTAAGAAGGTCATAGCCACGTCCATAAAGTCTCTCCATTTCTTGTGGGTTAGGGGGTTGTTGATAATCTATCTCATCAAAAAAATTTGTATATGTGGAATTTTCTTCTAAAAGAGGTGAGGTGGATATGGGGGAAGGGTGTTCCTCTTGTTGGATGGAGAAGACAATGGATTGATCATTTGGAGTGTCCTCTTTGGATGTTAAAACTACACTCACCCATAAAGGAAGGAGTAAACTCTAAAGAGCCCTAATCATCACCAGGTAAATTAAACTTGGTTTTATCTTTGGGTTGATCTTTATTGGAAGGGGAAATGTTAGAGGTAGGAATGAGGGTATGAAGAGGAATGGAGGTTCTCTTTTTGAGTTTAAAACAACTCTCAAGTTCAGGATCAATGTAAATTTGATAAACTTTATCATTATAGACATATTTCATTTTGCGATGAAGGGTCGAGGGTACCGCTTGCATCTCATGAATCCATGGTAATCCCAAGAGGAGATTATATGAAAGATCATAAGGCATGACATGGATAGGAGTTTGCAGTGTAACCATTCTGATGGTAATGGGCAAGGTGATGACACCAAGGGGTTGTTTGGTAACATTATCAAATCATTTAATGGATAAGGAATCAGATTGGATTTGTGAGAAGTCCACATGTAACCTATCAAGAAGCTTCACACTACACAAGTTTAGGGAAAAGCCATTATCAACCAAGGTTCTTTTGATACCTATCCACTCATACTGGGCTATAATCATAAAGGCATCATTTTTTTGGCAAAACTCTAATGGCGGTAGCTCATGTTGATAGAAATTGATATCCACATTAGCTATGTTCATGTCAGTTAGGAGAGCAGCCGCATCATTAGTGTTCATACTAGGAGGAACCACTATTTGTTTTAAGGCTATTTGAAGCATGGAGTGATAGTTAGGGGAATTTTGAAGGAGATCCCAAAGGTATATTTTTGCAGGAGTGTTTTTACGTTCTTCAACCAAGTCATACTCCCTGAGTTGTGAGTTGAAGCAAGGAGTTATGGGTAAAATAAGGTTGGGTAACGGTAAGGAAGTGGAGGTGGGTGGTTGTTGGGGATGTGGGTTATTACGAGTATAATGAGCATGGGCGAAAATATCGTTCTTAGGAGGGTAGAGGGTAAACTCAGGTTGGGGTGGGGTTGGAGGTTTAGGACAAGGTGGGTGAAGAATGAATTGGGGTTGGATTCCATTGACATCTTTTTGATTAGTGATGGTTTCACAACAAACCATAGTGGATGAAGTAGGGGAGATGAAGTCTTTGAGGACATCATCTAACATACCCATATCATCACAACTAAAAGGTTTGGAAGACAAGGAAGGGGAAGGTGTGACTACAACATCACCAATCTTAGTGGATGAAGTGAGTGAGAGGAAGCTTTGAAGAGCTTCATCTAACTTATCAAAATCATCACAACTAAAACATTTTGATGAGACAATGTTCCTATAGTGAACAAGTGTGTGCATTGTATTAGGTGAGTTATCTATGTTTTCAAGTGTATGTGTCACAAAATCTTCTTTGAAAGAACTATGAAATAAAGCAGAAAGGGAAACATGCAATGCTTTAATACTACTTAAGAATGCCATATTAAGCTAGAAATAACCATATAATAGGGAAATAAAAATTGAATCCAATAATTAACAAAAAGAAATAACAAGTACAAAATATGGAAAGCGAATATAGAAGATAGTGATGTAAAATGCCTACTAGGGCTAGGTCACCCAGGTTGGCGACTTAGTCCTAGTATGGATTTTTTTGAGTTTTTAATGTATTTTCTAATGAAAAATGCAGATTTGGGAAAATTAGCATGCAGAGATCTAATATAATATGTGAAATTTGTGTAGGAAGAAAGGAAATAAATGACAAGTATGATTCTTTTTCACTAATGCACAATGAAAAACCCTAGGATGCTTGTTTACACAATGCAACATTCAATGCAATGCTAAATAAAAGGTTCCTACTATGCAAATGTAATGAAAATAAGAAGTATTTAATGTATTGAAATGCATGTTCAGCAAAATGAACCATAAAATTTGAATTCTTTTGGTGATGGCAAAAGAATGGATCTTCTATCACTTTCTAGGGTTTTCACCTAGAAGGAAGAGAGGATTCCTTCGCCATTCATGGGGAGCATTAAATCTTGCGATTCATTAGATGTTTAGGGATTGAAACCCTAAAGGAGTGGGATATGAAAATGTGTTGAGATGTATTATGAAAACTTAACTACTTAACCTAAACTAATAGCATTTATGTTGCTGGAAAACACATAGTGTAATGTAGTAGAAATGAAGGCAATAAGAGTAAACTAACCTAATAGAACATAAAAGTGCACCTGGAAAATAAAGAGGGCTGAAGCTAAGGTTGTAGAGGTCACTAGAATTATGGAAAATTAGGATTTTGAACTGTCTGGGATATTTATGCCAATTGGGGCGACCTAGTCCCTTTTTGGAAAATCTGCTCCAGAGGCCATTTTGGTCAACTGGGTCCCTGAATCTCAAAATTTTTGTACTGGAAAGCCTTAGTGGGACTAGGTCACCATTATGGGTGACCTAATCCTTTTCTACTTTTATAGTAAATAGAAAGTGGACTCGAGTGCCTTGGGTCTATATTATGCTTCTTTGTGGGAGTCTTGTCCGAAACTTGCAATATAACCTACAAAAACAAATGTATTTGTGTTTCTAATGTGGGGTTTTCCTTGGTCAAACCCCTAGTTGTATTCAAACTTGAAATGAAATGGAAATCTGCAAAACTCTAGCCCTAACTGTGTTTAGAGCTAGGAAAACCTAAAACAAAGGAAAACCCTATTCTATTGTGCTAGAATAAGATGTGTGTAAAGGATTTCAGATGATGCTAGACTCTAAGCCCTAGAAATCTTACAACATTTCAAATAAGAACAACAAGGAATACAAATGGTATGTAAACCTCAAATCTTAAAATGGGTTGAAGATAGAAGATAAAGACACTTTGAAACCAGTCTTTAGGAATTATTTGGTGGCTAGTTGCACCTCGTCAACCTAGATTTCTCCATGAAACTCCATAGGCATCTATCTCCAACCTTGTCAATGTGTGATCTTGAATGTTAAGTGAGCTCCAAGACCTGCAAGAAGCTTTAGTTTTTTCTGTCCAAAAGCTTCAACTTTTCTGTGTGAGGGATGAATATTCTTGAGGAAGATCTTTTGCACTTGATTTTTGGATTTGAGTGTGAAAAATGAGCAAGAGAGAGTTAGCAAATGACCTAAAAACAAATATATATAAGAAACTGAACGTAACTATCAGTAATTTTGACCTACAAAGCTGACACCCATTGAGGATTTTTAGCTAATTATATATTTTCTTGCTTAACACTCAAAAAATCCTAAAAAAGGACTAGGTCGTCAACTTGGGTGACCTAGTCCCACTAAGGGATTTTGGAGTGGGGCCGGTACTTTTGAATGTGTTTTGATGTATTTTTGTGGGGGGTTGAATGATCCCTTGGGTATATCAGGCCTTGAAGTCAAAATTAACAACCTTAGGGGCCTATAAATGCTGTTTTAGGGTGAAATTTTGTGAAACATGACCTAAAGTAGGACCAAAATGGGCACAAAATTATCCTTTTCTTCAAAGGTATACAATTTTTGAAGACACGGTTAGTTAGTAAGTTAGAGTCATCCTTAGAAATAGTTATTACGTTTTGTTCCCAACGAGCTCTTGAGAGCTCATGAAGGCTCCTGATGGAGATTGACCAAAATCAAAGTCACTGTTTACAGTGCAAAACCCCCCAATTTTTGGAGTCCTCCTTATCGTATATTGCTCTGAGACACACCTGATTTGATAAATAAAGAATTAAATGATGCAATTTGTGACATCAATGACCTTTCCCACCATTTTTGGCACTGTTGTTGGGGAACATTAAGCTCTAGCTATTAGGATAAAGCCTTAGTGTTGATAAGGGAGATAGTAATTTGTGGATGAGATGAGTTATAGATCATCTAGGAAGGTTTCTTCCATGCAAATTTTATTTTGATTAGGAACAAGAAATTGTACAACAACATATTGAAGATCAATGAAATAATCAAGTAAATCTTTAAGAGGAAGAAATGGGTGATCAAGAAAGGAATGATCCCCCACCGAATAGGATTTTTTCTTACCCCATTAATCTGAATAGGGAATTAGATGAGCCTCCTATGAAGAATATTTCACCTTCAATGATGCCTACCTTTAGGGGAAAGACTTCTGAGCATCTTGATCAATTTCACTTCGAATTTAAGGTCTAGAGCCAAAATTATGACTATAAAGCTAATAACCAGAAGTTGAAACTATTCCCTTCTACCTTGAAGGAGTCTTCTTTAAGATGGTTCATGGGTTTAGATGCAGGATCAATATTAACTTGGCATGAAATGGAGATGGAATTCTTGGATAAATACCAAGATTATTGTCAAGTGAGGGATAGGAAAGAGGAATTGTTTAGGATGAGACAGATGGAAGATGAGAGTCTAGAGGATTATGCAGATAGATTTTAGTTTGAGCACAAGAGATGTGGAAATGGGTTAGATAACGAAATTGGTAAAAAAATTTCCTCAAGGGAATTGATGATGACTCAAGGGATTCTTTGAATCTTGTGGGAAAAAGAGACATCAATAAGCCCACTTTGGAAGCTATTGTTGAAATATGCAGAAACTACTTTAGGACTAGGCTAGGTACTAGAGGTTCAAGAAGAAACAAATCTTTTTCCACTGATGTGTCTTAGGTTATGGAAGAAATTTCTAATTTAAAAACTGATATAATTCTTCATTTAAATATGCAAGGAGATAAAAAGACCACTGAGCCTTTGTCCACCCATTATTCAAAGTGTAGAGGGAAACACCTTTTAATGGAATGTCCATTGAATCAAGTAGACATTTGTGAGATCTATGAGAAACATCATGCAACAAGTTCTTGTAGTCTTCTCTCATAGATTAAAAATCATCTGAAGAAACCACCATTGGTAGAAGAATAACTTAACTATGTTGGGAAAATATCTGAGAATGTTGGGTATAACTCTAACCAGGGGTAGTATGGTTCCAGAGCTAACTAGAATCAGAACTCTTGGTCTAACAAAAAATAATGGAATCCTCCATTTCTACCTCAACAACCACCTACATTTTGAGGTCAACCAGAATTGATGAATACCTAGTGGAATCAACCATAGTGGAAAACAAATCAGCCACAATGGCAACATAGTCAACCACAGTGGAAACAACCACAAACACAATTCCAATGATGGAAAAAATAGGGACCAAGGTGTCCATGGGGCTAGTCACTATAGTCAACCCAAGGATCTAATCCTACTCAAGAAAAGGTAAACCAACCACAAATGCCAACACAACCTATTCCAAATACAAAAAACAATTGCCCTAATGCAAATCCACCTACTTTGAATGTCATTGGAGCGAATGATATTCAGTTAAGAAGCTGAAATATGCCATCTATACCAACCACTAAAGATTAGGAGGTAAAATAAAGTGAAAAAGAGAACATAAATGAGAAACACAACTTTGATAGTGAGAAATAAGTTAATTAGGAACCCTACCCAGAGTGCCTGAAAACAAGAAAAAATGCTCCTGATAGCTCCTGACCTAACAATATGAAGGTTGTTGATTCTCAACTTCTTCGAGAGTTGAAAAAGATTAATATTGAAATCCCATTATTACAGGCTATAAAGGATATACCATAAATAAATCAGTTAGTTAAGTCCCTCTATATGAAAACTATGGATAGGAAGAGGAAATTACCTTCTACCATTCAAATAGGGACAAAACTCACTGATGTATTATCAGGTAGGTTACTTCCTCATAAATATAATGATCCTAGAAGTCCTATAATAACTCTTAGTATCCTAGAAGTCCTATAATAACTCTTAGTATAGGAGGAATTTATATAACCAATGTCCTGATTGATCTAGGAGCGGCTATTAATGTTATCACCTCTGATACTATTGAAATGTTAGGAATGACAAAGATGCAACCCACCACAACTGTTTTGCAATTGGCCGATTAATCCACTACCAAACCTGAGGGAATTTTAGAGGATTTCATGGTTATTATTGACACTTGGGATTACCCAATGGAATTTCTAGTTCTTAGAGCCAGGAAGAAAGATTCTGGATACCTAATTATCTTAGGTAGACCATGGTTAGCGACAACTACAACATTGATAAACTATAGATCAAGTAGTATGATCATTTCCAATGGACAAAAATAGAAAGAGTTGTCATTGTATCCTCTTTCTCAGCCATCAATTGAATCTAATACTCAACCTTGGGTTGATGAGGATATGGAGTCTGAGGGGGATGGAATTGTGGAGTTGGCAATGGTTACTCTAATGGAACACATTAAAAAATGTGAGGAGCATAATATTAATCTTGACAAAATTGAACAAGTCAAACCAAAGGACTATCATGGAATCTTGCACCAACAAAATTCACATCCTTGTCCTTTAAATACACTTGTAGGAGACCCACTTGATATAAATAATGAAATCATTGTGGTAGGGGATAAACCTCTCTTTATTAGTTCATCTGTGTCCCCTACACAAGAAGAGAAATTAAAGAAAACTTTAGAGAATAATATAGGAATCAATCCTTCCATTTGTACACATCATATTTAGACAAAGGATTTCAAAACCAGTAAGGTAGGGTCAGAGAAGGATCAATCTTGTTCTAAGATATCTTGTCAAACAGGAAATAGAAAAGTTGTTAAAAGTAGCATTTATCTATCCAATATCGGATAGTCAATGGGTTTTCCCGTTGGTTATTGTTCCAAAGAAGAATGGTAAGTGAAATGTGTGTTTTGATTACAAAGAGTTAAATAAAGCCACCAAAAATGATCATTTTCCTTTACCATTTACTGACCAAGTTCTTGATAATCTTACTAGTAGTAGTTATATATGGATGATTTCACAATCCATGCACAAAAACTTGAGGAAGCTCTTGAAAGTTCAAAGAAAGTTTTGCAGAGGTGTAAAGACCATAGATTATCTCTAAACCATGAGAAATGTTCTTTGATGATTAAAAAAGGAATTATACTTGGACATCATATCTCAAAATAGGGGATTAAAGTTGACCCTAAGAAAGTTGAAATTATACAAAAGATTGAAATCCCAACAAATCAAACAGGAGTTCATAGTTTTCTTAGGCATGCTAGGTACTATATGGAATTCATAAAAGGGTTTAGTAGAATTACTGAGCCTTTATTTTCATTACTCAAGAAAGATGTAAAATTCTTATGGTTGGATGATTGTCAACAATCTTTTGAGAAACTTAAACAAGCCTTAACTACTTCACCAATCATAAAAGGACCTGCATGGGAAACACCATTTCATATACATTCTGATGCTTCTAATTTTGTAATTGGTGCAATGTTAGGAAAAAAGTATGACAATGATTCATTGCATTCAATCTATTATATTAGAAAAATTTTAAATCCTGCAAAAAGAAACTATACAACCACTGAAAAGGAATTTTTAGCTATGATTTATGCAATTAACAAATTTATGCATTATATTACAGATTATAAGGTATTCATCCACATAGACCATGCTACAATAAGATATCTCATGAACAAGGATGTGGTGGGTGGACGGATCATAAGATGGTTGTTATTGTTACCTGAATTTGACATAACAATAATAGATAAACTTGGTAAGAATAATGTTGTTGCAAATTTCTTGTCAAGAATTGTTTTGCAAGGAGAGTAGGAACTAGTGGATGATGCATTCCCAAATGAGCATTTATTTTAAATATCAATACACCCTCTATGGTTTGCTGACATTGCAAATCACCTCATAATAGGGAAGTGCCCTAGTCATTTCAGTTTTAAATAGAAGAAGAGACTAATTCGTGAGAGTTATAGATTTCGGTGGATTAATGGTTTATTATTTAAGATGTTTATTGACCATATTCTTCATAGGTGTGTTGTTGAGATAGATTTCTATGATGTAGTTCATGCCTATCATCATGCACCAGAAGGAGGAAACTACTTTGTGATTAGGATTTTTCATAAGCTCTTAAGAGCCAGATATTTCTGGCCTACTATGAGGAAGGATGTTTCATTCTTTGTGAAACACTGTGATGAGTGTTAGTGCGTGGGAAGACTGACATTGACAATGGAGATGCCACTACAATGTTAAATAGCTCTTGAACCATTTGAGAAATGGGGCATTGATTTTGTGGGACCTATTGATCCACCTTGCAAAGGATAACACTATATTCTGGTTTGCACAAATTATGTTACAAAGTGGACAGAATTAAAGGCTCTACCAGCAGCAAGAGAAGACAAGGTGGACGATTTCCTATACAAGCATATTCTTCAAAGCTTCAATGCACCATGAGAAATAGTTTGTGATCAAGGACTGCAGTTCATGTCCTCAGTGATGGAAAATTTCATGCAAAAATATGAAATGACACTGAGAAAGTCTGCTTCGTATCATCCACAGGTGAATGGGCATGTGGAGGTTACCAATCAGGAGTTAGAGAATATTCTCACAAAAGTGTGTCATTGAGAAAAAAAGGTTTGACAGAAAGATTGGATAAAGCAGTCTGGGCTTATAACACCACCTGAAAGACTAGAAATCTATTTTCCCCATATGAATTGGTATATAGGAAGACTCCATTTATGCCATTTGAGTTTGAATTGCACACTCAGGAAAACATTAGATGTTGGCTTTAATTTATCAGAACTAGAAGATAGGAGAGTCTTACAACTAATCCGGTTGGACGAGATGAGGATGGAGGCTCTTCAACATACTGAAATGATTCAAAAGCAGTGGAAGGAATGGCACGAAAAACATATAGTAACCAAGAGAATCCAAAAGGGAGACTGGGCATTGTTGTTTGATTCCAGATTTTATGAATTCAAGCAAAAATTCCACACAAGGTGGTTGGGGCCATATGAAATTGACCAAGGTTTTGAAAATGAAGTTTTTCAGTTCGTGCCCATTGATGGGGAGAGAAGAGTGATGATGGTTAATGACCACAAGTTGAAAATATATCTCAAACCTGAATCAAAAGAAGAGTTCTTGTTAGAAGTAGAACACATAATTGAACATTTTATGATGGAAGATATTCCTTCCATTTGGGAGTGTGATCTTAAGTAACCTTTTGAAGAAAGGCTTTAACATAAGGTAGATTGAAAACCAAAAAATGGTGGTTTTCCTTATGAATAAAGAGGATAAATTGAAAACCAATAAATGGTGGTTTATCTTTCTAAAAAGAACAAAAAAAAAAGAGATTTTTTTTTAAAGTAATGGCGGAAAACCAGAAATGGTGGTCTTCTTGGATCAACTTTGGTTCTCTCCTGAGAGATCCTAAGAACTCATAAAGCTCCTGATGACTCCTGAGGACATCTTAAGTTTTGAATAGTTACCTTCACTTTAATTTTGTGCTTTGCTTTAATTAATTCATTGGAATCAAATACCAACTGAGTTAATTAAGGCACTCAAATTAACTCTAGCATTTATTAAAAGGTATGCATTTATTGTGATTATCATTTTCCAATATTATCTTTTTGATTTATCTTTTATGATTTAAAATAAAGTAAGTGTTAACATAGAACTCTCCACCAAAAGAGTTATTAATTACATAATAAATGGGTTTAATTATTCCAAATATGGCAAAAGAATCAAAAAGTGATTCAAAAAAACTATAGTAATAATGACAGTTACTTGTGAGTTGTCCCATGTCCACATCAATCAGGTTACTGATGTTAGCCATGCCGCCAAATTCATAAATAGTAAATACAAAGTACGGGGTGGTGGTGTGCGGATCATCTGAACGAGTAAATGAATTTAGTAATGACATGTGTGATTGATACAAAATATTTCTAAAAGTTATTATGGTTGGAAAAGGTGCCATTCTATGTTTTACTTAATTTAGCTAAGTCATTTTTCTTCTAACACAGTTGCGGAACGAAGCACAATGGGGAATAAACGAAATGCAAAACCAAAGAATTTCATTCTTGACCCAGAGACTGAAAGATTGTTAAGGGAAGCTAGGTGGTTGGATTTTGTCTTAAAGTATGAGGGATTCCAGTAGGAGTTAGTTGAGGAATTCATGAGAAACTTTCATGTAAATGTAACTAGAGTCTGGGAAGAAGTAATTGAGGTAACTTTGGAGATTATAAGTGAAATATCTAGAATTCCTACTAATGGAAAGATAGTGGAAAAGGGGCATGTGAAATATGAAGATTTAGTGGTGGCATTTTGCAGAGAACTTGAGAAAAGGCCAAATATTTTATTGCATAAAGGAGAGTCGAGAGGAATTTAATGCAATAGTTTGGAAGAACCATGGTGAACTGTAATAACTTGGCTTATGAAATTCTTCACATGTGAAGGATAGTATGGTGCTATATTGGGTCCAGGGATGCGGTTATTAATGCATTTGAGGTATGGCAATGCAAACCCTTCCACTAGAATCAATTTTCCCACATTCTTGTTTTTCCAAATTTCCTCAATGGTAGATAGGGTATAATCTAGAGGAGAGTCTTCTATTAAGTATCAGGGCTTAATACACCTCATAATTAAGCACAACTTATTAAAGAAGGAGAATGGTAAATAGGGGTGGTTAAAATTTCTATCTACAACTGTTAAAAATAAAAAAGGGAAAAACACAAAAGGATCCACAAAAAAATTAGTGAAAGGAGAGTCCTCTAGTGTAAAGAAGAAAAAGCATAAGAAAAGAGTAAGTCACATTAATCTATTAGGGTAACCTATAGGCACACAAAAAAGAGGAAACAAGACAAAGGGAAGAAAACCCTAGCATAGTTGAGAATGTTGTTTCAACTCCTAAAGAAACCCCAACTTTTGAAGGCCAATAGGAAAATTTTGAAGTCAATGAGGAAAAGCAACCACCTGAGTAGTTACCTGAGCAACCTCTGAGTCCTCCCAAAGCCCCACTTCTGTCTCCTAAGAGAACACTTATTGGAGAGTCTTTTAACTCTCAATCTAAGGAGAGAGAGGCCTCAGAAGAGTATGAGGAGGAGCAAGTTGAAAAGTTTTCCCCACAATCTCCAATTGTTGCAAGAAAAGAAGGAACCAATGACTGAGCAAGAAAAATCCACTCAATTGCAGGAGAAGGAAGAGTTAGAAGAAGGAAATGAAATAGAAAAAGATATGGATATGTCAAGGATACATGCAAAATTGAAAGAGGAAAAGAGGAGAATATAATTCCTCGACAAAAAACTGAGAAGGAAGGAGGAGGAATTACAAAATTTTGTTAGTAAAAAAAAATAATTAGAGAAAGAAATGGCTGAGAAGGAGCACACTTTGCAAGGAAAATTGATTGAAACAACAAAAAACATGCAAAAATTTAATGCTCAAGCATTAGCCAGGGCAAAAGAAATGAGTAGGTTAAGTACAAAGGAAATAGGGAAACTAAGAGCAGAGTTGCAATAGAAGGAACACCAATTAAGGAAAAAATCACATTGACTTAGGAAATAGTCCAATATTTTGAAATCATATGAAGCTTCTACATCATCTACCCCAAGAAGACATCTTTCATTGACTACTATGAAGCTCAAACATGAAAATGAGGAATTGAGAAATCAGAACCAGCAGTTGGAAAGAGAAAAAGGTGAAATAAATGGAAGATTACAACAGATAGTGGAGTTGTCTTGTGAAATTTTATCAATGAGGAAACCTTCAAGATCTTATGCACTCTTTCTAAGGGAGATGTTTCTTCAGTGGAAGATAAACCAACTTCTACTCAAAATAAAAATAGATTATGAAGATGATAGGGAATTCCTTGAGGATTTCTTCAATAGTCACCTCATTACCTAGAATCAAATGTGTGAGTACTTTCAGCATGGGTTTTTGCTTGGAGATTTGCCATAGTCCTTCATCAATGTTTTCATGGGGGAACTTCAAATTAGATCTTTTATTTCATTGCTGCAAAATCAGGTAGAGTGGGAACATAGGGACACTCAATACAAGGAAGCAAATTGAAACTTGGGTTACCAATGAGGAATGAAGTTCCATGGTCAAGACCTTATAGAGCTCACTTTAGACTCTTGGCCACATTAGAAAATATAGCTTCTATCTACATAATAAATCTAAGTGAGAGTATCCAAGTCTTCAAAAGGATTCAAGATCATCTACCAATGAGGGCTCAAAGCATAGCCAGAGACAGATTCAAAAGTATCCCACCATAGTTGAGGAGAAGAGAACCTATTTCACCCAGGAACATAACTTGGAGCCTTACCAGAATAAGATTGATAATTGATATTATTGAAGAGCAGCAGTAAAATTGGATAGGGATGAGGTTTAGGCCTCCTCTTATCACTATGCCAGCTCCAACATTTGATGCACCACCGCAATTAGTTGGGGAAAGTCTGAGAGAGTGGATGGAAGCAGTTGAAAGAATGAATGGGTATGCTCGTAAGAGAAGGTTTTTAAAGTATGTGCAACATGATGTTAAAATGGAAGACATAGTTACTTGGGTGGTGGCTAAGAACAAATATTTTCCAGACCCTCAACCACGAGGACATGGTTTATACCAAGAGGGGGAGGATGATGAATGCTCAAGAATGATTTTTTTATTAAACTTTTATAAAAATAAAAGACTTTATTATGTTACTAAAATATTATTATGGCAGTTGATAATATGTTTAATGTTTGCTTGTTTTATGTTATATTTGGCTAAATTGATGGACATATTAGATATGATGTTTTACATTAAATGTGTCTCTTTTAATTGTGTTAATAAAGAGATGACTGTGCAAATTGAAACATCTTCTATCATAAATGCAATATATCTTTGAGGATTTTGTGCAGGCACTTCAATGTTGATTGTGAGATGAATCTGTTAGACTCCCTATTTAATAGCATAACACTAATCATGCTCTTGAGGGCTCCAAAAAGATCCTAAACTATTATAATTCTGAATTATCTCTCACTGTCGATTGTGGGGAACAACTACTATAGCTAGAATAATGTGAGATTATCTTGATACTCTCAGTTAGAGTTTCATTTGTCTTTGTACTCTATAATCTGGCACCTAGCACCAATTTTTTGAATTCAAAATAAGGGATATTATGATAAATATCCATCCTTAGGTTTATTTAGAGTTAGTCAATATCTTGTTGAATATTGTAACTATTGTTCTCTTGTTTTACTCGCCAATTTTGGCCAATTTGAATGCAAATAGAAGGTTGATCTAAATCATTGTATGAAGAAACCACCAGAGGAAGAGAAGGGCCTGCTCAATTGAAGGAGGTGATCCCGTGTCATTTTCATATGATTAAACTAATTTTGTTTTGTGATAATTGGTTAGATGTTAGCACTACAATTCTTGTTAATCAATGTTCAACAATTATATTTACTCAGATTAGATTATTGTCATTTGAATTAGTTGAATCATTTTACTATAGATCAAAGTTAGATCATTCACTATAGATTTCATTAAATGAATGTAGCTATAGAAAGACCAGTAATCATGACTAATGTAAGGATAAAGATGAAGCTAAATTGGAATGTGTTGTTGGGAGTTTAGTTTTATCGATTTCTAGATTTAAATGTTTAATTATTTGCAGCATAAATGGATTCAACATATCCTAGATTATAGTTCATTACTTGCAACATAATTAGATTTATGTTTAGCCACTTTAAATTTTGTATGCTAGATTTAGAGCTAACTAGAATCACTTCATAAATCTTCCAATGAACCACTTACAATTGAGTAAGGTAACATCTACACCGAGTCACTAGGATTAAAATAGGTTTAAATAAGCATCAGTTAGTTATTAATTTAGAGTCATCCTTAGAAATAGTTGTTACGTTTTGTTCCCAATGAGCTCCTAAGAGCTTCTGAAGGCTCCCGATGGAGATTGATCGAAATCAAAGTCACTGTTTACAGTGCAAAACACCCCAATTTTTGGAGTCCTCCTTATAGTATATTGCTTTGAGAAAGACCATTTTCAATATATAAATAATTAAATGATGCAAGTTGTGACATCAACGACCTTTTCCATCATTCTCTTCATGCTATCATCTATAGGGGCCTCTTCAATTTGCACCTCCTTTTCAATAATATTTACCTCTGTCACTAGGGATCTCTTGTGTTTAGGATAATTTCTCCTAACATAAACCTGAGGTTTCTCCCTTGAGTTCTCTATATCCAAAACCTTGGTTGAGGTGGGGGCATCAATTCTAATGTTTCTCTTTCTAGCTTTAGTTTCCTTTTGGCTCTTTGTGACCAATTTCCTCTTCTTGGCTAGTTATGAAGCTTCTCCCTCTTCAGTTGTAACACCAGCCATGGGAGCCTTCTTTTTTTTAGGAGATTGCTTCTCAATGAGCCTATTATATGTTTGACTCCTTTTTTTCCTCTTTAGTTTAAGAGGTTTGTTATCCTCTTGATCATCTCCATCATGAGGCTTGATGATGTCACTTTTATCAACTTCTACTTCCCCCTCAGATTGGGATTCTAGATCTTCCATCAAGTCATAAGTAAACTTGGTACCATCTACCTCCAATTCCAACACTTTATGTTTCACCCAAAGCCTTGAATGTTTCTTCACTGGCTCTATCAATTCTTCTTTTGACCAGTTTACTAGGGGTATGGGTTTGTTCTTATAAGGCTCAAAATCATGAAGTTAAATTAAATCTACATCATCATCTTGAATTTGGTCTGGTACCCCTATTACCTTGTAGAGCCTTATAAAATTAGGAGGTAGCCTGGAAAACCTTCTGCTGATAACTTCAAATTCATCTCGAAAATTGGCCCAATAATCTTCAATATGATCCTTGTGCCTAAATTCTCTGTTGGCTTGCCTCTGAGCTTTGCCATAAGGATCAAAATTACCATTTCTGGTGTGAGAATATAATTCAAATTGTGCCATTTCCTTCTTATAATTTTGAGCACTCTGAATGGAGGGACATGCTTCTAGGGTTCCAATTCTCAATGGGAATTTGATCCCTAAGCCTTTCTTATGCAAGTCTTTTTGTAAGGTGGCCTCAAAGGCCACCATTTTTATTTGTTAATTCTAATAGTATGAGCTTATTGGTTGGATTTCTTGGTAATCTAAGAGGGACAAAAAGAGACCCTTGTATCTAGATATATGTGAATCTTTGAAATTGGAAAAACCATTGCCCATATTATTTGATTGGGTCCATTGCATCAGAATAAATCCTAACTTGGAGGGCTTCCTATAGCAACCTGGGAATGTACATATAGAATGCATCATTGGATCTCTTGTAGTGTGTTTTTATGTATTGTAATTATGGGAGACATCCCATATCCTATCCTTTCCAAAGGTTCCTTTGCAACTGATACCTTTGTACTTGGTTTTTCTTGCCAACATGTACACAAGGTAAGAGGTCATTGTGAACCTATTAGTCTCTTGAACACTCCATAGTTGTGCATCCAAGTTATTTCTTCTAATCCTAGCCCAATGGTAATTTTTTCCACCCAAGATCCATGTGATATGATAGAGAATCTAGGTGTGGAAAAAATGAGCCTCTTCTACCCCCATCACCTTGCCCAAGAGGGTTATGACATCATGGTATTCAAGCTTAAAATTAATTCTATGTAGCTACTTGGGCAGCTTGGAATAATGTGGTTTGGGTTTCAATATCCAAGAGTTGTTCATTATCTCCAAGGCTTTGTTGGGATCCTCATCATAGAACTTTATTGCCTCTCTGATATTTATCTCCTCAATGAGTTTGTGATGTGATGCAATGTTAAACACTTTTTCTATGGACTCCTTAGTGAGATTAGCCATGAATCTACCTTGAGGTCCAACTACGATCCTCTTGTTAGAATCATAGTTCCTTGCATACTCTAAAACCAATTCAGGGCACAATTGAGTTGGAGGGAACCTTGCTACTTGAGCTAGGCCAGTGTGAGTAAGGACTTGTGCTAGTTTGGTGTGTGCACTACCAAACATCCTTTGTTGAAAGTCATCATAGTCCACATGCCCCAAATTTTTATCTGCAATGTTAGCCTAGGTAGAAGAAATCTTGGATTCGCGCCATATACCCTTGAAATCATACTTTATTCTTTAAACTCTATTTTTTACCTCCTATTGCACTGCAACAACTTTTCATTTGGAAGTCTTATCAGGGATCAACTCTACTTGCATCTATTAGAGAAAACTATAATCACCAATATGTATATAACAACACAACTCAATGATACATGCCATTAATTCAATGAGATTTATCAATATATACTCAAATAACACCATTGAATGCAAACATGCAAGTGAATCTCAAATTGCTCAATATTCAATAATGAATGTCACAAAACCTCATCTGTAAGAAAATTATCATTAAAATTTGAAATCTAAAAGCTTAAAAGAAAGCTCAAAAACTTCACCCCAAGGTGGATTCCCCAGCCAGATTAGAGCTCGGGTAATCTAAGGGAGCTCAAATTTTTTGGTGGATTGCTCAATGTGCACTTTAGCTCTTATTCAAGGGACCCTAAGGCATCCTCATGAGGTTTTATAACATGATAAAGCCTATACATTGATAATAATCATTGATTTGAGATCATATTCAAAATTGTATACATTGAAGTTCCTTCTTTCTCACACACTAGGGATTCATGGGCTAGAAGGATTCAAAAATTCTGAGGGAGGTTATATTTTTCGAGTGGATTAAAGCTTAGAAAATCTGAGCTACCTTGGAATTTTTGGCAGTGCATCAATTTGGAAAATTTAATAAGTGTCAAAGTTTCAAATTTTTAATCCATTCATTTGTGTTCTTGATCTCTGAGGATTTCGAGGTTGGGAGGAAGTCATAAAATTTAAGGGAAGCCAAAATTTCTAAGCGAGTTAAGGCTTGAAAAATCTAAGCTACCTCAGAATCTATGACATTTTTGCTTAGGCTCAAAATTTGTTAAGTGTCAAACTCTTCATCTGTTGAAATGATGAATAATGACCATTTTTCTTGCTTAAGGTTGTGAATCCTATCAATTTTTTTCACATTGAAGCCCAGATCAATTGTTTTGAACAAACCTCTGATTCAATTTACTTATTTATCAACTTCATCAGTTGAGAAACAAGAAGCTAGGGTTTCTAATTGGGATTTCAAAATAGGGTGACACCCTATAGCCTTAATGTCAATCATGAGAGCACAATAAGAGGGGAATCCTGAAGAAGTTAATAAGCCCTAGTATCCCATTTTATTCAAATCGGAACCCATACCAAAATCTCTCAAATGTATGCTTCAAAGAGTGAAAACCCTAACCGACTGAACCAAAACAATCGAACCCATTCATTCAAAATCCATACATAACAAAAAAAACTCTACAAGAAATCTCATTAAGCTTGAGGCATATCAAATCATTGTGAAACAAACTCGATCAAAAACATGAGGAATATACCCTACCTTAAAAATACAGCCAATAAAAAAGAGTCCAATGAAGGATTTCAAATCTCACAACAACCACTCAAAGAAATACTACCTTCATTCTAGGGTTTGGAGAATCATAGAATAGAGAAAGCTCTCTCGAGTTCAAAAGCATAAAATACAAAATGACCAAGAATACATCATAAGTGTCAATTATATTCCCATTTCACATCATAAATGTGCACCATAAATGATTGAAGGTACATTTGAAAAGTTCAGGGATATGAAGGCATGAAGGAATCTGAAAATCTGAGGGAGCTTGGAATTTTTAGCAGGAATCAAGTTCGGGTAATTCTGGCTACCTCAGATTTACTGAACTTCTCCCAAACTTAGAAAATTTTGGTCTCCAAGATGAAATTTTGAACTAGGGAAGACTTCAAATTGCTATAATTCTATCATGATGTCATGAAGAAGACACCTCAAGTGCAGGTAAGACCTTGAATTCCTAGGTGAGGAAAAACCAAATCTGAGAAACCTATCCCTTAAGGGGAAAAGGTCGGAACCCTAAAGAAAACAAGCAAACAGAACAAAAAAAAGAGGGTCCTTGCTTTCAGTGAGGCATGTGTGCAAAAGGTGCACAACACAATCTAACAAGTTTAAGGTATGTGAAGGTGAAATAAGTGTTGTAGTCTTATGTGGGATCTAACATCTAGGTCGATGCCAACTTATTTTAAGTTTTTTTGAGCATTGAATCTTGGAAAAAGATACGTATGGAATTTTTTTAGCCTAAAAGTTATATTTTGAGTGTTAAATCTATTAAGGTTTACCTAATTGGTGTTATGCTTGAAGCAGATATATATGTTAGATGTTTTTGCTGTTTTGGATATAAGAGTGTCTAATGTGAAGATACTACATGTGAATACTATCAGAACAATGTGCACTTAAGTTGTGAATATTGAGTAGGAGATTAAAGTAGTGTGAATACAAAAGAAAGTATAGTGTTAGATTGGAATTAGATGAAGTACAAAAATTCATTTTTTTGAGCATCATTGGAATTTTATTTCATGCATATGATAGATGCAATTGTCAAAATTCAAAATAGGTTGTGAGCCACCATCTCTCTTCTATATTTTTCTTTATGGGTAGTGAGTAAACAAGTAATGATATATAAGTAGTAAAAATGTAATGATATATAATACATAATCTATGAAGTCTATGACTACAATCAATCCACACATGGCTAGTCAAAGTCAAAAACATGATTTGGGTGCTTTTCCACCCAATCATAAGGTTAATACTTGCATGAAGTTCTTCCTACCCAAATATCTATCAACACTACATGAAGTTCCTTGCTACCTCAAAATAATTTAGGGTATGGGTAATTTGGTGCATGCCTATAACATCTACATGCATATATATCTATGATTAGTATTTTAGGTGTTCAACAATTGGTATTAGAGCTTGGTTCCTTGGAAGGAGCTTAACCTCTTGGGAAAGATCTTGGAGGTTGAACACATGGTTGATAGAAACCTTCCTACTCCTCTAGAAGAGATTCCTTCTATTGGAATTATAGAATAATATTGTGCACTTGAAAAAGATGGAGAACTCAAAGTTTCCCTTGAAGATATTGAAAGGACTGAAGGTGAAAATAAATATTTGAAAGAAAACATAAAAGAGGCAAATGAATGCATAAAAAAATTGATAGAGAAAATTAAGAAGTTTAGAGAAAGGAATAAGGAAGTTAGTGAGCAATTAAAGCAAGCAAATGAAACTATCACTAGTTTCAAAGCACAAGTTGATGAAATTAAAAGAATTGAGGAATCTCTGAATGTAATGGTGAAGAGAAAATAATAGGAATGTACAAGGCTTGAACAAGAATTTATGAATATGAGATCAGATTTAGAGAAAGCGAGGATTCATGAAGAAAAATCCAAAATGAGTAGTAAAAAACTTGATCAGATGATTGCGAATTAGAAAGGCTCTAAAGACAAAGGTGGATTAGCATTTAAGATGGGATAAATTTCAAAACCAGATCAGACATTAGATGTTGAAAATAAGACTAAAGACAAGAAGAATAATGGCAAGCAGATCGAGAATCAAGGAAGACCACCAGTTAGACAACCAAATGCACAAAGGTACCCATGTTTTACTAGTTTTTTATTCCTACAATAAATTCTGATATAAGGCAATACAATGTAGAAGCAAAATGAATAAAAATGTTTCATCCTTTACTGGTCAATGATTTACATGCAAGAAATTTGGACATAGAGCTAGTGAATGTAGAAGTTGAATGATGAATGGGTATAAAAATGGTAAAATCATTCAATCTTTCAAAGGATACTTTTATACATGTGCTATGGATTTGGGCATAAATCTAATAGATGTAGATCTAGAATAAATTGAAGGAGTATTGGTCAAAGGAATGTCACATGTTACAATTGTAATAGGTTTGGACACATTCCTAAGTTTTGCAAAAGTAGAAACATGAGAAAGGATAATCTGATAAAGAGGAATGAACTAGTAAATAAAATTGATTTGGTAGAAACAATAAAGGAGATAAAAAATATTTGGAGAAAGAAGGAATAAAAATAAGTCAAGATGAATTTGTACCCTCATCGAATGTAGATGTTTCCTATAGAAATTAATTTAAGAGCTATGGCTTAGGGGGAGCATTAATGAACATCTTATTTTCCATACTAGAGAAGAGATGTTGATGCCTCAGGATGAGGATATGTGATGAAGATTGACATTCTTGATCTGTTGGTGAAGATTGTGGAAGAAAATATGATGATGTAGAAGTTTGCAGAGCTTCAATAGTTATCTATGCATATAGAGGAAAAGTTTCCAACTTTATTGTTTGAATAATTCAATGAAAAATCAAGTTAGATTGCAGGATTATAAGTGATTTAACTAAGGAAAATTTATCCACAAAAGAATTCAAGGAGAAGTAGAGCAGTGAAGGTGTGAACTCAAAGTGATCAAGGCAATTTGAGATTTAGTGCATTTAAACCCTAGTTTAGCAAGCAAAGTGAAAGGTATTTATGAATCTTGTTTACCCTAGTTTCTGAAGAGATTTATTTGAAATCAATTTAAATCTATTTTCTAATGGCTTCATTGAGGGTTATCTATGTAATAGAAAAAAAACAACCGAAATTCAAAAAATATCCTATGAAATCTATAGAAGATGACCCATTAGGAAATTATTTACATGTTCCATATGGGTTTTTTCCAATAGAGGATATTAGGATCTATATTCATGTCAAAATGAAATAATTTGATCACACTAAGATAGTAGATCCATTGATGAAGTAATTAATGGGAGGCAACTTTCACCTAAAACTTGAGTATCAAAACCTAGTCACAAAGAAATTGAATGCATGGCAATGGTTGCCAAATTTTGTTTTGACAAAAAGTGGGTTAGAATTGCATTAAGTACACTCCATGATTTTTTTTGGATTGACATTCCTAACATGATAATGAAGGAAGTGATTAGATAGATTACTAGTCTATGCTCCACCAAACTAGTCCCTGTGTTGAAATCTATCAAAAATGAAGTCATTATGGAGCTCATAGGTGCAACATATGACAAGAGGGATTTAGCTATAAATACCATCAGAAATAAAGCTAAGGTATGTAAAAATGTTGACTGATACAAAATATATTTCACTAATAGAGATAATTTTGTGTCTTCCACCACAATTAATGTGGCATATGAGATGCTAGAAAAGGGAATGGACTATGGTCTTTGTGAGTTGCTCGGGAAAAAATTGATGGAAAATTTGAAGAAAAGAAAGGGGAAGAAGTATGCATTCAAATATGGTACGTTGATTCTATGTATTATTTTTCTTTCTAAAAAATCTCCTTAGAAACAAAGGAGTAAATTGGCTGCAAGGAACACCCATCACTCATCAGATCAAAATATTTCATGAGTTGTCTTGGTGATGGGAATGCAAAAGATGAGGTACTTGTTGCCTTATTTGAAGTTTTTTAGAAAAGAATGCATGAGAGAGACAAGATTCCAAGGCAAATGGTAGAGAAATACAAAGATGATATCATATTTTGGTTAGTACTGATGAATGCACCATGGATGCCTAGTATAACCAAAGACTGTGTGGATTCTTGCATTGGGATATGAGGTTAAATAATAAGAGATAACAGGTTTAGCTGAAATGTTCTTGAAAAGTGCAAAATATAAAACTAAAGAAAGATATGGCACTTATGAAGAAAATTCCATGGAAGTGCACATGGAGCATAATAAACCAATAATACACGAGAAATTGATGTAAATGGTTAAAGATAATGTAGAGGAAATGGGATTCTCCGGGGAAAAAATTAAACAGAAAAGGGAAAAAGCTAAAGGAGCATCTAGTGCTACAAGATTATCTAAAAGCACAAGAAAATATGGTAGACTAGCTACCACTCCTCCCTTTGTCCAAAAGTCCTCTGTTAATAGGCACCATGTTGGAGAGAAGAATAATTAAATGGTTAGTCTTTTGATGAAGGAGAAATCCCCTCTGATTGTACATATGACAAGGACAAAAATGAAGAAGGTTGCTCCACTAGCACCACCTACTGCCTTGCAAAGAAGAGTCAAAAGAAAAAGTTGGTAAGAGAAAAGATTACTAGTGTCAATGTACTAGAAGAAGAAAAATATGAAGAGGAAGAAGGACCATATTTGGTTTGCAAGAGAAGTGATGCTTCAAAAGGTGAAGCCAATAGTAAGAGAATATTTGACATAATTGACACAAAGAGTGAAGAGGAGATAGAAGAATTAAAGAAGAAATTTGTTATTCACATGAGGGAAAATAAGAAAGAAGGCACCAAGAACGCTTCTTTGAAAAATAAGAAGGTGCAGAGAATAATGTGGATGAAACCAAAAATAAAAAACTATCAGAACTTTTAAAGCCTCATTCTCCTATGAAGCTAGATGCACTATTTAATAGTATTCTACAAAATGAGATGTTAGGGGAGACTGAAACCCTATAAAAAGAAGTAGATGAGATGGATAAGGCCACCATTATTGAAGCTATCATTAAATAGATTGTTTTCCTTGAAGTTGACATGTGAAATATCAAGAAACAAGTTCTTGAAGATTTGTGGAATATTTTGTTAGAAAGAAGGAAATAAGCTATAGAAGAAGAAGCAAGGCTAAAAGAAGATTTTGAAAGGATAAGTGCTCCTCTCTCTAAGGAAGACAATGCCATTTTAGCTACTATATTCAACAAAGAATTAAGAACTAAGAAAAGGGTGAAAACCCTTATGGGTAAAGATCAAGATGATCTTAAATGACTTAGAGAGGAGATTATTGAACAACTTAAGGAAATAGTACAAAAAATAGCAATGGCACCAATGAATAAAGAAGTGAATGTGGAAACCCCTGATCCATAAATAAATATTGAAGTTGTGTAGATAGATGATGCTCAACATGAGCATGATGCAAATGAAAAATATGCACATGACAACATACCTTTGGAAGTAGAGGAAATGATAGAACAAGATGTTGAGGAAGCAATGATTAGAGAAGACGTTGCAAAGTAAAACACTACTCCTCTTCTGGTTAACACAAAAAACCCTATAAAAGAAAAAAATAAGGATGTCAATGATAATGAAAATGTTGATGTAGAGAAAGAAGAAGAGAAAGAAAATAAAGATGAAGATAAGGATGCAACCAAAGACGCACAAACATAAAGAGAAAAACCAATAATCTCTAGAAATGTTGAAGAAAAGGACTAAAAGGGGATGTTTTTGGAAATAAAAAAGCCTTCTGGTGAATCCTCCAATTCATCTAGGGATTAATTGAAGAATCTATTAAGTATGCAACGCAAATTCCAACCTATTGTGTAATCACAACTACTACAACTATCGATGCAACAAGGTATTAGACTTGGAAAAGATCTCTCCCCTCCACAATCTACAACTATGACATGTATTTCATACATCCGTAAGAAAATAAATCATTGAGACATGTTAGAGAAGTGGATAAATAATGCAGGAAGTGGTTAAATCATTACAAGAGAACCATAACTGATGCAAACATAGATATATCACTATTCAGCATGGAAAATCTAAAACTATTAATTGATTATTTTAAGGTTTGTTGAGTCTCAAAAATGCAGGTTTGAACGACGAGAGGTTGCCAAGCTCTCACAATGCTTTTGGCCAACATACAAGGCCAATTGATGCAATTGAACCTTCTTCTCTTTAGGTTCTGCTAAACCAAGGTGGGTGAACCTATGTGAATGATGCAAATTGAAATTTATTTTCTGGTGAAACAATCTACCCACAATAGAAAATGGAAGTGAATAGATAAAAAAAATACAACTACTCCTACTCCTACTGCACAAAAGAAAGGTTTTGAAAATGTTGTTTGTTTACAAATTTTATCTCTAGGTTGAGGTAGATCAGTGCCTTCTATTCACATGGGCAATGGAGTCAAAATTATCAAGAATTACATGTATTTCCCCTGCTATCTTAATTCAAGTTGTTAGGCACTTTGAAATATGAAATTCTAATGACTGGCATCTAATTTCATTTATTTATGTCTTGCATAAATAGTGTTGGAATGTTTCCTTACCAAATTCTATTTCAATAATCCAAAAGAAATCCTAAATCACTGTGACTTACTTGAAGGAATTTAATTCTGACATGCAGACAACAACAAATAAAAATCACACAAAGTGGTAAAATGCACCTTGATAAATCAAACATATGCTTGGTATATTGATTTAAATAATCAAAGGACTTCAAGTTGGAGACAACTAGATAATAAATATAAATGATTACAACTCAAAAATCAAACATAGAATGGGTTTCACCGATTCAAAAATAATTCATCCATTGCTCTGCTTCAAAAAAGGTTTGTCATTATTTACATTCCTAGTTTCATTTTCTGGGAAAAATCTAACTCCCACTCTATCTCTTTCTCTCACCAATTTTAAGAAACATTTATACATTACAATCCCAAGGGTCATGACCCTTCAGTTTCTTTGTTATGGCCATTTACATTCTATTTGATATTCTTGACAGAAAATAAAATATTTGATTAAGTTGCCTTATCAGAAAATCCAATATTTTAAACTATAGTCTTGCATCTTCATTTTATCTTAATACTTTGATTGCTTTTTATTTTATATTTCCCGTGCCTTTAATTACTTTCACTGCTCCACTATGGTCAACCTTATCTCCTCCTATGGTGTGGTGGTGTTTGACTTTGACTGGTTCCCTGCCGCTTATCCCCTTACCACTCAACCATGACTTATTCTTTATTTTCTAATGGTACTATAGTGTGACCGCTAGCAGCTTCCTCCTGTCCACCGCTCCACCGCCGAATTCACTTTCGCTATTGGTGGGATGGTGGTGTCTAGCATTCATTGTTATCTCTCACCGTTACCCATGTTACCATGGTCTGCTCATTGCCTCCTCATGGTACCACGATAGCCACTAGCCATTATCTTCATTGCTTACTAACTGCCCACCATGGTACCACAGTCTATGTCTTGACCGCGTGCAATACCATGATGACTCCTCTACTATCGCTTGCTAACCATTACCTTTGACTATTACCCTACCTATCACACCACTATGAACTCCTCAGTGATCATCCACGGTACAGCAGTAACTGCTTACCGACTGCCATGCTGCTAATTCCTATCCAGGCTGACTACCCTCGCTGACCACTGACACTTTACCATGCCACCGCGGTGTATGACTTGATAGTGTGCGGTATAGCGGTAAACCTTATCATGACAGTGCCTAACCGTCACTACTATACTGTGAGCCACTTTGCAAAAGGCCGCGGTAAAGTGGTGAAAGCTATGAAGGGTAAGTATATGGCGGTGAAAGGTATTTTGATATTATGAATGGGGGAAAAAATGAATTTTTAATGAAAAGATAGGGAAATGAATATAAAAGAATAAAATCCTTTTAGAGTTTCAATGGAAAATATGAGGTTTAAATGAGAAAAACCTTTAGGATTTTATTGAAAATTTGGGTTCTAATAGTGGCTCTTGTTGGGGATGAGTGATTTTGCAAATCACTTCAAGAATCTAGAATATCATTGGGAGAGAAAACCAAGAAAAGGACAGGAAAAATGAAGGCAATGGAAGATGAAGGGAATGAACAGATGAAGGATATGAAAGATGGATCATGGAGAATGGAAAACCCTACACTACTGGACATGGAAGAAAGATTTTTTGAACAAGGGAATTTTTCGAGAATGTCCATGTATTGGAAAACCCAGACCCTTCAAAAACTACTGTGCATGGAAGAGAATGATTAAAGAGGTTTTGCTAAGAATTGTCCATGCACTGGCAATCCTTAATCCTCTGTACCTGTTATGGTTCAAAAATCACACCATAAAGGATGGCCCCAGGCCACCTTAAAAGAAGAACCCGCACTTTCCTCTATCATAGACTTTGTTCTAATTAAAGGTCATCAGGTTTCTTTTGAAGCTATCCATTCCACCTGCCCTGCAATATGCACTACCATTGAAAATCTTTAGGAAATTATTGTGTTCAACTTGAGTTGTACTCATTTCACCCCTCCGCATTTTATCATTCCTACTATCATATGAAAAATACTTATTACCGTCAACACACAAGGTGTATCCACACTCAACAAAACATTCATGGGCTTGCTCATTATCATATGTTGCTGAATGTTCTTGCAATTGCACTGGGACCTAAAAATCTGAATGCTTCTCATGGAAATCTACAACTTCAATCTCATCAATATCTTCTAAGACAACTGAATCAAAAATATTCTCCATTTCTCTTCTATCACCAGTTGACATTGAAACATACATTTTATCCATACAGTCATCCTCACACATACTTGAATCAACAAATGTTTAACACTCATCATCATGCAAACCAACATCTTTCTCTTGCAGGAAAAAATAATTTAAATTGCATACCTCCTCTTGGACATAAATAGATTCATGATCAACTTCAAAGAACTCCTCATCACTGTGAGAGATGCACATGGGGTCATATGAATTGTTACACATAGTACCTTCGCTATCAAAGAAGATATAGGTTGGAGTTGTAACATAGATTTTTTGGATGATTTTCTACACACATTAAGATGATCAAATCTAACAAATAATCTAAATAAAAACAACAAAGAATGAGTAAATGAACATAAAACAATAAAACAAATAACTGAAAAGATCTCACCGAATATGTGTCCACTTCTTCAAATTATCTCGATTGTCCTTCTCCATTTTGTTGTATCAGTATTCTTGCCCTCATATTTTTAGTATTGATGAAAGCATAACCTTGTTGAATGTTTAAGAAAAATATCAAAGATTAAGTTTCTTCTCAAAAGTATTGATTTCGGGAGGAGAAATAATGATAATGACAAGTCATTTTATAGATTTTGGATTTTCGAACAATTGGCTTAGATTCAAAAGAGAGATCGATGGACGAGATTGATGAATGTCATGCGATGTGATTTTTGTGTTAGTCAGAATGTGAGTTAGAAAATTCTGCAACATAAAGATTAAAATAGAGCGATAACTTAATCTTGTGTCGAGACTGTTCGAAAATAGAAAGAACACGAGTTCCAGATTAAATAAACAATTTAATCTTCAGTTAAGAGTCTTCGAAAATAGAAAAAATAGACTTTGAATGACAAAGACAAAGTTAGAAATCAAAGAATAAAGAATTTGAATGCACATATAAATAAATAAATTAAATAAAGATATTTAATCAATAAACACATTCATGCATATGAGTTAGAACTAGTTAACTGACTAGTTGTGACAGAGAGTCCTCTTGCAAAGACGATCATATATCGAATCTCTAGATAACTAGCAGAATTAAAATAGATCTTGAGTCAAAAGGTGAGTGAATGATTAGATAACTGAATGACAAAAGAATGTGACATAAAGAATTAATTATAAATTAAATGTTAATTTAATTCAACATTCAAAAATTGAAAGATTAATTAAATAAATAATGTAATTTATCTAATTGACAGTTGAAAAGGATTAAATGAATAATTAAATAATAAATATTTAACTATAGTTGAAATATGACAAAGGGGATAATTAAATATAAAATTATTTAATTAAGAAGGAAGAATTAATTAATTAGCAACATAATTAAATAAAAATGATTTATTTAATTAGTCAAGTTGAATAAAGGGTCATAATGAATTAATAAATTAATTAAAAAGGGGTATTTAATTAATAGAGGAAATATGTGTTAGAAAGGTAATTTAAATAATAAACATTATTTAATCATGACCATAGATATTACAAAATTATGTCGAAAGTAGTACTCGTAGGCCTAGACCAATTTTTGGTGTCTACAATTTGCCCCTCTTTGATACAATGTTGTTTTGGCATTGTGTCAAAGAAAATATGCCCCGATCGTGCCCCAGTATGAAACTGGTTAGGGTATGCCCCCTCTGAAAAATTGACATTTTTTGAAAAATTTCAAAAAAATCAAGAAATATTCCCAATAAGTCAATTTGATGGTCTTAAATGCTATGGAGCTGATGGAATTGAATTTGGAAATGTTATGGATGTGTACGGGTCAATAGAAGTTGAAAGGTTCAGCAGCCAATAGACAAGGTCAGAAGAAATGAAACCCAAATCCAGGAATAAATAGAAATTAGATTGAAAACCAATTCATTTGCACCCGGAAGAGTTGAAGAACTGAGATTTTTCTCTGAATATTGGACAAAAATGGCTCCCATTCCATATGCTTCACATCGAGGTTATCAGATCCAGACCTTCAAACGGCTAGCCGACGTAGGACCACTAGTATGTACCCTAAAATGAGCTTTTGAAATTTCATTTTTCACATAGTTTTAGGCACCCAAACTTTAATTTGCACATGCAGTCTTTCGGGATCGATGCATATGTGATCATACGCAACACATATGTCAAATCATGCCTAGGCTAGGATAGGTCATTTTAGGCATGCATCGCATATGTTATAAAATGCACTGCATATGTATGCATGAATCACATTTGTATTTGAAATGTACACATGTAGGGTTGTGAAAAGCATGTGCTTTGATGAAACGCATATGCATCAGGTAGACAGGTTATAAAATAATGCACCACACTTGAATTTATGCACCGTATTTTCATTAGTTGGAAAATGGAATGAAACTATGCAACACATATGAAATATGTGATGTAAATGCTTTGTCTTGCAATGCATTTTTATGAATGCACCGCAATTGCGATAGTGAGCCACATTTGGCTAGAAAAGTTTTTGAAAAATTTTCTAAGTAAAAACTTGAAAAACTTGACATCATGGTTGAAATACAGGTTGTGTTAGATCCTGATACCTTCAATCTTAGAGATTCACTTGTTAGTGCAGAGACATGGCTATTGTGGAGACTCAGTCTTCAACATGTTCTTCTGATACTCATAATTCGAGAAAATAGAGAGATGGTGACTATGTTGTGTGAGCAATGGTATTCAAAGACATCATTGTTTCATTTGCTAATTGGGGAGGCTACAATCACATTGGAGGATCTTTATAGGATTCTGAGACTTCCTATCAGAGGAAAGCAGGTGATGTATGATACCCAGCGTGGATTTAGAGAGCTTGCTAGATTTTATCAGTATGATGATATTAGTAGGCTAGGTATTGAGTGTTATGAGATCAGATGGCTGGTTTTGGTAGTTAGATATGAGAGGATCGACTGTATCCTATGCACATTGATAGGGGGTATAGTACTTCCAGATTGAGGAGGTCATGGTTTTCCTGTCGGGTGGGGAGATATGTTAGTAGGGATGTTGGAGAGAGAGACTGTGTATGCCTGGGGTCCATGTTTTTTAGGCATGTTGTATTTCCATTTACATGATATAGTGTATAGAGATGCATAGTCGATGAGTTGTGGGACTACTCTTCTAATGGTTTGGGCATGGGAGAGGATAGATGTGTTCCGTCCTCTAGTTACTATAGAGCGGGAGGCTAGATCTCCATATGTTTTCTAGTACATAGGAAACATTACTCAAAGCCATGTGGGAGATACAAGATTTTGGAGACATGCACTAGATACACTAGATCAGTTCACTTGGAGGCCATACATGGATTGTGAGAGATGGTCAGATGAGGACAAGCATTTGAATTTCTATAGGCAGACATAGTATTTGATTGGTAGGACTGTTTCGAGTATACATATTATTGAGAGACACCCACCGGATTGGGTTTTGAGATAGTTTGGGGAGGTTCAAGATGAGCCTCAAGGTAGAGCTGAGTTTTCCCATTCATCCAGAGAGGTTTCATATTGGGGGTCTATTATTTCAGTCGCTACTGCAAAGGTAGAGATTCAGGCACTACAACCTGTACAATGGGGTTGGAGAGATGGAGTAGTGGATCCTGGGACTACAACTGCCTTTGACACATGGTGGGCAGAGCATCATCTAATTCTGTATATAGATCTAGATCAATCGGCACCAGTTGAGATATGAGGCACAAGGACGAGAGGGCGATGTAGAGGGAGAGGTGGTGGTGGTAGATGAGGATAGAGAAGTCAGAGAGGTGGTTGAGTAGGTGGACTATCACCTATTCAAGAGGTAGAGGTAGAGGATGTATCGATGTTGGACCTTGGAGGTGGAGTAGAGGCATAGGTTGGAGATGCACATGCTACCGAGGAGGTAATAGTAGAGGAGCATGCAGAGGTAGATATTGGTGGAGAGGACCCTACAGAGGATGAGGAGGTTGACATGGACATTGATCCTCTTGGTATTCTGGCAGGCTATGGGGAGGATGATATTGAGGAGGAGGCACCTATGGAGGAGCAAGAGAGATTGCTCTGAGATCGGATTGTGGAGGGGAGATGGGATGATGATGCCCCTAGAGATAGTGATAGGGAGAATTTGGAGGGGAGGTTGAGAATGATGACAACAAAGCGAGATTCTTTGCAGAGGGAGAGGGACAGTGCTCGTATGGAGAGAGACAATGCACTCATTGAGAGAGATCAGGCCATAGCTTAGAGATAGGAGATAGAGCAGCAATATATAGAGGTTAGATGCCTTTGTAGTGGAACTTCATCTAATGGTATGGTTCATGAGATAGTTAGATCAGTAGAGAGAGCTACTTATTATATAGATCTATATGAGGCAGTGGTGCCAGTAGAGAGATGAGCTCCTAGATTTTCAGAGGTTCATAGCTAGAGGACACAGAGCAGGAGTCAGACCAAGACACATAGTACAGAGGGTGTGGTAGGACCACTGAGGATAGGTCCATATGACAGGCCTTCCACCTCACAGAGACCACCTCTAAGGCAGTTTCATCCACCTTAACCATGTGACAGTAGTGGTAGTGGGACACATTGATATTGTTATATATGGAGACATTGTATTTTCATCAAAGAGCCCACGAGCTCATGTTTATTTATGGACACACGTTGATATTGTACTGTGACACACTATTTTTGAGTGATATAGATATGATTTTTGGTGACTTCTATATGGTATGTAGTTCTATTTTATGGTGATGCATTTTTCTATATGATTATGTTTCCTAGATGATGTATGTATATGCATTATGAATGAATGTTTCTACATGATGAGTTTATGTAGTCTATGATGTTATGATGATTCTATATGATGTTATTTATATGTGATGGTTAAATGAATGTAATGTTTCTATTATGTACCTTATGATGATGGAATGCCTATTATGCAATGATATTGTAAATATGTAATGAAGATGTTAATGTTCCTATCTATATGATGTACTATACTATTTACATAATGCTTATAGAATGTAAGCAGATTATCTAATGTTTTTGATGTGTCACAGGACTTTATCATTATGTCAAAAAGAGAAATGTTAGCACAAATGATTTTTGAATGTTAGTAAGAAATAACAAAGGTGGTTGATTAAAAAATAAATAATAAAAAACATATGATCTTCGATATTTTTCCAAATATGCTAAGCTTGCTTTTTTATCATCATTGGGTAGGATGTGACACAAATGGATAGTACACACCATGATATGAGATAGACCATAGTGTACAAAGTCATCCATCTGTGAAAAATAGATAGTCGTAGAAAAGGAGTGTCTTAACTCATACTAAGGACAAGATTGCCCCAGTCGTTTTGTCGAGACAAACCATAGATAGAAAACAAAGAAAATACAGGTCATGAGATGCAATTGCTCCTCTAAATACTTGATAGGACATCCTTGAGAAAACTAGTAACATGACTCAAAAACCAAAGTTAAAAAGACAGTTGACAGATAACAGCCAAAGAAAAAGAGTCCTAAGACATCCTTGCTTCTCTAAATCCTTCAAGGGACATCCTTGAGAAAGCTAGTAATTGGACTTATTCACAAATCGATAAAAAGATAAGAAAAAATAAGATATAAATTCATAATCCAAATAAAAGTATTCACCAAAACTTGATCTTGTGGGATTTTTTGATTGTTTGATGTTTGACATAGTGTAATGTGAGGGATGACACATACCGCAATAAGACGTTGAGTTTGGTTTTGACTTGGTGAAAATCTATGTAAGGCATGACAAAGCATGGTTTCAGAAAGACATGTGTCATATAAGACATTGGGGCCTAATGACGTTGATGTGACAAGCTACATGAGGCTATGAAAATTTGATGACGTTTGTTGACAAGAAAGACATATCTTGCTAATACATAAGTTGATAACTTTGACAATGTGTTTGATTTTGACTTGGTGACAGTTTTGAGATGTTTGCCTTGTGATGCATGACTTGTTTAGATTCCTTGACTGATTAAAAGTGTGTGTGTGTGTATTGACAATGTATGACCTAAGATGATATACCCTGAAGGACTGACCTAATGCAGCCTCGGGGGCTCATCAATTGATTATCCTTGCCTACGTTGTACATGGAGAGACCTCATAGTTAGACCAAACTTTAACTGACATAACTGAAGAAAGATATGTACTTAAGCTGATGATATGCAATGTGTGTGATAATGAATGTGAACGTGATAAACCCTATTGGACTAACCTAGTGCAGTCTTGGGAGCTCATCGATTGATTAGCCTTGCCTATGTTGTACATGCAAAGACCTTGTAGTTCAACATGACCAATGAATTTGAATGTACAAAGAGTCATGATTTTTAATGTGTGTGATACATGACAAACCTAGACAGACATACCTAATGCCTCGGTGGCACATTGACTAATGGCCTTACCTATGTCTAGTCGTAGAGGCAATGTAGTTCGACTATGTCTATGACTGACTTAACACGACTGACTA
Organism: Sequoiadendron giganteum; assembly: GCA_007115665.2. Taxonomy (NCBI): domain Eukaryota; kingdom Viridiplantae; phylum Streptophyta; class Pinopsida; order Cupressales; family Cupressaceae; genus Sequoiadendron; species Sequoiadendron giganteum. The sequence goes on along the minus strand of CM021101.1, from coordinate 552,468,023 downwards.
TGACTCTGTTTTTGGGATTTTCTGACATGTTTTGATTTTTTTGTATTTTTGAAGTTGTCTTCTATTTTTGGATTTTTTTAGGACATTTTTCGATGGTGTAATGCTATGTACAAGGTCCTCATTGAATAGAATAAGGATTTTCCCCCAGTAGGGAATAAGACATGTGAGATGGAGTGGGGAATGTGACGGAATGGACTTGATGTCAATCATTCCAAGTAATGGATAGGACAACCATTTATTATGAGGGATGGTGAAAAAGTCTGATTGGAATGATGGTAGAAAAAAGAGTGAGTTTGACTACACATTGAGCCTATTTTCTAGGTTTTCACCATGGTACTTATCCATAGCGCCATCGAGGTGGTTTTCACTATTGGACAAATTATTTCTCTTTACTATTTTGTTGATTTTCCCATTTTTTTGGTGTTACAAAGATGCCTGTTTGCCAGGTTTTCATCAAGGTAACCATTTTTTTTTCATTTTTTTTGTATTTTCTCGGTTAAGACAAAGACTCTCAGAAGCTAAACATAGAACCTCTTCAGATGTAGGTTGTTGACTGGTGACAAAAGTGGCTCTCCTTCAGGGGTAGAGAGTTGGTACGCTCCCGATCCAAAATCTTTTGTGATAATATAATGCCCTAACCAGGTAGGTTCAAACTTACCTAGCTTTTCTCGTTCAACTTGATTCTTGGGATTTTCCATTAAAACTAGGTCACCGATGTCAAAGTGTCTATTTAGAACTTTCCTATTATAGCTACGATGAAGATGATTTTGATATGCTTGCAAATGGTCTAGTGCTTTATGTCTTCGTTCATCTAGTAATTCTAGCTCTTGTAATCTGGATACATGGTATTCTTCATCGTCAATGTGACCTTTCAAGGATACCCTCAGGGAAGGAATTTCAACTTCAATAGGTAAGATAGCTTCAGATCCAAATACGAGGGAGTATGGAGTGGTGCCAGTGGGAGTATGGATGCTTGTGTGGTAAGCCCATAAGGTAGGATTTAGCTATAGGTGCCAATCATGACCACCGTCATTGATAGTCTTTTTTAGGATTCTAACAATGGTTTTATTAGATGCCTCAGCTTGGCCATTACCTTGTGGGTAATATGGGGTGGAAAAATGATGTTTGATATGGAACTCTTCACATAAATGGCATACTTCTTGGTTTTTGAATGGGCGGCCATTTTCTATGAAAATGGATTGGGGTACACCATACTGACAAATCATATAGTTTAAGATAAACTTGGATATTTGCGTGCTGGTGATGTAGGTCATGGGAATAGCTTCAATCCATTTGGTGAATTATTCGGTGGTGGTTATGATGAATTTATGGTCGTTGGATGATGGATGGTGTATCTTACCTATGAGGTCAAGTCCCCATTGGGAAAAGGGCCATGGTGATGCAATCAAATGAAGCTCTTGTGCTGGTGCTCTGAGCAAATCTCTATGTATCTGAAACTGTCTACATTTATTTACAAAGATATATGATTCTTTTTCCATTATAGGCTAATAATAACCTAATCTCATAATCTTATGGGCTAAATTAGGACCACTTGAATGGGATCCGCATATACCCTCATATACCACTTGCAAAGTTGTTTGTGCTTCTTCAGCATTGAGACATCTCATTAGGGCATTATCTAAGGTACGTCTATACAGGGTATCTTTGATGATGGTGTATTTAGCTGACTTACAGATAAAGATTCTACATTGGTTATTTGATAGGTCTAGAGGTAAGGTTTGGTCATTTAGATAGTCGAATACATCTTTGTACCAAGGGGAAGTAGGAACAACAATTATACACACCATTGCAGAATCGAGGACATCATAGGTAGGGACCAACAGTTGTTCAACCAAAAACTTGAACTTAGGCACGTTGCTCGGAATATCCAATAAGGAACCCATGATTTCCATAGCATCTGCAGCCCTGTTTTGAATATGTGGTATTTGTTGAAAGGTAATTTCATCAAAGTACTACTTGAAACTATTAGCCATGCATTTGTAGGGGGTAAGTTTCTCATCCTTAGTCTCATAATCATCATTTACTTGCCGGACTACTAGCTGAGAATCACCAAAAACATGTACACTCTTAATTTTCCATTGGGCTGCCATTCTTAATCCTATCACTAAGGCTTCATACTCTGCTATGTTGTTGGTGCAAGGGAAAGCAATCCTGAATGATTTAGGAATAGTATCACCCTGAGGTATAACAAATAGGATACCTGCTCCTGAATGATGATTTGTATGTGACCTATCAAAGTATAATTTCCATTCAGTTCTAGTGTCAACTATGAAGATAAATTCATCAGAAAAATCTGCCACTAAAGGATGGTCTTCCTTCTTGGCTGCATCTGCTAGCTGATCTTCAATCACCTATCCTTTTATAGCCTTCCCCTTCACATATTGGATGTCATACTCGCTAAGTATCATAACCCATTTAGCCAATCGACCTGTTAATCCTACTTTACTTAGGAGATATTTGAGGGGATCAATCTTTGTGACCAACATTGTTTGGTGATTTAGCATATAGTGCCAAAGTTTTTGAGTAGCAAAGACTACTACAAGACAGGCATGTTCTATGTTGCTGTAATTTAATTCATATCCCACCAAGGTACGACTGATGTAATGCATTGCTCTTTCATGACCTTGATCATCTTTTTGTGCAAGAAGAGCTCCTAATGTTGACTGAGTTGCTGAAATGCATAGTATCAACAGTTTTCCATCTATAGGTGGCATTAAGACTAGTGGAGTGAGCAAATAATCCTTGATTTGTTGGAAAGATTCCTCACATTTAGGTGTCGACACAAATGGTACTCCTTTCTTGAGTAAATGTTGAAATGGGTGTATTTTGTCTACCAGTTGTACAATGAAATGCTCGATGGACTGTAATTTTCCTTGTAGTGTTCTTAATTGACCAATGCTGACTAGAGGAGGCATTTCTATGATAGTTTTTACCTTCTCTGGATCTACTTCAATGCCTCTTCTGGAAATGATATACCCTAGAAGTTTCCCTGATTTTACTCCAAAGAAACACTTCTTTGGATTTAGCCCAACATTGTAATTCTCTAGCCTCTGGAATATCTTGTCTAGAACCTTCAAATGATTTTCCCTTGTTTCTAATTTATTTATAATGTCATCTAAATAATCTTCCATGAGAGTATGTATAAATTCATGGAAAATCGTAGTCATTGCTCATTCATAGGTAGCTCCTATGTTCTTAAGCCCAAAAGGCATAACATTCCAATAGTATGTGCCCCATGGACATGTGAAAGTTGTCTTGTGTTGGTCTTCAGCTGTAATTTTGGTTTGGTTATATCCAAAGAAACCATCCATGAGGGATAGCATCTTGTATCCTGCTATAAGATCTACTATCATGTCTATGTTCAGCAAAGGGAAGTCATCCTTAGGACATGCCTTGTTGATGTCTCTAAAGTTTTTGCAAACATGGATGCCCCCATTTGGTTTAGTCACTGGCACAAGATTTGAAATCGAGTCTGCATAGTATATAGTTGTTATAAATCTGACATCCAAGAGTTTCTTAAGTTCTGCTCTGACCAGTAGAGCCATCTGTGGATGCATTTTCCTTATGTTCTATTTGACTAGCTTAATACCTTGCTATAATGGTAGATGGTGCAATACTAGGTCTTGATCCAACCCAGGCATGTCAATGTATGACCATGCAAATTTTATCTATCTCTTTGTGAAGAAGTCCTAAAACTCTTTTTTTTTTTGTCCTTGTCAATGATGCTGCAAAGTATATGTAATGAGGGTTTTCTTCTTTATTTATGTTGAATTCAATAGACTCTTCTCCTAGCATTGGTGACTTTTCTTGTTCAACTGGGAGAATATTTAAACCTCCATCCTTTGGTGCCTCAGAGAGGTTTTCACCCTCAGATATGTTCTTTATTTTTACTATTTCTTCATCCAAAGGCGCCTTTCAGTTTTCACCTAGGGACTTGTCATTTTTCTCATTTTCATCATTTTTCTTTTTATTTTAATTTTTGTGACTAGAGGTGTAAATAGACTCCCCAAAATATGCTTTTTCATCCAAGTCTATGGTAAAACTAGCTTTATGATCCCCTCTTGGTATGCCTTCTCGAAGTCCCATGAACTCAGCTATTGCTTCGTCATTCTTGAATGTGTCTATGATGGGTGTACCTTGTTGATCCCAGTCGATAAGTTCGGGATATATGAGAGACATGTCATCATCAGAGCTATCAAAGGTGGAAGCTTACAAGGTGAATATAGAATGGTTGACATGGTCACTGAAGTTTTGGACTAACCCCTTCTTGTTCTTTTTCCTATGGGTAGGTAAACTCTGGTGTGGAACTATTTTAAACGCTAAGTCGTCAAAAGATGGTTTGTCAGGTGCCCAAGATGCATGATCAAGGGTTTCCCAATAATAGTGCTTAAGCCATTCTTCTTTGGACAAGGACTTCCTATGATGGGGACTAGATGGTTTTGGTACTAGTTTTATCATTAGGTCCAATTCTCCAAATAGATTATCTAGGTTCATGGTATTGGTAGAGGAAAGGGAATCCCATTCACAATTGCTTGATTCAAGCGATTCATCATAAACTGGGGGAAGTGGTTCATGATATATCTTGATGTCTTCATAAGCACTCACTTCCTCTTGAAATGATGATGAAGTACTAGAAAAACCAATTCTAAGTGGTTGAAACCCTAGCCCTAGGTATTTCGGTCGTAGTGAGACAATGATCGGTTTTGTCCTTCCATTTTCATGTAGTCCTAACCCATTATGTCCATCATAGCCTTCACCTTGCATTATCTTAAAGCCTTTTCCATATTGATTCTTAGCTATTTGAATAGATGGCAAGGGGTATTCATTGTCTTCCTAGTACAACTAGGAGGTAATATCACCTTGATCCACAATTTCTTCACTTAACTCTCCTTAGGTGGAATTAGTTGACTGACACAGTAGGATGCCTTCATGTAATATTCTCCATAGCCTTTGTCTTGGATCTTGACCTTAGGAGTGGATGATGGTGGTTTGAATGAAATGGTCTTGGTAAGATGTGATGGATCAACATATAGGGATAAAGTGGATGATGAAGCTTCTTGGTTAATTGGTACCTGTCATTGTGGAATTTACCTTAGGCTTGTACAATATTGAAAAGGATCTGGATCACCATCAATCATGATCTTGGTGCCATTATATGGTAATTTAAGACATCGGTGATATGTGGAAGGTACATATTTCATTGCGTGTATCCAAGGTCTACCTAACAACAGCTTATACGAAAGGGTGAGATCCAATACTTGGAAGCTGGTGTTCATAATTGTTGGGCTAATTCTGATAGGGAGTGTAACAACTCCTTTGGATGATCTTTCCTCATCATCGTAAGACTTGATGACTATACTCTTATATGTGTCTACGCATTCTTCTGAGAATCCTAATGCCTTAACCAATCTTAGGGTACACAGGTTCAAACCTGCTCCTCCATCTACCAAGACTCATCTGACTTTGGTTTGATGGACTAGGACTTCAAGATGTAATGGGTCATTATGATCAATCTTTTCAATTGAGTAATCCTATTGGGAAAATGTGGCATGATGTGAGTTGGTTAAATATCCCACCATTTCTTTGAAATGATTGACATCTAAGTCTATATGAATAGTCATTTTCCGTAAAGCTTTGTCGAGAATGGCTCGATGCTCAGGTGATAAAGTCAATAGTTCCAAAATGGATATATGTGTGAGGGTTTTACTCAATTGATCAAAGAGATTGTATTTAGACTTGGAGGACTGTGTAGGTGGCTTAGAAGAAGGACCTAGAAGAATTATCTTAGTTCCGCATGTGTTTACAACACATTCCAGATACTTCTTAATGATGATGGTATGGACGTTTTCATTTGCAGCTCGGAAGTGATTTATGATCTTTCCTTTTCTATAGTCATACTTGGTATTTGCATAATTGGCTGATGGAGTATTCTTGGTTCTTGAACTGGACGCATTTCCTTTTGTGTGGTCATGTAATGGGTCTGTGAAGACCTTATGATCACTATTCTTGGTATTTTTCTACCCATTGACCTTTATGGGTCCATTTTCAACAAAGTCTTGTATAATATTCTTCAGTTGTCGACATTGTTGTAGGTTGTGTCCTTTTGTTCGATGATAGTCACAATAGGCATTGTCATCACACCATGAAGGTTTAAACTACCCAGGATCATATTCTATTGGTTCCAAAGGTTTAATGAGATCATGTTTAATCAACTCTTTCAAAATTGTCTTGATTGGTTGCCCCAAAGGGGTAAATTCACGTGTATGAAATCTCCTTTGTGGTCGTCGTTGTTGTGAATTTAGGACAAAATTTTATGTTTGATCTAGACTATTCGCCATTTATTGATTGGGGTTGTAACCTCTAAGTGTGATAACCGGTCCCATATGTATGGTTTTAGCATCAAAAATGTCATCATTTGTAACATTTTTGTTTCTAGACCAGAACTTGTTTGTATCATTGGGTACGTTTTGATGTTGAACCACTGGGTTTCTAACTGGTATTTTTATTTCTCCTTTGTCAATAAGGCCTTTTTCAAGGATGATGCCCTTTTGTACCAAGTCTAGGAATGAAGTAAAACAATGTACCCTTAAGTCACCTCTCAATTTTTGATTGATGTTTTCAAGGAATATCATGACCTTCTATTTTTCTAGTATTTCAACTGGACATTTGCTAGTTAGACTTCTCCATCTCTGGAAGAAAGTGGTGAAAGTTTCACCATCTTCTTGTGTTGTGTGGCACAAGGTAGCTATTGTTACTTCATTGTCTATGTTAAAGGAAAAGTGTTCGACAAACTTCTCAGCTAATTCACCCCAGGATCGTATGCCATATGGTAATTTAGAAAACCATTCCAATTTTATCCTGATAAGGGTTCACGGAAATAGTCTCATCAAGTATGTGGGGTCATATGATATGTCCATGCATGTCGTTGAGAATTTTGTAATATGTTCTAAAGGATTCTTCCTTCCATTATACTTAGGAAAATTTGGTATAATGTATCCATGGGGGAAGGGTGTCATATAAAGCACTTTGTCAAATGGACATGGACATAGATCTTGCGCTAAGATAGTTCGTTTTCCTTACATAGACATGTTGTCCATTTGTTGTTGAAGCATTTGCATTTGGTTTTCAAGGACATGTTGTTTGCGTTGTTTGGATCAATGTAGGTGTTCTGAAATGATGTGTTCTATGATGGGTTATGATTTGGCGAGGAAATATATCCCATTAGAATGTTCTGATTCGATGTGGGGATATTTCCTGTTTGAATGTTCTGATTTGGTATAGGAATTTTCCTTGTTTGAATGTTTTGATTTGATATAGGAATATTTCCTGTCTGAATGTTCTGATTTGGTATAGGAATATTCATGCCAACTTTGGATCTCTTACCAGTTGTGTCGGTGCCAAAGGGGTTTGATGAAGTTGCTCCCGCAGTAAATTATAAACCTTATGTTATGTTGAAAGGGGTTGTGTTTACAATTGATGATGTTTGAGTTGGTATGCTAGTTGGTATTGTTATGGTGATTTGGGGAATAGAAACACTTGATGTCACAGTTTGTGTTGGTTGAATAGACGGTGTTTTCAAAGTATGAATATCAAATCCTGGTGGTAGTGTGGCACCTTCTACTAGCAACTTTGCTAGATATCATTGGGGATCATTTGCCAAACACTCATCCATAAAGGATGCAAATTCAAGATCTTGTATGACAGTGTCTATGTCTTCAATATAAATTTGTCCATGTGTGTCTCGAGTGATGTGTTTTTCAAGAAAAGGTTTGTGTGGTCTTTCTTTCCCTGATGGTTGATTTGTGAAAGGATTTAAAAAAATTTTAGGGTCTGAAATTGATTTATGTTTCTTTTGAGACCTTGTTTCGACCATGAAAAGTTGCTCAAAATGGGGTAATGCAAACTATGTCTAAAAAGAGGTATGTCCTATTTCTATGTTTTTTGATTTTTCTAACAATAAAGGGTGTTGCTAAAGACTTCTAAATTGACTTATACTAAGATGACATATGGTAGGATGGATAATATGCAAAATCTTGAGTAGACTATGATGGTAAATGATTCTAAAATGGGTATAACCTACTACCTATGGAATAAATGCATGCAATGGTTTGATTTGACCAAGGAACTTGATTGTAGGAAAAAGATAGTTGACAAGGTGAATTTCCCAAACTAGACTATTGAGTTGGAAAGATTCAGTAATAGGACCAAAGTGACTAGGTTCAATGATGAGGAAAAATTGGAACATGAACGTATCCAATGATGAGGAAATTTATCTATTCTATGATATGCAATTTCCTGGGAAGTATCTAAATGCATGCAACATAGGAAGACTATGACTAGGACTATATGACACCTAATGAAGCAAGGTTTTTGAAATTTTTTTTTCTAGTTTCTGTCCAAGGTTGATCTTAAGAAATAGAAGCGAAAGTGACAGTTATGTGTTTGGACTCGGTTTGCATTTTTCTTAGTTTTTTGTTGATAGTCAAATGTGGTTCACCTATTAGATGCGGTTCTAAGTTTGATAGATGCATTTCAATTTTCTGATGTGGTGATTTGACTAAAAATAGGTTTTGAATTTTGACTTGCAATTTTGACTTGTGACAGATATGGTTTAGTTTTTGACAGATGCGACTCACAATAACATTTGCAACTCGGAATATGGATTTTGTGAACCGAAACTTGTTGACAGATAGTTGCAGTTTTTTGTTTGATAGTTGTGGCCCGAAAATACACATGCAACTTAGGATTTGATAGTTGCGGTGCACTATCTAAAATCTATGAAATTTAACTTTGTTGACAGACACATGCGGTGACTAAAATGTCAGTTGTGACTCTCTAGGACAGATGTAGTTCTAAAAATGACAGTTGCAAATTTTGTTGACAGTTGTGGTTTTCAAAAGATAATTTTTCAACTAACTCCATTTGATGATCGAGTTTTTTTTTTGATGAATACAACAAAAACAAGCACATAATACAAGTGTTTTCAGTTTGTAGTGATAGATCTATTAAAATAAGAAAACATTTACAACCTAGGATTTGTTGGACAATACTTGCCGAGTTCTTACTTGGATAAATCTAGCTATGCATATTCAAGGTGGATGACTAGTAGCTTGACCCCACTGGCTCCCCTCCATGACACTCACTTATACAGGGCAGCCAAGATACTATACCATGAAACTCCCATGGCATACATCTTATCTCCACACATGAACCGTAAATATGTAAGACGGCTTCACAGGTCCAAACCTGCTGCACGAGCAAATAGATAGGATTTTGGAAAACTACAACATGGTTTCTAGTAAGGGAATTACATTCATGGGGCACCATCCAGTATGATGAGAGAGCATTTCTACCCTTCTCATCGAAATAGTGAGCGTGATTTATGGGGTTTCCCCCAAAAATCCATTTTTATATACCGGGTGGAAGTCACTGGCTAAAGCGTGTTACCAGTCTGAGTCGTCTTGGGGTGAGAAATTTTTCCCACCAAGACAGGCCCAAGTTCTAGAGTCAGTAACTATTTCTCTTACACCCAGGATTGCATGACTATGCAAGGGAAAGGATACTTCGATATACCAAATCGTAAAGGGTTACAAAATGTGCTTTCGCACCAGACAAAGAAAACACTGATTCTTTTTAATCCAAATGACAATTATTTATCTACCAAATAGAAAGCTTTCCAAATAAAATTAACAAAGTCATTAGGTCCTGTATGCAAACTAATCAGTAGTTCTTTTTGTGTCTTCGGATTTTGTCCTACAGAAAATAATTTTATTTTTGGTTTTTATTTGGTCTTCTATGCTTTGTCCTGCAAAAACTAAGTTACTCCTCTAAACACAGCTACAAACAAACATTAGCGAAAAAATGGAATAACACAAAAAATGAAAATGAAAAAGCGAATGTACAGAAGTGAATAAAAAAATGATAAATCTATTACCAGGAAGATGCAGCTTTTCGAGCCATAGATGCGGCATGATGTTAATAGGCGAATGCAGTTTGTGTTGACAGTCAGACGTGATGTGAAATGTTGACAGTCGGATGCAGTACAGAATGGAAGATGCGTCATGGGATGTAGCAGATGCAGCTCATGAATACGAATGTGTCATTTATTTGAACAGATGCATTGTGTCGTACGATAACTTGCAAAAGAAAAAAGAAAAAATGAAAAGTATTACAGAAATTTGAAGCGTGATTCACGTCGGGTTCACCAAATGTAACATAGATTTTCTAGATGATTTGCTGCACAAATTAAGATGATTAAATCTAACAAATAATCTAAATAAAAACAACAAAGAATGAGTAAATGAACATAAAACAATAAAACAAATAACTGAAAAGATCTCACTGAATATCTGTCCTCTTCTTCAAATTATCTCAATTGTCCTTCTCCATTTTGTTGTATCAGTATTCTTGACCTCAGATTTTCAAAACTAATGCAAGCATAACCTTGTTGAATGTCTCAGAAAAACATCGAAGATTAAGTTTCACTTCAAAAGTATTGATTTCGGGAGGAGGAATAATGATAATGACATGCCATTTTATAAATTTTGGATTTCCGAATGATTGACTCAAATTCAAAAGAGAGATCGATGGACGAGATTGATGAATACCATGTGATGTGAGTTTTGTGTCAGTTAGAATGTGAGTTAGAAAATTCTGCAAGATAAATATTATATTAGAACGATAACTTAATCTTGCATCAAGACTGTTTGAAAATAGATAGAACACAAGTTCAAGATTAAATAAACAATTTAATCTTCAGTTAAGAGTCTTCGAAAATAGAAGAAATAGACTTTGAATGACAAAGAAAAAGTTAGAACTCGAAGAATAAAGAGTTTGAATGCACACATGAATTAATTAATTAAATAAAGATATTTAATTAATAAACACATTTATGCATATGAGTTAGATTTAGTTAACTGACTAGTTGTGACAGATAGTCCTCTCGCAAAGACGATCAAATATCGAATCCGGATATAAATGGTAGAATTAAAATAGATCTTGAGTCAGAAGGTGAGTGAATGATTAGATAACTGAATGACAGAAGAATGTGACATAAAGAATTAATTATGAATTAAATGTTAATTTAATTCAACATTCAAAAATTGAAAGATTAATTAAATAAATAATGTAATTTATTTAATTGACTGTTGAAAAGGATTAAATGAATAATTAAATAATAAATATTTAATTATAGTTGAAGTATGAAAAAGGGGGTAATTAAATAATAAATTATTTAATTAAGAAGGAAGAATTAATTAGTTAGTGACATAATTAAATAAATATGATTTATTTAATTAATCAAGTTGAATAAAGGGTCATAATGAATTAATAAATTAATTAAAAAGGGGTGTTTAATTAATAGAGGAAATATGTGTTAGAAAGGTAATTTAAATAATAAACATTATTTAATCATGACCATGGATATTAGAAAATTATGTCTAAAGTAGTACTCGTAGGGCTAGACCAATTTTCGATGTCTATAGGAGCCAAAACTCTGGAATCATCTTTATGTGCATACTTCTGGTATTCAAGAGTTAGTAAATCTGAAACTTGCTCACTTCTAAGTGAACATGTTTCATCTAGATCCTCTACCATGTCTCCAACTTCGTGATCTTCATAGAAACTACAACAATCACCCTGTTGTAGATCAACATCCACAAGTTCTTCTTCACAATTTAAATCACAATCAGTTATGAAGGAAAAAATATCCATATCTTCACTGTTGGAAGGCATGATATCTTCTTCTATTTCAACTTCTAAAACATTGCTAATGTACTCTCCAAATGGTGTGTCCCTATCATCTTCCAAATCTAAAAAATAGTCATTAGAAATCCCAGTAGCACATGCTTCCTTTGTTTGTTGCATTGTTTGAGCATCCATGATATCACTACTAGATTTATTATTGCTAGTATCCATGTACCTTATCCCAAGCATGGAATCAATAAATTTATTTACTACATCAAAGACTTGTTGTTTTAATGACTTTGACCAATAAATTGATTCAGGCTTTGATGCTCTTAAAAATTGTGCAATAAATGTGGGTCTTGTGGGCCTTAAATGAGGAGATAATTGCATACAGACGTCTACCATCCTATTGTACAGAGAGTTTACATGTTCTCCCTTATATCTCCTTATGTCAAAAAAGGCATCCACAAGACTTTTGCCTCTCTCTTGAATTTGAATATACTCATCAAAAGTATTTTGCTCTGAATAGAGTACATTACCTTTATTACCAAAGTTCTCAGTTGCATCATGTGGTATTTGTGGTGTCCAAGATCTCCTAGCATTTGTGTCTTCATTCTCACTGTATGATGACCTATTAGGTGATGTACATGGATCACGTTTGACTCACAATTACCACAATTGTTGGTTCACTTGTACCATCTGTTGTTCTAATTGTAGCCTTTGTTGTCTCAATTCCTTCAACTCTCATTGAATTATGTCTCCTTTCTTCTTTTTCCATCATGAAAAAATAAGTCTGCTTCTCAACACCCATGCGTTATTTATCAAATGAAACAGATTCGCCACCAACTTCTCGCAAAAGTAAGAAAATTAATTTTTTTTTAATATTATTTCCGTTTTCCCTAGCGGAATCTCCAAAAAAATGTAAAACTTTTCTAACTCAATAAATGGATAGGCTGAAAAAACTTTCCTAAGTATTTCCCCAGTAGAGTTGGCAAACTGTTGTGTGTGTGACTCAGATGGGGAGCTGCAAACTACACAATTATGATTATCTGATTGGAGACTGATTTTTCAACTATGTTGACTCTGTAAATGGAAAGGCTGGAACCAAAATTTCTGATGTTTGTCCCCAACAGAGTCACCAAACTGTTGGGTCTCAATAATGCAGGTTTGAACCACGAGAGGTTGCCAACCTCTCACAATGCTTTTGGCCAGCGTACAAGGCCAATTGATGCAATTGAACCTTCTTCTCTTTAGGTTCTACTAGACCAAGGTGGGTGAACCTATGTGAATGATGCAGATTGAAATTTATTTCCTAGTGAAACGATCTACCCACAATGGAAAATGGAAGTGAATAGATAAAAACACTACAACTACTCCTACTCCTACTACACAAAAGAAAGGTTTTGAAAATTTTGTTTGTTTATGAATTTTATCTCTAGGTTGAGGTAGATCAGTTCCTTCTATCCACATGGGCAATGGAGTCAAAACTATCAAGAATTACATGAATTTCCCTTTTTGTCTTAATTCAAGTTGTTAGGCACTTTGAAAAATGAAATTCTAATGACTGGCATCTAATTTCATTTATTTATGTCTTGCATAAATAGTGCTGGAATGTTTCCTTACCAAATTCTACTTCAATAATCCAAAGGAAATCCTAAATCACTGTGACTTACTTGAAGGGATTTAATTCTAACATGCAGACAACAACAAATAAAAATCACACAAAGTGGTAAAATGCACCTTGATAAATCAAACATATGCTTGGTATATTGATTTAAATAATCAAAGGACTTCAAGTTGGAGACACCTAGATAAGAAATATAAATGATTACAACTCAACAACTGAACACAGAATGGGTTTCACTGTTTCAAAAATAATTCATCCATTTCTCTACTTCATAAAAGCTATGTCATTATTTACATTCCTAGTTTCATTTTCTGGAAAAAATCTAACTCCCGCTCTTTCTCTCATTGATTTTCAGAAACATTTATACATTACAATCCCAAGGGTCGTGACCCTTCAGTTTCTTCACTATGGCCATTACACTCTGTTTGATATTCCTGACAAAAAATAAAATATTTGATTAAGTTTCCTTATCGGAAAATCAAATATTTTAAACTATAGTCTTGCATCTTCATTTTATCTTAATACTTTGACCGCTCTTTATTTTATATTTCCTGTGGCTTTAATTAATTTCACTGCTCCATTGCGGTCAACCTTATTTGCTCTTGTGGTGTGGTAGTGTTTGACTTTGATTGGTTCCCTGCCACTTATCCCCTTACCGCTCAACCACGACTTATGCTTTATTCTCTGATGGTACTATGGTGTGACCGCTAGCCGCTTGCTCCTATCCACCACTCCACTGTCAGCTTCACTTTCATTGTTGGTGGTATGGCAGTGTCTAGCATTCATTGTTATCTCTCACCATTACCCACGTTACTATGGTCTGCTTGTTGCCTCATCACGGTACCACAGTAGCCACCAACTGTTATCTTCGTCTCTTACTAACTGCCCACCATGGGACTGCGGTCTATGTCTTGACCGCATGTGGTACCACGGTCTATGTCTTGACCACACATGGTACTGCGGTGACTCCTCTTCCACCTCCTACTAACTGTTACCTCTGATTGTTACACTACCTACCGTGCCAGCACAAATGCCTTATTGACTATCAATGGTACAAAGGTAACTGCTTACCAACCACCACATTGCTAATTCCCATCTAGACTGACTACCCTCATTGACTACTGATAGTTTACCATGCCACTACGGTGTATGACTTGATAGTGTGTGGTATAGTGGTAAACCTTATCGTAACAGTGTGTAACTGACACCACTATACCATGAGCCACTTTGCAAAAGGCCGCGGTAAAGTGGTGAAAGCTATGAAGGGTAAGTATATGGCGGTGAAAGGTATTTTGATATTATGAATAGGGGAAAAATGAATTTTTAATGAAAAGATAAGGAAATGAATATAAAAGAATAAAATCCTTTTAGAGTTTCAATGGAAAATATGAGGTTTAAATGAGAAAAACCCTTAGGATTTTATTGAAAATTTGGGTTCTAACAAGGTTTATGCCTCTAGACATAAAGATGAAGAAGATAAAGAGCTTGAGAAGAGAATTAATCATAAGATAGTGTTGGAAATTACTAAGAGATATGCTCTTGCACATAAAAATTTGTGGCAATGAAAAAAGTATCCCTCTACTATAAGACCATGTCTTGTATGTACTTAGTACAACCATAATTTGTTATATGCCTTTCTTGAATTGATTATTAATTATATTGTGGATAATAAATAAGGTGATCTCTTGGAAACATTCTTGCATATCATTTTTTCATTATGTTCTATTGTCACTACCATGAAGGTGGAATGCACTCATCTACTGTGGAATAAAAATTGAGATTCTAAATGGATTATCAAATAGTTAAATCTTAGAATTTGTAGCTAACATATTAATGCGATACACAATTGATACTTACGATCGTGTTGCTAATGTGCAGGAAGACAAAATTGTTAGCATGAGAAGGGAGAACCATCAAGATCGAAGAAAAATAATTCTTCATGATGATATAAACTTGACCCCATTTGGGGCCTAGAAACAAGTAGAGTTAATGTATTAGAAGACTAAGATTGTGAGGGAATTTATTTTTGATTAGGACTTGGAAACCCCTAGCCAATTTTGAAACTCGGATGGAATCTTGATTGGGCTTTCAATGAGATTTGTCGGTGAAATTTTTGGGTTAAGGTACAAAATAAAACCCCTAGGGTCTATACCATGGTAGTAGGGGTCAAGTGGGCATACAATAGTTCCCCTACAATATGATTTGACCCTTGAAAAGATTGAATAATTTTGAGAAGAGGATGTGGTTGAAAGATTGAGTGGTTGTCCAAATGAATGTTCTCATTAATGGGGAAAGGAACCTCATTGATGGGGAGAGGTACGATCCACACCTTCCCATCCAAGAGTTGCAATTAGGGAAACTTCTCTATATTTGAAGAGGAAGAATGGGTGGGGTGTTACCCACTTCTCCTTTTGGAGAACTCTAATGGAGATAGTAGAGAATGATCAATATGTCTTGGCTTGGAGAGGAAAGAAGGGTCAAGGAGTTAACCTCCCCATCTAAAGAAAAGAGATAAGTTTTCTTTCCTACTTCCATTTCCCTTTGTTATTATTTGTAAGGATGTGACACATGGTAAAAATCATGGTTGAGAATGGAAATTAGAGATCTTAGATACATTCAATTTGTTTTATGTTAGTTTTATTTCTTTGTAGAAATGAGAAAAGACTCCACTTACCATTATGTCTAGCTAAAAAAAATCCTTGCTCAGGGGTATGTCTAGAGCCCACATAGCTCCATGATGCCATTATGGTATTGTGGAGATCAATCCTTGATCAATTGTGTGTCTTTCATTGTATTTCTTATCTATTTGGAAATTTGGAAAGTTAGTGTTGTCACATGAAAGCGAATGGAAAAGAGTAAGCTCTTAAACAATGGCTTGTCAGTTTTTTATTGCAATAAGATGCTACAAGTTGAAGGTTTAACTAAGTAAGTAGTAATTATTGTAAAATAAAACAATGAAAAAATCATACATTTGTGGATTATTGTTGTAACATAGAAGATATTTGAAAAGAACTGCTCCTTACTATATAAATTCATTTGAACAAATATAGTTATGAGATATATAAATATATGTACATGTATGTATAGGGTAGGTATTTAAGGTATATTTATCTAAAGATAAATGTACATATGAATATGTATTCATCGTATATACTATCCATATGCTTTATGCACTACCTAGTGTTTCCTTCTATATCTATAGAATGTGGCTGAGTATTACTTCTTTTATAAAAAGGCGAGACCTTACCCAACAGATATAAAATAGAAATAATAAAACAAGAAAATAAGAAAAGATAAAGTAAAATTACAATATATAGATTTTATGTATATGGATGCACTTTCTATAATATTTTGATACTATGTTCTTTCCTTCAAATCTTGGTATACCCCTGAGTACAAAGGAAAAGCAAAGATTTTTCATTTAGAAAAAATAATACTAATAATAATAATTAAAATAAACTAAACTAAATAAATAAATAAATGAAAGGGGGCATATTCATTGACATGTGACCTGTGCCCTATAGATAAGCATTAAAAGACCTCTTAAGGTTGTTGTGATTGCAATAGTAGAAGCTTAGTCATGGCTCATGATCTATATGATGAAATGCATCAACAAAGTGGTATTTTTGAATATAATGATGGTGCAACCAAGACTGTGTAGAGATGCAATAAGGGTGGGGTATAAAAGATCCATTTGGAATATTGCCTCAAGAAAGGATGATTGTGGGTGCTATTGCTTGGGTTGCAAGAGTTGCACAAATGGATTGTTGAAAGGAATTTTTAATAGAATACCAGAAGAAATGTAGTTTCAAGGGTTGCACTATACATAAATTGGATTGTTGTTGAGGCTTTTAAAAGAGAAAACTCTCTCAAGAAAATACAAGTGGGCTGCGAGTGATCATAACTACCCTCAAAAACTCCTCCCATTGCAACCCTTCACCTTGTCTACTGTAAAGAGCTAAAGAGAATATATCACAACATCAAGTTTGAGTCAAATTGAAACTTAGCCCAAAGTGGTAACAAGAAAACTGCTAGCGACCAGGTTTAGTCTATTGAACAACCTAAGAGCCCAGAGTTGGAAAAAAATTAGTGCACTAGGTGAGAATCCTAGTTTGGATTAGAAGTAAATTACTTGGTGTTGGAGTAGGTATAACATTATTAAGGTGGTTAGGGATTCAAGAAAATTAGCCACTCTGTAACAATATTTTCATCTTACCCAAGATCCTAAGCAGTGTCCATTCAACTCTTTGTACAATGTTCATAACCCTTACTAGATTGCCACCTTGTGTATGAAATAGTGGATTTAGGGTTAGGTAGATGTAGCAATTTAGTAGGATAGTCTTATCACATCAAGCCATTCTTAGTAATTGAATGGGTAGTGTGTGTGGTGTTTTTACCCCATCTAAAATACAAGAAATAAACTCAAGCAATAAGATAGAAACCAAAAACAACACTCATGATTGGGCTAAAGATGAAACTCAAACCTATACATAAAATTCCAAAATATTACCATGTTTAAGCTTGATGGAGTTGTTTTCCCTCAAGTGAAGATGAATATTAGGGATTGAGGTTGTCCCCTTGAGAGGACATGTAGGTTGAAGAGAACATGGGTGTGCTCTCAAGATGGATGAGATGATGAAAGAGTAGATGGGGAAGATGACGCAAAATGATGGGTAAGAGAGGATGATAAGTGATAGGATATTGGGGAGAGAAGATGAGAAGAAATAAAGCACAAATAGATTCAAGGACAAATATGATGTTGCCCTGGTCAAGATACAAGCCAAGATGGATTGAGTGTTGTTGATGAGGGAACAATATTTTAGGAAACAACACAAGGATACATCCCAATGATGACGATGAGAGTGTTTTTGATGAGGAAAGGATATATCCCAAGACAAAACAAAAGGATAGAGAAGGATACACACTGATGATGATGAGTAGATCAAGGCTTGTAGCAAGGCTGGGAACAAGACCAAGGATGTGATTAGATGATTTATGCTAGATCGAATGGATAAGGATTGGATTGAAATGTGAGATTGTTGAAATTAATAAAGATGGTGGAGGGAAAGATGCTTAGAATAAAAAATATATATGATCCTAAGCAGATTGAAGAGGTGATATGATGAGGAGGATGGATGAAAAGATGCTTAGAATAAAAAATCTATATTATCCTAAGAAGATGGAAGAGATGACGATATGATGAGGATGGGTAGATGAGGGAGAGTGATGAAGGATGAATTGATTAGAAAGACTTAGGGTGAATGGATGGGGGTATTTTGATAGATGAGAGGATGGGAGATGGGGAGATAAAGAGATATTAACCAAATCAAGCAAGTTAGTGGTTATGTGTTATTTTTCCATGTAATGAGCACTTACTATAATATAGCATGAGATACTATGCACCAAGGTATGAGGAACCAAGGTGACATTGTATCACATGCATAGGACTAACACAATAAATAAAAGGTTAGTCCAACATCCCAAAGTCACAAGGGCTTTGGTTGGGCTTAATGTTGGGATAACCACAAACACAAAGCATGCCCCAATGCAACACAAGACCAAAAGGATCTTGGTGGGTACTACATGGGACAACCAAGAAGACAAGAGAAAACAAAATATAAAGATATGTCCCTATGTCTACCTGTCAAAGCACACCATGATATGATGGATCGTGGCAACCCTGATGAGGTATAATAGGAAGCTCAAATGATAAACAAAATCCAAAAATAACAAAAGATCACAATAAATCTCAAATTTCCTTTACCACTGGATCGAAAGGGTGGATGGGATTGATGAAGTCTAATTAGGAAGGATCCATCCTATTAAGACCAAAGATGGAAACTAAACTAGATGATTGACATGATATGGGATATTTAAAACTGATTGAACCACATGATACTAGTGACCTTTTTTTTAAGTACCAGCTAAGATAGGGACATACTTGATGATGCGACATGACATCAAAATACACTCTAAAGACCTAGGGGCTCGAGGGCTAATAAAATATTGGCCTTTCCTACATGAAAATGTAGAGTCCTCATAGTTTGATAAAAGACCAATGAATGACTAGGGATAAAAGATGAAAGAGGAAAATGGAGACCTTGAAGGGTGATAAAGACTAGATGGACAAATTCCCTAGGGGATGGTCAAATGATTGACCTTGCCTATGTGAAAGCGGAGGGGCAACATAGTTTGACAAAAGGCCAATGATAGACAATGGCTAAGGGATGATGAGATGACCATGCTAAGGAGATATAATGATGGAATCAAAATGACGACACATGACAAAACTTGTGAAAGGGATAGTGGTAATCGCATGAAGCTCAGGGATGGGGTAGTTATCCAAATCATCAAAAGATGAATGGGAATGATGGTATCATGGATAGATGAGTGATGAAGAGTGATAGGAAGTTAGAAATATGTGAGAAATAGATAGGAGTGATGATAGTGAGATGAATGGCATTGGGGGGGATGGGGGTAGCCTATAGCTAGATACCAATGACAAGGTATTATGAGATGAAATGAAAATAGAGATAGATAGATGGATTGATAAAGATGGGGAGATAGAAAAGTGCTACGATGGATGGATAGAGGGATAAGGATTTGGAAATATGGAATGGGTTAGTGGATGGATAAATGGATGGGGAGAGAATGATGAAAAGATGGAAAAGGACTAGTGGATGGGTGGATAGGAAGATAAGGATTTAGAAGATGGAAGGGATTATTGGATGGATGGATGGATGGGAAGATGAAAAGGGATCAATGGATGGAGGGATGATGGATAGATAGAAGGGATTTATTCGATGGATGAGTTTTGTTTCCAAGGACTACGTCACAAAGAAGTAAATACCCCACTCTAGAGATGTAATGTGTAATGAGGAAAGAGTGATGGTAGATATTAGGATGGATAGATAAGGAATGGAGATGGATTGTAGTAGGATGGGTGGACAATGGAAGATAGCTGAATGTGGATAGGATGCATCGATAAGGAAAGTGGATGTGGAGGATAAGGAATATGATAGTGTATGGATGAGAGGAATATATGCCAAGATGGGTCCAAAGCATGTATAGATATGTTCCCTTATCTTTATCAAGATCACTAGGAGGATGGAGGGATTGGAGATAAATGGGATATGATGGGTAGGATAGGTTTATAGGTGGGATGAAGGAGTGGATGAAGGGGATGCATAGGTGGAAGTTATCCGCAAGTGTGGAAGTAAACCAGATGGGAGATTTACACATGATGCTTTTTTCCTAGGTTTTCATCATAGTACTTATCCAAGGAACTTGTTTTCCAAGTTTTAACCATTGGACAATTTTTTCTCCTCTTTTATTATTATTATTATTTTGACAATTTTGGATTTTTTTGGATAGGAAGTGGATGGAGGTGGATAAGGATAGGGATGTAGATAAATAGATTTGGAATATATTTTATAAAGGGGATGGACAAAGGAATCAAGCATCAAGTTCCATATGAGGTAATAATATCCCATCTTTGAAGCGACTATTGGATGTTGGTACAACCTTATTAGAATGGATAGATTATGCAAGAGAATGGATTAAAGGGATTTGATGGGGAAGATATGTGGGATAATGGATGGGGTATTGGAAAGTTTATGGATGGAACAATGGAGTAGATGTTTGATGGGGGGATGTGTTCACGACCAACATTGGCACATATGGTGGTGGATGTGAAAGGATAGGAGGATGAATGGATGGAGAATGTGGGGATAATGGAGGACTTGGGATAGTGAATTTTGGGACATAAGGACCCAAAATAGATTTAGGATATGGAGGATGTGAATCATTAGATTTTGGATTAACAACTTTGGATGTTGTTACAGATGTTTTATTTGAATGCATTGTAATTTTTTTCTTTGGGATCCACATGGTTTTGATTTTTTCTTTGGTGGGCCTTTGTAGCCTTTGAGATTGATTTGGATTTTGGATTGGATTTTTATTTTCTTCAACATGTATTTTTAAGGGGACATGAGGAGCTTTAGACCCATGTGAATGTTTAGACTTATGCATTTTTTCTTTAGCACCCAAAATTCTTTTAATAGAAATGAGAGTATTAGGTGATGGATGATGTGGAGGTGATGTGGATGGAGTGATAGAGGTATAATTTTGATGATGATATGTGGAAGGAGGATGCGAGCTAGCATGCGGGGATGGGTGCCTTTGTTGATCCTAATCACGGATTATGAGGTTAGGATGTTTATGATGTGTAGTAGGGATAGGTGATGGATGAATGAGAGGATGAATAGGATGAGATCGAGGAGGTTATTTTGGGATTTAAGGGCCCAAAATTGAATTTTTATATGGATGTTGTGAGATGGTGGATGGAGGGACATAAGGACCCAAAATAGATGCAATAGATGGAGGATGGGTGATGGTGGATGGAGGGACATAAGGACCCAAATTGGACCTAGAGGATGAAGGAGGAATATGGATGGTTATTTTGAGGTGATATGATGGAGGAGGGGGGATGGAGAAAAATGGTGTGGTGGAGCAATGGGAAGAGCCTATTATTATTTTGGAAGAGGCTCGCTTAGGATGTACAAAGGTTGTACCAACATTTTTGGATTGTGGGTCATCGGAGATATATCCAAGACTACCTATACACGAGTGTTCTTTGAGCTAGATGGGGTCTAAAATACCTTTCTCATGAAGGACTAAACCTTTTCCCTGATATTTCATGATATTGAGCATTTGATCTATGGTAGGATGCTTGTTATTTATGAAACATGATGCGAGTCCATTAGTAGGTGGAGGAGGATGGGTGGTGTATATTCTTTTTTCTTCTTCTATAAGAAAACCACCATGGATGAGTGTAAGGGTACCAAGGTGATATAAAAATGGTGTTGGGATGGTATGGTTAGGAAGTTATGGAGGATCATGCAATAGAGATGATGGGATGATGAAATATTGATCTAGAGGAGTGAGTGATAAGGGATCAGGAGAGGGATTAGGTGATATGATAGGATCTGGATTTGTGTTAGTGAGTGATAAGTTCTCATGAGATAGAGTGATTAGATCTTGGATGTGAAGGGTATCATGGGATGGAGTAGATGAGCTAGTGTGATCTTGATATGGGGTGGATGGGATGGTAGGATCATGACTTGATTGAGGATAGGGATAATGAGATGGAATAGATGGGGGAATATGATCTAGATATGGAGTAGATAGGATGGAAGGATCTTGATTTGGAGGAGGGGACATGTTGGTATGCTTTGGATC
Organism: Sequoiadendron giganteum; assembly: GCA_007115665.2. Classification (NCBI taxonomy): domain Eukaryota; kingdom Viridiplantae; phylum Streptophyta; class Pinopsida; order Cupressales; family Cupressaceae; genus Sequoiadendron; species Sequoiadendron giganteum. The sequence goes on along the minus strand of CM021101.1, from coordinate 552,445,450 downwards.
AAGCTCTTGGCATGGCTCATCTTGTGTGGTAGGCATGATGATGGAGGAGTATGGAGGGAATCCTCAATTGGGGGATATGGGAGGATGGAAGATTCTTGAAGGTCATGGGATTGGATCTTGGTGATACTAGGACTAGGGGGAGTGGATTGGATTTGGGTGTCTTCAATGGATTAGGTGGCGCTAGGAGTAGGAGATGGGGATTCAATGGGTTTGATGGGATTTATGGGTTGAATGGTTTGGATGGTGTTAGGAGAAATAATAGGGGTGATAGGTGTGGGATGTTGAAGAGCCTCATCACTAATGATTATACATTTTAAAGTGGGATGGCATGGTTCCACAACATCAAGATGTGGATCTGGGGATGTCTTCTTTGTCATGAATCCTTGGATGACATATGGAATGAGGTCTTTAGGAATTTTAGGTTTAGGTGGGGTGATGGGAATGGATGAAAGATTATGGATGGGTGGAGGACTAGGATTAGGGATTGGTGGATTAGGATTGGATGTAGGAAGAAGAGGAGATGGAGGGTTAGGCTTGGTGACTGTATCAAGATTAGATGGAGGATTAAGGTAGGGTGGATTGGAGGGAGGATTAAAATATAATGGAATGGAGGGTGGACTGATATAAGAGGATGTGGATGGTGAATTAAGATAGGAATATGTGGATGCTAGATTAGGTTGGGAAGATTGGGATGGTGGATTAAAATAAGAATATTAGGATGTTGGATTAAGGTGAGAAGATTGGGATGGTGGATTAGTATAGTAATATGTGGATGCAGGATTAAGATGGGAATATGCAGATGAAGGATTAACGTTGGAGAAAGTGGATGGTGGATTAAGGTAAGAATATTGGGATGATGGATTAAGATGGGAAGATGGGGATGTTGGATAGGAGAGGGATGCAGATGAAGGGCATGTGGATAGTGAAGATACTATACATCCCTTGTTAAAGGTAGCATAAAGATTGTTATTAGATGTGGATGAATACATGATGGAATAAATTGAATGAGAGATTAGATTTTGGAAGATGGTTGGAGAAAGCTTTCTAGTAATGATAGTATCAAGGGGATCTATTTCATACTCATCTTGATTAACAAAATTTTTGTTATCATCATCAACGTAATTGGGATTCCCCTTGACTATTATTTTTGGTTATGTGGGAGGAGGATAAGGGTTCACAGTGTTGGATTGAAAAGATAAGAATAGATTATTAGAAGAAAAGAAGAGATTAAGAAAATATAAATAGAATGGACTAGAAGAATGTGGAAGAAGGGATCTTAAGATTTGTCTCGATATTAGAAGATCTCGGATGTGGAGGGACTAAAGCTCAGATTGGGATGTATATTAAGTTTAGATTGGGATTTGATTTAAGCTCATATTAGGATTGGATTGAAGCTCAGATTAGGACTACATTGAAGCTCATATTATGGTCTGAAATAGTCTAGGAGTGACAGGATTGAGAAAAACTAAAAATTAATTTTTTATTTTTTTTTGGTTTTTACTATGTTATAGTAAATTGTGTTTACAAAGGTCTTCGGAGCGGAATTTGTGGTTGAAATTTGTGTCAGCCCCTAAAAATTGGTTGTCGAAGGCATGCTTTTTAGGGATTGAATTAGTACTCTTGGAGACATTTCCAATGATGTAAATGAATTTGAATTTTGAGCACCGAGTAGAAAGTTATGACCCAACAAGTCAGGGTAAATAAATTCCTAGTTTTTTTTGAAAATTTCATAGTTTGGGTATGAATAGGAAGAGGAGAAATGATTGGATTTTGATTTTATACTTGGAAAGATGTAGGCTAATTGTGATGAGAAGGATTGAATCACTAGATTTTGTATGGGTAGCGCATATGCCTTTGTGTAACACAAATTTTCCTCTTTAGGTCACAACTTCGCCTAATAAGGGAAAATAGATTTGCATCTTTGTTGAGAAAATTTTCCTATTTGGGGGACTCAAATTCACCTATTTCTATGGAAATGGGCTAAGTTGATATGTAAATTTTCCTATTTCTATGGAAAATGGCTAAGTTGATATGCTAATTCACTTAACAGGATGAAAAAATTTCCTATTTCTATAGAAACATGTGGATTCAATGGATGAAGACTGACACAAACTCACCTAAAGGATTGGCAGAATCACCTATTCTAGAGAACGGGTGGAAACAGGGTCACCTGAAAAGAGACCCATAAGCAAATTCACCTCTGACAAAGATGAACTCGCTTAAAGGGATGACCTAGACTTGACTCAGACATGGAATCCCCCTTTTGCAAGGAAAAATCACCTGTCCATAGTGCAAATTCACTTATGTATGAAGCAAATTCACCACTGAGAGCAAGGGCTGACTGTGGCAAATGATAGTAAGCACAACAAACAACATGCAAAAAGGATGGAATGACTCAACTAAAAATAAAAGCACTGGTATCACACAGTGAAGATACACTAGATAGCATAATCGTTAAGGGTTTTCAAACTTGATGTAGGCCCACCACCTTGAGCGAACAACCCAAGGTTAATACTACATGATATCGGGGTGGTTCTCTGGATCACCCTTTCTCACGAAGATGGATAACTAGCATTCTAGTGGTACAGGGTCATCAATAGACACCATAGGCTCACCTTCACACTCTCACTCAAGGACTATCCTAGTCCACCACAAGGATTCCTATCTTGACCCAAGGGAGTACGTGGTAAATAACTTTGGGGTATGATGCGCATACCCTACACTACACAAAGTTGTGGCTAAAACATGGGTCTTTATCTAGGCTATACAAGGAAATCTCATACGTTCTCGATATATGCTAGGTATGTGAGGCACTTCTATGAACACCAACCCATCACAAGCATGAGTCGAGAGGCCCAGCGAGGTACTGTAAACTCAAACCAACTCTGCACATCTTATCTAGGTATCACCCTAGCTTCAACACTTCGCTAAATACAATGTGATTGGATTGGGGCACAAATTTTTTTCTCCTCACTTTATATACCACATCAGTATCATGTGGATGGAATCATCCCTCAGGTGATGAAATCTCAGGCAGGTCCCACTAAAGGAAGAAGATACTAGATTCTTTGGCTAGTCCCCAGGCTCCCACATAACACAAGGGGAGAGCTTAGATACACTAGCACCTCTTGGGTAGATTGGATTGGACTAGAGTGAACCATGATTTCTCCTCACCCAAGATCACCAAAAGGCGCAAGGAGATTAGATGCATCAACAACTTACTCTCAAGCATAGTAAACAATGCTAATTGACCGTTTAATTAATTCTATGTGTGCCTAGCTAGTATGGAAATCAATAGACGAAGTAACTAAAGGGGTCTTTGACCGATCGTCCTATAGAAAAATATGTTAGTAATTTAGCACCACTGATCTTGGATGAACGAGGACAAGCTACACAAATCGTCAATGAAAATAGCACACTCACAAATAGACAAGTTAACTGATTAGTACCCAAAAACAAAATCAAATTGAAGTTGTAAAACAAAAATTTAAGTTTTGGGCTCACCTCAAATTCGCTCCTATGTAGGGAAATTTCAATTGTTTGTGCTTGCCAAATTTTCCCATCTAGAAGGATGGGAGAATTCACTCTTGCCTATTTGTTAGGAACTTGCACAAATTCGCCCCTACTTCAAGCAAATTTTCCCCTAGTTTCAAGTTCGCCCCTTTTTGCAAAAGGGTGAATTTTATTTCGCTTATGTTGATTATAGATTCACCTCTATAATAGGCAAGTTCGCCTGTTAGGGCAATTTCGTTCCTACGTGTAAAATTCGAACCTACAAAATTCAAACAACAACAAACATAAAAGTGCAGGCCCATGACGTGGGTCACACCAGGTGTGCCAAAAATGTGTACGGTATTTTTACCGCATCTAAAATGCAAGAAATAAACTCAAGCAAGAAGATAAAAACCAAAGATAACATTCAAGATTGGGCTAAAGATGAAACTCAAACTTGTAAATAAAATACCAAAATATCACCTTGTTTGAGCTTGATGGAGATTTTTCCCCTCATTGATGGCTTGATATGTATGCTCTAGGATGATTTCGGTAGCATAACAACTTTTTGTAGCTTGATTTGGTCACAAAATGGATGCAAAATGGATATGGTTGCAAGGATCTGGCTACGAAGATTTAAAGATTGAGATGGATGTGATAACATGTGGTTAGAATGAAAAAGTGGCTAAGTGTTAGCCATTTAGCAAGGGAGATTGGAATGGATGGCCAAAATTGATTCTTGAAAGAGGATCAAAGGTTGAGATCAAGAATTGACTAAAGGAATTAATTTTATTTTTTTAATGTGCATGGGAATGATAAAAAGAATTAAATATTCCTTGGGAAAGAGAAAAAGAATTTAATATTCCTTGGGGGATGAGAGAGGAATTAAAAATTCCTCAAAAGGACCTTGGGAAGACAAAAAGCAATTAAAAATTCCTTGGGAAATGGGAAGAGTTGACCAAGGGGTAGGTTAGGATAGCTAACCAATGATTAGGTTTAACAAGTAAGGGATTAGGTAAATGATTAGGTGGGTAATGAGGATTAATGATCCACTTGCATGTTATAGAGGATGTGACACCTCCCTAATCAAGGATTAGGAATGTGCACATCCTTAATCTATGATTATGTAAATTAATCAAGATTAGAAAAAAGTTATGGAGGATGTGACATGAGCGGATTTAATTATTTTGAGGAAAAGGGATAAGGGATGGGAGTAAATAATTATTTACTTTAGGTTAGGATTTAAAGATAATAGTAAAAATAAATTAGGATAAAGAGAAAAGGGATAATGAATACTAATTAAATAATAAGGTATTATTTAATTAATATAGAGGATATGACATTGGTTGAATTAGGGGTAAATTGGTCAAATGAAAGTGGTCAATTTCAATGTCTACAGGTAGATCCAGACATCAAGATTTAGGGGCAGTTTGAGTTAATAAATACAAACTACGCTGGTTGTGGAAAATGTTTGTTTACACTCTGTGAAGCATTTACTGCTAGATAGTGTCGGTTGGAGTGAATGCCATGCTGCTTTTAATTTAATGTAGGTTGCTACATGTTTAATGATCATCAGAAAATGCAGTGAGCAGTAACCATATTAATAATTGTTGTAGTGCTATAGTTATTTATATCCCCCTCATTCCTTGTGCCACTCTTAGGCCTCACTATTTATGTTGGTCACCAAAAAAAATAAAAATTAAAAAAATGAGCACATCTTAGTGTACGCGATAGCCATCAAGAAGTTTAAATTACTTGCAAATAAAGAAACATGGCCTATGGAGTCAAGAAGAATCATTGGCATAATAATATGTTATTATGCGTCATTGTTGATATATTATAAGTAGATGATAGCGAACTTTTGGTGGTGCAAGTAATAGGTCATTGTAGATTGATCCTTGCGTACTGGTCATGTTGTTCCAGCTAGCCTCCAAGTGGATGGGGTATACTCAATTTAAAAAAAACATTCACTTAACTTGGCTACTGTAGCTCACCCCATCACCACCTTACCAATCTCACGTCAAGTTGACCGGATTTCATGGAAAGATATGAACGCTATGGTGAATCAGCACTGAGACCTCTGCAGTCTCTGCCAGTAGTCTAATTTCATTAAACGTGATTTATTATCTAATCATCCCTTACCACCATTGTAGAAAAGTTGCAAGGAAGAATAGAAACTTAAGAATTTTGAGGATTACTTGACTAGATGGGAATAATGTCATTTAGATTAGCTGGGGAAAGATACTCTTGGATCGTTGCTAGACCTGAATATTTCTTTCCAATATCGTGATTCATATGGGGATTCAAGGGCTATAAAGGATCAAATGAACAAGGGCAATTATTTCTCATTTTGAATTGATCTAATATAGTTTAGGCTATTGATCCCTATCTACAAGTCAATTTTGAGGCAACTTTCATGGAATAAAATTATAATAAAGCTTTTTCACACGTAAATAATCTTCTACAATTGCATGACACGTATTTCACCTCTACTATTGCTTATTTTATGAACATGCTCACAATATGATTTGGGTGGAGAAATTATCGATATGATTGTAGAAGACCCCTTTTTGTTGTGAAAGATACTAACACGTCGAGCGAAAAAAGAGTGAAAAAAAAAATCAGTGCCCTATTAGGTTCCTCTTTTCTTAACGCACAAGAATATATGCATGATTACAAATAATAACATGGGTGATAACTTCACTTTAGTTGTGCCATTGGATGGAATCCATTTGAAACAAAGCCCATGAAAATGAACTTCCACCATGTCTGGCCTCCTCCATCATACTTCTTTGCCGAATGATAATGAATGGTTTGGAATGAGCGATATCAATCAGGAAACAGGTTCAGTTTTTAATGTGATTTGGTTCACAAATTGTCAATACTCAATAACTTACCTTATTATCATGCAATGACAGTTATTTGGTTAATAAAAATCTGATACCTAATCAAATTGATATCTAATAAAAATATTTATGTCAAACAACATACATTTCTAGACTCATCATGTTTTATGCCTGTGTGAAGATTATTCCATAACTTACTTTATCATTAGATGTCATCACCATATATTAATTAGATCATCTAAATTTTATTTAGAGGGAAGTGTTTGTCTTCCTTTGAACTATATAAATTATAGGACCTATCATTTGCTCCTAATATTATTGGGAATATTCTTTCAATTAATAATCAATACTTTTTTTTTTTTTAATTGTATACAAATGATATAATATCACCATCATTTTCTTAAAAATACCATTGAATATATTTATAATAAGACAAGATAATATAATATAAATATTGTTATGAAAGATTAAATGAATAAACAAATTATAATTTGAAATCTAATATTTCGATGTTATTATTAGATTACATGATAATAACAACATTATGGTCACTGTGAGATTTAGTCATGACATCATTATTTTGATTAATAATAATAATGTTTTTTATAAAAGGGTAAAACGGGTTTTACAAGGACCCGAAACCATAAAGTTTACAAGATAGAGAAAGGACCACCAATGGTCCACCAAAAAAAAATAGCTGCCCAACAAAAAATAGTAGCAATCAGACAAAAAAGACCAGGAGGGTCAAAAAGAAAAAGATAGCAGAAGAAAATAGGATTATTTCAGAGACCGAAGGATAGTCTCAATCTCTGCCTCCAACATCTACATATTAGTGACCCCCTGTTTGAAAGTCTGTACCATTTTCGGGGTTAAGGGAGCCTTTCGCTTCAAATTAGCTTTGGTTCTTCTAGATATACCACCATCAGTTTCCTAGCTTTTTTCTTTAGTGTCATCAAGATCCACCACCAAGGAACCCTGCTGGGCTTTATCAAGTTTTTCGGTCAAAGCATTGATTATTATTGCATTGTGTCTTGCTATTCTGTGGTTCTGTTCAACAATAGTTTTGATGTTGATTCTTAAGCCCTCAATCTCATTATCTATAATCATGTAGCTATGGACCATATCTTTCTTGCCCAAATCCGCAATCTTGACTCCCATTTCCTCAATTTTTCTTTGTAGGGCCCAGTTTTTGATTTTAAGCTCGTTAATTTCGGATAAAGTCTAGTCCAGGATTTTAGAGTGGGTTTCAAAGTTGGTTTTAGCTAGATAAAGGAAATGCAGGGATGGCTCTTTACTAGCATTAACAGGGGAATTGACATTCTGTAAGTCAGGGGTAGGGCCCTCACAGCGTTCAGAAGTATAGGTAGCGGCTTCCTCTGGCTCAGAAGACTCTTCAGAATAAGAAACAAGACTTTTAGCCTAGGTGGACTTGCCCATAGGGCTGTTCTTAGGAGGAAGATGGATGGGCTTAAGCGCACTCCATATTTTACCCGGGTTCTTGGAAGGGCTAGCTTGCAGACTAGGGTTTTTAGGCCCAATTTTAGGGCTAGGCATATAATCCGAGCCACTAGGCTCAGTATTCTCACTGTCAATATCACGGTTGGCTTCTGAGGTAGCAGGGGCGTGCTCATGCAGATAATCAACAATGAGCCTGATTAAACCAGTATGGAGGATAGGGAATCTTTTGGGATTCTTTTTGTTATCCTCCAAGCTTTTTTTTAGAGAGCAAAAAATATAGTAAGGAATAGAAACCCTAACCTTATGGCAAAAATGGTTGAGGAGGGCGAAGTGGTACCCGTAGACTTTTGTGAAGTAGCCATCCATAGTGATATATTCCATGATGGCTCGAAGCACCTTCCGCCATATAGACTTGATGGAATCAACATCAAAATAGTTGTTCGCAATTTTAATCAGGTTCTGCTTCTCTTTATCATTTTTTGGGAATCTGATTACAGCTTCATCCGAATAAGCCCTGTCCCTGAAAAAATTCTTACCATCCATAGGTAAACTAGTGAATTTGGCAATTAAGTCTTCATTGAGCTCAACATTACTGCCGAACAGATTCAGATTTCCATCATGCCAGTTCTTGGCAAAGAGCTTTGTTGCCTCCATATCAGAACCATGAAGCTTCTCTAGAAAGGGTAACAGACCTCTGCTTTTTATCTTGTTCCATACCTTTGCATTTTTCATGTGGATATCATAGTTGTCTGGCTCAGATCGCTTTCTGTCCCCACCCATAATGGCTGACACAGAGAGAAAGAACCAAACACAGTTCTTTCTAAAATTGGCCCCGCTAAATCTAAACACCCACAAAGCATGCAGGGTAAACTTACAATTTACTCCACCGAGCTCGGTACGATACAATCTAATGATTGTGATGTGAGATATCCGACTTGTCCTCATTGAAGGGCTAACATGATGCCTTACCATGTGATCTATCATAATTTAATAGGGCACAGACTTCAACATTTAGATCGCTATAATTTAGCCAAGTACACAAATCTTCACGCTTAACTCCTTCATTAGCAAAAAAATTCGCAATAGCATTGGCTTCTCGGTAGGCGTGTGTTATTTTAACTTTTTCAAAACTGTCCAATTTCAGTTTAGCTTCATCTATCCAAGATTTGATGGTCCACGAGGGAGGAGACATGCCACAAAGGCAGTCAATTATGTTTTTGGAATCACCTTCCAACCATAAATTTTTAATATTGAGGCTTTGGGCTAAGTTTATAATATGGTAGGCTCCAGCTGCCTCCACTAAATGATTAGTTTGAGAGCCAAGAGGAGAGGCTGTTGCACCCATAAAATTTCCATAGGTATCAATATAACTCCATCACAACCCGCCACCCCCAAATTACCTTTAGCTGCACCATCAAAGTTAGCTTTGATCCACCCATCGGGCGGAAAAGTCTAGAAAACTCCCACTTTGTCCTTTTTAATCTTCACTGTAAAACTAGACAGAATGGGGAGTATGTTCCAATCCTTAGCAATGCCAAGATCATAGTTCGAAAACTCAGCATTCAGAATCTTTCTATCCTTCTGGGCCACAACACTGAGATTTTCCTTTAGATTCCTAACAATATTATCAAAGACTTGATCTATAGGGGCTTCTTTGTTCCTAAAAATTCTATTGTTGCGTTCTTTCCAGATGCCCCAGGCAATATGAGGAAAATAAAGCTTCCAGAAAAACCGAAGTAAAGGGTTCCTTGTCGGCGCTTTCCATTGGATGAAGAAATCTTCTATGAGCCAAGGAAAAACCTAGGAGAGATTCCATAAACTGTTAAACTTATCCCAAATAGAGGTAGCGAAAGAGCAATGAAGGAATAAATGATTACCTGACTCAGCATCCATCTTACAAAGACAACATCTTTTGGGTATTTAATAATTTTATGATTACCAATGTAAATGTTTCTAGAAAGAGATAGTAATATTACTTGATGCCAATGGAAGGACTTAATAATGCTTTTATTGTTCCATGCAATGATAATGATAATATTATTATTAATCTAGAAAAGAGTAATAATATTAATGTGTTGATTTAAATAAAATAATGAGCTTGTGCTAATCCAAAATTAAGATAATAGTATTATTATCTAGGTCAAATGGGTTAATGTTAGTTCGATATAAAGTTGAGATAATGATGGGATCTTACGGGAACTCAAGAAGACGATTCTAAGTTAAATGATAAGCCACTTGGTAGAGCCCTATTAGAAAAGCTATGGGCCCTCAACAAATGAAGATCAATAGTTTTAATACTATTCATGGGTGGAATAGTGTGTCCCTACTAAGGAATTATAAATTTAAATAATTTGGTATGCCCAATTAAATCAACTTTGGGGGATAATTAACTTAATTAATTGATTTCTAACAAGAGGATTACCCATGACTAAATAAAATTTTAACTCACTTGTATTACCACAAATTCAAAGTGGATATTTTATTATTGACTTGGTAAATTAAAGGGGATCTACCATTTTATCACTCAAGATATCGTATAATGACTCAAACAAGTTGTGGATGCTTGCTACTTCATATCTCCATGCAAATTGGAAAATGTCTAAGTCATATTCATATGATGTTAAAATGTTGACTAAGAGCAATGTCAAACTCTTGGGTATCAAAATCCCACCAAACTAACGTAAAAAAATGGCAATCTAAATTTATCAATAATAAAGTAGAAGGGAGATATTTATTTGAATATAGGTTTGTGTCTCCATACATTAGAATTTGTGATTTGCCTTCATGGAGAGGTATAGCTCTTGCAATGTTTTAGTGTAAAATTTGTGAAGAGAGGTACAACTTGTGTCATCACACTTTCACACATTAGGTTTGTGTCTCCATACATTAGAATTTGTGAAGAGAGGTACAACTCTTAAACTCCTAACGAGTGTTAATTAGCTTAATTAATAGATTTTAAAAAAAAATTGTTGAGTTTTCTTGTAAAATGTTTTGGGCAAGACACATGGTATCGGAGACCTAGGTTGCAACTCTAGGGACCTTTGGAAATAAATTGGGAATTAAGTAATGTGTGTACATGGATAGATATGCAATCCCCCTTGTGCTAGTTAGAAGAAAATGATAAAATTAAAGGACTTGCATGGTGTGATAAATGAGAACTTAGTTTTAATATATGACCTAATTAATATTGTAAAGTACTAAATGATTAGGAAGTGACTATTATAGATGGGTCAAGCAAGCAATTAACTCATGGATTCAACTTTTTTTTAAAACTCACATCCAAACATCGTTCCTTGATAAGGTGAATTCCTAGAGCCATATTAGACTACTTAACAAGGGTTATGAAATTAATCTAGCTTGTTGGCATTAAATTTTCTTAAACCTTAAAAGGGTATAACTGAGTTTTGAAGCATAGTCTTTGTTATAAATGCCTGGATAGTGTAATAGGACATATTGAGGTGTATCATTAACGAAACATTATTTTTTTGAGTTCTTAAGACCATGTTTCTTAAACATAATAGTAAGTTAATTTCTTAATGTTATGGACATTTGAGGAGCAACATATTTTCTTATAGAAATTTTAGTACGAATAAAGGATGAAACGTCATAACTACATTTGGAAACATGTAACTGGTCAAAAGAAAATAATTATATGGAGCATAAAAGGATTAATATGTAATTAAATGATTCTAAATTTATAAACCCTTAAATTGATTAAATCAAAATGATAACAAGAGTGGAAATAGTATAAAATCTCTTGACCTTGTATTGTGTACAATTTGAGCACTCCATACATTTTGGATTTAAAATATTGTTAAAGATTATAACTTTAAAGGTATAAAATGATGGGCCTAAGTCTAAGGGCTTGTTCATAATTTGGGTATGGATTCAAGATGCTCGTGAAACACTAGCCGATATGCCTTAGACACAAATAGTTGGGGCTTTCCTATTACTCTAGATCTTAATTTACACATAGTGTATAAGGATTTAATTTGTGTTCTTGTTAAGTAACAAATGATTCAACTTGTAGTTGGTAGGAAAAAAATTCATGAATGATAACATCAACTAATGATGAAGCCTTGCCTTGTAGTGTAAGTACAACTTAGAAGAGTGGTCAAAATTAAATTCTACCTTAAATTAAAATGATGAAATTTTAGAGCTAATTAAGCACTTTTGTAGGTAAATGGTGACCTAGTCCATTTCATGTAGCTCTAACAACTAAAAACTATTATGTCCTATTGTTCAAAGATTAAATAGTAAACAAAACAATGTGATTTCTATGATTCAAATTAAAAGTGAAGGAAATAGAAGGATACAATTAAAATAATATTGTTGAGGACCAATAAATATGGTTTTTAAACTATCCCATTCTAATAAGAAAACATAAAAAGATTTGTGACTTGAGACCTTGTCAAATGAGAAATTGGAGTTAAAAAGTTATCTAGAACTCGTGTTATTACTATTCCCTTATGAGACTTGCAACTTCCCAAATAAGAAAGGTTGCATGCCATGTATAGGAAGTAATAACATACTCAATTACATGTAGAATTTGAAGGTTGTGTGCATGCCATAAGGATTGAATAATCAATGATATGAACTTATAAATTGAGTAATGAACTATGAGTGGCTCATGGTGTATTATGTGATGGGAAAGTTAAAGTATATAGATAAGAAACACTAAATTAGACATGTAAAAATTCCAAATAATGTTGTGTATTCTATACCATTGACTATATTTTCTCTTTGGGGGAAGAATATTTACACCCAAATGTAAAGGAGAAAACATCATTTAAGTAGGTAAAAATATTAAGCATTTTTATCATTGTGCATCTTATGAGGATAGATGGAACTATGATTTTAAAAATGATGATTGAATGGTTTAACCTTAGATAGAAAAATACAAGATTTATAAAAAGATATTAATAAGTTGTGTTAACTACTATTCCATGATTTGTCACATGTTTACGTATAGATTTTTCTTTCTTGTCTCATATTGTAATGATAATGGTTAAATATCTACATAGTGGTATTACCCATATGGATATGTTGTGAACATGATAAACATAGTTGAATAAAAGAGAAATAATGGTATGGATAACTATAGAAAACCAATCTTGATTCTAAAAGTGATGACAAGCACTAACTTAGAAAGATGGAAAGTGTGGTGAACCAAGTATTGTTAAATTCTAAGAAGATGAAGTAATATATCTAAGATACCATTGCACATAGTCTAGTGATTTCTTTTACTTATGCAAAGTGAGTGGATATTTCTAAAATTAAGAAGAAAAGTGAATATTGTTTAAAGAAAATATCTAGAATGCATTTAAGTGCATTATTTTGTTCGTTAATATGGAAAATTTCATAAAGTATATTGTGTTATAACATGTGAAGTAAAAAATTGGTAAGTGTGTTGTACCCCAAGTATGAGATATAGGGTATTTAACTTGGGATAAAGGTGAGGGATTTCAAGTATGACCCCTTATGTGTACCCTTTATGATGACCCATTGTGTAAGTAAATTAATTGTGAAATAATGTAAAAGTGATATGTGTAGATGTGTATCTACTAAGTGAGATGTGAAGTAATTTCTTGTGTAAGTCTTGTTCATATGTTAAATGTGTACCCCTAACGTACGGCTCCCCTACAGGATTGAGATGTCTACTAGTATAAATAGGGGTTGAGGGGAAAGAGAACACCAAGTGGGAACTCCATGGTTTCCCCTGGATGTGTTCCTAACCTACTCCCCCACATATGAGAACCACACTTGTTGGTTCATAGTGAAAACCCACTTCTTAAGGTTTATAACCCATGGGTAAAGGATGGAATTACTTGGGCCATATAGATCATAGATATTGGATACTTCAATAATGTAGGGCATTGATACTATGTGGAAGAGTCCACCATGATATTGTGTGATAATATTTATATGGTCAGGGACCACCAGTTATTGCATGCTATTATATTTATGTGGTTAGAGAACCACTATTCCCCTCCCCCCCTTAGGTGGCTTTATCAAAGTCACGTGGTCCTCATAATGTGAAATATTTATTGTTGATATATGAATTATTGATAATTTCTTAATTGGTGTCCTGTCTTATTATATGCCAACAGTGTTAAATTTTACATTTCTTTTACTGAGGCTATTTATCCATTTGAAGGTTGTCGTAGTCCATTGCCTCATGGACTTATTTAATTTATATTTTTGAATTAAGATTGGAATGTTTAAATGTAGATGTAATTGATATTTATTTGGTTTTCCTCTCAAATTTATATTTTTTTGTTTATTAAAATGTTTGATATGATTTTATGCTTCTCGATTGAGGCTTCTTATTGTTTTCTAACTATTGGAAAGTGTGGTGTAAATTTATATTTGTAAAACTACCATATTCTAGGGGTATTCTATGGTAGGCCATATAGGGGAGTAGATGCACTAGGGAATTATGAGTTATTTGAAAGGGGTTGCAAATGAGACCCGTATGGGACAATTATTAATCCTTTCTTCCCCTAGTTCTATGATGATTATTTTTGTACCTTTCCCTTGGAGGCTAACCCCCTTACATAAACAAGGGAAGGTACCTAGGAGATTTATGGTAGGGTCCTTAGACAAGGGCCTTGAAAAAATCTTTCCTAATGGATATGGTATCCAAGAATCTCCATCCTTGTAAGCCCCATTAAGCCTTGTGATGTGAATTATGTGTAATTGTTGTGATGTATGGGAAAATTTGTAAATAAATGACATGTGGAAATACTTGACTACTATGTGAGAAATAAAGTGACAAATAAAATTAAGACTACTATTCTTGGATTGGTATTAGAATAAAAATATCTTCTAACATCAGGAGTGGTGTTTATGATGAAAAAGAGAACCTTGAAAGGTATCCAAGGATAATAATGTGTTGGATATGTGTTGATATTGAGAATATTAACTACATGGATGACTACTAACATGTTTTATATTGTGACTATATTGGATAAATATTCTATGATGGAAAATTTGGTTTTGAGCATTTAGATGTTTGATTCATGAAAGGGATTTATTTAATGTGTGCTTAATGGTTGAATGCTATGATTTCTTCATTAAGAAAGTAAAGTAAGTAGTTCATATTCTAATAGATTTATGTGAGTTTCTATATTGAGATTACTTTTCTTGATCTAAACAACTTCTAGGAGGAATTATAAGCTAAGGGAAAGGGGATGTAAGACCCCATCTTGTATGTACTTAATACAACCATAAATTATTCTATGTTTTTCCTGAGTTAATGATTAAGTTTATTATGGATAATAAATAAGGTGATCTCTTGACAATATTCTTGTATATCATTTTGACGTTATGTTTTATTGTCATTACCATGAAGGTGGAATGCAAAATGAGATTCTAAATAGATTATTATATAGTTAAATCTTAGAATTTTCAGCTAACAAAATAATGTGATACACACTTGTTACTTATGATCATGTTGGTAATGTGCAAGAGGGTAGCGGTGTTAGTATGAAAAGGAAGAACCATCAAGAGCGAAACAAAATACTTATTCATGATGATATAAACATGACCCCATTTGGGTCCTAGAAATAATTAGATTTAATGTATTGGAATACTAAGGTTGTGAGGGTATATAGTTTTCATTAGGTCTTAGAAATGCCTAGGTAAGTTTATAACTCGGATGGAATCTCGAGTTGGATTTTAATGAGAGTCAAGTTGGTCAAATGGTTGGGTTAAGGTGCACAAATAAACCCCCTAGGGTCTATACCATGGAAGTAGGGGTCAAGTGGGCATACAATAGTTCCCCTACAACATGATTTGACCCATGAAAAGATCTCATAATAGAGAGTGACGAATTTTGAGAAGAGGATGGGTTGGAAAGATTGAGTGGTTGTCCAAATGAATGCTCTCATTAATGGGGAAAGGAACTTCATTGATGGGGAGAGGTACAATCCACACCTTCCCATCCAAGAGTTGAAATTGGGGAAACTTCTATATATTTGGAGAGGAAGAATGGGTGGGGTGTTACACACTTCTCATTTTGGAGAACTCTAATGGAGATAGTAGATAATGATCAAGATGTCTTGGCTTGAAGAAGAAAGAAGGATCAAGGATTTATCCTCCCCATCTAAAGAAAATAGATAAGTTTTCTCTCCTACTTCCATTTCCCTTTGTTATTAGTTGTAAGGATGTGGCACATGGTACAAATCATGGTTGATAATGAAAAGTAGATAAGTTAGATACATTTAGTTTGGGCTATGTTAGGTTTATTTCTTTGTAGAATTGAGAAAAAATCTCCACTTATCATCATGGAGCTAAAATAAATCCTTTCTCAAGGGTATGGATAGAGCCCATGAGGCTTCATGATGCCATTATAGTATGGTGGAGAGAAATCCTTGATCAACTATGTGTCTTTCATTGTATTTCTTTATATCTATTTGGAAATTTGGAAAGTTAGTGAACATGTCACATGAAAGAGAATGGAAAAGAGTAAGCTCTTAAACAATGGCTTGTGACTTGTTTTATTGCAATAAGATGCTACTGTGAATGGTGAACCTATACTTGCACAAACACAAAGAACAATCATAAATTTAGATCAAAGTGCAAGCTAGAATCAATATTCCCCATGAAATTAGATTGAAACATCAAAATAGGAAATAAAATGAAGAACAACACAATAAAAGATAATTAAATCCTATCTAATGAGAAAACTTTCAATCCCATGGGGAAATTGGTGCCATTTTGATGTGGAAAATGGCCCTTTCCCAACTCCTTGATGTGATTTGATGATCTTTGATGATGATTCTTGATTCCTTGATGAAATTTTCCAATAACTTGGATAAAATGAAGAAACTTGAATGAAAATGGATGAAGTTGCAGATGAAATTGAGTATAGTAAGCTTGCATGGATTGTGGATGATCAATTCAACAGGAGAAACCCTCTATTTATAGATTTGAAGAATGGAATATTGAAGGATTTGGATGAATGTGGAACAAAAGACCAACCAATGAGAGAAGGCTACTTGTCCACATGTGATTGGAGGAGGAATGAGCACATTTGGATGAATGTGCACATAAATATGGTTAGGTGGAATTTGAAAATATTGAGATGAAAAGTTTAGAGGGAAGAAGTAATGGAGTTAATGCCACTTGGCTCAAGGCAAAGGACATGTAAGAGGCCTTTAATGCCTTGTTGGATGTACTCATCCATTTTGGAGGAATTTTCAAATTTGAAGAATATTCCCTTTTGATGCCAAGTTGAGGGAAAATAGATAAATTTATAAATCAATTAAATTGATTTATTGTTTAAGTTGTGAAACCTAGAGGATTTGAGTGATTAGGATTAGGATTAATCATGATTTGATCAATTTAAGTAAGAATTAGATGATTTGACAATTTGACTTAGATTTTTGGATTTATTTAAATCAAAGTTGAGAGGAATAATGATTTAGATCTAATTAAATAAAGATTGATTTATTTGATTAAAGAAGGTGGTTTTAGATTAAATCAAATAAAGATTAATTTATGTAATTTAAAGAGATGAATTTAGAGATTTAATTAAATAAAGTGAATTATTTAATTAAAAGGGAGACTATAAGATTAATTAAACAAAATGATTTATTTAATTAATGGAAGAGAATGACTTAATGAGATAAATTTGATTTATTTAATTAAGAGATGAAATATTCTATGTCTATCATGTGGGAGGGGTTGGATTTGGTGTCATTGGAGGTGACGACATATATGTGGCTGACGCGGGTGAGACTGATACAGGTAGTGGCGGGCATTAATGTCCTTGGGAGGATGCCAGAGCATATTGGTTGTCTATTCAACCTCTTAATTAGGCCTAGCAACTTAGTCCACATGAGGTGGGGAATGGTGTGATGGGACACAGGTTAGTGTTTATATGGCCGCTAGGTGGTGTGAAGACATTATACCCTCGATGGATTTAATGGAGTCTCCAATTAGTTTTTCATCTAGGAGAAAGCTGTGGGATTTCTATGGGTGGGTTCGACACGGGTTCCTAAAGTCTATATTCAAGGTCTGGGATGAGCTTGTCCTCGGTGCAGAAAATGTATTGCTTGGTGAAGAATTCATGTTTGGGTCTTAGCGTTGGTGAACCAATGCCGACATAGTGGTAAGGTTCCTTGCCTCTCTTCTGGATTTGGAAATGTGGCGTGCAATAACACTATGGATTACTAAGAAACTGATATGGGAGAACCTTCTGGAGGGTGCCATGGATGTGATTATCTTTGTTGTTCCAAGTGTGGGTGTGCCAAGCCTGCATGACCTGTCAAGGGTTGTAGTACCTAGGGAACATATGGAATTGTTTCCTTTCATCCTAGACATCGAGGGTGAAGATCTCAGAAGTCATTGGGAAAGAGAAAGGTGCAGGTTGATCTTCCTCAACCTTTTACTATATCTAGAACTATTTGGAGGTGTCAACTGGCATCGGATTTTCAGAGATTTTCTGCTTGCTGATGGTATCCTGTGGGTTGACTGAAGGGTTGTTGAATGGTGTAAGATTTTTTTTGGATATGGTTTTCTTGTCTATTCTTTTGGTGGTAGGTTAGGGAGGTTTTTGTTGGGTGGATTCTTCGGTTCTATTCAAACTATGCTCAAATTTTGTGGGGTGGAGCCGAGTGCTCTTGTTGCAAATTTCTCTGTACTATCCAAGAGTTGAATGTAACATCTTTTTTTAGAAGTCAATACAAAAAATTTTATGAACAAAAATAAAATTAAGACATGAAATATGATGAATTTAATAAAATAAAGATTATTCAATTAAATTAGTAAAGGGAATTATTTAGGAATAAATGATGTTAGTAAAATCAGGATCAGATCTATAGGATCAATCCGTATATTTTTTATGTCTACACTTTGCCCCTCTTTGAAGAAATGCACTAGTTGTGTTGGTTCAAAGAACAAACTGCCATGATCAAAATTAAAAAAAAAAATTATTTTTCGGATGCCCCATTGCTGCCCTAGTGAGACGATTGTGTTGGTATACCACCCCCTCAAGAGATCGGACAAAAATTTGGATTTTTCGGTGATCGCGAAAAGAGAGTAAAAGCTGCCTAACAGGTCCAAGATGCCAAAAAACATGCCAAAACATGAAACAATGATGTAAAATGACTTTCGATCAAGAAAAAATGGGATCGGGGATCCAAAACCCTAGATAGATGGCTAAACAAGGTCAAAAAACCCTAATTTCCAAGCATAAATAGGCCCCAAGGGGTCACTTTCAATTCATTTTCACACTTAGCCTTTAAAAAAAAATCACTTTGAGCTCTGAGCATTGATCGAGATGGCACAAAGATTTCTTACATGACATGTTTCATATCGAGTATGAGTGCACCAATAGCTAGCCGACACATGACCAGTGGTATGTGACCCTTACCCACCTTTTGATTTCAATTTTTATGTGCAATTAATAGGGTCCAAAGGTCAAACAAGGTCAAGTGAAACTATATAGCGCTATTGAGGGTGCAAAATGAGCACCACGCAGCCTCAAAATGCACTGCATATGCAAATGGTGCCACTATGACTCAATTTAGAAATCTAGGATTTAGGGTAAATTATGAAGTATATGAGAAGTGCATCGTAGTGATAGAATTTAAGATTTAGCGTCTAGGGTTGTAGTCAAACTGAGTCACGACAGTGCAATTTGGAATTTGTAAATTGTGCCACAATTGCAAACAGAGCCACATATGTTGTTTCAATTGCGAAAACTCAGGGCATGAGCCCGCTTTTTTACAAAACTTGATGTTGTGACTTTTGATGGGCGAGGCCGTTGATGTCACAACTCACATCATTTAATTTTTTATTTCTTGAATCAGGTGTGTCTCAAAGTAGTATGCAATAAGGGTTATTCCAGAATTTGGGGGTTTTTGTACTGTAAACATCGACTATGATTTTGGTCAATATCCTTCGAGAGCTCTCAAGAGGTCTCAGGAGTACTTTGAAACACAACATGGTGACTTGATTTTTAATGATGGATCTACCTAATGAGAAACTAATGCCTATTTAAACTAATTCTAATCCTAAAGACTAAGCTTAGATGTCACTTGACTCAATTGGAATCTGTTCATTGGGAATTCTATGAAATTAATTTAAACTAATATTAAGTCTAAATACATAATTCAAAGTTGTTGATGAAGAGATCTATTTACGTTTGCAGGTAAGAAACTTATTCTAGGAAAACAATAAAGCTAATTATGTTGTAGAAATTTAAACACTAACTCTAGGAAATGACAACACAAAATCCCAAGAACACATTCCAACTTAGTTTCGGCTCTATCTTTACACTAATCATGATTACCAATTCTATTACAACCATGTGCATCTATAAATGAGTACGTAATGAAAAATTGCAATGATTAATTTGATTCTATTCTACAGTGAAATAATCTTAACTAATTGAAATTCAATAAGATAACTTGAGTAAATACCATTGCTGAGCTGTGATAAATAAAAATTAAACTACTAATCTCAAATAAATTATAATGAAACAGAATTAAATGAACCAAATGACAATTACATACGATCACCTCCTTCAATTGAGTGGGCCTTGCCCTTTCTCTGGTGGGATCACAACACACTAATTCAAATCAACCTTCTATTTTCATTTGAATTGGCCAAAATTGGTGAGTAAAACAAAGTACTAAATAGTAAAAACTTAGAATCTCCAACAAAATATTGACTAACTGAAAAAAAAACCTAAGGACGAATATTTATAAGAATATCCCTTACTTGAATTCACAATACTAGTGCTAACCGCCAATTACAGAATACAAAGGAAAATGAAACTCTATTTGAAAACTATCTAGAGAATCTCACAATATTCCACTTGTAGTAGTAGGTCCAAAATCGGCAAAGAAAGTCAATCTAGAATTATAGCAATTCAGGATCTTTCAGGAGCCTTCAGGAGCATGATTATAGAAATGATGTTAAACAAAGAGTCTAACAGATATATCTCGACAGTTGGCATTGAAGTTCCTACATGAAATCCTCAGAGATATATTGCATTAATGATAAAAAAATTTCAATTTGCACAGTGAAACCATTGTTAACACAACTAAAAGAAGCACATTTAATGTAAAACATTGCATCTAATATATCCTTCAATTAGTTATATATAACATAAAACAAGTAAACAAGTAAACATTAAACATATTATCTATTGCCATAGTAGTTAATTATTATTATAATAAAGTCTTTTGAGTATCTAAAAACGTTAATAAAAGTAGTATTCTTGAGCACTCATCATGCTCCCCCACTTGATATAAACCATGTCCTCATGGTGGAGAATCTAGCAAATTTCTATTCTTTTCTGTCAACCAAGTACTTAAATCTTCAAACTCAACATCAAGCAACACATATCTAAGAAATTCCTTTGATGAGCATATCTGTATATCCTTTCAACTGATCTCATCCACTCTCTCATATTTTCTCCAATGAACTATGGTGTTGAATCAAAATTTGGGGCTAGCACAATGATAAGAGTAGGTCTAAACCTCATTCATACCCAGTTTTTTTCTTGTTCTTCAATAATACTAATCACAGTTCCAATTCTGGTTATGCTCCATGTGATGTTCCTGGGAGAAATCAATTCTCTTCTCTTTAGCTATGGTGGAATGGTTCTAAATATGTCTCTGGCTACAGTTAAGGCTCTCATTGGAAGTCATTTTTGAACCCTTTTGAAAACTTGGATACTCCCATTCAAACTCCTTCTATATATAGGGGCTACATTTTTTGATGTGGAAAATAATCTAAAATGAGCCCTGAAAGGTCTAGACCATGGAGTTTCATTTCTCATTGGTAGCCCAAGTTTCAACTGTGCTTCTTTATATTGACTATCCTTGTTTTTCCATTCTACTTGGTTTTGTAGAAAAGAGACAAAAGATCTTATTTGAAGTTATCCTATGAAAAAATTGAGGAATGACAATGGCTAATCTCCAAGCAAAAGGACATGTTGGAAGTATTCACACATTTTATTTTGAACAATGGGATGGATATTGAAGAAATCTTCAAGGAATTCTCTATCATTTTCATAATTTTTCTTCGTCTTGAGTAATAGTTGGTTTATCTTCCATTGAAGAAACCTATCTCTGAGAAAAAGTGCATAAGACCCTGAAGGTTTTCTCATGGCCAACATGGCACAAGATAATTCCACCATCTTTTGTAATCTCTCATACATTCATCTATTTCCTTTACCAACTGTGAATTTTGATTTCTCAATTGCTCATTTTCATGCTTAAATTTAATAGTAGTTAAGAAAAGATATCTGCCTGAGGCAGATGATGTTGAAGCTTCATATGGCTGCAACATGTGGGATTGTTTCCTTACCTGGTGCTCCTTCTGCTGCAACTCTTCTTTTAGCTTCCCTATCTCATTTGTACTAAACCTCGTTGTTTCCTCTGCCCTAGCCAATGCTTTTGCACTTACTTGCTGCATGGTTTATGTAGTTTCACTTAGTTGTCCTTGAAGGGTATGATCTTTCTCAGCTATTTCCTTTCCCAATTGCTCTATCTTACTAACATAATTATGCAATTCTTATTCATTTCTTCTCAATTTTTCCTCGAGGAATTCAATCCTCCTTCTCTCTTCTTATAATTCCATTTGAATTCTTGATACAACCATGGATTTTTCCATTTCATTTTCTTCTTTTGATTCCTCCTCCTCTGGTAATTGAGTGGTTTTTTCTTGTTCAATCATTGGTTCTTTCCTTTCTCTTCTTTCAACAATTGGGGATAGAGAGGGAGATTTTTCAATTTCTCCATCTTCGTACTCCTCTGAGGCCTCCCTCTCTTTATAATAAGAGTGAATTATTTCAGGGGAGTCAAAAGACTCTCAAATAGGAGTCTTCTCAAAAGATGGGAGTGGAACTTTAGGAGGGCTCTGAGGTTGTTCATCCAATTGCTCGGGTGGTTGGTCTCCTTCATGGACTTCAAAATTTCCCCGTTGGTTTTCAAAAATTGGGGTTTCCTCAGGAGTTGACATAACATCTTCAACTATACTAGGTTTTTCTTTATCCATTTCCTACTTCTTCTTTTTGGCTACACTACGGGTTACCCTAATAGACTGATGTTTTTTCTCTTTTTCTTGTCCTTTTTGTGTTCCTTATTAGAGGATTCTCCTTTTACTAGCTTTTTTGTGGGTCCCTTTATAATTTTCTCTTTCTTCTTCTTAACAGTTGTAGACAAATATTCCAACCATCCTTGTTTACCAATTTCTTTCTTCAAGAAATGGTTCTTAATGATTAAATGTATCAACCCATGATATTTAATGGAAGACATTCCTCTAGATTTTACCCTAGTTACCATAGATGAAATTTGGGAAAATAGGAATGCAAATAAATTGATTTTCATGGAAGGGTATGCATTTCCATACCTCAAATGGATTAACAATCACATTCTTGAACCCAAAATAGCTCCATACTGACCTCCATAGGTGAATAATTTCATTAGACAACTAACTGTAGTTCTCCATGGTTCCTCTAAGTTGTAACGTGAAATTCCACATGGTTCTCCTTTATGCAATAGAATTTTAGGATTTTTCTCTAGTTCTCTGAAGAATGCCATCACTAAATCTTCATATTTTACTTGTCCTTTCTCTTCTGGCCTTCCTTCAGTAGGAATTGCAAAAATTTCAGTTATGACTTCTAGAGTGACTTCAATTACCTCAACCTAGAATCTGGTTACATTCACATGGAAATTCTTGATGAATTCCTTCACTAACTCCTGTTGGAATCCTTCATATTTCAGTACAAAATCTAGCCACCCAGCTTCTCTTAATAACCTTTTCATTTCTCAGTCGAGAATAAAATTCTCTAGCTCTACATTGCTCTTATTTCCCATGATACCCTATTCTATAATTTCGTCGGAAGAAAATAACTATCTTAATTTAATAAAAGCATAGAATGACAACTTATTTAAGTGAATCAATTTTAGAAAGACTTCACATTAGTCACACATGCCATTACTAAATGAAATTAATTATCCAGATGATCCGCATGACACCATCATGTACTTTCCATTCATAATTTTCTACCTTGGTGGCGCGGCTGACATCAGTGAATTTATTGAAAGGGACTCGTGACAACTCATCATTAACTGCCATTACAACCACAGTCTTTTCAAAATCTAACCTTGATTCCCCCACTAGTTTTGAAATGATTATATTCATTTATTATATTTTAAATAACTATTTTGGTGGAGAGTCCTATGCTAATACATAATTTATTTCAAACTATAATAAAAAAATAAAAAATATAATATTTCGAAATGACATTTACAATAAATGCATGCCTCTTAATAATGCCAAAGTTAATTCACACACTCCAATTAACTCAGTTGGCATTTAATTCCAACAAATTAATGAAAGAAAAGCATGAAATCAACTTGAAGGAAAGCGCTGGAAACTTAATATTTCCTTAGGAGTCATCAGTTCCTTTTAGGAGCTCTCTAGAGCTCATAAGAGAGAACTGAAGTTGATCCAAGAAGACCATCATTTCTGGTTTTCAGCCTTTCCTCATTTTTTATTTTATTTTTCTTGATAAACTACCATTTACTGGTTTTCAATCTATCTCCTTTATTGAGAAGGTAAACCACCATTGTTGGTTTTCAATTTACCTTCCATTGATTCATTTCTTCAAAAGGTTATTCAAGTACACCTTCAATGGAAGAAATATCTTCCATCATAAAATGCTCAATTCTTTGTTGTAAGTCTGACAGGAACTCCTCCTTTGACTTAGGTTTATTATATATTTTCAATCTATGACCATTAACTAGCATCACTCTTCTCTCACCATCAATAGGAACCAGCTATACCACTCCATTCTCAAATGCATGGTCAATCTCGTATGGTCCTAACCGCCTTATGTGAAATTTTCCTTTAAATTCATGAAACTTAGAATCAAACAACAATGCCCAATCTCCTCTTTTGAATCTTCTTGTTACAATATGTTTGTCATGCCACTCCTTCCTTTTATTTTGGATCATTTATGTATGTTGGAGGGCCTCCACTCTCATTTCATCAAGTTGGTTTAGTTGCAAAACTCTTCTTTTCTCTAATTCTGATAAACTAATGTCGATGTCCAATGTTGTCCTTAGTGTCTACAATTCCAACTTCACTAGCATAACTAGAGTCTTCCCATATACTAGTTCATATGTGGAAAACCTAGTGGTAGTCTTCCAGGTTGTGTTATATGCTTAGACTACTTCATCCAGTTTCTCTTCCCAATCTTTTTTTCTTAATGACACAGTTTTTGTGAGAATATTTTCCAGTTCTAAGTTGGTGACCTCCACCTAGCCATTTGCATGTAGATGATATGGAGTAGATATTTTGTGTGTCATCTGATATCTTTGCATGAAAGCTGCCATCATCACAAACATGAACTACGTTCCTTGATCAGAAACTACTTCCCTCAGTGCACCAAACCTCTGCAAGATATGATTGTATAGAAAATTGGCCACCTTGTCCTCTCTTGCTACTGGTAGAGCTTTTACATTTGCCCACTTTGTAACATAATCCATGCATACTAGAATGTAATTTGGTCCCTTAGAAGGTGGACCAATAGGTCCCACAAAGTCAATGCCCCACTTTTCAAATGGTTCAAGAGATATTTGAGGCTGCAGTGGCATCTCCATTGTCAATGTAGGTTTGCCCAGCGTTGGCATTCGTCACAATGTTTCTCAAAGAATGAAACATATTTTGTCATTGTCGGCCATAAATAACCAGCTCCTAAGAGCTTATGAATGGTCCTAATCACATGGTAGTGTCCTCCGTCCATCTCATGATGACATGCATCCACCACATCATAGACATCGATCTCAACAACACTTCTGCAAAGAACATGGTCAGGGCACATTTTAAATAATAAACCATTAATCCACTGAAATCTAGAACTTTCACGAATTAAGCTCTTTTTCTATTTAAAACTGAAATGACTTGGGAACTTGTTACGAGGTAATTTTCAATGTCTACAAACCAAGGTGGATGTATTGATATTGCAAATAAATATTCATCTGGGAATGCATCATACACTAGTTCTTGATTATCCTGCAAAATAATTCTTGACAAGAAATAAGCAACAACATTGTCCTTATCATGCTTGTCTATTATAGTTAAATTAAATTTCTGCAACAATAATAACCATCTTATAATCTTCCCAACCACAACAACCTTGTTCATCAGATATCTTATTGCAGCATGGTTTGTGTGGATGAATATCTTATAACCTATAATATAATGCCTAAACTTGTTGATTTCATAAATCACAACCAAAAAATCTTTTTCAGTGGTTGTATAGTTTCTTTCTGCAGGATTTAAGTTTTTACTAATATAATAAATTGCATGCATTGCATCATTTTCATCTTTTTTTCCTAGAACTGCTCTAATCGCAAACTTGGAAGCATCAGAATGGATATGAAATGGTACTCCCCACACATGTCCTTTTATGATTGGGGAAGTGGTTAAGGTTTGTTTAAGCTTATCAAAAGATTGTTGACACTCCTTTGTCCATAAGAATTCGATTCAGCAATTCTACTAAATCCCTCTATGAATGTTCTATAATACCCAGCATGTCCAAGAAAACTACGGACTCCTGTTTGATTTATTGGGACTTCAATCTTTTGTATAACTTCAACTTTCTTAGGTTCAACCTTAATCCCTTATTTTGAAATATGGTGACCAAGTACAATTCCCTCTATCATCATCAAATAAAATTTCTCATGGTTTAAGGATAGTCCATGGTCTTTACACCTTTGTAAAACTCTGTTTAAAATTTCAAGAGCTTCCTCAAATGTTTGTGCATGGACGATGAAATCATCCATATATACCTCCACACATGAGGTTGTTAAGTCAGAAAAGATAGCTAAAACAACTCACTGAAAGGTAGCTGGTGTATTACATAGCTTGAATGGTAAAATAGTGTAGGCATATGTACCCCAAGGACAAGTGAAAGTAGTTTTGTCATGATCCTCAAGAGCCACTTTTATATGGTTATAACCACTAAAACCATCCAAGAAGGAAAAATAACTGCTGCCAGCAAGATTTTCAAGTACTTGATCAATGAATGGTAAAGGAAAATGATCCTTTTTGGTGGCTTTATTAAACTCTTTGTAATCAACACACACATGACACTTTCCATTCTTCTTTGGAACAATAACCAACGAGGAAACCAATTGACTATCCGATATTGGATGGATGAATCCTACTTTTAGCACCTTTTCTATCTCTTGCTTGACCAAATCTTTCAAAATAAGATTAATTATTCTCTGCCCCTACCTCACTTTTTTGATATCCTCTATATAAATATGGTGTGTACAAATGGAAGGATGGATTCCTCTCGTATCCTTGTATTCCCATTCAAAAATTTCAGTATGATTCTCTAAAGTTTGTTTCAATTTCTCTTCCTGTGAAGAGGACAAAGATGAACTAATAAATTGAGGTTTGTCCCCTACTACAGTGATTTACTTAGTTTCATTCTTTGTATCCAGTGGGTCTCCTACAAGTGTATTCAAAGGGTAGGGATGGGCATGTTGCCAATGCAAGATCCCATGGCAATCTCCTTTCTTTTTGCATTGTTCTTCCTTTCTAGATTTAAGATTATGTTCCTTGCATTCTTCAACATGTTCCATTGAGTGTTATATTCAATTGATGGTTGAGCTAGAGGATATAATGACAACTCTTTCTACTTTTTTCCATTTGAAATGGTCATGCTACCTAATCTATAGTCTATTAGGGTTGTTGTCATGGCCAACCATGGTCTGCCTAAAATGATTGGATATCCAGAATCTTTCTTTCTAGCTTTGAGAACTACAAAGTCAGCTGGATAGTCGCATGTGTCAATGGTGACCATTACATCCTCAATAACACCCTCAGGTTTAGTAGTGGATTGATCTACCAACTATAAAAAAATTGTTGTGGGCTAGATCTTAGTCATACTTAGCATCTCAATAGTGTCTGAGGTGATTACATTAATAGATTCCCTTAGATCAATTAGTACATTAGGAATCTCAACTCCTCCTATGCTCAAGGTTAATACAGGGCTCCTAGGATCATTATATTTATGTGGAAGCAACCTTCGAGATAAAACATTAGTGAGTTTAGTCCTTATTTGAATGGCAGGAGGTAATTTCTTCTTCCTATCTAAAGCTTTCATACAAAGGGACTTAACCAACTGATTGATTTCAGGAATGTCCTTAGTAGCCTATAATAATGGTATTTCAATGTTAATCTTCTTTAATTATCTGAGAAGTTGAGAATGAACAACATTCATGTAATTAGGTTGGGAGTTGTCAGGAGCAATTTGTCCCATTTTCAGGTTTTCTGGGTAGGGTGCCTGATTAACTTCTTGCTTATTCTAAGAGTTCTATTTTTCATTCAAATTCTCCTTTTCACTTTCCTTGCCTTCCTTATCCTTGGTGACTAGTACAAATGGCACGTTTTGGCTTCTCAAATGAATATCATTAGCATCAATGACATTCAAGGTAGGGGGGTTTGCATCTGATCTGTTATTTTTCGGAGTAGGTAAATTTTGTGCTGGCATTTGAGGCTAGTTTACTTGCTCATCAGCAGATGTAGAACCCTATGTTAATTATTTTAGCTACCTCGAAGGATGTATAGGTCCTTGGTTTTTCCATGGTTGATACTATTGTTGATTATGTTTCCATTGAGGTTGATTTGGTTGCCACTGAAGTTGATTCCACTAGGGATTCATCCACTCAGATTAAACCAAGTAGGAAGGTGGAGGCTATGTTTGAAAGGGAGGGTTCCATTGATTGGAATTATACCAAGGGTTTTGATTCTAGTTTGGTCTAGGACCATACTATCCCTGGTTAGGATTGTATCCATTGTTCTGAGACCTTTTTCCAACATAATTAAGTTCCTCTTCCACTACAGGTGGTTTCTTCAAGTGATTCTTAATTTTAGAAAAAAGACTACAAGAGTTTGTAGCATGTTGCTTTTCACATATCTCACAAACATCTACTTGGTTCAATGGAAATTCCCTTAAAAAATGTTTTCCTTTACACTTGGAATAATAAATAGATAAGGGTTCATTGGTCTTTTTGTCTCCTTGCATATTAAGATGAAGGAGAAAATCGATCTTCAGGTTGGCCATTTCTTCCATTACTTGAGATGCATCAGTTGTAAGTGCTTTTTTCCTCCTAGACCCTCTAGATCCTACTTTGGTCCTAGAGTAGTTCCTACATATTTAAACTATAGCATCCAAAAAAAGTTTGTTAATATCCCCCTTTCCCATAAGATTTAAGGCTTCTCTAAAATCATCATCAATTCCCTTTAGGAAAATTGTCTTACTGATTTCATTGTCTATCTCATTACCACATCTCTTGTGGAAAAATTCAAATCTATCTCCATAGTCCTCCAAAATCTCATCCTCCATCTGCCTCATCCGAAACAATTCTTCTTTTCTATCCCTCACTCAACAGTAATCTTGGTATTTATCTAAGAATCCTACTTCCATTTTTTTCCAAGTGGAGATTGAATCAAGACCAGAACCCATAAACCAACGTAAGGTTGACTCTTTTAGAGTAGATGGAAATAATTCCAGCTTCTGATTTTCAGTTGTGTAATCATACATTTGGCATAAAACTTTAAATTCTAAAAGGAATTGATCAGGATCTTCAGAAGTTTTTCCCCTAAAAGTTGGTAGAACTGAAGGTGAAATATTTTTCATAGGGGGTTCATCATGGCCTTTGTTCACATTGATGGGGTATGGAAAGATCTTGTTTGGTAGGGGGTCATTATTTTCTTGGTCTACCATTCTTTCTTCTTGGTGATGCTCTGGATTTTCTACATGATTTTTGATCTGATGTAAAATTTTCTTCTTGATCAAAATCAATGTTACGTGGAAGAAACCTCGCTAGGTTATCCCTAGCTTGTCTCATCCATAGCTAATATCTCCCTTATCAACACTAAAGGTTTAACTTAAAAATTTAAATCTTTAATGTTCCTCAACAACGACGCCAAAAATGATGTGCAAGACCGTTGATGTCACAACTCACATCATTTAATTTTTTATTTATCAAACCAGGTGTGTCTTAGAGTACTATGTGATAAGGGGTATTCCAAAAGTTGAGGGTTTTTGTGTTATAAAAAACTACTATGATTTTGGTCAATCTCCTTTGGGAGCTCTCAGGAGTTCTCAGGAGTACTTCAGAAAAGAACATGGTAACTTGATTTTTAATGATGGATCTACCTAATGGGTAACTAATTCCTATTTAAACCAATTCTAATCCTAAAGACTAAGCTTAGATTTCACTTGACTCGATTGGAATCTGTTCATTGGGAATTCTCTGAAATGAATTTAAACTAATATTATGTCTAAATACAAAATTCAAAGTTGTTGATGAAGAGATCTATTTACATTTACAGGTAAGAAACTTATTCTAGGAAAACAATAAAGCTAATTATGTTGTAGCAATTTAAACACTCACTCTAGGAAATGACAACACAAAATCCTAAGAACACATTCCAACTTAATTTTAGCTCTATCTTTACACTAATCATGATTACCAATTCTGTAACAACCATGTGCATCTATAAATGATTACATAATGAAAAACTACAATGATTAATCTGATTCTATTCTGCAGTGAAATAATCTTAACTAATTGAAATTCAATAAGATAACTTGAGTAAATACCATTGCTGAACTATGATAAACAAAAATTAAACTGCTAATCTCAAACCAATTATAATAAAATATAATTAAATGAACCAAATGACAATGACACAGGAACACCTCCTTCGGTTGAGTGGGCCCTGCTCTTCCTTTGGTGGGATCACAACACAGTAATTCAGATCAACCTTCTATTTTCATTTGAATTGGACAAAATTGGCAAGTAAAATAAAGTATTGAATACCAAAAAGTTACAATCTCCAACAAAATATCGACTAACTCAAAACAAACCTAAGGACGGATATTTAGAAGAATATCCCTTATTTGAACTCAAACTACTGGTGCTAACTACCAATTATAGAGTACAAATGCAAATGAAACTCTATTTGAAAACTATCCATAGAATCTCACAACATTCCAGCTGTAGCAGCAGCTCCAAAATTGGCAGAGAAAGACAATCCAGAATTATAGCAGTTTAGGATCTTTCGGGAGCCTTCAGGAGTGTAATTATAGCAATCATGTTAAACAAAGAGTCTAACAAATACAACTCGAAAGTTGGCATTGAAGCTCCTACATGAAATCCTCAGAGATATATTACATTCATGATAATAGATGTTTCAATTTGCACAATGATACCATTATTAACAAAACTAAAATAAGTACATTTAATGTAAAACATTACATCTAATATAGCTTTCAATTAGTTATATATAACATAAAACAATTAAATGTTAAAAATATTATCTAACGCCATAGTAGTTAAATAATATTAGAATAAAGTCTTTTGAGTATCTAAAAAGGTTAATAAAAACAACATTCTTGAGCACTCATCAAATTTTGCTACGCAGGAGGATATTGGGATACTACATTCCTGGGAGCACAGGTCCTCAGTTCTTAGAAAATTAGGTTGGTTACATGAGTTTCTCTAGGAGCACCTTGGGGTGATCGGCCTATGATATATCGCCTATGCCCATACCATTTAGACACACTTAGGATGATGACAACCCTAGCAAGGAGATGGCACAGTGAGATGTTCTCATTCCACTTGCCCACAGGGGAGGCTACTGTCACATTAGAGGATGTCTGGCGCATCCTCTGACTACCCATCCATGGGGCAAGAGCTATTTATGATGTGGATGCTAGGAGAGATGCCTTTTATGATGTGATGGAGCTTGATGGGATTATCTTTTTCAAGGGGTAGATTGATCTTGAGCAATACGGGGGCACAATGCCCACCTTTAGATTGATTGTTGCTGCCATAATTTTTGGACTTGTTGCACCAGATCGACAAAACCAATATTTCATCCTAGGATGGGGTCTAGCATGGGAGTGGATGCTCCATTAGAGGGAGTGCTTTGCCTGGGGGCCAATGATGCTAGCCTCACTCTACTAAGACCTTCATGAGTTCGCTTATCTAGATAGTAGGTCCATCGAGGTCAGAGTCACACTTCTGCATGTTTGGGCCTAAGAGTTCATTGCACTGCTCCACCCATAGGTAACACCGATTTCTCTATAGCTAGATGATCCCATTGTTTGGAGGTATGGAGGGGCCCAGATTACAGTTACACATATAGGGGTAGGTGGTATTGCTCACTGGAGGAGGGTCATAGATGAGATGATTATATTCACATGGAGGACCTAGCATGGCATGGGTTTGTGGTTTGATGATGTACAACAGTTATTTTTTTCTTGGAAAGATAGAATGATGCGGGGATGAGAGGATACAATGATTGAGAGATACATTCATGACAAAGTGGCCTGACAGTTTGGGGACACAAAGGACTGTCCTAATGACTAGTACATGGCCATCATTTCCCATACTACGAGGGAGACTACATGGGGAAGACCCATCCCAACTGATGAGGCAGTGACATCTTTCAAGCAACTGGTGGCCATGGTATGGCCATATGATCAAGGACAGGGGGACATAGGGGTCACACAGGCCTATACAAATTGGTTTAGAGAACCCCTTTGACTGACATATCCAGGCACGACATTCCCACGACGGAGGCCCAGAGGCAGGTCAACAAGCCGAGGGTGGGCATGGCATGGAGGGAAAGGGGATGGAGAGAGAGATGAAGGAGGTGGGCCACCTCCACACCAGCCAGAATAGACACCACCCTAAGAGAAGCCACAATAGACACCACCCTGGGAGCAGCCATAATAGGCACCACTGTGAGAGTAGCCTAGAGATGGAGAGAGAGAGATCCCAAGGGACCCACAATAGCAACCCCCATCACCACCACCAATGTAGCCAGATCACAATGATGCATTGATTTAGCAGCTACAGGCATAGGTGCAAGTTCTCATGGCTGAGAGGTACTAGGCAAGTCATCAAGCCCGATTAGAGGACTCTGAAATAGGACAAATATGACAACTTGACAGCATGGCCTCTGCATCCCAGGGAAAGATAGTGTTTACACAGGTATATCGGGAGGCAATGAGAGAGGTAGAGTACTACCGACTACATTACAGGTAGGAAGTACCAATAAGGGCCAATGTGCTAGAGTTTTCCCACCAGACGGGTATGAGACAACCCAAGGATCCTCTCGAGAGACAGGAGAGTGAGGGGTTTAGCCAGTAGGGCTAGCAACCACATTCTGATTAGAGACAACATTTTTTGAGATCCATAGGCTCCCTTTTTGATAGCCCTGATTGTATTATATACTTGATTCATACACACTTGATCTGATCTTGTACCATGATAGTTGTATTTTTGATGATATATATGAGATGGTCCAATTTTTTCATGAGATGTCCTATTTTACTTATGCATGATGGATGTATTTATTTTATTTCTTATGTTTTAGGATTCATGATATGTAGATTTATTGTTTTCTTATGTGATGCAGTGATGTGATGTAGTGATTATGCAGATATTTCATGGATGTGCATGGTTATGAATGCATTTATTTTTGTATATTTTCTATGCACTTTATGATGATGATGTATGGATGCAAATGTATGTTTATGAGACACTTAATGACCCTATGTGATGTTTAAATGCAATGTGTTAATGTGAAATGATAATAATAATGTATGATATGAGATGACCTATTATATGCAAATGTTAATATGCTTTGTGATTTATAAACGTAATGCAATAATATGAATGTGATGGTATAAATGTAATAATTTAAGATGGTGTGATATGTGATGCACATGATTATGAGATGATGATGATGATGTGAGATGTTCAAGTGATGCACTTGTTTATGAAATGTATGCAATGATATGTAATGTTTTTGTTTCTTTTCCTTATGTATTTATGATGGATGATATATGGATGCAGCATGTTATGATGATGCTTATGTGGTACTTTATGTAATGGAATATGAATGTAACAATGTGGGATGATGCATGGTATTTACGATATATGCAATGGTAATATGCAATGATAAAAATGATATGATATGAATACGGATATGTATCAATTTATGATGTGATATGATATGTGATTATGAAATGGATGGGTTAATAATGCCTATGATGAAATGAAAATAATAGTAATGAATGAAATGTAATGCATCTATGTTACCTATACTAGAAGTATGTTGATAATTGGTGGATGCACGGTGGATGCATTTTTGTGATGTTTTTGAGTAACTGTCATGGTACCATGTTAGTATGAAAAGAAGATAGAAGAAAGAAGATCCAACAAGCCTACTTTATTAATGATGATGATGATAATGATATCAGGAATTGGGATTTTAAAATAGCCATTTAACTTATGTTTGATAATACACATAGGTACGATGCATCAAGGTATATAGAACCAGGATGGCGTTGTACTTAGTGTGATGGAATTTGACTCAACAATCAGATAGGAGTATTCCTGCTCACACCTGACACACGAAAAATTATTCAAAATGCAGTTTAGCTATTCTAAACATCTAAGACCAAAACATAAAAAAAAATCCTTCTTATGTGGTCAACAAGACACCTAAAAAAACCTCCCTACAAACCAAATAGAGCACACATGACGAAGCTATTTTACAAGAATATACAACAAGCATAGTAGATAAAAAGATAATTATTAGTACCCCATTCCTTTCTCTCTAAATATTTATGTTTAGACATCATTGAGAGGCTATTGGAATGAGTGCAGTAATATAAATCAAAAGAGAAGATAAAGTAAACCGACAAGCTAATGTTCTTCAAACCACTAGCCAAGACTAAACTATGGTGTTGCCTAATGTTGACGTCCATTGTAGAGAAGATGCATCCTAGGACACGTTGTTTTTAGATGATGATGAGATTGACTAGATGATAAGCTATTGATACTCTGAGTTGATTAACATGCTAACTTACAAACCTAGACTTGAGACTTTGATGATTTATCTTTTACTTTTAAACCTGCTAAACTTGCTTCTTACTGACTTACCAAAGGATAAAATGATGATTGATTTATTATGAATGAGATTATTTCGAGTGAAAGAGAAATGGACATGGATGGATTTTTTCAAATATTTGGATGTTTTTGGTGTTTTGAAATGTTTTGAGGCCATTTTGATTTTCAAGTTTTTCAATTTTTTTGGATATTTTGAGATTTATGACCAAGAGACTAACTTAAAGACCTATCCTAGGGGTCTTGGGAGTTGATCAATATATTAGCATTTCCTATGTTATACTCACATAGACCACGTAGTTCAACTGACACAGACTTGATTTAATGATGAGATAGACAGAAAAATGGATTGCCAAATTATTGTGACAAACTCTTTAAAGGACTGACCTAGGGTGTCTCGGGGGATGATCAAAGATCAACCTTGCCTATGTTCAAGCTCAGAGATGGAATATTTTGACAAGATGAATCCACTTTTGATTTTTTGGATTCTAACCTATTTTTGATTTTGAAATGATTTGGATGTTTTTGGATTTTTGAGAAGATTTTATGAATGCTTTGGATTTTCAAAGGATTTTAAGGAAGACTTTAGGAATAGACATGAATCTGATCTAATGCAAGTAAATGAATATGCCCCCAATGTGATGTGATAGAATACTCTGATAAATGCAGGACAAACTGACCTTAGGAATATTCCAAGTATTACTAGGGTGGAACATGATACAAACGCAAGATCAAGCTATGAGGCAGACATATATGGATGGATGGAAGGAGATATGGGATGCGATGGAAGCGTCATGGATGGATGATATATAACAAGCCACAAAGATCCTGGTGGATAGAGAGTGCTTTATTTACACAAGGTGCCTATTTTCTAGTTTTTTACCAAGGTACTTGCCCAAAGTGCCACCAAAGTGGTTTTCACTAGAGGATTATTTTTTTCTTTATTGTTTTCAATCCATTTTTTTATTTTTTTGGATTTTTTTATTTTTTTGTATTTTTGGTTTTGTAACCCTTAAAAGATCAAGCATAAAATTTTTTGAGATGGGAGTTGTTGATGGGCTCTTGCAGAGGCTATCCTTCAGGTGTAGATAACTGATATACCCTTGACTTGTAGCTTGTTGTGATGATGAAAGGTCCCAACCAATTGGGTTCAAATTTACCCTTACTATTTGGATTTGGCAAGTTCTTCTAATTTTCCTCCAGTACCAGCTCGCTGACTTGGAAGGTTTGACTCCTAATTTTCTTTCTGTAGCTTCACTTGAGGCAGTTCTGATTGACTTGCAAGTGGTTTAAGGCATCCATACACCGCTCATCCAGTAATTCCAGCTCATCTAATCATGAGACCCAGTATTCTTCATCTATTATGAGATTCTGCAATGATATTGTCATGGACAAGAGATCAATATCAATGGGGAGGATGGACTCTGATCCATAGACTAGAGAGAAGGGGGTGGCAGCTATTGGTGTGTAGATGCTTGTGTAGTAAGCCCATAAGGCAGGATTCAATTGCAAATGCCAATCATGACTAGCGCCATTGACTATTTTACTGAGGATTTTTAGGATGGTTTTATTCATAGCTTTTGCTTTCCCATTGCCTTGGGGATAATATAGAGTAGAAAAGCGATGTTGGATTTTGAATTTATGGCATAGGTCATGAACTTCTTGATTTTTGAAAGGTGTCCCATTATCTAAGATAATGGCTCGAGGGACACCATATCAACAAATAAGATAATTTAGGATGAAATTGGATATCTACTTTCCTGTATCATAGGTGATAAGAATGGCTTCCACCCACTTCATGAAATACTCCATGGCAGTGATGATAAACTTATGCCCATTGGATGAGGTGGGAGTAATTTTCCAATGAGATTGAGCCCCCATTGTGAAAAGGGCCATGGTGTGATTATGGGGTTGAGCTCCTGAGTTGGTGCATGGATGAGGTCCCCATGCTGTTGACATTGCAAACACCTTCTGACATAGTCATGTGCTTCTCTTTCCATATTAGGCCAATAGTATCCTATCCTCAACAGTTTCTTGGCCAAAGTCATACTGCTCGAGTTTGTACCACAAATTTCATTATGTACCTTAGTTAAAGCGGTCAAGTCTTGCTCAGTGTTTAGGCAATGTAAAAGGGTCCCTTCAATGCTCCTATAGTATAGGGTATATTCTAGGATGACGAAACACGATGATTTTTTGAAAAATGATCTTTTGAGGTTTGGGATTATGGTTGCGGGAAGGACTCTTATTCTCAGGTAAGCGTAAATATCATGGTACCAAGGATCACTAGGACCAATGATTTCACACACGAATTCGAACTCTGGTACCTTGAATGTTGGTATGAGAATCTTCTCTATGAGAAATTCTTGTTTTGGGATGTCGTGTGAGATCTCTAGGAGTGATCCAATCGTAGCCATTGCATACACTGCTCTGTTGTTTTCTTTGGATAGCTGTTCAAATGTGATATCAATAAAGAACCCCTTGAGACTTTCCACCAATTGCTTGTATGGAGTCAACTTGTCATCCTTTGTTTGATATTCATTATTTACCTAATTGATTATGAGATGTGAGTCCCCATAACCTTAAGTGCCATGATTTTCCACTGCACTACAATTCTCAATCCTATGACAAGAGCCTTGTATTCCATGATGTTGTTTGTCCATGGGAATGATATCTTGTATGATTTAGGTATGCAATCTCCTTGTGGAATGATGAATAAGATTCCCGCTATTGACCCTTGTTGTGTGTAGGATCCATCAAAATACATTTTCCAATGATCTTCTACACTGAGGTTGAAGATTGATTCATCAGGGAACTCTGAAACAAGTGGATTCTCTGCATAAATTGGTGCTTTTTCCAGTTGATCTTTGATTTCTTATCCTTTGATGGCCTTGTGTTCTACATACTCGATGTCATGTTATGTTAGGATCATAACCCACTTAGCCATTCATCCTATGAGAGTTGCTTTGGAAAGTAGGTATTTGAGTGGGTCTATTTTTGCAATGAGCTTGATCTGATGTGTTACCATGTAATGTTTGAACTTTTGAGCTGCAAACACGACTGCTAGGAAATATTTTTTAATGGGTGTATAGTTCATCTCATGTTCCACCATGGTCCTATTGATGTAATATATAGCTCTCTCCTTCCTATTTTCATCATGTTGTGCTAGGAGATTGTCGAGGGCTACTGTTGTTGCTGATATGTATAAGATCAAGGGTTTCTTGGAATTGATGGCATAAGGACTAGTGGTGTGAGTTAATACTCCTTGATCATTTTGAACACCTACTCACATTTCTCATCCCATTTGTATGCTACCCCCTTGTGGAGTAGATGAGAATATGGGATTGCCTTGTCTGCTAGATGCGCTATGAATCAGCGGATAGACTAGAGTCTTCCTTGTAGGCCTCTTAGATACTTTAGTTTCTTGGGTGCTTCCATTTTGAGGATTTCATTGACCTTAGCGGGGTCTACCTTGGTTCCTCTCATTGATGCAATGTACCCCAAGAGCTTGCATGATTGTACCCCAAAGACAAATTTCTTCAGATTAAGTCGGACCTTATACTTTTGTAGTCTATTAAAAATGGAGCTCATAGCTGATATATGATCTCGTCATTTCTTTGATTTACCAAGTATGTCGTCCACATAATCTTCCATATTTTTATGGATCATGTCATGGAATATTAGTTACATGACCCTCTCATAGGTTTCTCTTTCATTCTTCAATCCGAATGGCATCATATTCTAGCAGTATGTCTCCCATGGACAAGTGAAATCTATCTTGTGTTGGTCCTCTTTGGCTATCATGATCTGATTGCATCTTGAGAATCCATCCAATAATTATTGAATCTCATGTCCTATCATCATATCCATGATTATGTCAATGTTTAGAAGTGGAAATTCATCCTTTGGACATGCTTTGTTTACGTATTTAATGTCTGTGCAAATGTGGATGCCCCCATTTTGTTTTGAAATAGGTAAAAGGTTTGAGACCCAATCTATATATTCGATCAGTCATATGAACCCTGCATCTAGAAGCTTTTGTAATTCTATTTTGACTAGCAATGCTATCTAGGGATGCATTTTTATCAACTTTTGTCTCACAGGCTTCGCTTTAGGATATACAACTAGGTGATGAACTACAACTTCTGGATCAAGCCCAGGCATATTGGCATAGGTCCATGCAAAGTTTACCTTTCTTTCCTTTAGGAAGGCAGCTAAGAGTTCATGTTCTTTTGTGAGAAGTGACTTGACATAGAATGTTATGTGTGGTAGTTTCTTTGTTCCTAGAGTAATTGAATTGCATTGTTTTTCAAAACTGCTAACTTTTCCTAGTGAATGGAACTAAGAGGAAGATTGAATCCTTCATCCTCCGGTGCCTCAGAGATGTTTTCACCATTGGATACATCCTTTATTTTTACTATTTTGGGGTCAGAGAGTGCCATAGTGTGGTTTTCACTCAAAGACCTTGAGATTATTCTCAATTTTTTGCTTTTGCGACAGAAGGATTTAATCATTTCCTCATAATAGGCTTGTGTATCTAGTATGATGTCAAACCCAAATTTATGATCTCCATATGGTACCATATCTCGCAATCCCATTAATTCTGAGAGTTCCTCACCATTTTTGAATGTGTCAAGCATCGATTGTCCTCATTGGTTGTAATCGATTAGTTGGGGATAGACTAGGTTTATTTCATGGTTTTGATGGTCTGACTCAAAAGATAGGGTGTTGATCATTAATAGGGAGGAATCTTCGAATAGCATAGGCAAGTCAGTTTTGGTGTCATCGTCACTATCACTACAAACATCAGTTATGTCAAAGGTAAAGTTGTCTATGACTCGACCAGTGGATACGGGTAACTGAAGGGTGGATGCTGATAGTAGAGGGGGAGTTTTGATTGCTTTAATGGTGGTACTTTGGCCACAAATGGTTACACTTGGAGGGGTACACCCAAAGCCAAGATTTTTCATGCACTTTTCAGCAATGATAGGTTCCAATCGGCCATTTTGGTTCTTTCCAAGACTCTCATTCTTGTTATAGCCCATGCCCAACATTAATTGAAGTCCTCTATTGGTATCATCCATGGGAAGGGTTGGTACAGGTCTCTCATCTTGATAGAGGATTCTGGATATGTCTCTCTCGTCCACCACTTCTCAACCTACATCACCCCAAATTCTAAATCGAGAGGGACCCGCTCTGAAGGTTTGATCTATTGTATTGGTGCATTGTGGTTGTCCAAGGGATCTAGGGGATTGAGGTAACTCCCCTACCACAAAGGCTCCTTTCTTCATTTTGTAATCACCACACCCATTGTCTTGGATTATGACCTTGATTTTAGATATGTCAGGAATGGGGAGTGTCTTTGTCCCAGAAGTGGAGGCAATGTTGGTTGGCTCTATATATGCAGTTGAAGGGCCTTCATCGTTCTTTGGGATTTGGGGGATTTTATAGTACTTTTCTTCTAGGTTTTTGTAGTAGGTGAAGGGCTCAAGATCACCATAGATCATGACCTCCTGATTTTGATATGTGAACTTGATGCACTGATGGAAATTTGATGCCACATCTTGCATCCCATGGATCCACAGATGCCCCAGGAGGATGTTATAATGAGAATCAAGGTTAAGGACCTGGCAGGTGGTTTCCATAATGGCTGGCCCTACTTGAATAAGGAGTTGGATAGTGACCTAATACACTCTTTCTTGGTCATCATATGCTCTAATTGTGATACCCTTTCCTTTTTCAATGGAATCCTCAGAGAATCCTAGATTCTTTATGAGCTTGAGAGAATAGAT
Source organism: Sequoiadendron giganteum (assembly GCA_007115665.2). Lineage (NCBI taxonomy): Eukaryota > Viridiplantae > Streptophyta > Pinopsida > Cupressales > Cupressaceae > Sequoiadendron > Sequoiadendron giganteum. The sequence goes on along the minus strand of CM021101.1, from coordinate 552,404,890 downwards.
GTTTAAAATTGCACCCCCATCCACCAAGACCCTCTTAATTTTGTTTTTAATAACCAAGACTTCAAGATGAAGTGCACAGTTGTGAGATGGTTGAACGAGGAAGTCTTGATTAGAAAATGTGAGCAGATTTGGGGTGGTAATGTTTCCAACCATAGCTTGGAATTGTTATGTATCAAGATTGGCAAAGACTGTGGATGAAGCCAATGCTTCCTCAAGGATTTCTCTATGGGTGGATAAGATCTTTAGCAACTCCATGATGGAGATCTAAGCGGGGGTTCTTTTCAACTGGTCCAATACATTGTAGCCATTAGGAGTGGATTTTGGATTTGAGATGGATGCCCTAGATGGTTGTGATGACATAGCAATGGTGACTTTTTCACCATGTGTGGTGACTCCACAATCAGCTTTGGCTCCCTTGATGCTAACAACAGTGACCAATTCATCTAGGGATGCAACAAATCCTTCATACACATAGTTCACATTGCCATAATTTTGCTTCCCTTTTTTATTTCCCTGGTTATGGTCGGGCATCAGATTCATGTAGAGCTTTAGATCTTGATTTCCAGCTGGTTGTTCCACGTTTATGATCTTGTCGTCGATGAGGTCTTGGATTATATTTTTTAGCTTTATGCAATTAGCTATTGTGCAGCCCTTGATTTTATGATAATCACAAAGGTAATTTTCATTGTACCAAGGTGGTTTCACCATGGGCTCTTGAAAATTCTCAAAAGTGGGGATTTTAATGAGATTCTTGTCTACCAATTTCTTCATGATGGATTTGATTGATTCCCCAAGAGCGTTAAACTTTCTCTTGGGGGGATATTTGTTTTGTAGAGGTGGTCCCCCTTGATTATTCAAATTGTTGATTTGATTATTGGGTGGTGGTTGTGATACCTCATTGACTTATGTGTTGTTTTGTGGTTGTTGATATGTTTGGTAATTCTATTTCATAGCACTAATTATGACCTTGGCATCAACCACACCATCATTGGTGACATTTCTATTTTCACCCACATGCGAGATTTTTCATTATAGCTGGTAGAAGGATGGTTGTCTTGATGTTTTGTATATGTGGGTATCCTCCCTTGTGTAATAAGGGCTCATTTGATGTTAAATTCCTTAGGGATAAATTGGTCATAAGTGGTGATGCACTAAATTTTTAGATGGAATGCCAAGGTTTTCTCAAGATTGGAAATGATGGTGCAAATTTGTTTCTCCTCTGACATGGCCCACTTGCTTTGATTTTCCTAGGATCACCATCATTGTAAGAAGGAAGTAGATGATTCCCCATTTCCTTGTTTGAGCGCAGATAGTTCCTCTAGATTAACATCCATGCAAATGTTGAATGCATAGTTTTTTATGAATGCGTCAATGATTACTTGGAATGTTTTGATGTTGGTAGGCAAGGGAGAGAACCACTCCGTGGTAGCACCAGCCAAGCTTCAAGGAAACAAACGCATCAGATATGTATCGTTATATGCGACTTCCATACAATTTACTTGGGATTCCTTGATGTGGTCCTTAAGGTTTCCCAAGCTATGATATTTATAAAATTTAGGGATTTCAAAACCCTTTGGGAATGATATCATTTCTAAGCTCTTGTCGAAATGATAGGGGAAAAAATTTCTTGGTGTCATTATTTTCCTTGATTAGAGATTGAGCACTTGTTGCGAGAGCAACTTGATTTTTTTTTCATGTCATCTTGCGGATTAGGGGCTGGAGTGAATGTGTTTTGAAGTGGTTGAGGTGTTGGAGTGGTGGATGGAGTGTTGGTGGGAGTTTCTTTCAAGATCTCCTATGTGACTAAGGCTTGCTGATATGCCTGCATTTGTTGTTGCACCAACAATGCTTGTTTTTGCACCAACAGCGCTTTTTGTTGGTCTTGTTGCTCTATGCCAACAACATTTGTTGTTGATCTTCTTGTTGTTGATCTTGCTATTGTTTTGCCAACAAAGCTTGTTGTTGGGCTAGTAATTGGGTTGCTTCTTGTTGCGCTTGATACTATTGCATGGCTTGTTAATATTCCTTTTGCTAAGATGCTTGTAGCTACGCCTAGTATTGAGCATGTGCTTTTTGAGATTGATATTGGTCTTGAGCTTGATGGGCTATCTGTGTAGCCTGTGTGGCTTGAGCTTCTTGCACAGCTTGGGCGACTTGATGTTGTTGTAGTAAAGCTTGAGCTTGGGTAGCTTGTTGCACCTATTATGTTTGTTGTACTGCTAATTGTTCTTGCGCTTGTTGGGCATCTAGTTGTGCAACTTGTTGATTTTGAATTTTCTGAAGTTCCTCTTGATAGGCGGCTTATCGAGCTGTTTGCAACATGGTGCTGAATGAGTTTGTCATGTTGGGTTTTGGTGGTGGTGGTGGCAGATTAGGAATAGTGTTGGTTGTTTTGATGGGAGGGACTATTGCATTGATGATTAGGGTTTGGGTGGTGGATGGTGCAATTGACATGCTTGGTCCTTGGAAGACCATGTTTTGAGATACTTAGGGGATGGTAGATGATGTGTTGACTGTAGGTGTTTCTTGAATGGTTGCCATCTATTGTTTTGATATCAATGGCAAGATGGGAGGATTTAGTATGATGTTTTGATTTATGGTTAGAGGGTTGCTCGGATTTTGTTGATTGTTGGTCAATAAAGGTGGAAGGCCCAACCCAAGGATTGGTGTGGTTGTTAACAACAATGGTGGAAGTGGTAGTGTATTCCCTTGAAAAATTGATGATGATGAGGGATCGAAGATTCCCCCTATTTCAAATAATTCAATCTCTCCTTGTGATATCATGGGGAGATAGATTTGTGTATTGAGGGGATACATCGGTGTTGTGTGAAAAGAGGTTGGATTGGTGGGATCATGAAATGTGAGCAAAACATATGGGTGTAAAGGATTCACGGGGATGGATTGATGTGGTATGATGTTTGCATCCAAACCTCGGTTGCTCGCAAGGGGATGTGTTTGAAGTGCATGAAGCAATGAGATTCCCTTGTTAACATTTGGTGGAGTCAGAGCAATGGATAATATGATTTGTGGGATGCTTTGGGTGATGCTTTGAAATGGGGTTATGGGTGGGATTGGAGGCATGATCCCAAGAGGTCTTTCCAAAATATTGCTTATGCCATAACCGGAAGGAAGCTTGGCCCCCAACTCAAGCATGTATAGGTAGGGATTGAGCCTCAACATGGCATTGACAATTCTATGATTCTCAATATTTTGAACCATTTCAATGATTTCATCTTATGTCATCCCTGAGACATTGTTGGTAATGTCCTCCACTTGTCCATCCTCTTGAGGATTTTTTGATGGTGGAGGAAGATTGGTTAGGGGATTGCTTGATCCAATGAGATTCATTTTAGGATCGGTTTGGCTTAGGTCACTCAAAGTTGATTTTTCTTTATTGATTTCCATGTTCTTGTGTTGTGATCTAGTTTGCACCATAAAATAGGGATCAATTTTGAAGAATATGTGAGATGAACTTCTAATTCTTTAGATTGATCTAACTTTAGGTACAAAAGGAGAAGAAATAGGATGATTTAAGGATCAAAGTGTGATGATGAGACAAATGGATGATGGGTGATGTGGATGGTTGAAATCTTTAAGAAATCTTGAAGGAGATACTAGACTTTATGACTTGATTTGATTGGATTTTGATTTGGATAGTGAACTCATAATATCTAAGAGGTTGGATGTTTTCCTAGAGTAGACTTGTACACAAGATGATAATATAGCTTAGTGTGTAAAGAAGGATTCATCAAGACACCCCTAGTCAAACAAGATGATTTTGATTTGATTTGATTTTTTAATTTTGGATAATGTGCTTATAAACCCTAGGATGTTGTATGTTTATCAAAGGGTAGAGTTGTTCACAAGGATTGATAATTTGACTAAATATGTGGAGAAGGATTCATCTACACACATTTAATCAAACAAGATGATTGGGATTTTCCAAAATCCTAGCATGAGTGATGTTCTCAAGATTTCCAAGATTTTTTGATGAGGTGATTTTGATTTTGATGTTGAGGGATGGATGAGAATGATGAATTTGATCCTAGATCGGACCTAGATAGAAATCCTTTGTACAAGAACTTGGTGTTGAAAAAAATGCTTGTTACCTTCTATGTAAGAAATGAAAACCTTTGAAAGAGACTTGGATTTTTTTGGCAATAAAATTCATATAAGTTAGGATTGTTCCTTGAGGCTTTCTTGTAAAAATTGTAAACCAACCTTTTTCTAACTTCATGAAGTCTTGAAAGACCTTCATGAGATTTTGGACTAAGACTTTTGAACCTTGGTTTTCATATTTTGATCTTTCAGAAAATCATTTGGAAGAGCACATGTGTGGGGATCTATTGTTTCTTAGCTTTGCTTAATGACTTATTTTTACCACAAAAAAATATTGATTAGATTTTCAAACTAGATGTCTAATGTCCTAACTTCTTATCATCCCACAAAGTCCATTATGTGAGAACCAAGGAAATTAAGGAAAAAGTTCCCTAATGTTAACTTTAGTGAGAAAAAATTATGATTAAACCTAGATACTTTCATGCCTCTAAGGATGGAATCCCTGGGGCAAGCAAGAGCACTTGGATTTGTCAAAGGTATTTTTTTCCCCAAAGGGTTTGAAATTTTGAGAAAATGATGAATGTTTTTTTTTCCAATGTTTAGGATCCAAGCAAAGTGTTTTTATTCCAAATGATACACAATCCTAGGATAAAAGAGGCAATATTTGTTGAGTTCCTACTTGGAAGAATCCAAATATGCTCACTCTCAATGGATGATTAGATGCTTGACCACATAGGCTCCCACTTATAGTGCACTCACTTCTTGAGTCAGCCAAGCATCAGTACTGAGTAAACTCCCATGGCACTTCTCATCTCTACAAAGAACCATAAAAATGTGTGATGTCTTTAGAATAAACGTTCTTGCATCAACAAATAGATAGGGATTTTGGATTTTACACAATTTTGGCTCTTAATCAAGGCACCCATTCAAAAATCCACATGAGAGGAAAGATTAACTCATACAAAGAGTATCACCTGCTTGTCCATAGGAGTTCCTATAATTATGAGGTTTCCTCCACATTTGAATTTGTATACTAGTTGGGAGAATCTTGGTGTTTAGCTCGTTACCAGTTTGAGTCGTTCCCTTGGGGTTAGTACTTTTTCCCACCAAGGTAGGCTCTCTAAGGGTGAACAATAGTGAAGGAGTGATTTGTAGTTCATCCACCTAACACATTTAGGTGGGAGCACACACAATACCTTTTCTTCACACTCGCAAGGTTTGTTCAATTTTAAGAATCCAAATTGAAGTGTGGAGGCAATCACTTATACAACTTAATATCACAAAAAATCCTTTTGATTCTCAAGATCACCATCAGGTGCGAGAGAAGCGCATATGTCTTTTTAAATGATTTTACTTTGGATAAGGGATTACAAAACATAAAATAATCTTGTTCATTTTAACCACAAAGAAATGATATGAATTCCTTTTAAGCACCGATTTTGAAGTGTGAGATTTGTTTGATCATTTATTAAGCCCAAAACAAAATCTAGTGAGTTTTCTTCTGATTCTTTTTAACCCTTTGTTTTGTTCTTTTTAAGCCCAAACAAAATTTAGTAAATCCTAAGAGGAAGAATATAGAAAATCCTTAGAAGAGAGATTATAATTTCTCCTCAAAGTGTTTAAAAACACTTGATACAATGAGCTAATTATAACATGGAGAACCCTTGGTCTTCATTTCCTTCCTTCACTTTGATCAAGCCAACCTGCAAAAACTAGTTAATACTACAAAACAAAGACTAAAAAACCAGTTAGAAGTCAAAATAACCAAAATGAAAAAAGCACCTATCAAAAATATCTAAAAATATTTCTTTTACCAAACTCTAGTGGCACAATTTTTGGGTGTGGTTTAGTTTGGGAAGGTCAACAATGCAATATAGCACCTGTGATGATTGAAAGCGACACTCTACACAGAGACAGTAACCATGATTGTGGCACTATTTGGCAAGCGACACTATTTGAAATTTGGAAAACCAACAATGCACTTTGAAATTTGAATTTTTTGGGTGGGAAGACTCCAGCGGTGTAGTTTAGAGTTTGGAGGAGTGGAATATAGCACCGCTGGACTGATAGCGGTGGAGTTTCCTGTAGGCACCAAAAAAAGTGAAAAACCACAGAATTTTTAGAAAAACATGATGAATTTCTCCAGACCCGCCCTCCCTCTAGCACAAAAATGTGAATGGTGAACCTATACCTACACAAACACAAAGAAAAATCATATAATTAAATCAAAGTGCAAGCTAGAATCAACATTCCCCATGAAATTGGATTCAAAAATCAAAATAGGAAATAAAATGAAGAACACAATAAAAGCTAATTAAATCCTATCGAATGAGAAAACTTTCAATCCCATGGGAAATTGGTGCCATTTTGATGTTGAAAATGGCCCTTTCCCAACTCCTTGATGTGATTTGATGATCTTTGATGATGATTCTTGATTCCTTGATACAATTTTCCAATAACTTGGATAAGACTATGAAACTTGAATGAAAAAGGATGAAGTTACAAATGAAATTGAGTATAGTAAGCTTGAATGGATTGTGGATGATCAATTCACTAGGAGAAGCCCTCTATTCATAGATTTGAAGAATGGAATATTGAAGGATTTGGATGAATGTAGGACAAAAGACCAACCAATGAGAAAAGACCACTTGTCCACATGTGAATGGAGGAGGAATGAGCACATTTGGATGAATGTGCACATAAATATGGTTAGGTGGAATTTGAAAATGTTGAGATGACAAGTTTAGAGGGAAGAAGAAATGGATTTAATGCCACTTGGCTCAAGGCAAAGGACATGTAAGAGGCCTTTAATGTCTTGTTGGATGTACTCATCCCTTTTGGTGGGATTTTCAAATTTGAAGAATATTCCCTTTTGATGCCAAGTGGAGGGAAAATAGATGAATTTATAAATCAATTAAATTGATTTATTGTGCAAGTTGTGAAATCTAGAGGATTGGAGTGATTTAGATTAGGATTAATCATGAATTGATCAATTTAAGTAGGAATTAGATGATTTGACAGTTTGACTTAGATTTTTGGATTAATTTAAATCAAATTTGAGAGGAATAATTATTTAGATTTAACTAAATAAAGATTGATTTATTTAATTAAAGAAGGTGGTGTTAGATTAAATCAAATAGAGTTAAATTATTTAATTTAAGGAGATGACTTTAGAGATTTAATTAAATAAAGTGAATTATTTAATTAAAAGGGAGACTATAGGATTAATTAAACAAAATGATTTATATAATTAATGGAAGAAAATGACTTAATCAAATAAATTTGATTTATTTAATTAATAGATGAAATATGATGAATTTAATCAAATAAAGATTATTCAATTAAATTAATTAGTAAATAGGACAATTTAGGAAGAAACGATGTTAGTAAGATTAAGATCGGATGTGTAGGATCAATCTCTATATTTTCCATGTCTACAGCTACAAGTTGAAGGTTTAAGTATGTAAATAGTATTTTTTGTAAAATCAAAAACAATCGAAAAAGCATACATTTGTGGATTATTATTGTAACATAGAAGATATTTAAAATAACTGCCCCTTACTATATCAATTCATTTGAAAACATATACTTATGAGAGATATAAATATATGTACATGTATTTATAGGGTAGGAATTGAAGGTATATTTATCTAAAAATAAATGTGGATAAAGAGAATATACCATAGCATCGAGTTCTTGAGTCAAACTAAAACTCAACCCAAAGTGGTAACACGAAAACTGCTAGTGACCAAGTTTAGTATATTGAAAAACCTAAGAGCCTAGAGTTGGAATAAACTTAGTGCATTGTGTCAAAATACTTGTTTGGCTTAGAAGTAAATTTCTTGTTGTTAGAATAGGTATAGTGTTATTAAGGTGATAAGGGATTTAGTAAAATCAGCCACTCCATAAAATTATTTTCATCTTACCAAGATCCTAATTAGCGTTCATCACCCTTAGCTAGATTGCCACCTTGTTCATTGCCCTTAGCTAGATTACCACCTTGTTTATCTCCCTTAGCAATATTTCCACCTTACATATGAAATGGTAGATTCGGGGTTAGGTATAAGTAGAAATTTAGTAAGATAGTCTTATCACATCAGGCCATGCTTAGTAATTGAATGGGTAGACCCAAACATCAATATTTTGGGGTAGTTTGAGCTAATAAATATAAACTATGTTGGTTGTGGAAAGTGTCCATTTACACTCTATGAAACATTTACTCTTAAATAGTGTTAGCTGGAGTGAAGGTCATGCTACTTTTTAATTTAATGTAGGTTGTTGCATTTTTAGTGATCATCAAAAAACATAGTGGGTAGTAACCATATTAATAATTTTTGTAGTGCTATTGTTATTTCTATCCCCCTCATTCATCACGCCACTCTTAGGCCTCACTATTTATGTTGGTCACAAAAAAAATAAAAAGAATAAAAAATGAATACATCTTAGTGTAAGACATAGCTCGCATCAAGAAAATTAAATTACTTGTGAATGCAGAATAGTGGCCTATGTAGTCAAGAAGAATCAATGGCATAGTAATAAGTTATTATGCATCATTGTGGATGTATTAATAGTAGATGATAGTGACCTTTTGGGAGAAAAAGTAATAGGTCATTTTAGATTGATCCTTGTGTACTGGTCATGTTGTTCCAGGTAGCCTCCAAGTGGATGGAGTATACTCAATTTAAAAAAAAAGCATTCACCTAACCTGGCAACTACAGGTCATCCCATCCCCACCTTACCGATCTCATGTCTTGATTTCATTGAAAGATATGAACGCTATTGTGAATCAACACTGAGACCTATACAATCTCTACCAATAGTCCGATTTCATTAAATTTGATTTATTCTATAATCGTTCCTTACCATCATTGTAGAAAAGTTGCAAGGAAGAATAAGAACTTAAGAATTTTGAGGATTACTCAACTAGATGATAATTTTGTCATTTAGATTCACTGGGGAAAGATACTCTTAGATCTGGGCTATACCTGAATAATTTTTTCCAATATTATCATTCATATGGGGATTCATGGGCTATAAAGGATCAAATGAACAAGGGCAATTATTTCTCATTTTAGATCAGTCTAATATAGTTTAGGCTATTGATCCCTATGTGTAGGTCAATTCTGAGGCAACCTTCATGGAATAAAATTACGATAAATCTTTTTCACATCTAAATAATCTTCTACAATTTTATGACACATATTTCACCTCAACTATTGCTTTATTTTAAGAACATACTCCCAATATGATTTGGGCGGAGAAATTATCGACATGATTATAGAAGACCCCTTTTTGTCATGAAAGATACTAATACATCAAGTGAATAAAGAGTGAAAAATAATAATCAGTTCCCTATTAGGTTCCTCTTTTCATAATGCACAAAAATATATACATGATTACAAATAATGATGTGGGCGACATTTTCACTTTAGCTGTGCCATTGGGCGAAATCCATTTCAGACAAAGCCCATGAAAATGAACCTCCACCATGCCCTGCCTCCTCCATCATACTTCTTTTCCAAACAATAATGAATGGTTTGGAATGAGTGATATCACTTAGGAAACCGGTTCACTTTTCAATGTGATTTGGTTCACAAATTGTCAATACTCGATAACTTACCTTATTGTCAAACAATGAAAATTATATTGTTAATGAAAATCTGATAACTACTAAAATTGATATCTAATAAAAAAAAATATTGCAAACAATGTACATTTCTAGACTCGTCATGTTTTATGCCTATGTGAAGATTATTCCATAACTTACTTTATCACTAGATGTCATCATCATATATAAACTAGCAGTTGTGTGTAGTGACATGCAACGATGAGCCGATAGGCGGAGGTGGAGTCTAGATGGCAAGCATACAATATGATATAGACTAGAGGTTTCTTACATGTCTGCATGTAGGGAATGATAAGGTATATTGTAAGTGTTATTTCAAACATTGATTTTGTTGTGTTTCATCTTATGACACCTATGTCTAGATATGTATGTATGTCATAGCAGATTCAAACAAGATTGAATTTGTTGATGTTAATCAAGAAGTACATTGAAACAAAAAATTTGAACTATATATTTTTTTTTGTTTTTGAATCTTACTTTACATGTGGGTATGTGCAAGATCATGATGGGCCAAAAAGTGGCGATATGTAAATGATATGAAGGCCCATGTGGCTGACAACTTTTTTTTTACCGAAAATTGATAAAATGAAAAGGGTTTTTAAAGGAGATTCTTAGCTTTCCATCAATATAAATTATGCTTTACTTTGAATTTAATAAATAATTATTATTCATTTTCTATTTGAATTGTGACTAAAGTCCTGATTGATAGGCTAATTGAAAAACATCTATAGCTTTCAAATGGTATCATATTTTTTGAATCTGAAACATGTATCACATTCTGTGCTTCACATACTATAGGATTAAAAAAATAAAAATTTAATTTCATGAAGTTTTGACCAAGTTAAGGTGGTCATATATATGAGTTTTTATATTTTTTAAAAGTTGTAATAAAAATTGCATAATTAATTATTTACTCAGAAACAAAATTACAAAAAAATATGCATCACATCGGGACATGAGTCCTCTACTTATATATAAATTCTTATAAAAAATATTATCATTTTATTATGGTCAGGGTGGTTAGACAGACACCTACTTTTTTTTTCCCTAAAATTTAAGTACTACTACATTGAAATTTCAAATTTTCACCAAATAGATTTTTTTTTTAAAATAAACTTGGTAATTTAGAAACTATATTCTATTTGCTACATATTTTGGAAATAATATAGATAACTTATTCAAATCTCTACGTCAAATTTCTTAACTCTGATTTTCTGAATTTTTATTGCCACTTAAGGGCCTATTTTTTCTATGATGATCCTGCACATACCCATGTGATCATTATATATGTCAAGAGAATACATATAAACTTGTTTGGGTGCAATTTTTTAAAATAGAGCATGTTGTGTCAATGTAATCAATGCTCGGAGAAATTATTAATATTATAGTTAATATACAACCTATGAAACATATGAATCTTGTATGTATCTTATGCCAAAAACATATATATCTGCACATAGGAAATATAAAATGAAACATAACAAAATGAGGCCTACTCTCCACCCTATAATATTTGGTCAGTGTGCCTTATGGGCTCTCACCAAACCCTCGATCAAGAGCATAAATTTTCCACCACTCTGATCAATGGTGAGATAAATATTCCTTATTACACTTAATATAGAGCCTGTGAGGATCTAATTGTTCATTTGGTCATTGTGACTGATTTTGCAGTGACCGTCATTATTATCAAAGTTTGTTTATAAAAAATTACTTCATTAAAATCCCCATTATGGCTTGAGTATGTTTTGCAAAAATATAGTAAAATGTGAAGCTTAGTACAATGAACATGTATCATTGGTAGACAATAGCCAAATCAGGAAATATAAAGAGTTATATAATTTATAATAGATAATATGCAATGCACTTGCAATAGAAGGAATGAAATTAATAAAAGATAGACATACCTTGTACACATAGTGGAATACAAAATGAAGACAACAAAAGAAGGCTTGCTCTCCACCCTACCATATTGGGTCATGGAGGCCCATGGGCTCTCACCAAACCCCCAAGCAAACAAATAAATTATCCACCACTTTGATCAATGATGGAAACAATGTTTCACTATCTGCTAACTTCATAGAAGATATAATGGCATGAAAAACATGCATGAAGGGGGATTTTTTGGTTTAAGCATGCTTTGTAAAAATGGAAGTATAATGTAAAGTTTAGTGTAGTGAACATGATTCATTTATAGACAATATCTAAATCAAGAAATATAAAGAGTTGTATAATTGATAACAAATAATATACAATGCAACTATAATAGAAGGCGGCAATGAAATAAAATCTAGGCATACCTTGTGCATGAAATAGATTGCATTATCAACACAATAAAAGAAGGCCTACTCTCTACCATACCATATTGGGTCATGGAGCCTCATGGGCTCTCACCAAACCCCTGAGCAAAAGCATAAATTTTCCACCACTTTGATCAATGGTGAAAACAATGCTTTGGCACCTAAGAATTTCCTTGAGTTCAAATCAATGTTATACATTTTTAATAAATTCACAAGCAATTGTTGCAACTATAATAGAAGGCAAAAATTAAATAAAATCTATGCATACCTTGTGCATGCAATGGATTGCAGTAGCAACACAATAAAAGAAGGTCTGCTCTCCACCCTACTATATTGAGTCATGGAACCTCATGGGCTCTCACCAAACCCTCGAGAAAAAACATAGACTATCCACCACTTTGATCAATGGTGAAAGCAAGACTTTGGCACCCGAGAATTTGCTTGAGTTGAAATCAATGTTATATATTATTAAGAATTTGACAAGAAAATGTCAAAGAGGAGATGGAATAAAAGATATATAGCCTTACCTTGTATATAGATAGTATTGGATGTTGTGATTATGTTTCTGATATGTGGTTGTCATTGATGTCAACACTATTAGCATTAATATCTTTAAGACTGTATATGTCGAGGATATTGAGAAAATTGTACTAAAATAAGTTGTAGGTTCTTTGTGTAGCAGTGAAGATCAGTATGATGGAAATTTTAGTATGTTGATGGTGAGAAGTTGTGGATTAAAGGGTTTTTTTCAAGTCTATCTAGTTTATCCATCAAAATTTTTAGAGGTGCGCATGAACATTTGAGCAAGTTATGAGTTTTTGTGTTTCGGCGGCTATTCTATTACTCAAGATGGTGATCCTGCAAGAAGATAATGTTATTTTGGTAATCTGAGTTGTTATATATGTTCATGTGGTGTTTTTGGATGTTTCTAGATCATGTTCTATCTATGTTTCATGCCTGCATTGATCATTGTTCTCGTGATCCATGATTTTCTCTTGCATGTTCATGTTTTTCATGTTCATGGCCGATAGGGTGATTATAATGTGTTGTGGATCTTCAAGGAAAAATATTTGAAGGTGTTTTGTGTTCGAGGAAATTATTTTTGATCTCTACTATGTTTTTCCTAACCTTGTTTGATTCACATAAATAATATTTATTGTTTTGGGCCAACATTATGTATTCATTCTATTATTTTGTTCAAGCTGACATGAAGCAATGTAATTACTTGTTGTGCATATATATGAGCGATTGTTTATCTTAGTTGACAAATGTATTATGTGAAGTGTGTAAGTGCTATGTGTGAATAAAGATTAGATAATTCAAAGGAAGAGAAGAGTGTGAAGAAGAGTGAATAAAAGTAAAGAAGTGTTCATGTGCTTAACTGGAACTATAATTAGGAATTAGCAGATGCTACTCTCTTAGTTCAAATTCTTCAGATGGATTTACTTTGAATGTTTCTTTAAGATAGCGAGTCTTCCTTTGTATCTAAATAGTGATCTCTAGGTACTGTGCCTAAATGCATGTGCATTCCCATTTATTCCTCTTATACTTTTAACATAGTATAAACTTGTGGATTAACCTCCACTGTGGTTTTTCCCATAATAGGGTTTCTATGAAAAACTATTGGTGTTATGTCTATTTTTGATGTGTTATTAATTTATGATTTGATGTTTATTAATCAGATTTGAGAATAAGGGTTAACAAAGTTAATAAGTTTGAAATTCTATGACAACTAATTCACCTCCCTCTTAGTTGTTTTCCCTTATGTTGCCAATAATTGGTATTAGAGCAGGTTCCTTGGAAGAATTTTAACAGCTTGAGGTGATCTGGGATGGTGACATATAAGAAGGATAGTCTGAGATTTGATGGAACAAACTATTCTCTATGGAAGACTTGTATGGAGTGTCATCTGAGATGTATTGGTGAATCTTATTGGAACATTACAATTAATAGGTATGTTACTCATCAAAATGGTCCTACTACTACTACTAAGATTAGGAATGTGGAATACAATAATAGGGTTAAGGAATCATCTTTGAGTGCTTTGACAGATTCTAAGATGATGAATGTTATGGATTTGAAGAGTGCTTATGAGATCTGGAAAAAGTTGGAAACTTTGTATGAAGGTGATGCTAATGTGAAGATTGCTAAGCTACAGAGTTTGAAAGGGAAATATGAATTATTGAAAATGGGTAATGATGAGAATATTACTAATTTTATGCAAAGAGTAAATGAACTTGTGTGTGGCATCAAATGTGTTGGTGGATAGTTGGATGAATAAGAGATTATTTCTAAAGTGATTAGATCCTTACCTGATGCATACAAATTCAAAGCTACAACTATTGATGATCTCAGGTCTGTGACAAATGTAACTAGAGATATATTGATTGATAAACTTACTACTTTTGAGTTGATTGAATTCGGTGATGCCCTTCCTAAGATAGAATCTCCATTCAAAGCTACTACCTCTAGAAGAGATAACCAAAGATATGATCCAGGTGAAATTTCTTGTAGAAAGGTATTCAAGTATGAGGAAGAAATGAGATAGATTGAAGAAGAAGAAAAAAACTAAATGAGCTTGAAGCACTTATTATCAAAAGAGAATCCAAAGGAGAAGGTAAGTATAAAGGAAAGTTGTCTATTAAATGTTTTTACTATAATAAGATAGGACATTTTGCATCAAAGTGTCCAAAAAGAGTCCCTAAGCCAAGATATAACAAGCCTAGATTTCCAAAGAAGTGTTATTATGCCACTGATGAAGGTGTGACAGATGATGAATCTGATAAAGGGAATGCAAGTGAAGATGAATTTGTGTTTATTGCTATCAGGGAAAATAAACATATGTCTACATAATCTGCTAGTTGTACAAATGTGGAGAAATCCCTAGTTGCTCAAGTTGAAAAAAAGAATGAATGGGTAATTGACAATGGAAGTTCACATCATATGACAAGTGATAAAAGAAAATTTGTGAGCCTAGAAAAGTATGATGGTGGTGCTGTAAGATTTGGTGATAAAAATGGTGTTATAATCCATGGAAGATGATGTATTTATTTTGATGGTAAGCATAATAATGATGTTGTTCTTTATGTTGATGGTTTGAAGCATAATATTTTGAGTGTTGGATAGATGGCTGATAAGGGATACAATCTTCAATTCAAGGATGGAAAGTGTAGAATATTGGGAAGTTCTAGAAATGTGATTTCTTTAGGAACAAAAGAAAAAGGTAACATTTTTCACCTGAATGTTGCTAGTAAAAGTTGTATGATTGCTCAAGTTGATGAAAGTTATTTGTGGCATAGGAGAATGTGTCATGTAAAATTTGACAGTATTATCAAGAAAAGCTCTACTCGAGTAGTGAGAGATCTTCCTAAGTTGGTAAATCCTACTAATTCCATATGTAAGGAATGTCAATTAGGAAAGAAAACTAGAATTTCATTTCAAGGCAAACAACATTGTTCAAATTAGTTGTTGGAACTTGTGCATACTGACTTGTGTGGTCCTGCTAGAATAAGAAGTTTGCAAGGTCACATGAATTTCATGTTGCTTATTGATGATTTAGATATGTGGTTCAGAGCTTGTGTATCTTTGTCATTAATTTCAAAGGGGGAGAAG
Organism: Sequoiadendron giganteum; assembly: GCA_007115665.2. Taxonomy (NCBI): domain Eukaryota; kingdom Viridiplantae; phylum Streptophyta; class Pinopsida; order Cupressales; family Cupressaceae; genus Sequoiadendron; species Sequoiadendron giganteum. The sequence goes on along the minus strand of CM021101.1, from coordinate 552,389,296 downwards.
AATAATGTGAAAAACTCTTGAAGAATTAAGGAGGAGAAGAGAAATATGAAAAACGGGAAATTATCTGAGAGAAGAAGTTAGAACCTAAGGGGGAGTAAGTGTTGAAGCTAGTTGCGTTGATGGTGTTTTTCACATTATGTGTTGCCATCAATGCCAAAGAGGGAGATTGTTGGATGTTGTGATTATGTTGTTGATATATGGTTGTCATTGATGTCAACACTATTAACATTAATGCCTTTAAGACTATATATATTGAGGATATTGAGAAAACTGTAATAAAATAAGTTGCAAGTTGTCTATGTAGTAGTGAAGGTCAGTATGATGAAAAGTTCAATATGTTGATAGTGAGAAATTATGGATTAAAGGGTTTTTTTTTCAAGTCTATCTAGTTTATCCACTGAAAGTTTCAAAGGTGCACATGAAAATTTGAACAAGTTATGAGTTTTTGTGTTCTAACAGTTAATTTTTTATTGAAGCTGGTGTTCCTGGAAGAAGATGTAGACATGGAAAATATACAATTCAATCCAGCACACTTGATCCTAATTACTAATGTCATTTCTTCATGAATCACACTCTCAGCTTATCATCACCTTCCGTCTCTTAATTAGGTCTTTCTCCTCTATTGATTAAATTAATCAAGTTAATTCAATTAACCCTAAATACCTCTTTAATTAAATAATTCATCTTACTTAATTAAATCCCTAAAGAATTCCCATTAAATTGAATAAATTAAACCTTATTTGATTTAATCTAACATTATCCCCTTTAGTTAAATAAATCAAAAATATTTATTTAACTAATCACTTTCCTCTCAATTATGATTTAAATCAACTCATAAATTTGAGTCAAAATTTTCAAATCATCTAATCTCTCATTAAATTGATCAAATATCAATTAATTTAATCTCAATCACTAAAATCCTCTAGAGAATGCAACTTGCACAATAAATCAATTACTTTAATTTATTAAATTGCCTATTTTCTCCCAACATGGAATAAAGGAGGAATATTCCCTCAAATTTGAATTCAAAATCCAAGTGGATTTTTCCTTCCAACAAAACATTCACTCCTCTTAAATGTCCTTGTGCATTGAGATAAGTCGCATTTATTTCATTCATTTTTCCCCAATTTAAAATTCCACTTGATGGCATTTATCATGCATATTGACCAGAATGTGCACAACCTTCAACCATTCACATCTTGACAAGTGGCACTTGGCCATTAGATGTTGAATGATACCACATTCCTCAATTCCACTATGTCTTCCATTTTGAAATCTATAAATGAGATACTCTTCCTCCCATTCTATCATCCACAATTTGAGTAAACTTACTATACTCAACTTCATCCTCATCCACCATTTTAGAAAAGTTACTCTCTTCACATTGAGAGATAATTTTGTCCATTTCACCTCAAGTGTTCATCACTTTCATAATTTCATAGCTAGGTTATGCCAAAATCTCATCAAGGAGATTCAATCATCCATAAATTATCACATTGCAACAAAGGAGTTGGGAAAGGGCCAATTTTGACACACCAATTGGCACCAATTCCCCCATGGGAACGAGAGTGTGCATGCTTAATTAAGACTTTACTTATCTTTCCATGTTTTGTTCTTCATTTTCCTATCTTGAGCATTGTAAATGAATTTTATGGGGAATCCTTATTTTATCTTGCATATGAACCTAAGTATGTGTTTGTTTGTTGTGTTTCTGCAGGAATAAGATTGGGGTTCACATTTTGGCACTAGAAGGAGGGCTGATTTGGAGAAATTCATCACGTTTTTCTAAAATTCTTTTGTTTTTTTGATGATTTTTGTGTTCACAGGAAACTGCACCGCTTATAGTCATGCAACGCCATATTGCACCGCTCTAAGCTCAAACTCTGCCACACCTATTTTCCCACTCAGTAATTTCAAATTTTCAAACCTCGCCGCATATCTCTTGAATCCAAAATACACCACATGCTCAAATTGTGCCACATTTGTGCTCTTTTTTTTTTGCAGAGCACTATACTCAGTTGATTTGCAGTGCTATATTGCACCGCGGGGTTTCCAAACTGCATCGTGTTTGCTGACTATGTCACTGGTTGACAGTGGAAAATTTATTTTTTTATTTTTTTAACATGTTCTTTTTTTATTTCTAAATTTTTGATCATCTAACTTATTTACTATCTCTACATCTTCTGGTTTTGATCATTTTGCAGAGAAGAAGGAATGAAGCAAAATGGAAGGCTCTATTATGACATCAATCTCATACTATACAAAGTGTTTTTGAACAATATAGTGTTGTTTAACACTTTTAGGGGATTCTTAATCTTCTCTTAAGAAATTTGTTATCTTTCATGCTTTAGGGAACAATAAATTTTCTTTTGGGTTCTAAAAAGAACACAAATTTCCTTTCAAAATTTTGCAAACAAAAGCTTAAAAAGAACCTTAGAAACAATTTTACTAGATTTGGTTGATGTTTAAAAATTGAACAAGATAAATTCCACACTTGATTTGGTGCTTTAAAAATGATTCACTTTTACTTTATGGAATTAAAATAAACAAGTGTTGTTTTATTTTGTAATTATTTATTCAAAATAATATCATCAAAAGGACATATGTGTTTCTCTCGCACCTCACGACGATCTTGAGAATCAAAAGCTCTTTTGGTGATCCTAAGTTGAGTAAAATAATTGCCTCCACATTTCATTTTGGAATTAAAATTGAACCAATCATGCGAGTGTGAGCATGGTATATTGCGAGTTTTCTCCCTTTTTTTTTCAATGAAGTTTGATTGAACTACGAAATATGCTAGCTTGCTTTTGCTTATCTTAGCAGGCCTGCCTTGTGGGAAAAAGTAATCACCTAAGGGAATGACCCAACCGGGAACACGCTAAAGCCAAGCGACTTCCACCCAGGATATAAGTGAGGATATTGGAACAAAGGCTAATATCATGAGGATTATTCTGATGAGAAGGGCAGAAATGGTCTCTCGTCATACTGGATAGTCCCCCACAAATGAAATTCCTGCATTAAAACCCCTTGTTTAGAAAAGGTTAAAATCCTATCTATTTTTTGGTGCAAAATGTCATGTCCTTTGAAGCCACCCCACATATAGTTGCGGTTCTGTTGTAGAGATGAAAATTATGCCATGGGAGATTCATGGGTACTCATGCTTGACTGACCTGAGAAGAGAGTGCACTATAAGGGGGAGCCTGTGTGGTCAAGCATCTAATCATCCACACTGAATATGTGTAGCTATATTTGTCCAAGTGGAAACCCAACAAATAATGTCTTTTCAGCTTAGGGATTGTACATTCTCTTGAAATCAAAACACCTTGCTTGGATCTAGAACATTGAGAAACAAACATTCACAAAAGCTTAAAAATTTCAAACCCTTTGGAGGAAACAAATGCCCTTGACAAATCCAAGTGCTCTTGCTTGCCCTAGGTATTCTATCCTTAGAGGTTTCTAAGTACTTGTGTTTAATCATCATTTGTTTCACTAAAGTCAACCTAGGAAACTATGATCTTGAAACCTTGATTTTCACATAATGGACCTTGTGGAATGAAAATGAATTAAGATATAGACATTCAGTTTGAAATCATAAATCAAGAAAGTGCTTTTGGTAAAAGGAAATCATTAAGAAAAGAGGACAATTGGACCTCACATGTATTCTCTCAAATGATTTCCCGTAAAATCAGAATCCAAAAACCAAAGTTCAAGAAACTTAGTCTAAAAGCCCGTGAGGAGTGTCTTGAAAGGCTTTTTGAAGTTAGAGAAAGATTGTTGTATAATTTCTACTAGAATGCTTCAAAGAACAGCCCAAGTTTGTATTAGTTCTATTATCAACAAAATCCTAAGTTTTTTGAAAGGTTTACTTTTCTCACATAAGAAGTATGGCATGTTTTTCAATACTGAGGTCTTGTAAGAAAGAGTCTTGTCTAGGTCAAGTCTGGGATCAAAATCATCACTCTCATCCATCCCTCCATCATCAAAATCAAATCTCATCTCACCAACAAACTCTTGAGAACTTTGAAACATCATTCATGCTAAAATTAAAGGAAAAATCAACATCACCTTGTTTGAATTAACACACCTAGTCAAATTATCAATCCCCTTGAACAAATTTACCTCTAGGATAACACAACTTTCGAAGGTCTACTAGTTCATGATCACTTTTATTGGCTTAACACACATAGACAAATCTTTCTCTTGTACAAGTCTTCTCTAGGATAACAAAACTTCCTAGGGTTTACAAGTTTACCATCATCTTTTTTGGCTTAACACACCTAGTCAAACTATCAAAATCAAATAAATTCAAGCCCTAAAGAATTTTAGCATAACCCCCCTAAAATTTCTTCAAAATTTTCACTCATCCGCATCATCCATTTATCTCATCCCCATCATCAGCCTTTGATCCTTGGAATCTCCTAGTTCTTATCCTTTTTGTGCCTAAATATCAAGATCAAAAAATCTTTGTTTTATGGTCGAAACAAGATCACAACACAAGAGGAACATGGAAATGATCAAGGAAACATCAACTTCAAGTGACCTAATTCAAGCAACTTCCGATGTAAACCTTGCGGGATCAAGAAATCCCCCAAATAGCTCCTCTCTACCATCACAAAATCCTCAAGAGGAAGGCTATGAAGAGGACATCATTCACAATGACATGGGAATGACACAAAAGGAAATAACTGAAATGATTCAAAATCCAGAGAATCATAGAATTGTCAATGCCATGTTAAAACTTAAACCCTCTCTATATATACGTGTGTTAATGGAAGGAGGGGCCCAACTCCCTTCTGACCTTGACGTAAGTACCAATATAGAAAGGCCTCTTGCAAGCATACCCCCAATGTCAATTCCAAGCATCACTCAAGAAATTCCCCAAACCACATCAAAAATCGCATCAACCTCACTAGAACAAGGGAAGCGCCATGTTTCGTGAACTACAAAAGCATCGCCTTGTAAACAATAGAGAGGTAAACATCAACACCACACTAGGTAACTCCATCCTAGTGAATCCATCACACCCCTATGTCCCACTTAATTTCCATAATCATGCAGACTCATCCTCATTCCATGCAATGCCAACCTATCCATTGAACATACAAACTTATCTTTCCATGATTTTGCAAGGAGAGGATGGTTTATTCGAAACACGGGGAGTCACTGAGTTGTTCTCATCATCACTTTTCCAAGGTAACATACCATCATTCCCTGCATTATCGCTCAAATCCGTATCACCTCTTGGGTTGTGTCTTCCCCCCCTACCCACCACTAGTTTATCAAATCAAGGCAATCTAAGCATCACATCAAATCCCCTCCTTTTTCCAATAGTATCACAAAAGCAGGTGGCAACCATTCAAGCTACCATGGTCAATACATCAACAAGTCCCCAAATCCCTCAAAACATAGTGTTGCAGGGACCAAGCATCTCAATCACACAACCAACAACCCAAGTCCCGACTACCAACACAACCCCTTTTCCCACCACAATAGTTAGCACCATTCCCGATCCACCACAAAAAGCTAAAGTGATGAATTTATTCATCACCATGATTGAGGCAGTCCAAAAGGCCACCCATCAAAGGGTACTTCAACAAAACCAACAAGCTACACGATAGGCTGTTCAGCAAACGTAAGTGCAACTAGTTGCCCAACAAGTTGCACAAGCCCAACAAGCCACACAAGCAGCCAAAAAAGCACAGGCTCAAGCTCAAGCCTAGAACCAGGCTCAATAGGCTCAAACACAATACCATGCACAATTGCAATCAATTCATCAACAAGAATACCAACAAGCCGTACAAGATTTTTCAAGCACAATAACAAGCTAAACAACAAGCTTTGTTGGCGCAACAACAGCTAGACCAACAACAAGCTTTATTGGTGCAACAATAGATAGACCAACAATAGGATTTGTTGGCACAACAATAGCTAGACCAACAACAAGCTTTATGGGAACAACAATAATTGGACCAAAAACAAGCTTCATTGGAACAACAACAAAAAGATCAACAACAAGCGTTGTTGGCACAAATGCAGGCATATCAATAGGCCTTAAACGCATAGCAGAGCTTGCAGAAAACCCCCACCAATACTCCTCTCATCAATTAAATGCCTTGAAACACATTCATCCCATCTCCTAATCCACAAAACGATGTTGCAACACAAATCAAACTACTCTCGCAGCAAGTGTTGGACCTCCAATCAGGAAAAACAACTAGAATGCCAAGCAACTTGTGCCCCTATCCATTCGACAGAGGTTTTACAATGGTACCATTCCCAAAGGGATTTCAGTTCCCCAAATTTGATAAATATAATGGGACAAAAAACCTTTGAAATCACGTCAGGGAATTTCAAGTACATTGCATGGAAGTTGCATACGATGACACATATCTAATGTAACTTTTCCCTCAAAGTCTGACTGGTCCTGCCATGGAATTTTTCTCTCACGTACCCATAGGCATAAAAATATACTAGTAAATTGTGGCAGGATTCCTTAAAAAATATGCATTCAACATGGGTGTAAATGTTAGTTTGGAAGAACTATCAATGCTTAAACAAAGAATAGGAGAGCTATTCGCATCCTTCTTGCAAAGATGGAGATCCAAAGCCAATAAGAGCAAGTGGACCATGCTAGAAGAACAACAAGTTTGCACAATCATATCCAATCTAGACAAAAACTTGGCCTTCTACCTAAAAATGCAATGCATCACAACGTATGATGAATTGATCCCAAAGGCACTCAATATCAAAAGAGCCCTTACTACATGAGAAGACACATTGATATTTCCTACACAATAAGATAACTACCCATCAACCAATTATAACGATAAACCTCGAACATGGTTGAGGAACAAAAATATCATAAACGATAGAGTGGTCGATGCTAAGGTGGTCATTAATGCTCCTAAACAAAACATCCATACCCATGACCAGCCATAGAATCACAATCGTAATAATGTGCAAACTAATATAGTGGAACAACCACAACCACTTCCTAACAACTAAATCAATAAGTTGAGCAATCAAGGAGGACCACCTCCATGAAACAAGTATCCTCCCAAGTGGAAGTTCATGGTCCTTGGAGAATCAATTGAATCCATAATGAAAAAGCTGGTTAAGGAAAACCTTATGAAAATCTCCAACTCTAAGCAATATGCAGAACCCATGACAAAACCACCATGGTACAACAAAAAATATCCTTAATGATTTTCAAAAAATCAAAGGGCACACAACTGCAAATTGCATGAGGTTGAAAAAAATCATCTAGGACCTCATTGAGGACAAGATCATAAATTTCGAACAACTAGCTAGAAATTAGGACCTTAAAATATACACGAATCCAATGTTGAATCATAATCAAGGAAATAACCAAGGGAACAACAAAGGGAAACAAAAGTATGCTATTGCAAACCTTGTAAATGTATATGAGGACATTGTCACATGGATGGACGAGATGGTCACTTTCATTAGTGTCAAAGGAGCCAACATTGATTGTGGAGTCACCACACCCGGTGGCAAGGTTACTATTGTAGGGGAATCACAACCATCTAAGACATTTGAAATCAAAAAGTTGTTCCCTATGATTATAGCATCATTGACCAGCTAAAAAAAATCCCCACCCAAATCTCCATCGTGGAATTATTGAAAATTTATGCTGCCCATACGGAAATCCTTGATGAAGCATTAGCTGCGTCCACTGTCTCCGCTACCCTTGATACAACACAATTTTAGGCTATGGTTGGTAACATCATTACTCCAAACCTCCTCACCTTCTCCAACAAATATTTCCCCGCCCATCCATCTCACAATCGTGCACTTCACCTTCAAGTGTTGGTTCACAAGAAGAAAGTCAAAAGGGTCCTGGTGGATGGAGGTGCAAGCCTCAACATTTGTTTGCTCAATCTCATAAAGAACTTGGGATTATTAGAGGACTCCATCGACAAGAACAAAGGAATCACCATAAGATCATATGATGACCAAGAAAGAGTGTCTCAAGGCACTATCAGAAAGTGGGGCCAGCTACCATGGAAACCACATGTTAGGTCCTTGAACTCGACTTGCCCTACAACATCCTCCTAGGATGCCCATGGATCCATGGAATGAAGGAGGTCACCTCAACATTCCATCAATGCATCAAATTCCTATACCAAAATGAGGAGGTCATTATACATGGTGATCCGAAGCCATTTTCCTATTGCAAAAACTTGGAAGCCAAGTTTTACAAAATTCCCCAAGTACCAAAAAATGATGAAGGCCCATCCACTCCTTGCATAGATCCATCTAACCTTGCCTCCACTTCTATGATAGGGACACACTACATCCCTGAAACATCTGATATCAAGCTCATGATCCAAGATAATGGGTGTGGAGATTATAGAATGAAGAAAAATGTGTCTTTTCTAGGAGAGTTACCGCAATCTCCTAGGTCGCATGGGAAACCTCAATTAGTTGGAACACCTGTCCACACTTTTCGGGAAGACCCTTTTGGATTCTACCATTAGGGGGACCTAAGTTAGTAAAATGTGGATGAGGAAGACATTTCAAGCATGCTATACCATGATGAAAGACCCACACCCACTCTACCCATGGATGAAGCTAATAGAGGATTGCAAATAATGCTTGGTATGGGCTACAACATGAATGAAAGCCTTGGAAGAAATAGTGATGGATGACTAGAGCCCATCATTGTAGAAAGAAGAATGAGATACCTTGGCCTTGGATGTATCCCTTTGAGTATAACCGTATGTGGAAGAGGTACCCCTAGTAGAGCAGTTAGGTCTTCTCCTCAATTATTGGCAGCTGCCCTTTGACTACCCATATCCATAGGTCTACCCCTAGATAATTTCACTTTTGACATAACTGATGTCTACACTAGTAGTGATGATGAGGATACCATAACTAGCCTTCACATGATTTTTTAAGATTCCTCCTTACTGATGATTAGTGCCTCACCCATTGAGTCAAACCACCAAACTTACAAAGTAAACCTAGTTTACCCACAACTCATCGACTATGACCAACGAGGACCACCGGTTCCAGACACATTCAAAAATAATGAGGCACTCTCAGAATTCATGGGACTAAGGGATATAGTTCCATGCAGAGATCAAAAGGATGAGTTTGACATCACACTAGACATCCATGCCTATTATGAGGAGACGATTGAGTCCTTCAATCACAAAAGAAAAAGAATGAGAATAAGCTCAAGGTAATTGAGTGAAAACCACACTGTGGTACTCTCTAACCAAAGAATAGTAAAAATAAAGGACACATCCAATGGTGAAAACCTCTCTGAGGCATCAGAGGATGATGGATTCAATCTCCCCCCTACTACACTTCATCAGGAGAAATTAGCAGTCTTGGCAGAACAGTGCAATCCTGTCAATCTGGGAAGAGAAGCAACACCACATATAACTTTATATGTCGAATCACTTCTAACAAAAGAGCAAGGACTATTGGCGGAATTTTGAAAAGAAATAAATGTGAACTTCACATGGACCTATATCGACATGCAGGGTCTCGATCTAGAAGTCATGGTTCATCATTTAGCTATCTACCCTAGAGCAAAGCCAGTAAGACAAAAACTAAGAAAAATGCACCCTCAGATAGCCTTGCTAGTCAAGGTGGAATTACAAAAACTCTTGGAGGCTGGCTTTATACGCCCAATTGATTATCCATAATGGGTATCCAATTTTGTACCAATTTCAAAACCAAATGGGGGCATCCATATCTGCACTGAATTTAGAGACCTCAACAAAGTGTGGACACACAAGGATGATTTTCCACTACCTAAGATTGATATGATAGTGGACATGATGGTCAGACATGAGATTCTATCACTGATGGATGGCTTTTTGGGGTACAACTAGATAATGATCGCAAAGGAGGACCAACATAAGACAACATTTACATGTCTATGGGGCACCTACTGCTGGAACATGATGCTATTTGTGCTAAAAAATGTAGGGGCAACATATCAAAGGGCCATGACACTAATCTTTCATGATATGATACACAAAACTATCAAAGATTACATGGATGATATATTGGCCAAATCAAAGAAAAGACAGGATCACATAGGATCTCTAAGTGTCATTCTTGACAGACTGGAGAAGTACAAGGTCAGACTCAACTCGAAGAAATGTGTCTTTGGGGTGCAATCAGGAAAGCTTCTTGGATATATAGTATCAATGAAGGGAATAGAAGTGGATCCCGCCAAGGTCAAAGAAATCCTTGACATGGAAGTGCCTAGGAGACTAAACAACTTAGAGGCCTACAAGTCAGACTCCAATCCATCTGAAGATTCATAGTGCAATTGGTGGATAAACAGATTGCATATTCACATCTACTACACAAGGTAGTAGCATACAATTGGAACGACAAGTGTGATCAATAATTTTCTAAAATCAAAGAATATCTACTCACACCACTAGTGTTAATGCCACCTACCCTAGGCAAACCATTGATTCTATATATTTTTGCAACCATGGCAACTCTTCATGCTCTGTTAGCCCAACATGATGAAAATGGAAGAGAGAGAGCGATATAATACATTATCAGGACAATGGTAAGGCATGAGCTTAACTACACACCAATAGAAAAATCTTTCCTAGCAGTTGTGTTTGTGGCTCAAAATTTTAGACACTACATGTTGGCTCATCAAATCAAGCTGATTGCACAGATAGATCCACTAAAATACCTTCTATCTAAGGCCACTCTCACAGGATGAACAACCAAGTGGGTCATGATATTAACAGAACATGATACTGAAATGTAGAGCGCAAGTCTATCAAGGGGCAAGCGATTGCAAACCAACTAGCATAAGTTCCAATATATTCATAGAATCCACTCATATCAGAGTTACTAGATGAATCCATCTTTAATCTCAGCATAGCCAATCACTGGAAAATCTACTTTGATGGCTCATACAAACAACATGGATCACGAGCTGGTGTATTCTCCATCACCCCTTAGGGGGATTGTATACCTAGATCCTAAAAATTGGCATTCCCCTACACTAACAACATTGCAGAGTATGAGGATTTAACCATAGGTCTCAAGATTGCAGCACAGTGGAGGATCATGGCACAAAAGGTTTATGGGGATTCATAGCTTATTATCAACCAAGTCAACGAAGAGTACCAAACTCAGGATGATAAGTTGACACCATACAAATGGTTAGTAGAGAGCCTCAAAGAATCATTCATTGACATCACCTTTGAGTAGATACCAAGGGCTAACAATAGAGTAGCTGACACCATGGAAACAATTGGATCCTTATTGGATATCCCTTGCAAGGTCTCAAAACATGAATTCTTGGTAGAGCAGTTTCTCATACTCACATTTGAGGTACCAAAGTCAGAATATGTGTGCGAAATCATTGGTCCCAGTGATCCCTCATATCACAATATCTGTACCTACCTAATAATAGGAGTCCTCCCAGCTAACATAACCCCAAACCTTAAATGGGCCTTTGTCCAAAGGTCCTTACATTTTGTTGTCCTAGGAGAAACCCTCTATCGTAGGAGTATTGATGGAACCCTATTACATTGTTTGAATCCTAAGGAGGCCCTGACTACTCTGAATGAGGTACATAATGGCACTTGTGGTTCACACTCGAGTGGTATGACATTGGTTAAAAAGTTGCTGAGAACCGGGTACTACTGGCCAACAATGGAAAGGGAGACAGACGACTTTGTCAGAAAGTGTTTATAGTGCCAACATCATGGAGACCTTATTCATGCGCTAGCTCAAGAGCGTCATCCTATTGTTACACCTTGGCCCTTTTCGTAATGGGGACTCGATCTCATAGGATAAATCACACCCACCTCATCCAATGGCCACAAATTCATCATCACCGCCACATAATACTTCACAAAGTGGGTCGAAGCGATTCCCATGTCCTACATAACAGGAAAGCAAATTTCCAGGTTCATCCTAAACTATCTCATTTGCTGATATGGTGTCCCCCAATCCATTATCTCTGATAATGGGACACCTTTCAATAATTAGGATGTCTATGACCTATGCGACAAATTCAAAATCCAACATCACTTTTCCACTCCATACTATCCCCAAGGCAATGGCCAAACAAAAGCTACCAACAAAACCATTATGAAAATTCTTAAAAATAAAGTCAATGACTCTGGTCATGACTAGCATCTGTAGCTAAATCCCACCTTATAGGCCTACTGCATTAGCCTCCACATGCCAACAGGCACCACCCCATTCTCCCTGGTCTACGGATTGGAAGCCATCCTCCCAATCGAGATTGAGCTCCCATCACTAAGAATATTATTGCAAAACCTCACCACAAATGAAGAATACAGGTTCTCACGACTGCATGAGTTGCATTTATTAGATGAAAGGCACATGGATGCCCTCAACCATCTACAAGTCTATCAGAATCACTTGAAACATAGCTATAACAAGAAGATCAAGAGGCTAACCTTCCAAGTCGGTGAACTTGTGCTAAAATAGAACCAAAAGAACATGTCGAATCCAAAAAGCAAAGGAAAATTTGAGCCCAAATGGTTGGCACCTTTCATCATCATAGCCAACTATAAATTAGGATCCTATCAACTATCAACACCATAAGGCAAGCCTCTGCAGGAGCCCCTGAACAACTCCCATCTCAAAAAAATTTATGCCTAAAATCTTGCAAGGTATAGAACCAAAAATACAAAAAAATCAGAAAAATGTCTTGAAAAAATGGTCACCCTGATTAAAACCTAGCAAACAACCATCTTTGTGACAATAAAAAAATAAAAAAATAAAAAAATAAAAAAAAAACACAGAAAAAGGATTGAAAACAGTAAAGAAAAAAATCGTCCTCTAGTGAAAACCACTTCGGTGGCGCTTTGGACAAGTATCTTGGTAAAAACCTAGAAAATAGGCACCAAGAATAAATAAAGCACTCTTATCCACCAGGATCATCATGGCCTATTTCACACACTCACTTATCCACCACATCCCATTTATCCTCCCACCATCCATTCACATTTGTACCATAGCCTGATCTTGTGCTCATATCATATTCCACCATAGTACTACTTGGCATATTCCTAAGGGCAGTTTGTCAAGCCTTTATCAAAGTAGTCTATCACATTACACTGGGGGCATGTTCCTATACTTGCATAGGAATGGATTTGTGTATATTCTTGGGGATCTTCCTTAAAATAAAAAAATACCAAAACATTCAGAAAAATCTCAAAAAATCCAAAAACATCAAAAAAATCTTAAAAGTCTTCAAAAAATTCATCATTGAGTCTTGTCAGTCTTTCACCTTATTGAAATAAATAATCTCTAAGCTTGAATGTGGGAAAGGTTGATCTTTGATCATCTCCTAAAACACCCTAGGTCAGTCATTTAGGCATCCATCACAATAATTTGGCAATCCGTTTTCCCATCTTTCTCATCATCAAAACGAGTTTGTCATTAATCGAACTACATGGTCTCTGCATGTATATTGTAGGCAAGGATAATCTATGGATCAGCTCCCAAGACCCCTAGGATAGGTCTGTAAGTTAGTCTCCTCAACATAAATCTTGAAAATCCAAAAAAGTGAAAAAATCTGAAAATCAAAACATCCAAATATCTAAAAAAAAAAAAAATCCAAAATGGTGCACCCACCTCATCTCACTTTCACCCGTGATAATGATCACCCATAATAAATCAATTGTCTCTTTCATCCTTTGGTGAGTCAGTTGGAAGCAAGTCTAGCGGGTTCCAAAGTGAACACCTAATCATCAAAGTCTCAAGCCTAGGTTAGTAAACAAGCAAGTTGATCAACTCGGAGTATCAATAGCCTATCATCCAATCAATCTCATGAAAACTTGGATCACAACATGTCCTAGGATGTATCTTTCTCATGATGGACCTAAGCATTAGGTATCTCATAGTAGTTTAGCCTTGGCTAGCGATATGAAGAACATTTGCTTTTTGGCTTTATCTCAATTTTTTAGACTTATCTTATTTTGCGCTCATTCCAAGGACCTCTCAAGGATACCTAAACAAAGCAGGTTTAGAGAGAAAGGAATGGGGCAATGATCATTATCTTTTTTATCTCTTGTGCTTGTGGATTACTCTTGTAAAATAACTTAGTCATGCACACTTCATTCGGTGTGTGGAGAGGATGTTTTAAATATCTTGTTGACCACATAGGAAAGCTTGCTTTCCTATGTTTTGGATCGAGATGTTTAGAATGTATGAACTACATTTTGAATGAGGTTTTGTATGCTAAGTGTGAACAAGAATACCCTTATCTGATTGTCGAGTCAAAGTCCATCACAGTAGGTACGACGCCATCCTGGTTCTTTATACCTTGATGCATCGTACCTATGTGTGTTATCAAACATAATGTAATTAGCCCTTTGAAAATATTGACTCCTATTAAGCAAATCACCATCATTCTAAATAACTTGTGGGATCTCTTGTTCTTCTATCTTCATTCCATACTAACATGGTATCATGATAGTAAATCAGAACATCGCCAATGCATACACCCTACATCCACCAAATCATCAACATAAGTGCATATCATATCATATAGATCATAACACATTATTATCATCTTAAGTTATGAGGAATACTATAGATTCGTTATTCTAAGTACCTTAAGAAATAATTGCATTACATTCATTTTACATCATACATGAATCATTAAGGACATAATAAAAATAATTAGCATCCATTATCATCATTTATCATTTGCATATCATTTATCATTTGCATATCAGTTATCATTTGCATATCGATACATTATCAGCAGCATACTTTACATCGATGAAATCATCAAAATGCATAGAAAAGATACAAAAATAAATACATCCATCATATAGAAGCATACATCATATTGCATGAACATAGAATAGAAGCACCTCATTACATCTCATAGGAAACTTAAAATGCATCCATATATCATACATCATTGGACATATCATAAATCGAAACATCTCATATATATCATCAAAAACATATGACTATCATGATATAAAATTGGATCAAGTGTACATCAAAATTCATGATACAATAGGGGCAATAATCGGAGCCCATGAATTAAACAAAATGAAAACTACCTGTGATCAAAGGACTAGCCCTACTGGCTATGCCCCTCACCCTTTGGCCTATCACTATGACCCTCTAGTAGCCTCATCCTTGTCTTCTGAGAGTAATTTGGCACCCGGCTTACTGCTGGCATGGCCTGTCTATAATGTTACTAATAATACTCGACCTCTCTGACTACCTCTCTCTAGGCCCATAAGGAAACTAATCGGCCCTGGGATGATGAGGCCATACTCTCCAGTTGCCTCCACTGACCAATCTCCTAATCCCTCTCAGATTGATCCTAGTCCCTCTCAACAATAGCTATCAAAACCTGCTGCCAAGCTTGATCCCTCTTCGCAGTCAATATCTAGACCTGACCCTACAATTACTAGATGAATGCATCTCACTGATCTGGCTACCTTGGTGGCTACTGCTATGGGACTGCTTTGTCCCCATCTCTAGGTTGGTCATCCTATGCCCCTACATTTGGAGGTGCCTATTGTGCCTAATCTCTGGGAGGTGTCTAATGAGGAGGTGGTCCAACTCCTCCTCTATCCTCTTCCCCATCTCTATCGCCTCTACCCCCTTTTCCTTTGCCTCTGTCGACTAATCTGCCTTTGGGCCTATGCCACGGAAGTGTTGCACTAGGAACTGTCAATCTCAAGGGAGGCCTAAACCAGGCTCTTTACACCTGGTTCACTCCGGCATCTACTAGCCCCTGATCATACGACCACGGTTGGGCCACTAGCTATCTAAACGAGGACACTGCCTCAACTATTGGGATGGGCTAGCCCCATGCTGTCTCCCTCATGCTACAGGAAAAAATTACATACTGATCATTTGGCTTGTCGTGAATCTTGCCAAACTTATGGGCCACCCTGTCTGGGAGATACAACTCTATTAGGGTATGCTCTCGACCCTGCATCGAACTATCTTTTCGGGAGAAAAATAGTTTCTCTATATCATCGTACCATGGGCCTATGCCAATCCAAGGCCTCCAGATGAAATCCCTCATCTCATCGAGAACCCATCACCAATGGGTGATCCCACCTATGCTAGTGTGAGTAAAGTGGATCTAGGCCCCACCATATCGCTAAACAATGGGGTCATCAATATCAAGGATGGTTAGTGTGACATCTAGACAGAGCACTGGAATCTGCTCCCATGCCCAGATGTGTAACAAAGTAGATCTCGCCCCAAGGGCCCGACTATCCAGATACGCAAACTCATGTAAATCTATGTATAGAGAGGCCAACATCACTAGCCCCCAAGCAAAGCACTCCTACCAGACACACATTTGCTCCCATGCTAGTCCCTAGCCTAGACTAATGTATCGGACCCGCCGATCAAGTACCACAAGACCAAAAATAATAGCTGCAATGATCAACCTATAGTTGGGTACTCTACCCTGGTATTGCTCTAAGTACATCTGTCCATCTTAAAGAATGAGCTCATCAGCACCCATAACATCAAAGCAGGCCTCCCTGCCCTCCTCTGGATCATAATTTACTCTGGATCCATGGATAGGAAATCGGAGAATCCACTAGACATCCTCACGAGTGATGGTAGCCTCGTCAGTAGGAAGACGGAAGGAGGAAGTCTCACTGTGCCACCACTCGGCCAAAGCTATCATCATACCCAAGTGCATCTGAACAGGAGAGACGTATGCAACAAACCAGAGGCCAAGAATACAAAGTTTCCAATGAAGGTACACATGCATACTTTGCAATCTATGGAGCACCGACCATCTATACTCCCTCAAATGAAGTATATCAAGCTCCTCCTACACAAGGAAAGCCGTCGCGTCAAGTCTCATAGAGAAATATGCCTCTCACATTAGATTTTTGCATTTGAAATAGAAAGTGCAGCGCTATTTTTAAATGTGGCATATTTTGAAAAGTTCTAAACTACGTCGTGTGATAGAATTTGACAAACCTAAAACCCTAACTATGTCACACAGTGCTATTTTTGTGCATGGCTAAGTTTGACCAGCATACCCTAATCTCCTAAATTTCATTGCATGACGCTATTATCATATGCGGCCCAGTTTAGAAATGCACGATGCTGACCAAGCATTTGTAGTGGCGCTGTATAGCATTGCTCAACCTAAAGTTGTTGTTTACCCTATTTAATGCATGAAAAATGAGAAATTAAAAGTTAAGATGCGGGTACATACCACAGGTCCTGCGCCAACTGGCTATTGGTGTACTCATACTCTCTCTAAAATGTGTTTGGGAAGCTATCGTTGTGCTATCTTGATCAGGGATTAGAGCTCAAAGTGGAGAAAATTATAAAGGCTAAATGTGCAAATGTATTGAAAGTGACCCCTCAAGGTCTATTTAAGCCGGCAAGTTATGGTTTTTTCACCTAATTTGGGTCATTGGGATAGGGTTTTGGTCCCCCAATCCAATTTTTGTCCAATCAAGGACCATTTCACATTTTTTTTGACGTTCTAACATGTTTTCTGGCATCCTAGGGCATTTTTAGACCTGTCAGGCACCTTGTCCTCTTTTTTCGTGAGATCATCCAGAAATATAAAAAAATCGTCTAATCTCTCAAGGGGGCAATATACCAACATAATCCTTCGACTGGGGTAACAGTGGGGCATCTGAAAAATAGAGAAATTTTGAACTTTGATCACAATAGTTTATTCTTTGAATCAATGCAACAAGTACATTGCTTCAAAGAGGGGAAAAATGTAGACATGGAAAATAGACAATTTGATCTAGCACACTTGATCCTAGTTACTAACGTCATTTCTTCCCGAATCACACTCTCAGCTTATCATCACCTTTTGTCTCTTAATTAGATAAATCATTATTTATTTAATTAGGTCTTTCTCCTCTGTTGATTAAATTAATCAAGTTAATTCAATTAACCCTAAATCCCTCTTTAATTAAATAATTCATCTTATTTAATTCAATCCCTAAAGTCTTCCCATTAAATTGAATTAATTAAACCTTATTTGGTTTAATCTAACATTATCCCCTTTAGTTAAATAAATCAAAAATATTTATTTAATTAATCACTTTCCTCTCAATTATGATTTAAATCAACTCATAAATTTGAGTCAAAATTGTCAAATCATCTAATCTCTCATTAAATTGATCAAATCTTGATTAATTTAATCTCAATCACTAAAATCCTCTAGAGAATGCAACTTGCACAATAAATCAATTACTTTGATTTATTAAATTGCCTATTTTATCTCAACATGTAATAAAGGAGGAATATTCCCTCAAATTTGAATTCAAAATCCAAGTGGATTTGTCCTTCAAACAAAGAATCCACTCCTCTTACATGTCCTTGTGGATTGAGCCAAGTGGCATTTATTTCATTCCTTTTTCCCTCTCACATGTCATTTCCCCAATTTCAAATTCCACCTAATGGCATTTATCATGCACATTGACCAAAATGTGCACAACCCTTAACCATTCACATCTTGACAAGTGGCACTTGGCGATTGGATGTTGAATGATCTCACATTGCTCAATTCCACTCTCTCTTCCATTTTTAAATCTATAAATGAGAGACTCTTCCTCCCATTCTATCATCCACAATTTGAGTAAACTTACTATACTCAACTTCATCCTCATCCACCATTTTAGCAAAGTTACTCTCTTCACATTGAGAGCTAATTTTGTCCATTTCACCTCAACTATTCATCACTTTCATAACTTCATAGCTAGGTTATGCCAAAATCTCATCAAGGAGATTCAATCATCCACAAATGATCACATTGCAAAAAAGGAGTTGGGAGAGGGCCAATTTCAACACACTAATTGGCACCAATTACCCCATGGGATCAAGAGTTTGCATGCTTAATTAGGATTTTACTTATCTTTCCATTTTTTGTTCTTCATTTTCCTATCTTGAGCATTGTAAATGGATTTCATGGGGAATCCTTATTTTATCTTGCATATGAACCTAACTATGTGTTTGTTTGTTGTGTTCGTGCAGGAATAGGATTGGGGTTCATAGAAGATAATGTGATTTTGGTAATATGAGTTTTTGTGTATGTTCCTATGGTGTTTTTGGATGTTTTGTAGATCATGTTCTATCTATGTTGCATTTTTGGATTGATCGTTGTGCTTGCAATCCATGATTTTCTCTTACATGTTCATTTTTTTCATGTTCATGGCCAACAAGGTGATTATAGCATGTTGTGGATCTTAGAGGAAAAATATTTGAAGGTGTTTTGTGTTCAAGGACATTTTTTTGGGTTTCTACTATGTTGTGGTTGACCTTGGTTGATTTACATTAATAATCTTTATTGATTTGGGATGATAGTTTTCATTCATTCTATTATTTTTTTCATTCAGATATGAAGCAATGTAATTACTTGTTGCCGATATATATGAGTTATTTCTTATCTCATTTTATGAATGTAGTATGTGAAGTGTGGGAGTGCTATGTGCAAATAAAGATAATATCATTCAAAGGTAGAACAAAGTGTGAAGAAGATTGAAGAAAAGTGAAGAAGTGTTCATGTGCTTAACTTGAACTATAATCAGGCATTAGTAGATGATACTCTCTTAGTTAAAATTCTTCAGATGGATTTAATCTAAATGTTTTTTTAAGATAGTGTGATGCAGGAGCATCCTTCGTTCTTGGAAATATTGCATCAACCAAAAATATTTTTATTCAGTTTTGTTCTTGTTTTGTTATTGTTCTTGTTCAAGTTGGGAGATTTGGTATGTCTTCATATTTACTCACCAGATCTCGTGTACCTATGGTTTCATTGTGGACATGTTCAATTATCTTATTCCAATATTTCAGCTTGATTGGATCTTTTTTTGGTAATTTATTTCTTCTGGAGTATGTGACAGTTTTTGGAACTAGCCTTAGAATAATTTCAAAACCTAACAGCTAGTTGGATTGATCATAGATCTTCCCCGTGACTTGTGGATCCTCATGGTGTGTTTAGATTTGTTTCATGGACTTCCCCCAACCTTACACTAGGTTCCACACTTCATCATGCACATCTACCATGGAATAATTTTAGATTTGAGGCCGACTTGTTCTTGCACACATTACATTTTCTTCATTGGAGATTCTAATGATCATTGGCCGACGCGGATGTTTCTTGAACTGCGGATATGATATAAATTTTGTAATGAATCATTGGGATATCAATCAATCAAGATTAATTAGAATAGGATTTATATAGAGTTTTATTTGTATGATTTTCGCTCACATGTGTGAGCATTAAATTTTGAGCATATTGGAATCAGACCTGTGAGCCGAATCTGTACACTTGGATGTGGTCGACTATATGTAATTGAATTTCATGATAGTAATAATTTGTTAATCTACATTTGCCTCTTTATTTTGTGTTTCTTATGTTGTGTTACTCTAGCTGCATGGCCCAAATTTTTCTCTTTGAGGACCCTTCTACCATGACTGCCATCAAATTGGTATCAGAGCGAGATTCACTCCTTGGGAGATTGTCAAAGCTTGCACAGTCTTGTTGAAGATTTTTTATGGGGTTGCAGATTGGGTATCTGACCTACAACTACATAATACTTATGTAAGGATGGTGAGAAGAAGGAATGGTAGAGGAAATGGAGCATGTGGAAATGAAAACCCTGTTGTAATGGAAATGTTGAGAGGAATCGTTGTAGATTGGAAACAGTCGAAATGGCCCAGAGGAGATGTCGACTAGTTGATCATGTGAGTGATGAATAAGTAGAAGAACAAGAAGAAGTTGAAAGAGAATAGCAACCTAGCCTTGATCAATGTGAAGAAAGGTTCATATGAGCCCTAACCAGAGTAAACACTAAGCCACATTTTAATCAACCAGATTATAATGGTAAGTTGGATTTAGATGAATTGATAGATTGGATAACAAAGATGGAAAAGTACTTTGATTTTCAAGGTACCCCAGAAGATAAGAAAGTGAAATTTTCTTGTACAAAGTTGAGAGGACATGCATCCCTTTGGTGGGAACATTTGCAGACAGATAGGAAAAGAAAAGGAAAGGAGAAGATAAGATCATGGGATTGGATGGTGAATAAGTTGAAGACAAAGTTAATGCATGTTGACTATCAGATCAGTTTGTTCAAGAACTTGCAAAATTTGAAAAAAAAAGAATCTAGTGTGAAAGAGTATACCAAGGCATCCTATAAGTTGAACATCAGATCTGGACATGTAGAGGATGAGATTGAGCGAGTAGCTAGATATGTAAATGGTTTGAGTTCATCTATACAAGATGAGATCAGTTTGATTAAGTTTTTAAGTGTGGAAGAAACATATCAATGTGCCCTAAAAGAATAAGAGAAGCTAAACAAAAGACATGAGCAGAGACAAAGAGGAAGAGGTGGAACATTTTAGAGAGGAAGAATTTTTTCTGGAGGAGGAAGATGATATTTTCTAGATCAGCACATAGATAAGGAGGTTAGTAAGAATGATAATTCATACCAAAGAGATGATGAAAATTCTTACAGAAGAGGAGGATATGGTGGTTACTGAAATGAAGGATATAGAAAAGATGATAGAGGATTGGATAAAAGAGTATTTAGGGGAACTTGTTTCAAATGTGGTGGAGAAGGACATGGATCCTTTGAATGCAAGCAAGGAGATACAAGAAGAAAGAACGAGAATATAGGACAAACTTTATTGAGGAGAATCATGCTGGATGACCTAATCACCCAGAAGAAGGACAATTGTTGATAAATAGGAGAGTATTATGTCAAAGTGAATTGGAGAAAGAACCATTGTAGAGAAAGAATTGTTTTTGGACTAGATACAAGGTAGTTGATAAATGTTGTAAAATAATAATTGACAGTGGAAGCTCAGAGAACCTAGTTTCTAAAAAAATGGTGACCAAATTGAAGTTGGAAAGACTGAAACACCTGAAGCCCTATGAGATATCTTGGATTCAAGATGAGCATAAGATACTAGTAAGTGAACAATGTTTGGTGAAATTGAAGATATGAAATTATCATGATGAAGTTTTGTGTGATATTATGCTTATGGATGTATGCCATATTTTTTTGGGAAGACCTTGGCAGTATGATAGACATGCTATTCATGATGGAAAGAAGAAAATATATACTATTGTTTCTAATGGGATGAAACAATTTTTTTTACCCTTGGAGGATGTTTCTAAAGTTGGAGTAGGCACAAATGCTAGAATTTTTTTGGTGGATGGAAGAATATTTATGGATGGACTAAGACATGAGAACATGTGCTATGCCTTGGTGCCTAAGAAGGTTGAAAACCGAAAGCATGTAGAAGGATAACATGAAGAGATAAAGGAAGTGTTGTTAGAATATGAAACTATCATTTCAGATAATTTACCTGATGGATTTCCACCTATAAGGAGTATTAGTCATTGCATGGATCAGATTCATGGAGCTAATTTACCTAATAAAGTAGCACACCGGATGACACTAGCAGAAAATGAAGAATTGAACAAAAAAGTACAAGAATTGTTGAGGAAAGGTTTGATCAGAGAAAGCTTAATTCCTTGTGTAGTGCCTGTTGTGCTTGCACCTAAGAAGGATGGAGAATGGAGGATGTGTACAAACTCTAGACCCATAAACAAGATCACAATGAAGTATAGATTTCCTTTGCCCCAGATGGATGACATTATGGAATATTTAAGTGGAGCTAAATAATTTACAAAAATAGATTTGAAGAGTGGATATCATCATATTAGAATCAGAGAAGGAGATGAGTGGAGAAAAACATTCAAGACGAATGAAGGATTGTATGAGTGGTTGGTGATCCTTTTGGATTGAAAAATGCATCGAGTACTTTGATGAGGTTGATAAATGAAGTATTGAATAAATTATTGGGTAAGTTTGTGATTGTCTACTTGGATGACATCTTAATTTTCAGTAAGACTAGGGAATGTTGCACATAAGACAAGTTTTGCAGAGGTTGAGAGAAGAACAGTTGTTGATAAACATTAAGAAGTGTAGTTCCATGAAGGAAGAATAGGCATATCTAGGATTTGTGATATCAGTGGATGGATTGAAGATGGATCTTGAGAAGGTAAGACCTATTGTTTAATGGCCTACACCTTAAGGCATTGAAGTAAGATCATTTCATGGATTGGCTAGTTTTTACTAAAAGTTCATTAGGAATTTCAATTCTATTTTTAGCCCTATGATAGAGACAATGAGAGGAGAAAAGAAGGATTTTAGATGGACATCTGGGGTAGACAGGAGTTTTGAGTTGTTAAAACAGAAGGTCACTGAGCATCCTGTGTTGGCTTTACCAGAATTTAGTAAGGTATTTCAAGTAGACTATGATGCAAGTGGAAGTGCAATTGGAGAAGTGTTAATTCAAGAAGGAAGACTAGTAGCCTATTTTAGTGAGAAGTTGAATGATGCAAAGAAAAGGTATTTAGTGTATGATCAAGATTTTTATGCGATATTTTAAGCTTTGAAGAAGTGGAGACATTACTTGTTGTCTAATGATTTTGTGTTGTATACATATCATATCATCCGGCTTTGCAATATATGAACAATCAAGGTAAGTTAAATCAAAAACACTTGAGATGGGTGGAATTCTTACACAGTTACACTTTTTTTTGAAACATAAGAGTGGAAAGTCAAATAGAGTTGTTGATGCTTTGAGTAGGAGAAGGAACTTATTGACACAGATGAAAGTTGAGGTATTAGGTTTTGATGAATTGAACAACTCGTATGAGGAAGACTCAGATTTTTTAGAACCTTGGAGAGCATGTAAAGAATCAATTTTGGAGGATAGGAGTCATTGGTTGGATTATTTCATTCAAGAGGACATGTTGTTCATAGGAAATCAGTTGTGTATACCCCGAAGGTCAATGAGGGATAACTTGGTAAAAGAGAAACGTAGTGGAGGATTGGCATGACATTTTGTAATTGATAAAATAGTAGCATTGGTAAGTGAGAATTACTTTTGGCCACAAATGCATAAGGATGTTAGGAAGTTTTTGTAGAGTTGTAGATTTTTTCAAGTTGCAAAAGGGAGTAGTCAGAATGTTGGATTGTATAAACCTTTGATAGTTCTAGAAAGACCTTTGGAAGATATCAACATGGATTTCATACTTGATTTTCCAAAGAAATAGAGAGGTAATGATTCTGTATTTGTGGTGGTGGACAAATTTTTGAAAATGACACATTTCATACCTTGTAAGAAGACAACAGATGCAATACATATAACAAACTTATTTTTCAGAGTAGTTAGATTGCATGGGTTACCTAGGATTATTGTTTCAGATAGAGATACAAAGTTTGTTGGTTACTTTTGGAGGACACTTTGGAAAAAAGTTGAAGATGGATTTGAAGTTCAGTTATACTTTTCACCCATAGACTAATGGATAGATAGAGGTAGTAAATATAATTTTGGGAAATTTGATGAGATGTTTGGTTGGAGAGAAGACTAGAAGTTGGGATTTATCCCTCGCATAAGTAGTGTTTTCCTACAATAACTCAGTGAACAGAAGTACAAGAAAGAAACCCTTAGAGATTGTTGTTGGAGTTTGTACTAGAGGTATATTAGAACTAAGAGACATCAATATAGAAGAAAAGAGGAGTGCAGAAGCATAAGAGTTCATTAAACATATGAAGAAAGTGCATACTCAAGTAAAGCAACATTTGGAAGATATGAACCAAAAGTACAAAGAGCAAGGAGATGAAAAGATGAGACATAAGGAGTTCAAAGTTGGAGATGAAGTAATGGTATTTTTGAGGAAGGAAAGATTCCCAATTGGCACATATAGTAAGCTCAAGATGAGGATGTTTGGACCCTATAGGATTTTGAAGAAGTTTGATTCAAGAAATGCATATGAAGTGGAGTTACTAGATGACATGGGTATATAGCCCATATTAAACATTGTAGATCTATATTAGTACCATGAAGTAGATTTTAGTGAAGACAGTAATGAAAAATTGGAAGAACAACTTCCTAAAAAACAATCAGATGAGATAGGAGAGGTTTTGGATATCAAAGATGGAAGGAAAACTCATGGAAGATACTACAAATAATATCTTTGGAAGTGGAAAGGTAGACCAATAGAGGATTCCTTTTGGATTTATTAGGCTAAGGTAGATTGTATTGGTTTCCCTTTAGCCCCAACAAGATGAGGTACTCACTTTTCATTAACCCTGGATGTCTAATGCAGGAGCATCCTTGGTTCTTGGCAATCTTGGATCAACCAAAAATATTTTTATTCAGCTTTTTTCTTGTTCTATTCTTGTTCTTGTTCAAGTTCAGAGATCTGATATTTCTATTAGAGTAATTGGGTATTTACTTTATTAATTAAACAATATTTGTTTAGTTACTTAAAGTTCCCTTTTACCTCTTTTCACTTAAGCTAACATTAGGTACATAATAATTAATTACTTTATTAATTATTATTATGCAAGCCTAGGGTTTTCCTTTTTAGGGTTTTCATCTATATATGGTTGAAAACTATCTTTTGTACCATTATTTCATTTTATATTTTTAGGTGAATACATTGCTCCACATTCTTGAGCATTTCCTTTGTTGCTTCTCTTTGTTTCTCCTTGTAACAGGTTATTTGCTTGCAAAGATCTTTTGGGTTTTTGTGGTGTTGTATCTTCTCAACTCCAACATGGTATTAGAGCTTCAGATTTACAACTGCTTGTTCTTGTTTTGAGATTTTTGCATTGGAAGCAAATCTAGGGTTCTACGGTTTTTTTTGGGTGGATTCAGCATACTCCATTTTTTGGGTTCACTTTGGGCTCAAATGGATAGTGCCATTGGATTCGTAGCGCCCAAAAACCCCTAAATTGACTATCAAATCATTGATTTGGTTACATTCAATTTGGAAGGCAAAATTTTTTTGCCTTAAGGCCGTACGGAGCAAAAATTGCAAAAAAAATTAAAAAAAAAATCAAAATCTATTGTTTTTTGATTAATTTTTTGTGCGGCCAGTTAAAATTTTTTTCGCCACCTGGCGGCCACCACCGCGCTGCCGCTGCACCACTTGGCATGCACAACACCGCCCATGTCCGGCCACCACCTGGCTCCGCGCTCCCCACCTGGGCCGCCACCCACTCCGGTCGCCACCCGAGCTCCCTGCGTGCTCCCCGCCTCAGCTGCCACTCGATCTCCCTACGCGCTCCCCACCTCAGCCGCCACCCACTCTGGTTGCCACTCAAGCTCCGTCGAGCTCTTTGTGTGCTCCTGCTGACACCGAAGCTCGCCCCGCCGACTTCGCCGACACCGGACTGGCCTTGCCGACACTTGACTGGCCCCGCCAACACCTAACTCGCGCCACCGACGAGCTGGCGAGGCCCGTGGGCTTCCAAACCCCCACCGCCTAGTCACATGGGTGACCGCGGGTCTACAACCGCCAGCCCCCTAGTTGTCCATGTGACCAGGGGCTGAAGACTTAAGCCCTTGAGGACTGTAAACAATTTTTTTTGCACATTGGAGCAGCTTGCACTAAATTGGGCATAGAATGGGCAATTTTTCTCAATTTTTCACAAATGAGATATTGTCAGAAAGCTAGTTCCGGTGCCGTTCCAGTGGTACTAGTAATTTTTCCTGATTTTTCAGTTTTGCTATGTTTTTTGCAGTCAAAGTCAGTAATTGGTTTTTTCACTCCAAGGGGCGTATCTTTTGAGTCTGAACTCAGTTTTGCGCAAACGAATAGGCATTGGAAAGGTGTTACAGTGCTCTTTCTAGATTTACAGTCTATTTTACCAGATTATTTATCAGGTATTTTTTATTCAGCTTTGTGTGTTTTTACACTTTGCTCAATTACTTGGTCATCTTGGCTCCTACATGGGGTTTGTTTGCATTGGATGGGTTATGTTGATATGCTTTATCATTTCTGAGATCATTAGTCTCTAAATTTTTCATTTGAAGAGTTATCATGAGTTTCTCTACTCACCCTTCAGTTGTTCTTCTAGAATGGGGTAATTATGAGTCATGGGCAAAGGGTATACTTACACATTCTAGGTGGATTAATATTTTGCCTTATTTGTATGATCCCATATTTGAACAAACAACTTTAGAGGGTAGATTAGCATGGGATATTATTAGAAATCACATAGTAGGACTTATATTGTCTAGTGTTGATCATGACACTGTGTTGGTTATATCGGACATTGATTGTCCTCACCCACTTTGGACACGTCTTTGGGAGATCTATGGAGACCCTATTCTATCTCCCTTCCCAGAGGATCCTGCTTTAGATTGTCTCATACCCATTGCTTGGAGAGAGAATACACCCTTTGATCATGATACTTTAGAGGAGCTTGAGTATTTAGACACCCTTACATATTCTGATGGATCAAAGGTTTGTCTCACAGTTCCTACTCTTCAGATTGAGACTTCATCAACATCTCTTGTTGTTCTTGATTCAGTGCAGCAGGGAATCATACATCTTCCAGACATAGCTACTTTGGACTCTTATGTTGCAGACATATCTTTCTTGTTTGTTGAGTCCTATATTGCAGATTTGGAGGATTATTTTGAGGACATTCATCTCCTCTACCTTGACAGTCAGGTTATCACTATTCACCCACCATTATCCGTGCATTCAGAGGTTGCATTTCAGTATTCTCCACATCAGTTTAGATTTGGTATTATTTTTTTCAGTTTAGATAGTGAGACTCTTCAGCATCCTATCATGGCACACATCTTGAGACAGATTGGTTCATCATTCTTCATAGGGTTTCTTCGATATAGGTCCATGGATCCGTTTCTTCCCAAGGGGAAGAATATCATTTTCCACTTGAGGATCTCTTTTTGGATTCTACATCAGGCATCTACCATTGTGACAGGAGTTTCTTCATTGTGGGGGGGCCTTCTTCTCTCTTTCTATCTCTCCTATGGAGATCATTGTACATGTACTTATATGATAGAAGTTGTCTATGGGGGGTATCATGTTATCCACCTCCTATCCTTCTTTCATTAGTCCATTGCATTCTTTCCTTGCATTCTATTTTGGGGAGGAGTTTTGTTCCCACTGGGTTTTCTCCTTTACCCCATTTCATTTAGTTTGCATTGATTTTGTACATGGGTACCTAATTTGGCCTTGTTGCCGGGACCCATTGATTTTTTTTTCAGTAGCTTCTTTTAGGTTTTAGCTTCTCCCTATGTCTATCTTAAGGGGGGGTGTTAAAGTAATTGGGTATTTACTTTATTAATTAAACAATATTTGTTTAGTTACTTAAAGTTCCCTTTTACCTCTTTTCACTTAAGCTAACATTAGGTACATAATAATTAATTACATTATTAATTATTATTGTGCAAGCCTAGGGTTTTCCTTTTTAGGGTTTTCATCTATATATGGTTGAAAACTATCTTTTGTATCATTATTTCATTTTATATTTTTAGGTGAATACATTGCTCCACATTCTTGAGCATTTCCTTTGTTGCTTCTCTTTGTTTCTCCTTGTAACAGGTTATTTGCTTGCAAAGATCTTTTGGGTTTCTATGGTGTTGTATCTTCTCAACTCCAACAATTTCTTCATATTTACTCACTAGACTCACGTATCTATGGTTTCATCATGGAAATATTCAATTACTTTATTGCAATATTTCAACTTGATTGGATCTTTTTTCGGTAAGTTATCCCTTTCAGAGTATATGACAGTTTTTGAAACTAGCCCCATACTAATTTTAAAACCTAATGGCTAGTTGGATCAATTGCGGATCTTCCCCATGACTTGCAGATCCTCATGGTGTTTTTATATTTTTTTCATGAAGTGCCCCTGACCTTACACTTAGGTCCACACTTCATCATGCACATCTACCATGGAAGAATTTCAGATTTGAGGTCAACATTTTCTTGCACATGTTACATTTTCTTAATCAGAGATTGTAATGATCTTTGGCTAGCGCAGATGTTTCTTGACCCACAAATATGATATAAATCTTATAATGAATCATTGGGATAGCAATCAATCAAGATGAATTAGAAGAATATGTATATAGAGTTTGATATGTAGGATTTTTGCCCGCATGTATGAGCACTGCATTTTGAGCATATTAGAATCAGTCCTATGAGCCGAATCTATATGCTCGGATGTGGCTGACTATATGTAATTGAATTTCATGATAGTAATAATGTGTTAATCTACATTTGCCTCTAGATTTTGTGTTGCTTTTTTTGTGTTACTCTAGCTGCACGACCCAAATTGTTTTCTTTGAGTAACTTCCTACCATGACTGCCATCACAGTGACTCTTCCCTTGTATCTGAGAAGTGAGCTCTAGGTAGTGTTCCTGAATGCATGTGCATTCCCATTTATTCCTCTTATACTTTTAAAAGAGTATAAACTTGTGGATTAACCTCCACTGTGGTTTTTCCCCTAATAGGGTTTCCACACAAAAATATTGGTGTTATGTGTATTTCTAATGTGTTGTTGATTTATGCTTTCATGGTTATTAATCAAATTTGAGAATAAGGGTTAACAAAGTTAATAATTTTGAAATTTTTTAATTTTGTGACAAATGATTCAACCCCCCCCTATCAGTTGACTTCCCTTGTGTTTCCAATAGATAGAATGTAGTCACAACTTGTACACCATGGAAAACATGTGATCATAAAGCTATTTAGCATTTTGGAGATTTGTATACCTTGTATATAAATAGAATTTAGTTGAAATCTAAAATGGTTTGAGTCAAATACAATTACACACAAGGAAAATGTGAATTTTAGTGTGGCAATCATGTTTCATTGGCAACCAATATTTAAATTATGAATTTTAAATAGTTATATAATTCATAACCAAAAATATGCAGTACACCTACAATAGAAGAGATCAAATAAAGAACATGCAGACATACTTTTTACAGAGGGTGTGATGTAGTATGACACGATTACATCTTGCATATGAAAATGATGAGGAAGGGAATTTATAAATCATGGAAGTTCTATTGCATGGAAATGAAGAGGGAAAAGAGAAGTAGTACAGTTACCTTAAATAATATCAACATTTCATGATGATGACAATGAACACAATTTTTGGAGATGCTCCTCTTCTTTGATTCATAGTGCACTATAATTGTTGGTATGTATCTTGTAGCATCTAGAAAAATAGAAAGGTGGATCTATGCATATTGATAGATAACCTAGTTCAAGTGAAGAATCAGTTTTTGCACATAGGAAATATAAAATGAAACACAAGAAAATGAGGCCTACTCTCCACCCCACCATATTGGGTCATGGAACATCCTGCACTCTCACCAAACCCCAAGAAAGAACATACATCATCCACCACTTTGATGAATGGTGAAATCAATGTTCCTTATTACACTTAAGATGCAACCTATCATTCAAACAACTCCCTTTTTAGGCTGAAAGAAATAATAACTAAAAAGGTGCATCTAAGTTCATATACCTATATAACGGTGCATATTTTTTTTTCCAAGTAGATATACTAGCATTACATGTCTTGGAAACATTTTTAGGGAGAAGACAAAAGTAAAAATCACTTGTTTTGAATTTTTTTCTATGGGGGGATGGTTGGTAAAGCAATAGAAAAGTCTCGGTGATGCCACCATTGATTAGAGTGATGGACAATGAATTTCCACTATGTGCAAATATGTTTGTATGTCATAGTAGATGCAAATAACATTGATACATATTGATCCCTATGTTTATTCTACTGGGACATTCTTGCAATGATAAGTTGTATTTTAAGTGTTATATGGAACATTGATATAAACATTGACCACATCGATGAACAATGGAATGTGCATATTTGGATGTGTGTCATAATAGATGCAAACAACATTGATACATATTGACACATTTTTGGAATGATAAGTTGTATTTTTACTATTATATGGAACATTGATGCCACCATTGTACGTAGTAGTGGATAATCTATTTCCCCTATTTATGTCATAGTAGATGCAAACACCATTCATGCATACTAATCCCTATATTTATTTTATGGGACATTCTTGGAATGATACAATATATTTTTAAGTGTTATATGCAAGTTTGATGCCTACAAAAAATGGGAAAAGAATTATCACAACTGACTCTTTTTTATTTCTTTTGCAACCATCGCCCCATGAAAAGAACACAAAATAACCTCCAACCACCTTCACATAAATTCAACAATGGATAATCACACTTACACCTTCACAGAATCTTTCCCTCCTCATAGATGCTTGCTTTATTTTATGAAGTTTTAAATGGTAGGTGTTACTTACAATTGGCTGGTTGTTTTGGAAGAACATAGATTGTAAGCTAATGGAAGTCAGCCTACATCCAAGAACAAGAAGCTACTTAATAGACATGCATAGTAACACTTGACAGAGATCAACCGATGACATCTAAAAATCCTCATGCCTTCATAATTAATAACCATTTTATCATACCATTATTCTAAGACAATAGGACATAGATGGGGTTGAGATAGATATTTGGCTACATGTAATTTAACACATGTTTTGGATGTTGTTCCACCCCTTTTCTTTACAAAAAGAACTTGAAAATCCTAAGCCTTAAAAACTTACTTCACACAAGAACAGGCACCACATGTTTTAGTTAACAAAAGCAATTTGAATAAATGCACGATGCTTGTCTCCAACAGGAAAATTTCAACTATCAATTGAAACATTTGTACTTGTTCTTTTGTCAGATGTTATGACAATTTTAAATGAATAGGAAAAGGGGTACACAATGCCAAGTAGACATTAATTTTGTGGAGAATTTTAAGTATAGACATACAAAAAAAAGAAACTACGTTATAAGATGAATAAACATAGGAAGGAGTATATATGAATGTTCTATGCATCTGATCTCACATACATACATATCTGCACATAGGGATGAATTTTGGCCATTACCTGCAAGAGATGGGAAAATATTTCTCATAGCTAAAGCTTTTGTATTATTTTTTTGACCATTGCCCCATGCAAAAAACCACTAAATAACCTCCAAGCACTTGTCTCTCACAACTCTAATAGCACGAAAATCTAGAGAACAACACCCAAGAATGGTTGATCGACAATTGTGCAGGCTTTCACTATGTTTTCTAGGGTTTTAAATGGTGGGTGTTATTACAACCATCACCACTTCATGGGAACCATACAACAATTAATGTTGATGCCAAACAATGTTTAACTTTGTTGGGCTTCACTATCCACAAGCCAAGAAACCCACCACATTTTTCCTAGCCGGTGGCTAGACAACTAGAGGCTTTAAAACCAAAAAGGTTGGCCTTCCCTATCGGCACTCCAAATGCTTCCAATTAAAATATCAAAAACATCCACCATATTTTTCCCAATAAGGAGCCCAATCCTAGAATGCTTAAAAATATGATTAATGGTTTCCATGACCTGGTGATTGTAGGGAATCAATTAAACAATCCACATATACATTTACAAAGAAACATCTATGCAGGTATATATGCATCTAAAGTTTATATGTAGACAAGACACATATATAGCAATAGGTGGAATTTTCAATAGAAAAATTACCATGGGAGCAAAGGAAATAAACATGACTTGGCGTAGGCTAGCATGTCAATATCACTCATCTGAATCTAATTTCACATATTTACATAGCTACACATAGGGGTGAATTTTGTCTGTGTCTAACTTCACAAATATACATATCTACACATAGGAGAAGTAAAATGGAACAAAAAAAAGAACACCTTTTCTCCACCCTATCATATTGGGTCATGAAGTTGCATAGGCTCTCATCAAACCCACAAGAAAGAACATACACTATCCACCACTATCATGAATGGTGAAATCAATGTTTCTTATTAGCCTTAATATAAACCCTATTATTGTAAGAATTCCTTTTGGAGGAGGAAACAAATAACAACTATCTTCCCAAAAAAATAAACATGGAAATGAGTATATGTTGTGTACATATAATTTCACATACATACATATGTTCACACAGGAAAACAAAAATGAAACACAAGAGAAGAAGCCCATACTTTTTTTTGTGGCTATATATTTCCAAGCAACAGATTCCTATACATGCATCGTATGCATGCAATAGATAAATATGAAGTTGGTAAACAAAATGTAGACCGATATATATGTATATAGAGGTAGATGCAAATATATATGCATTGCCGATTCTTGTTTGAAAGCTTAAAAATGGGGAAGGCTGGTGAAAATTGTGAGAAAAGTTCAAACATATAGCCTCTTGGCTAAAAATTTCCATATAGAGGCAATGGTTGCGAAGCAATAAATATTATTTCATTTATGTTTTCCATACAGAGGCAATGGTTGTAAAGCAATAAAATCATCCAATAGCAACATTGTTTCATATATGCTATCCATATAGTCCTAATGGCCACAATAATATTTATAGTTCTAAAGTTACCAAAGCAATTGAATAGTTTATGTTATTTTCCATAAGGAATTGTTGACTGTTGTTCTGTAGCTTTAGCTGCTATCAAGATTGTGAGCCACCATTGTGACAATTGTTTTTGCAAATGACATACATACATATGCACAACTAAACTTGTCAATACATGTCAAAAGAAATATAAATAAGTTTAAATGTAGATATATGTGTAAGTTTCCTCAATAGAGGAAATGAACATCACTTGGAAGACCTTGTCACAACAACTTTTTTTCATGTATGGCTTCAATATATTGGCGATGGTTGCAATAATAGATTGCATTTAAAACTTACCAAAGTAATTATGTAGTTTATGTTATTTTCAATAAGGCAGTGTTCAATGTTGGGTTGTAGATTGAAGTGCACAACATACAAAACAAAAATTATAGCCAAGAACCATATGATATCCATATGCAACATGGAATTATGAGTGGACATGGAAAAGTAGAAGGGAGAACACTTAAGAAGAATTAGATATATATATAGGCATACACACTCACACATACAAATGCATTACAAACAAATATATATACACACAATTGTATCAAGGTGTTGTATGCACTGAGAACATTCAGAAGAAGATTAAAATGAAATAAATCAAATAAAAAAAATTCAATTACACTTTGCATTTTAATCTTGTGGAATGGTAGATTTTAATAAGCTAGACTGAAGCAAAATCAGAAAAGAATTGCATAGGCCATAGAGCATAGTCATCATTGAACATTACATAGAAAATATTATAACAAAATAAAGTTTTATGTAACTGTAATAAAATGGAAGATAACCATATGTGACATGGATTTATGGGTGCAAAGGCAGGATGAAATTTAATAGCCATAGATTCAATGGAGCAAACATTAAAGCTAACACCAATTATGGAGAGATAAGAGTATGTGGCAATTAAAATAGATAAGAAGGAAATAACTATATTGATATTAAAAACAAGTCACAGATACATATAATCATTTAATTGTGCATGCATAAACACATATAGATCCATTTCAGACACATATATCTACACACGTCCATATCAAAGTATTGTATGCATGCAGAAAATTCAATTATATGGATATGTATTTATATATATGCATATGTAAATGTATACATGCATACAACCATGTCCATAAGTATATTTAAGAAAAATTGTAAATACTAATATATCTGTTAAATAGGACAACATAATTATATAACCAAACAACATAAAATAAAATGGGGAACACATAGTTAAAGTGAAACAAAACTATACGCGACATAAACAATACAAAAGTAAATAAGTGTATCTTTTTTTGTTTAAAATTATAAGTTATAGTCCATTTTCTTAATATATAACCACTTAAATGAGAAACAAAGTAATAAAAGTAGAAAGGAAAGGTCTTCTAATGTAATGGGCACTCCAAAAAAAGAAAGGAAATAAATGTCCAGTCTACAAAAACTATAACAAATATCGAAAGTCGCAATTATGCATGCTTGTTTAGCGTTCAAGGAAGTATGACTATTATCTCTAGAGAGTCTTGCAGGGTAGGGGAAATTGCAAAAAAATCTAAGAGAAACAACTTGCACTCAACTTCAATGTTGATTCTTACAAATTTGACTATTGTTGTTTTAAGCCTTGTTTTTGAATTATAGGTTTGAGTTTTAATAAGAAAAGTGAAAGAAAAAGAGGTGTAGGTGACAAAATCGATAATAGACTCAGCAGTAGAAGGCCCATATTGTAATATGTAAATCTCTTTTGTTGACATTTGTAATAATCTTGTTGTAGCCTCATCAAAACCAATAGCCCAAATCTCACCTACGTGGTCTTGCATCTTTAGCTGCAAAAAATATCATGTCACAATCAGGTACTTTTTGTTTCGCATTTAGGATAGTACCATGTATTTTTGGCAGAATCCTCACACTTTTTCTTGCATTGTCTACCATTGACCTACAATGATCATGCAACATAACAAAATGCATTAGTTTTAATATATTTAATTGTTTCCCTGACAATAGCCTGCAAAGTTTTTGGCAAGCCAAGACAATGATCCAAGATATATCCAATATTCACTCTACCATTTTCCAAAGCAACAATTTTGAGGCACTGGTTGGGAGGGCTCAACGGTAGGTGGCTCAATATTTCCTCATTGGATCAAGGGTTGTGCTTCTAGAATGCTAGGATTTATGTATAGAGAAGTCCTTGTGGTTGTATTCACAATAGTTCTATTGAAATATCCAACATGAGCATTTTTAACAACAAGTATGACAGTTGAACAAGGGATGTAAAACCTTTCCAGCTCATCACCCTTTTCTTCCCAATTTGGGCCCCACAAATTAACGTCAATGCAAGTGGATGATAAATCATTAAGCTTCATATTTTTGTGAATCATTTCAGACTGGTCCTTTCATTGAATAGTTGATACCTTTCCTACATGAATGAAAGACCCAATAATATCAAACAAAGTGTTATTGCTATAGTTTGTAATTTCATTTATTGGGATGAATTTAAATACTTTGTATGGTACAAAGGACTCATCATCACAAAATTTCAATATCGAGTTTTGATCCAAAATGATTTCCATATGTCTATTCAACTTATTAAATTTATTATCTACTTGTTTGATTGAGCCTTTTGGCACATAATAAGTGCAACACACTTGAACCCTATCATAATGTAATTCTTCTATCTCATTAAAGCAAGTGATTTGTATTTCTATTCCCTCACTATCAATAATGTCAAATTTGAATACTTGCCCCTCGTGTCCCTATTTATTGTAACGGTGCATATCCCTTTTAGTTGCTACCTGACCTTTTATTGTCCATTTGGTTTGGTAAATATTTAGGCCTTTAACAGGGCTGATATTTGCAGAAGCACTATGTTGTGTTGGGGATGTATGAATCCCAAATGTTGAGGCTCGTTTGGATGGGGAGGGCGATTCACAACCCATTATTTATTCTTCTTGATCTCTAAAAAAATATCTAGGTTTTCTAATTAGCTGACAGTCTAAAATTTTGACATCTAAGGACAATATGAAAATCACCCTAGAACCAAACAAAGATCAAATATTAAAAAAGATGGTCCCCACAAACAAGAAAGCATACAACAACAAGTGCAAGTGCTGCAAAACAATAGCCAACCTTGATTCCTGCAACTTCCTACATAGATATTTTTCAAGCACAATATGGAACCTATTTTATATGCCCTTGTAAAAAAAAGGTCATTGTATTTTCTAGGAAAAGTCCCTATTTGCATGTGGGTTCCATCAGAGAGGAAAATTTTGTATCAGTCAACCGAAATTTGATCACCTCCTATTTTTTGAAAAGACATTAGTTGAAGAACTAGAGATGGGACAACATATCCAACATCAATAGATTGTATGACATGTGTTGTCAAGGGTGGACATACATTTGTATCCTACAAGGAAATTTTACTCATCCAAGCAAAATAAATGTGACGTTCAAGGGTGCAAGACAACTCTAGAAACAAAAGCAAGGGAAAGAGGCAGCACTAAACGAATCAATTATTGGCATCTAATAAAAAAGGAAGCATATAGCAATGTTGACACATTTGAAAAATGAAACCTATTTTTTCTAACACATAGGTAACTTCTAAATGGCTATCAAATCGAAAGGAAAAGGAAACATATAGAGTTCGAATATAAATTAGTTAGAA
Source organism: Sequoiadendron giganteum (assembly GCA_007115665.2). NCBI lineage: Eukaryota > Viridiplantae > Streptophyta > Pinopsida > Cupressales > Cupressaceae > Sequoiadendron > Sequoiadendron giganteum. Next base: position 552,352,306 of record CM021101.1, on the reverse strand, counting down.
TGTATATTAAATCAACTATTAATTCAAATGAAGCATATTCACAGTTCACTAGATGCACATGCCAAAGTGTCAATATAATTATCAGAAGAAAAAAGGAAACAAGGAAGAAACTTATAGGACTGTTGCTTGAGAATTGTTCATCAGCCTGGGGAGAGCCAAAGTCCACCGACATTATTGAGTTTTCTCTTTTAAAAGCTAAGAGCTGCAATGCCAATGACCAACTACAAGCTCTATGCAACAACATGAGGAGAAAATGTTGAATTAAAGCAACAAAGCCTGATAAGAACCCCTGTCAAAACAAATACAAGAAATATGGAACACCAATAAAATGACAACCATCAACATCTTCAAAACACAACATTATCTTTCAATTTTTGTGCACATAATAATAATATAACAATAAAGGATTAATTAAAAAAAGGGTTCAATGATTCATATAACACTTCATATACAATTTTTTTTCATTTTTTTTTGTTTCAAATTTTTTATGTTTCAATTTTTTTCTAGAGACATCAACAATACGAGAAAAAATAAATAATTTAAAAGGCTTCAATATTCATATAACACTTAATATATAGTTTATCATTGCAAGAAAACCCAATTGAGGCTTAAACAAATAAAAACTATTTTCCAAAAAGAATAAACATTGAAAAGAGTATGTATGTACATTGTTTACATATATTTTGACATAGATACATATCTACACACAGGAAAATTCAATATTTTTTCATTTATGGCTTCCGTTTTGTGGCAATGGTTGCAATGCAATAAAATAGTCTATGTTGTTCTCTAGCTTTGGCTATATTATTTCATTTTCAATACACAATAAAATATAAAATGTTATAGAGTTTATGTTATTATCCAAAAAGAATTGTTGACTGTCCCTACAACTCATTTTATTTCCCCTATGTGCAGAAATCTACATATGTGAAATTAGATTCAAAAAATCTATTATATAACTCTTAGGATACAACATGATTCCAAGGATGTCCCAACAGAATAAAGATAGGGATTAGTATGAATGAATTATCTTTGCATCCACTATGACATACATACATTCCTACACATAGGGGAAATACATTTTCCATCACTGCGATCAAATATCTGTGCAATTTTTTATAAGGATTTATTGGCTTTCGTTTCTACGGCTTTACCTACTATGACAACTATGAGAAAGGATGGAAAGATTCTGTGAAGGTGCAAATTGATCATCCGTTGTCAATCTACTGTCAAGCTAGGAGGATCTTTTTTTGTGTTTTTCTATATGGGGTGATAGTTGTAAAAGCGATACAAAAGTGTTAGTTGTGATAATTTATTTCCCATTTTTATAGACACTCAAGCAAGAAAGGAGAAGATAGAAAACAAGTGGTAAGAGGTACACTTGAACAAAGTGGGAAGAGGTGCATATTGAAAAATCCCTTTGTATTTCCAACTCTTCTTATATATACTTGTGGACATGGTTGTATGCATGTATACATCTACATATGCATATACATGAACATATATGCACGTAATAGAATGTTCTTAGTGCATACAATATCTTGATATAGTTGTATGTATACATATGTGTCTGCAATGCATTTGTATGTGTGAGTGTGTATTTTTGTATATTCATTTTTTACATGTATCTTTTCAGTTATGCGTTTATGTATATATAGATATGTCCAATTTTTAATATCAATATAGTTATTTTATTTTTGTCTATTTTAATTGCCACATACTCTTATATCTCCACAATTTTTATTCACTATTTTGAATGTTTATATGTATATGTGGGTGTGTATGTGTGTTTATGCATTTTCCACATGTATTGCTAAAGCTAGAGCTCAAAAATCAACAATGCCCTATGAAAAATAGTGCAGATTGTGACTGTAAGCCACACAAAAACAACCAACAATGTCATATCGAGAAGAGCATGACTATTTTATTACTTTGCAACCATGGCCAGTAGACAAAATCCATACAACAATTAATGTTGGTGCCAACTGGCATTGAATTTCACTAGCCTTCTCTATCAACATGGAAATCATGTTCAATATTAACAATAAAAAAATCCACCACCTTTTTCCCTAACTAGAAGCCAAAAGTATGTCTATTTTTGTTGCATTTCATTTTTCTTTTCCTGTGTGTAGATATGTATGTATGTGAAATTAGATGTAGACAACATTCATATATACTCGTCCCCTTGTCATTTTTTTTCTAGGATAGTTGTTATTTGTTTAGTCCTCAAAAGGAATTCTTACAATAATATTCTTTATATTAAGCATAATAAGAAACATTGCTTGGCACATACAATGTGTTGAAAAGATTTTTGAAGTTAGGAAAATAGCATAAACTATTTTATTGCTTCAACTTTGGCTATATTATTCCATATTTGATTCACAATGCAATACCAGATGTTATAGAGTTTATGTTGTTGTCAGCAAGGAATTATTGACTGTTGGTCTATAGATTTGGCTATACTATTTCATTTTCTATAAGTTGTTGAAAAATAGAATTTTCTAGGTTGTTGAAAGCAATATTATTTTATTCAAGGTGTGAGTGTGTATGTCTGTATATCCATTTTCTAGATGTATCTTTGAGGTTATGTCATTAAATTATTGATATTTGAGCTATGTACGTTTCCTTTACATTTTTGTTTGCTAGCCATTTGGGAGCAGCCTATGTGCTACAAGGAAAATGGTTCCAGTTTTCAGATGTGTCAACATTGCCATGTTCTTTCCACTTTATATTCAACAAAAATATAATTTTGTTTGCCTCTTTCTACAACACCTTATTGAAAATGAAATAATATAGGGGCTAATGCAAGAAGTTGGGTCCACAAAAAGCTCAAAAAGTGGAAGTGTTTTTGCTGTTTTTCAGAAATTGTCACACTTGAACTGAAAATTTGAGGCACTTACACAATGAATCTTAAAAAAAGTCAGTAATATGAAAGTTTGAATTTTGAATCTAGTTTCCAAATATGTAATTTATTTGAATACCCAAATTGTAGAAATTAAATTTTGATAAGGATCTATAAAAATAACTTTTTAAAAGTCATTTTTTTACCATACCATGCACATGTCCGGACAACACTTTTTGACCCAAATAAAATTATTTTGCTAATTAATTTTGGGGAAAGCGAGCTAACAACATGAAGATTGATGAGGAATTTTTTTTGTAAGTTTTTGTTTAATATATATTTTTTTTATTAAATTTTGATTGGCCTTAATTGTTGTTTTTAAAAATCAACGTGTACGGACAGCATAATTTGACCTAAAATAAACAATTTTTGAAACTTTTTTTGTTCATTGTGTAGAGAATTGTCTGAGGATTCATGTCATATAATTTTTTTTACAAAAAACTTAACCAAAAAAAAGTGATTGAAAACATAAAAAGTCTAATATTTCAAGTTTAAGGACTGGTTTGTTTTGAAATTAATTAAAAAATAGAAAACATAATCCAATCTTAATAAAAATTATATATTTGAAAACTAAACGTCATGTTCTACAATGGGTTTTAATTTTATAGATTGATTCAGAAAAAAAATTCATCAGCCATATTGTCAAAGCTAAACATTCTTCTTCAATTTGCCTTACTTTTTTAGTTGCAGGTCAAAGGCTAAGGCTTAGATTGCCAAGCCTTTCCCGAGCCTAAAACCAAGGCTACATGTAGGTTGGAGATTCAAAATTTTAATAACGTGTATGCATTTTAAAAAACGCATATTCGTTCTTTATTTATTTGATTATTTAAAAAAATAATGCTTTTTAGAAACGCGTACGTGTTTTAAAAAGCATTATTTTCTAAATAAATGACTTGTACGTGTTATAATCGCATACGTATTATATAACACATATTCATTATATAACGCGTACGCGTTTTTTAGTGCGTATGCATTTTTTTAGGCTCGGGTGCCTAATGCATAATGCATACACGTTTTTTAAAAATGCATACACGTTTTATGCGAGATGTTTTTTTTTTCCGAAACTTCCTTTCTTCGTGGACCCAACTTCTTGCACTTACCCATAGCATATTCAATAGTCTCTTATCAAAAATGAAATAGTATACCCTAAGCGAGAGAGCAACAATCAACAATGCCCTATGGAATCAACACTGTTTGCATCTGCTATGACATACATACATATATGTGTAGAGGAGACATACATTGTCCATCACTCTAATCAATAGTGCCATTACGAAGACTTTGGTATTGCTTTCTGAAAGCAAGAAGAGGTGCATATGAAGCAAGCAGGAAGAGGTGCAAGAAGAGGTGCATATTGGAAAAACCCTTTCTAGAGTATTTCAAAAATAGTTTATGTTCTTTTCCATAGGCCATTGTTGATTTTTGTTCTCTAGCTTAGGGTATACTATTTCATTTATGTTGTTTGTGTAGATGCAATGGTTGGAAGGAAATATTATCTACTTTTTTGTTGGATTATTACTCTGAATTGTTGTGTTTTGTAGGTTTTTTCATCTAGGTCTCTATTGAAACCAATATAGTTGAAAAATAGTTTATGCTATTTTCCATAGGACATTCTTGATTTTTATTCTCTAGATTAGAGTATATTGTTTCATTTGTGGTCTCCATATAACTACAATGGTTGGAAGGCAATATTGTTTTTTTTTTGCCTTGGATTTACTATGAAATATTGTATTTTTGTGGGTTTTTTCATCTTGGTCACTGTTGAAACCAGTATAGCTTAATTTATGGTTCACATTTAGTGATGAAGGTTTTCAATGCATTTTTTAGTGTGATTTTTTTATTCTTGTTGCAATGTTTGTAAGCAACACTTTCCATTTAAAACCTCTAAAAACATAGCGAACATCTATGCAATTTTTGACAAGTCATTGTTGGGTGTGATTATGTGGCTTTACCTTCTATTAGAGTTGTGAGTGAGTAGGGAAATATTCTATGAATCTGCAAGTGCAATTATGTGTTGTGGATTTTTTGTGAAGGTGGTTATAGGTTATTTTCTGTTTTTTGCATGGCACGATGATTGAAAAATCAATCATTTTGTTTTGCAAATTTTGGTGCAGATTTTGTTTTTGTAAGGCTATATGTAGGTATTGCATGCCCTAGATAAATTTGTGAGAATCTACTGTGTAGATATATACACACAAAAATAATGTGTGGGAATGTAATGATATATAGTTTATGTTGATTTCCATAGGGCATTGTTGGTTTTCATGTGGTGTCGATCATTGCACGACAAACACTGATAAATAATGACATGTACAGATTTGGATGTATGTCATAAAAAATGTAGACATCGATACATTCTGACACATTGTTGGAATGATAAGCCATATTTTGAGTGTTATATCAAACATTGATGCCACCATCTTTGTAGAACTTCTTCCTTAAATAGCCTCAAAAATCTTTTCAACATATTGTATGTTGAAAAATGCTTCTTTTCCTATGTGCAGATATGTATGTATATGGAATTATATGTAGAACATTCATATATACTCGTCCCCCTATTTATTGTTTTGGTAGGATAGTTGGTATTTGGTTCATCCTAAAAATGAATTATTACAATAATAGGCTTTATATAAAGCATAATAAGAAACATTGCTTGCCACATACAATGTGCTGAAAAGATTTTCGAAGTTAGAAAAATAGCAAAAACTATTTTATCACTTCAACTTTGGCTATATTATATTTCATATTCAATTCACAATGCAATAGTAAATGTTATAGTGTTTATGTTTTCCACAATGCATTGTTGACTGTTGGTGTATAGGTTTTCCTATATTGTTTTCTTTCCAATAAGATGTTGAAAAATAGAATTTTCTAGGTTTCTATTGAAACTAATATTGTTTTATTTAAGGTGTGAGTGTGTATGTCTATATATACATTTTCTACGTGTCTCTTTGAGGTGATGCGTTTAACTTATTGATATTTGATATTTGATGTATTTATGTGTCCTTTACATTTTTTTTTCTAGCCATTTGGGAGTAGCCTAGGTTTTCAATGGGTCTCTTATTGTGACTTTTTGATTGTTGTATGGTTTCCATGCAACAAAAATGGTTGTAACTAACACCTTCCATTAAAAACCTTGGAAAACATAGTGAATGTCTGCATAATTTTAAACAAGGCATTGTTGGGTTTGGTTTTGTGGCTTTACCTTCTATGTGAGGTTTGAGTGAGGAGGGAAAGCTTCTGTGAAAGTGAAAGTGCAATTATCTATTGTGGATTTTTTGTGAATGTGGGTGGAGGTTATTTTTTTTGTGCATCGTGCGATTATTGCAAAAGAAATCATTTACTTTTGCAACTTTTGGTCTTGATTTTCTTTTGCAAGAACATATGTAGGCATTACATGCCCTAGATGCATTTGTAGGAATCTATTGTGCAAATATATATACACATAACAAGAATGTGTGGGAATGTAATGATATAGAGTTTATGTTGATTTCCATATGACAATGTTGGATTTCATGTGGTGTTGATTCTTGGAAGGCAAACACTTATGAACAATACCATGTGCAGATTTGGTTATATGTCATAGTAGATGTAGACAACATTGATACATCCTGATACATTGTTGGAATATTGTTGATGTCAACCAATGTTTAATTTCACTAGTCCTCTCCATCCATGTGGCAGTAAACCCACCACCTCATTCCTAGTGTCATATGCCACCTTCTTCCCAACCGTTGGAAGGCTTAAAAAGTGGGGAAGGCTGACAAATGTTTTGACCAATGTTCACACATACACCACCACCTTTTTCCTCAAACGACGTAAGTCTTAAAACCCGAGAAGGTTGAGGAAAATTCTAGCCAAAGCTCATACATATAGCCTATCAGCTAATTACCATTTTATTTCAAAAATGATAAATTTTAAAAACTATTGAATTGAAAATATTTCAGAAGATTAAAAACATGACAATTAAATCACACATATATACGCATTGTTGATTGTACTCAACAAATGACTATATTGTTTGATTTATGGTTCGCCTTGTGTGGTAATGGGTTTCAATGGGTTTGTTACTATAAGATTTTGATTGTTGTGTGCATGTTGTGTAGTGGAAATGGTTGTAACTAACACCTTCCATTTAAAACCTCAAGAAACATAGAAAATGTTTGTGCAATTTTCAACAAGGTATTGTTGGGTGTGGTTCTATGGATTTACCTTCTATCAGAGGTGTGAGTGAGAAGGGAAAGCTTTTTTGAACATGCAAGTGCAGTTATCTGTTGTGGAACTTCTGTGAAGGTGGTTGGAGATTTTTTATGTGTTTTGCATGGCATGATGATTGTAAAAGAAATCATTTTGTTTTACAAGAACATATGTAGGAATTGCATGTCCTGGATGCATTTGTGGGAATGTAATGATATATATCTTATGTTGATTTCTATAGGGAATTGTTGGTTTTCATGTGGTGTCGATGATTGCAAGGAAAACAATATTGAGCAATACCATTTGTGGATCTAGATGTATGTTATAGTAGATGCAAACAACATTGATACATTCTGACACATTGGTGGAATGATAATTTGTATTTTGAGTGTTATATCAAACATCGATGAGAGTTCTCTATAGAATCTCTTCCTTAAATAACCCCAAAAATATTTTCAACACATTGTACGTGGTAAAATGATTAAATTTTCATGTGTGCAGATATGCATGTATGTGAAATTAGATGTAGACAACATTCATATATACTCATCTCCTTGTTTATTATTTTGCTAGGATAGTTGTTATTTTTTTCGTGCTCAAAAGGAATTCTTACAATAATAGGATTTATATTAAGCATAGTAAGAAACATTGCTTGCCACATACAATGTGTGGAAAATCTTTTTGAAGTTAGGGAAGTAGCATAAACTATTTTATCATTTCAGCTTTGGCTATATTATTTCATATTTGATTCGCAATGCAATAGTAAATGTTGTAGAGTTTATATTAATGTCCACAAGGCATTGTTGATTTTTGGTCTATAGGTTTGGCTATATTTTTTCCTTTCCTATAAGATGCTATTGGAAAATAAAGTTCGCTAGGGTGCTGCTGAAACTAATATTGTTCTATTTAAGGTGTGAGTTTGTATGTTTGTATATGCTTTTTCTACATGTATCTTTGAGGTGATGCATTTAACTTTTTGATATTTTAGATATTTATCTGTCCTTTACCTTTTTGTTTTCTATCCATTTGGGAGCAGCGTAGGTTTTCAATGGGTTTGTTATTATGAGTTTTTGATGGGTGTATCATTTTTGTGTAGTGGGAATGGTTGTAAGTAATAGATTCCATTTAAAACCTTGAGAGAATATAGCGAATATCTATGCACTTTTCAACATGGTATTGTTGGGCGTTGTTCTGTGGCTTTACCTTCTATTAGAGGTGTGAGTGAGGACGAAAAGCTTCTATGAGAGTGCAAGTGCAATTATCTATTATGGAATTTATCTAAAGATGGTTGGAGGTTATTTTATATTTTTTGCATGGAACAATGATTGCAAAAGAAATCATTTTGTTTAAAAAAAATTGGCATAGATTTTATTTTGAAAGAATATATATAGGGGCTGCATGCCCTAGATGCATTTGTAGGAATCTATTCTGCAAATATATACCATCCAAAATGATCACCACAAAAAGGTGAACAATAAATCAAACAATATTGGTTTCAACAAACAATATAGTCCTTTGTAGAGTACAATAAACAATGCATATATATGTGCATCTAACTTTTGATATATATATATATATATATCTATTAGTAGATTTTCTTTTTGTAGCTGTATATATATATATTGCATCCATCGGATGCATATGTAGGAATCGATTGCTTGGAAATATATATACACAAAAAGTATATCTTTCTTTTGTTGTTTTTTATTTCTCTTTCGTTGTATACATCTATATCTATCTAGAATTAGATGTAGACAACATTCATATATATTGCTCCTCATGTTTATTATTTGGGGAATTTAAAGTTAAATAAACCTTTTTAGTTATTATTTCTTTTAGCCTCAAAAAGGAGTTGTTAGAATGATAGGTTGTACAGTAACTGCAATAAGGAACATTGATTTCACCATTAATTAGAGTGGTGGATGATGTATGTTCTTGCTCCGGGGTTTCATCAAAGCACATGAGGCTCCATGACCCAATATGGTAGGGTGGAGAGAAGGCCTCATTTTTTTGTTTTTCATCTTATTTTCCCTATGTGCAGATATGTATCTATGTGAAAATTAGATACATACAATATTTATTTGCACAACAACCTCTATATTAAGTGCAATTAAAAACATCGATACCACCATTGATTACAGTGGTGGGAAATGTATGATGGTATGCTACTATAATCAATAGTGAGACCAATATTTCATCTCACACTTAATATATAGCCTGCCATTCTAAGAAATTATTATTAAGGCCTAGAAAAATAAGAACTATCCTTAAAGATAGACAAAAACAACCAACAATGCCTTATCAAGAAGAACATGAACTATTTTATTACTTTGCAACCATCACCACTACACAAAAACCATAAATCAAATAATTTATTCAAGGCCACATAATAACAATCAACAAAGACTATATGGAAAATAGAATAAACTGTTTTACTACTTCAACAAGTAATCAATGCAAGGTTTGAAAAATTGTAATGCAACATATAAACCAATAAGAGAAATAGGTATGTACCTTTGAGTCATTTTATTATGGAATAATTGAATTATGGACATATTATTACAAGTAAAACTAATAATATCATCTTGATTGAACCTCAAAGTCTTTATTGTGAAATTCCATGACTAAATATTTGACTCTCAACACCTTTTTATGGTAATTAACTATCATATGAACCATAAGTGGAATTCATGTTAATGCGAATTATATATTAAACAAAACATTATTTAGAATGAAAAAAAAAACATTCATATTTATAATATAGCCTTTTCAACAAGACCCTATAAAAAATGAAACAATATCAAACAATATTTGTATTTTTGTTTCAACAGTGACCTAGATACAAAACCCACAAAACACAAAAATTCATAGTAAAAGAACCATGCAAAACTATACAAACAAAACATGGACCATAAATGGAATAATATTGGTTTTAACAAACAATATAGTCTCCTCTCAATATCAGGCTATCAAAAATTAAAGTAATATAGCCTTGTCAACAATACCTTATCAAAAATGAGACAATGTAGCCTAAGCTAGAGAACAATAATGAACAATGGCTTATGGAAATCCACATAAATTATATTATGCTAGCTTACAATCCCATGAAAAATAGTAGTCTTTTCTCAACAGCACCTTATCAAAAGTTGAAACAATATAGCCTTTTCAACAGGACCCTATCAAAAATGAAACAATATCAAACTATATTCATTTCAATAGTGACCCAGATGGAGAAACCCACAAAACAAAAAAACTCACAATGACAAACCCATGCAAAACCATAGCCACAAAATATGAAACATAAACTAGACAATATTGCTTTTAACAAACAATATAGTCTTTTATCGACAATACCTTATTGAAAATTGGAACAATATAGCCTTTTCAACAACACCTTATCAAAAATAAGACAATATAGTCCAAGATAGACAAAAAAAATTGACAAAAACTATATAACATTAAAAAATTATTGTGTTGCAACCACAACCACAAAACATAAGCCATAAATTAAACTATATTGGGTTAAACAGTGACCCAAATGGAAATACTTAGAAAACATAAAAATTCACAGTGCTAGAGAACAAAAATGTTTTGTTGCAACCATAGCCACAAAATGGATGCCATAAATTATATAATATTGGTTTCAACAGTGACCCAAATGGAAAAACCCACAAAACACAAAAATCACAATAACAAACCCATCCAAAAATATACTCTTTTCTCAATAGTACCTTATCGAAAATAGAAACAATATAGCCTTTCCAACAACACCTTATCAAAAATCAAATAATATAACCTAAGCTAGAGAATAGTAATCAACAATGCCTAATGGAAATCAACATAAATGGTATAACATTAACTATTTTATTCAGTTGCAACCATAACCACAAAACAAAAGCTATAAATAAAACAATATTGGTTGCAACAACGACCTAGATAAAGAAACCCACAAAGCACAAAAATTCACAGTGATAAACCCATTAGAAACCACATATATCAAAAATTGAAACAATATAGCCTTTTCAACAACACCTTATCGAAAATGAAATAATATAGCCTAAGCTAGAGAACAATAATCAACAATGCCTAATGGAAATGAACATAAACTCTATAAAATTAACTATTTTATTATGTTGCAACCATAACCACAAAACAAAAGCCATAAATAATAAAAAATATTCTCTTTTCTCAATAGTACCTTATTGAAAACTGAAAAATATAGCCTTTTCAATAGCACCTTATCGAAAATTAAACAATATATCCTAAGCTAGAGAACAAAAATCAACAATGCCTAATGGAAATCAACATAAACTATATAATATTAAGTATTTTATTTCATTGCAACCATAACCACAAAACATAAGCCATAAATCAAACAGTATTGGTTTCAACAGTGACTCAAATGGAAAAACCCACAAAGCACAAAAATTCACAATGACAAACCCATGCAAAACCACATACAATATCAGAAATTGAAACAATATAGCCTTTTCAACAACACCTTATTGAAAATCAAACAATATAGCCTAAGCTAGAGAACAATAATCAATAGTGCCTAATGGAAATGAACATAAACTGTATAACATTAACTATTTTATTCTGTTGCAACCATAACCACAAAACAAAAGATATAAATCAAACAATATTGGTTCCAACAATGACCTAGATGAAAAAACACACAAAGTACAAAAGTTCACAATGACAAACCCATGCAAAACCACATACAATATAATATTTTCTCAACAACACGTTATCAAAAATCAAACAATATAGCCTACTTGCCAAAGAATGATAATCAACAATGCCTAATGGGAATCAACATAAATTGTATAATATTACCTATTTTATTATGTTGCAACCATAACCACAAAACAAAAGCCTTAAATAAAACAATATTGGTTTCAACAACAACCGAGATGGAGAAACCCACAAAACACAAAAATTCACAATGAAAAACCCATACAAAACCATAGCCACAAAAACTGACCCATAAATGAAACAATATTCATTTTTATAAATAATATAGTTTTTTCTCAACATCACCTAACCCAAATTTAAAACAATCAATGGTAACTTATAAAAAATGAAACAATATAGTCTTCCACAAACCTCAAACTAGAAATAAAACAATTTCACAAAGGATTTTTTTAATATGCACCTCTTTCTGCTAGCTTCCTCTGGAACGCCTACAAAAAATGAGCAAAAATATATCATAGGAGACAATTTTGGTTTGCTTTTGCAACCATCCCCCCATGCAAAAAACACAAAATAACCTCCAACCACCTTCACTGAAGCTGGAGAATGCTTAATCAAACTTGCACCTTCACAAAAGCTTACCCTCCTCACTCACAACTCTAATAATAGGTATGCACATAGAAATGAGACCCAACAACGTCTTATCGAAAGTTGCACAAACATTCGCTATGTTTCCCAAGGTTTTAAACCACATGTTTTATTACAACTATCACTAGTACACACAAACCATACAACAATTAATGTTGATGCCAACCAACATTTAATTTTGTCGGCCTTCTCTATCCAAGTGGCAGTAAATCTGTCATCTCCTTCCCAACGCCATTTTCCACCTTTTACCCGACCTCCGAAAGGCTTAAAAAGCAAGAAGGTTGAAAACAATTCTGACCAGAGTTCACACATATGAAATATTAAGTAAAATAAAAAATAAAAAATAAAACACATATCGCCACCTTTTTCCGAACTGTTGAAAGGCTTAAAAACTTAGAAGGCTGATGAAAATTTTGACCTAGTTTCACACAAATAGCCTATCAACTAGTTAGATCGTGTAACTTTTATTTAGAGGGAAGTGTTTTTTTTTCCTTTAAACTATATAAATTATAGGACCTAGCATTTTCTCCTAATATTATTAGGGTATATGCTTTCAATTAATAATCAATAATTTTATTTTTTTTAATTATATACAAATGATATAATATCACCATCATTTTTTTAAAATACCATTGAAGTAATGCCCCACCACATAACCCTAAAGGAAGTTTCAATTCACTACAAAAGCGTACAATTTTTTTTTATCAAAAGTGTAATTAACATATATGTTCACCAACAATTGACAAAAACCTCTAGGACTACGTAACCGAGATTATTTAACCCCACACATACATTAATATACATCCATAGCATTTAATGACAATAAGAAGCAAGTATTTAAACAACATAAAGATACAACATAACATATAGAGATATACAACCAGATCCCATAAACATTAACTTAATCAAAAGGTTACATCACTCATTCCCAGAATGAGGCAATATTATAATGTGTTACAATATACATAAATCCATCTCGTAAACATATGAGGGGTAAAATAATATGATTCAAATTGAAATAAATACATTGGTTGAATTATAAACAGGAACCGCGAGCTCTCCAACTAGATACCTCGCCACCAACTACTGAAGATCAAAGGGGGACCCAATGGTGTATGATGCATGTTCCACCCAACCAAGTGGTACCCGAAGGCCCAACCCCCATGCTAGGAGATAGTAAAAACACAACATGGACGAATTCTACAACCATTAACCATAGGCTCTCATACTGACTCATACTGACACAACCAATCAATTGAACTATACAAGTCCAAATTTAACATGGTTACATTGCTTCCAAACATAAAATAGATCAAGTATGTTAAGAACACCCTACATATAAAAACAAATAACAACTATTGTCCTAGATAGAGTGTCAATGCACAACTCATCATGAGATATCCTCTGTGAATCTTCATAGGCTCTGGTAATCCTGGTGACCTCAACCGAATCCTGACCCCCATTCTCACTCATGCGGAATCAAATACCTCTTGTAAGGACAAGATAGATGAACTTTCCATTCCAGGCCTTCCCACTCATCCCAAGCCTAAACGAGCACTTGTGTCTATGGGTGAGGCTAAATTATCTTGATTAGTGTGTAATACTACCTAATCTTCTAAGTACATTAATTTAGTTATCACTTAATTAAACCACCTCCGAAGGTTACCCAGTTTACCTCTTTGGGCTCAAGTGCCTAATAGAATCCACTCTTCTACTAGACAACATACCATACAAAACTAGTCACCAAGGGAATCCCAAGTGCATACAAGCTAGACAAAACAACCACTCCAACTCTAAGAAGCAACATATAATGAAACTCACTCCAATCTCTTGGAGGCAACAAGACACCATGCATTACCCAGGGGAAAACAACTGGTTGACATAAAAAATTGACAACCTCGATCCTGTAGATCCCTCTAGAAGACTTACGTATTAAAGACACAATTAACCCAACTCCACAATCACGAACATCGAGGAAATAATCATCTAAGGCAATAGAAAGGAAATAATCTACTTTTGGATATGCTAAATCTATTTCCCTTTTAAATACATTTCATAGTAAAAATAACAATTGCACTTTCAAAATAGTTAAAATAACTAATTAATTGCCTTTCTAATTATAGAGAAGGGAAATACTAGTTTTAATAAATAAATCAAATTCATTGATTACTTTTAAAAACAACATAAATCTTTCTGCAATATAACCAAATTGATTTCCCCCAATTATACCTAAATATGCACCCATTTTAAAATCAAATTATTTAAAATATATAAATATATATTTAATATATATACATAATTATATTTGATTATATAATTATATATACCCTTATGATATATATTCATTAAATATATATGTAATGTTTAACAAACCACAAATAAAACATATATATACATATATATATCCACTATATATATACAATGAATATATATTTAAAATATATATATTTTATATTAATTAAATTTATTGAATAATGCAATACGCAATTATCAAATAAACAGACGAGTTTTATTTTCATCCTTTAAAAAAAATTCGAATGCATTAAAGGTTGGGGTGCCAGCTGTACTAAGTACAGACTGGCCACCCACTGTACCTTGGGGGTTGCGTTGCCATGGGACAACACGTCCCCCACTGTGGTGGGTGCGCTACCTCATGGCAGTCGCACCCCCGACTTGTTCCTGGGCGGTGGGGGCTTAACCTTCCACCACCATAAAAACAACAAAAGAAACTTATACCAATATCTCTATTTCGATTTTTTTTTTTTAAACATGACAATTTCGTCTACAGTGATGGAAATAAAATTCGTGAATGGCGATTTCGTAATTTTAAATAAAATAAAAAATTTATATATATATATATATATATATATATATATATATATATATTATATATGTATGTATGTATATATACATATATATGTATATATAATATATATATAAAAAGAATTTCAACATAACAGGTAAATTGGAGAAATTTTTCAAAACATTCACCTACAGGTGAAATTATAAAATATCCACAAGATACCCAAATTTACAGAGGATCATAAATTTTTAAATGGCTTTCTCAAATATAAACACATGAAAGGAATCTACTAATTTCTTTCAAAGGTTTTTAATCAATTCCTAATATCTTATGGGTTTCTCCACTACAAAATATACAGAGGTTTCACAATTTCCTTTTTACTGCAAAGGTTTAATTTTCTAAAAATCTAAATTTGTTTTCCTCTAGATTTGTTTCACAGTTTAAATCTAATAAATTTCTCAAATATCACAATTCATATTCTTTGGTTTTTACTATAACTAAATTTCTTCACGGTAATAACAAAAGCTTTAAATTTCCTTAATAGATCTAGCACAACATTTAACTGCAACAATACAATTTCAATATAGGTTTCTAAACAAATCTAAATTCACAAGAAAAGAACCTGTATCAAGAAGCTTCTGAAGAATTGAAGTTTTGATGCTGAGCCTCTTCCAAAGCTTTCAGAACTTCCTCCTAGCAACACAATATTTCCATAACCAAATTATGTATCCAAATTCAAAAGAAACATCTATAATCTTCTATTCTTTTTCAATTTTCCATTCCTCTCCAAAAATATTTTCCTCCAAAAATATCCTCACACTCCCGTGAAGAAGCTTTCCTCTTCTTTAACCAAAAATCCCAAATTTTCTCAGTGAATACATTTTCAACAACTTCATTAATTTTAACTATAACATGCTCGCAATTAACATATATCTTTTAACAACCAAATTTAATTTCACAAAATAATTTAATAACTTCAAATTCAAATTTAATTCAAAATTGAATTTAATTCCCTTTTAACAACTTTATTAATAAATCATTTAATTAATCAACTTTAATTACTTAATAAATAAATTTAACCACATGGATTAAATTAAATTTACTAAATAAATTAAATTTAATTAATTAATTTAAATACAAAGCTTCTATCAAAAAGTCTAAAATTAATCAAATAAAAACCAACATTATTTAATGCATAATTTTAACATTTATTTTCATAATCCAGAACCCTTCAGTATTGAAAAATATCCTCACACTCTCGTGAAGAAGCTTTCCTCTTCTTTAACCAAAAATCCCAAATTTTCTTCGTGAATAAATTTTCAACAACTTCTTCATTAATTTTAACTATAACATGCTCACAATTAACAAGTATCTTTTAACAACCAAATTTAATTTCACAAAATAATTTAATAATTTCAAATTCAAATTTAATTCAAAATTGAATTTAATTCCCTTTTAACAACTTTATTAATAAATCATTTAATTAATCAACTTTAATTACTTAATAAATAAATTTAACCCCATGGATTAAATTTAATTTACTAAATAAATTTAATTTAATTAATTAATTTAAATACAAAGCTTCTATCAAAATGTCTAAAATTAATCAAATAAAAACCAACATTATTTAATGCATAATTTTAACATTTATTTTCATAATCCAGAACCCTTCAATATTGAATAATATTAAAACAAGGCAACCAATGACACAACAAACATGACTAATGACACACTATGGCTAGGGTGTAGACTTGACACATGTTACATAGATACTATCTCTTGTTCAACTTAATCGTTGGATTGACACACTCAAACCTGTGAAACCAGGTGGAGTCGATGTCATGTACTTGCAAACCTATAAAGAGATAACAAAGATCATATATATATAAACAGCATAAAATGCACATTGTGAAGAGGAAATCACAGAATCACAAGGTGCTCACAAGCGAGTGATGCGATCCCATCCCCTTCACCAATACACTCATCAAAACTAACCATTCATAATACTCAAATATCTATTGTACAATTAACATGTTAAAGCAACAAGTATTTTAGTCCAATTAAAGCATATCAAATAAAGCATCAGATAAGATACACCACATCACACAAATAGTCTGTCGCTCTATAAATAGTGATCAAATAACACACATGATAAAGTATGCAAAGTATCACAGTAACTGAAACTAAAACAAAGCAAGGAATGTTGTCTGAATAGGAAGCTAAAATGGAGGGGTATTACATCCTCCCCTCCTAGGGTTAGGCTTACTCCTGGAAGCCTGAAAAAAAGTAGGGATATAATTCCCTCATCCTAGCTGCATCTTACTAGGTGGATGAAGCATCATCCCTAGGATCCCACTGGACCCTAACCTAATCAATATCTCGCCCCCAAAGAGCGAGAATTTTGCACTAGGATATGGCCACGGGCTCCAAAGCAAGCTGCCCGTCCTCTACCTGTAGATAATTCCAATCAAGGATGTGAGAAATATCTGGATGGTATGGCCAAAGAACTAAAATGTGAAAAGCATCATGAATACGTGCAAGACTGGGTGGAAATGCAAGCCGGTAAGCAACTAGACCAATCTTCTCGACTATCTCAAAAGGTCCAACAAAGAAAGGCACCAACTTATAACCCTTTCCATAATGGATTGGACTCTTTTGCGGATGCACCTGCAAGAACACTCTATTACCAACATAAAACTATCGATCCACTCTATGTGCATCTACATACTTCTTCTACCTATCCTAAGCTACTACCAAATGCTCTCTAATCCAAACCACCTATTGCTCCATGTCCTACAACATCTCTAGACCCAATAATATTCTATCCTCTAGTCGATCCCATCTCAAGGGGGTACGAAATGGATGCCCATATAAAGCCTAAAATGGAGGCATGCCAACAGAACTCTGGAAATTGTTATTGTAAGCAAACTCTACCAAACAGAGATAGTCTTCCCATCACATCTAATGGTCCATTACATACATACACAACATGTCTTCAAGGATCTGATTGACACTCTCAATCTGTCTATTTGTCTATGGGTGATATGCTAAAATAAAGTTCAACTATGTCCCCATCACATGTTGTAAGGAAGTCCAAAGAGCTAAGGTAAACATTGGATCCCGGTTAGAAATAATTAGATGTGGAATACTGTGCAGCCTCACTATGTCCTCCATGAACACTCTAGCTACACATGACACATTATAGGAAGGGAAAATAGGTGAGAAGTGTGCTACCTTTTTCAACCTATCAACTGTCATCATAATCGCATCATACCATCATGAGGAGTTGGGTAAACCAATAGTGAAGTCCAATGAGATCATATCCCCTTTCTATTCTGGCACTAGATGTAGCTATAGAAGCCCTGCTAGATGCTGTTGTTCAGCCTTCACCCGCTGACACTCTAGACATCTCACCACATAATCTGCAATATCAAGCTTCATCCCTGGCTAGAAATACAACTGACATAGATATGTGTGCATCTTATTTACCCCTGGATGCGCTGGATAGGGTGCACAATGTGCCTCAATCAAAAATACAGTGCGAAGATCACTTGCTGAAGGAACATAAATGCATTCTGTATGTCTTAGTAAACCATCTGCATGTAGTGAATATCTTGAGAACCTGACCTCTAGAGGTCTGCTTGCCTCAATCTCTTAACTAACATCCTGATACCAACTGTTTGTTGGAAGAGTAGTAAGAATTTGACTCTATGGATCCACTACAAGAGTCAACTCGGATGTCTCATGCCTACGTCTACTGAGTGAATTAGCTACAACATTCTCCTTTCCCTGAATATACATCACTTCGAAGTCATATTCACAGAGAAACTCTATCTAATGCCTTTTCCTAGCGTTAAGGTTTGGCTATGTGAAAATATACTGAAGGCTCCTATGATCACTATGCAGCTCAAATTTGTGCCCAAGAAGAAAATTTCTTCATCTAGTCAAAGCATGGACAACTACCCCTAACTCAAGATCATGTGTAGGGTAATTCAGTTCATGATCCTTGAGCTTTTGTGACTCATATGCTCTAACATGACCCTCCTGCATCAACACTGCTCCTAACGCCTCTAAGGATGCGTTTGTACAAACTACAAAATCCCTTGTCGGATCAAGTATCGCCAGTATTGGTGCACTGGTCAGCTTCTCCTTAGGAGTCTAAAATGCCATCCCGCACTGCTCTAACAACACAAACCTCTTCCCTTTCCTCTGAAGGGAGGTGATACGATGTCCTATCCTTGAGAAGCTTTGTACAAACCTCCTATAATATCCTGCAAGCCCCATAAATCTATGAATCTCTACCACATTCATGGATGTAGGCCAATCTAAGATTTCTTGGATCTTTGAAGGATCCATCAATATACCTTCCCTTGAGATCACATGACCAAGATACTTGATCTTAGTCTTGAAGAATTCACATTTTGACAAGTTAGCATAAAGTTGATTATCTCGTAAACACTGTAATACCTATCGCAAATGCTCCTCATGTTGTTCCACTATCGTGGAGTATATCAAAATGTCATCTAGGAACACAAGGAAAAATATTTATGAGTATGTGTGGAATACTCCATTCATCAGACTCATGAACATAGAAGGCACATTCATCAACCTGAATGGCACTACTGTGAACTCGTAGTGACCATATCGTGTCTGAAACACCGTCTTATTTATATCTAAGTCAAAAATATGGAGCTGATGATAACCCAACTTAAGGTCAATCTTTGAAAAGATTATAGCATCCTTTACCTAGTCAAACAAGTCATCAATCCTAGGAAGTAGATACCAATTCTTGATAGTCACTTTGTTCAACTATCGGTAATCAATGCATAACCGAAGTGAACCATCCTTCTTCTTTATGAAGATAATTGGTGCTCCCCATGGAGAAACACTAGGGAAAATGAAGCCCTTTTCTAAAAACTCCTCAAGCTACAAGCAAAGCTCTTTCAACTCCTGAGTGGTCATATGGTAAGGTGCTTGTGAAATGGGCTCTGATCTAGGTACTAGGTCTATCTTGAAATATATATCTCTCCACTGTGGAATCCCTAGAATATCATCTAGAAATAAATCTCAGTACTCTAGAAGAATGGGTGACTATTGAGAGAGACTTTCTCCTCTCCATCTCCTAATCCCAAATCCTCCACTGTGACAGTGAAAAATTGACATCCCTATCATAGACATCTTCTCAACTACATAGCTGAGATAATCCTCAAGGATATCGGCCTCTGAACCCCCTCTATAACCACCTCACTACCAGATGCATCAATGCACCAAATCAACTTATGTCGACAATCTATGACTGCTCGATGAGCCTCTAACCAATCCATACCTATGACAATGTCATATGAACCCAATGGTATAACTCAGAGATCCAATGTAGTAAGGAGAGGTCCAAACTCCAATCTACACTCAGGTACTAAAGAATGTGATGGGACTTTCACACCCGAGGCTAACTCAACCTACCACCTATCAGCTTGCCTTACGGCCCCCAGTCTGCAATGTGACTGTACGGAAGAAGAAATGAAGGAGTTTGATACTCCAGAATCAAATAGAATGGTAACTGGGTTACCCAATAACATACCATAAGTCTCGATGACAATACCCTGATGCTCTGCGTGGTAGTTATCAACCATTGCAAATACATGATGGCCTCTACCCACATCCCCCAATGTCAGCTCAAATGTCACTAGTCTCTGTGTGAATCCAGATGTGCCCTTGTTAGGACACATTCTAGCAATATGACCCTGCTAGCCACATGTGAAACAACTAGTACCTCTACCATAACCCCTGCCTCTAGCTGGTGCACTAGACTATTACATACTCCCTCTAAAAGTGGATTGAAAGCTCTGAGCAGGTTGCTCAAAATTGAAATGCTTCATGCGCCTCCAATTCCTATCACCCCGTCTCTGCTGGAAACCTTTATGTTTCCCCTAAGATACCTATTGTTGAGCGATTTGTGCTAGTCCCTGTTGTGTCTTAGGAGGCACAACTCCCTAAGTCTATCCCCCTCGAGCACTAGTCCCAGCTCTTGAACCACTGCCAATATGTACATCAGTATGGCCTCCCAATGGCATGGTAAAGTTCTCCTCCACAAGTCGTGCCTTCTCCACAACTGTCTCCATAGATTTAGGTTCAAAGACCCTCACACCACCACTAATACAAGCATTCAAGCCCCTGACAAAGTGTTGAACGAGCATCCCCTCGTCATCACCTATTCCTATGAATTGTTTAGGTTCATAGAAACATCTCTCGTATTGGTCTACGATCATGGCTAGCTGTCGTAAGGCGTGGAACTCATCGCCTCTACGTTGATGCCAATGGTTAGAAAGGAAGCGAGCTCTGAACCACTCAAGAAATATCTCCCAGGACACTATATTAATATCAATGTGGAGCTCATGCTCCTCCAGCCTCCACCATGTGGATGTAAACCCCCATAGGTGCATGATAGCACATTGTGCTTTAGTACTACTATCATATAGGTGCATAGTAAAGCACTGATCGAGACCTATTAGCCAAGTCTCATCCTCTAATCCGCTACCTACTCCATCAAACCATGGTGGTCATTCTTAGAGTAAGTCTCTCATATATGAAGAGGCTAATGTCTCTGACTGTGATGGAACTGCCCTCACACCAGGATTACCCTATGCATCTACCTGTCTCAGACCAAGGAGTGCTAATGCCTCCTCAAAATCTCTATGTGTGGCCTTGATCCCTGAAGGATCCCGTTGTCTATCACTGCCGCCTAGCCCATTTTATGATTCCTGTTGCACCTCTTGATCTAGAATTTGTGTAACATGAGGAGGAGAGTCATGTTGACTCCCATCGCGACTGCCTACCCGACCATGTCCTTGTCCTCTACCTTGTCTACGTCTGGGAGGCATAATCCTACACAGTCACATAAAGGTATTAGAAAAGGTAACACTTGAAAACCTACACAACTAAGCTTAATGGGTACATCATAATTCTAGAGCACACACTATTTAAACCTAGGCTCTGATACCATGTGTAATGCCCCACCATGTAACCCTAAAGGAAGTTGCAATTCACTACAAAAGCGTAAATTTTTTTTATTAAAAGTGTAATTAACATATATGTTCACCAACAATTGACAACAACCTCTAAGACTATGTAACCAAGATTACTTAAACCCACACATACATCAATATACATCCATAGTATTTAATGACAATAAGAAACGAGTATTTAAACAATGTAAAGATACAACATAACATATAGAGATATACAACCAAATTCCATAAACATTAACTTAATCAAAAGGTTACATCACTCATTCCCAAAATGAGGCAATATTACAATGTGTTACAATATACATAAATCCACCTTGTAAACATATGAGGGGTAAAATAATATGATTCAAATTGAAATAAATACATTGCTTGAATTATAAAAAAGAACCGCAAGCTCTCCAACTGGATACCTCGCCACCAAGTACTGAAGATCAAAGGGGGACCCAACGGTGTATGGTGCATGTTCCACCCAACCAAGTGGTACCCGAAGGCCCACCCCCCATGCTAGGAGATAGTAAAAACATAACATGGACAAATTCTACAACCACTAACCACATGCTAACTCATACTGACTCTTACTGAAACAACCAATCAAATGAACTATACAAGTCCAACTTTAACATGGTTACATTGCTTCCAAACATAAAATAGATCAAGTATGTTAAGAACACCATACATATAAAAACAAATAACAAATGTTTTCCTAGACAAAGTGTCATCACATAGCTCGTCATGAGATCTCCTTTGGGAATCTTTATAGGCTCCGGTAATCCTGGTGACCTCAACCAAATCTTGGCCCCCATAATGACTCATGTGGAATCAAATACCTCTCGTGAGGACAAGATAGATGACATTTCCATTCTAGGCATTCCCACTTATCCCAAGCCTAAATGAGCACTTGTGTCTATGAGTGAGGCTAAATTATCTCGATTAGTGTGTAATACTACCTAATATTCTAAGTACATTAATTTACTTATCACTTAATTAAACCACCTCCGAAGGTTACCCAGTTTACCTCTTTGGGCTCAAGTGCCTAATAGAATCCACTCTTCTACTAGACAACATACCATACAAAACTAGTCACCAAGGGAATCCCAAGTGCATAAAAACTAGATAAAACAACCACTCCAACTCTAGGAGGCAACATATAATGAAACTCACTCCAATCACTTGGAGGTGACAAGACACCATGCACTACTCAAGGGAAAAAAATTAGTTGACATAAGAAATCGACAACCCCCATTCTCTAGATCCCTCTGGAAGACTTACATATTAAAGACACAATTAACCCATCTCCCCAATCATGAACACTGGGGAAATAATCATCTAAGGCAACAGTTAGGAAATAATCTACTTTTGGATATGCTAAATCCATTTCTCTTTTAAATCCATTTCACAGTAAAAAATAACAATTGCCCTTTCAAAATAGTTGAAATAACTAATTAATTGCCTTTCTAATTATACAGAAGGGAAATACTAGTTTTACTAAATAAATCAAATTCATTGATTACTTTTAAAAACAACATAAATCTTCCTACAATATAACCAAATTGATTTCCCCCAATTATACCTAAATATGTGCCCATTTTAAAATAAAACTATTTAAAATATATAAATATATATTTAATATATATACATAAAATATATACATAATTATATTTGAATATATAATTATATATACACCCTTATGATATATATTCATTATATATATATTTAATGTTTAACAAACCACAAATAAAACATATATATATATACATATATATATCCACTATATATATACAATGTATATATATTTATAATATATATTTTATATTAATTAAATTTATTGAATCATGTAATACACAATTATCAAATAAAATGGACGAGTTTTCTTTGCATCCTTTTTAAAAAAAACTGAATGCATTAAAGGTTGGGGGCGCCGGTTGTACTAAGTATAGACCAACCACCCACTATACCTTGGGGGTTGCGCTGCCTCATGGCAGTCGCACCCCCCACTTGTACATGGGCGATGGGAGCTTAACCTCCCACCACCACAAAAAAAAGAAAAGAAACTTATACCAATATCTTTATTTTGATTTTTTTTTTTAAACATGGGAATTTCGTCTACAATGACAGAAATAAAATTCGCATACAACGATTTCATAATTTAGAAAAAACTAAAACATTTATATGTATATTATATATATGTATGCATATATATATACATATATATGAACAATATATATATATATATAAATTTGAACATAATAGGTAAATTGGAGGAATTTTTCAAAACATTCACCTACAGGTGAAATTATAAAATTTCTAGAAGATACCCAAATTTACAAAGGATCTTACAATAAATTTTTAAATGGCTTTCTCAAATCTAAACACATGAAAGGAATCTACTAATTTATTTCAGATTTTTTTATACAATTTCTAATATCTTCTCGGTTTCTCCACCGCAAACTATATAGAGGTTTAATTTTCTAAAAATCTAAATTTGTTTTCCTCTAGATTTGTTTCACAGTTTAAATCTAATAAATTTCTCAAATATCACAATTCATATTCTTTGGTTTTTACTGTAACTAATATTTTCTAAATTTCTACACGGCAATAACAAAAGCTTTAAATTTCCTTAATAGATCTAGCACAACATTTAACTGCAACAATACAATTTCAATACAGGTTTCTAAATAAATCTAAATTCACAAGAAAAGAAACTGTATCAAGAAGCTTCTGAAGAATTGAAGTTTTGATGCCGAGCCTCTTCCAAATCTTTCACAGCTTCCTTCCCAACAACACAATATTTCCAGAACCAAATTATGTATCCAAATTCATAGCAACAATACTAAAACAATTCTTTTAAATATCCTACAGCCAAGAAACCTCTACAATCTTCTGTGCTTTTTAAATTTTCCATTCCTCCCCAAAAATATATTCCTCCAAAAATATCCTCGCACTCCTGTGAAGAAGCTTTCCTCTTCTTTAACCAAAAATCCTTAATTTTCTTTGTGAATAAATTTTCAACAACTTCTTCATTAATTTTAACTATAACATGCTAGCAATTAACAAATATCTTTTAACAACCAAATTTAATTTCACAAAATAATTTAATAATTTAAAATTCAAATTTAATTCCAAATTGAATTTAATTCCCTTTTAACAACTTTATTAATAAATCATTTAATTAATCAACTTTAATTACTTAATAAATAAATTTAACCCCATGGATTAAATTTAATTTACTAAATAAATTTAATTTAATTAATTAATTTACATACAAAGCTTGTATCATAATGTCTAAAATAAATTAAATAAAAACCAACATTATTTAATGCATAATTTTGACATTTATTTTCATAATCTAGAACCCTTCAGAATTGAATAATATTAAAAGAAGGCAACCAATGACACAACAAACACAACTGATGACACACTATGGCTAGGGTGTAGACCTGACACATGTTACATAGCTACTATCTCTCTTTCAACTTAACCTTTGGATCGACATGCTCAAACCTATGAAACCAGGTGGAGTCGATGTCATGAACCTGCAAACCTATAAAGAGATAATAAAGATCATATATATATATAAGCAACATAAAATACACATCATGAAGAGGAAATCATGGAATCACAGGGCACTCGCAAGAGAGTGATGCAATCCCGTCCCCTTCACCAATATACTCATCAAAACTGACCATTCATAATACTCAAATATCTCATGTACAATAAACATGTTAAAGCAACAAGTATTTTACTCCAATTAAAGCATATCAAATAAAGCGTCAGATAAGATACACCACATCACACAAATAGTCCATTGCTCTATAAATATCAATCAAATAACACACATGATAAAGTATGCAAAGTATCACAATAACTGAAACTAAAACAAAGTAAGGAATGTTGTCTGAACAGGAAGCTAAAATGCAGGGGTATTACAATTGAATATATTTATAATAAGACAAGATAATATAATATAAATACTATTATGAAATATTAAATGAATAAACAAATTATAATATGAAATCTAATATTTCGATGTTATTATTGGATTATATGATAATAACAACATTATGGTCACTATGAGATTTAATCACGACATCATTATTTTGATTAACAATAGTAATGTTATGATTACCAATGTAAATGTTTCTAGCAAGAGATAGTAATATCACTTAATGCCAATGGAAGGACTTATTAATGATTTTATTCTTCTGTGTAATGATAATGATAATATTATTATTAATCTAAGAGAGAGTAATAATATTAATATGTTGATTTAAAGAAAATAATGAGGTTGTGCTAATCCAAAATCGAGATAATAGTATTATTAGCTAGGTCAAATGGGATAATGTTAGTTCGATATAAATTTGAGACAATGATGGGATCTTATGGGAACTTAAGAATATGATTCTAAGTTAAATGATAAGCTGCTTGGCAAAGCCCTATTAGGAAAGCTATGGGCCCTCAACAAATGAAGATTAATAGTTTTGAGACTATTCATGGGTGGAATAGTGTGTCCCTACTAAGGAATTATAAGTTTAAATAATTTGGTATACTCAATTAAATCAACTTTGGGTCAAAATTTAATTAATTAATTGATTTCTAACAAGAGGATTACCCATGACTAAACTACATTTTAACCCACTTGTATTAGCACAAATTCAAAGTGGATATTTTATTATTGACTTGGTAAATTGAAGGGGATCTACCATTTTATCACTTAGGATATCGCATAATGACTCAAACAAGTTGTGGATGCTTGTTGCTTTATATGTCCATGGAAATTTGAATATGTCTAAGTCACATTCAGATGATATTAAAATGTCAAATAAGAGCAGTTTCAAACTCTTGGGTATCAAAATCCCACCAAACTAATGTAACATAGTGGAAATCTAAAGTTATCAATAATATAGTAGAAGGGAGATATTTATTTGAATATAGGTTTTTGTCTCCATACATTAGAATTTGTGAATTTCCTTCAAGGAGAGGTACAACTCTTTTCATGTTTAGTGTTATGTCTTAAACACCTAATGAGTGTTAATTATCTAAAATTAATAGATTTAAAAAAAAAATTATTGAGTTTTCGTGTAAAGTTTTTTGGGCATGACATCTACATTTTTGTGCCTATTTGGGTCCTCCTTTTTAGAATGGGCATAAGTTTTCCTTGATTTAGTATTGTAATGTGTTTAACACATTCACATTAGGTTTTAGGTCCTTTTAAACTAAATGGACTTAGTTGTTCCTTATTTTAGGTTTTGTAAAGTGTATCATAACACTTTAACACTATTATAGGGTTTTCATTATTAATTTGGATTCTTTATGCCTTATTTGGCCTTATTTGTCATCCACAAGCCTTAATCACTGCATCTTCCCAAGGATAATCCTAACATTAACCAGCACCTAATCATAATTTAGGTTTTTTTCAATTGTATGGCCTAGATTTAGTGATATGGGACTCATACACCACCTTGGGAATATGGGTCTCACCTAAGTTTTTAGGCCCCAATTTGAATTTCACATGAACTTAAGAATTTATTGAAAAATGTCTCCCAAACTTAGCCTAATGGAACTCATACACCCCAACTGGGATATGAGTCTTGCATAGCTTAGACCTAAATTAAATTCAAATTCTTGGTAGGATTTTATTCTCCTAGATTTGATGTTGGCTTGTACTGTTAAAATTTTGGAAAATTTGGCATAAATAAGTATAAATACAAGGTCATTTCACTCACTTTTCACCTAGAAACTTGAGTATTCATGCATAATAGTGAATTGGAGATCACAAGAGAATTCAAGAGTTTACAAGAGAATTTGAAAACCTTCAAGAGTTGATTATTAAGCATCTTGGAGCATTATTCAAGTATCAAGTATCATGTCAAACTCATCATGCATCATGTTTGTTTTTGAGTTAAAATTTGTGATGTAGGGTTTTATGATTCAAGCAAGCACTCAATTCAAGATCTGCATCCACTAGAGCCATCTCATACATGTTTGCAACACTTTATTTCTAGGGTTTGGTGAGTTGTAACATATAATTTTGTTCATTCATCATTCCTCCTTTCCATTTGATTTCACTACAAGGTTTGATTACCAAAATAAGGTTTCACTAAGGTTTCACCAAGGTAAACCCCATTCCACTAACAAAACAAAATTTCTCCCTCTTTAGTGTGTGATTTGTAGATCTAGGTTGAAGAACCTCTAAGGAGCAATATTGGAAAGAAGTTGTAAAGTGTGCAAAGTTGTCACCTTGTTTAAAAGATCATTAAAAGACATCTACAAAGAAAAATTCAGCTATTCAGATCTGGAAATTAGGTTAAGAAGATAGAGCAAAGGTTGAAGAGAAGATTTAGACTTTGAATTTCTAAAAATTTCAAGTGGGACTGATATGCCAGTTCTGGTGTAAGTGTCCCAGCCTAGTGACTTTTCTATATTTTAGGTGTTCCAAACTTGTCTCTACCAAAATTATATTCTTTCCCAAAAACCCTAATTTGGGACTAAATCTCCTTGCCTGGTGTATGAGTTCTAGTATGCATTAAATTCAACATAAATTCAACATTTTAGGTCTTCGTTCATGCTACTATAGGTTTCTACATTCACATGATCTCTAATTTCTAAGTTTTTAATTCTTTTTTTATTCATTTCTAGGTCATTTACTTAGGTTCTGCACATCATTGGGTTTTGTCATATGTTTTACATGTTACCTATCTTTCCAAACCCTAGCTTGGTGGTGAACCCTTTTTTATTCATTAATAATACCCTAGGACAACCTTTAGCATACCTCTTTCCTTCACTCCATCCTTGGATTGAGATCTCTAAGGTTTCCTTCAAGGAAACAAGAGTGTGAAGTAGGAACCCTATCTCTTCAAAGATAAGGCCCCACCTATTTTCGATGCTTCATTTTAGTGAACTTTCTTTTAGAACATATTAATTATGATTTTGAGTGCATAATCATCCTAGATCTAGCTTGCATTAACTTTACATTAGGTTTTTCATTAGTTAGTTAGCATCTAGGGTTTTTAATTATTGCATTATTGAAAGTGCATATAGGTTGCACTTTTGCATCTTGAATCATTAAATTTCATTTGAACTTTGCATTTGTACTTAGTCTAGACATCATCCAAATGAGAAAGCATAACCTTCACTCAAATTTTTCTTAAATCTTTGCAAAAACCCTAAATTAGGAATCATACACCCCTCTTGGTGATTTAATCCTAGTACAAGAGATTTTGCCCAATTTTTGGGTATTTTGTGTTGACTGTTATTTAGCATTTAAATCCTTGAAAAAATATGATTGGGACTCATACACCTCTTTGAGTGATTTAGTCCCATTTTAGGTTTTAAATTACATTTTCCATCATTAAAATCTCTATTTTTGTGTTTCTGTTTACTACTATTAGTTATCTATTTTAGTTTACAGAGTTTCTATTTTCTTCATTTCATTGCATCTATCTTGATTTCATTTGAATCACAATTAGAGCATATCATTTACCTTGTGTTCATTGCATCTTGCATTTCCTTGATTGTCTCTTGTATGATATTTTCTACTTGGTATCATATTGCTAATACTATAGTGAGATGAAGTTTGAGATGAAGCTCAAGACTCATGTCATCTTGTGATATCACAATCATCATGGATATTGGGTTATCTAGCTCTTTTACTATTATTCTTGACACTAGTACACTAGGTATGTACCATACCTTTGACAACTCCTTACCTTGAAGTAGTGTGACAAATGTTGAAATAATGGTTGATAGTATTCTGCAAGAAAACATAATCCAAATTCATGAAGACTTAGCCAACTTACAAAATAAAATAAGCACTAAATAGAGTTCAACCATTACTATCCTTGTCAAAGATAACATACATTGCATGATTGAAAGTGAATATGGGGTTGATCTTATGAATAACCTAGTTCAAAATTTTGAAAAATATCTTACCTCAACCAATAGCTGTCCTTTACCTTCAAACAATGTCACAATTCAAGGAGGAACCCAAATTCCTCCTCCCACAACCATTTCCTCTATTCCTACCTATACCAACCTTGAAGTTACAACAACAATGCAACCTGCTAGTAATGTGATTCCTTCCTTGGGTATTTTTGCTAACATTCCTAATACCTTTGTGGCATCGCACATCATATCTCCTACCACTTTACCTCATATAAGAATTCCATTCACTTTTCTCTCAAACACATATACACCCCACCATATTCACTTCCATCTCAAAATGAAAACAATGATCCTCTCAAAAAAAAACTTTTGCAAACTATTTCAAACCTTCGAAAGAAAGTTTCCACCATAAAACAAAATCAAAATAGCCAACCTACATATTATGTCAAAAGTAACCCCTTATCCTTGGAGATATTGAGAACGTCGATGCCACAAGGTATAAAGGTGCTTGGACTCAAGAAATATGGGGGGAAAGGAGAACCTTCTAACCATGTTTCCACTTATATCACCTTATGTAGTGACTTTATTCTTGAGGATAAGCTCTTGGCTAAGATTTTCCCTAAAACCTTGAAGGACACCGCCTTAGAATGGTTTTCTTTCTTACCAAAAAACTCAATTTGTTCATTCAATGAACTTGTTGAGGTATTTATAAACCATTTTCAAGTGCATGTGACTCCTAAGATGACCTTATCCAATTTGATGAGATGTAAGAAAAAAGATGATGAAAATATTGCCGACTTTATTTTACGCTACCAATTGCATTTTTCCCAAATCGACGTAAAGATTCCCAACCCTCACCTTAAAAGGATGTTCATTGAGAACTTGAAAACTAAGATACAAGATAAGCTTACCACAAGGAAGTTCCCCTCCTCCATGCACTTGTGTATTTCCCTTCGTGATTATCAAAATTTGGTTAGTAGTCACATGAAACAAAACCCACCTCTAATTGACCTAAGAATTTTGAATCCACAAACCAAAAGAACTATCAACCTTTTAGAAAATAGAATAAAGGCTTCCTTCAACTTAATCCCCCTAAACAAAAAACTCAACATGTTGATAGCTAAGTGGCTGCTGTAAGGAATACAACTCCTTTCGCATTTGGGGATCCGACTAGGAAATTCAATCCCCTACTCGATACCCTCCATAACACAGTGTGACAACTTCTAGAATAGAAAATGATCAGCTTACCTCCCGTTAAAACTCCCAATCCTAATAAGCCTCTACCCCCAAACTTTATATTGAATACTTATTGCCATTATCATCAACAAAATAAACATGATATAGAACATTGCAAGTATCTTAAACCCCTTGTGCAATACCTCATTGATTCAAGTCGACTTTTAGTTGGTGGTGTTAATGATCAAGGAAATAAGATTGTTTCCGCTCCCAATAAAAACTTGAAAATATTTACCAACCCTATGCAAAAGCATAATATTTCATTTGTCAAAGCTAGTGAAACTATAAAGAGTAATGTGATGAATGTTGACACAAATGATGAAAGCATGGATACAATTCAACAAATTACTATGAATACTATTGATAAAGGTCCTATGGATACTATTTGTATCAACATGAGTTTGTACCCCTAATGAAAATTACCTTTTGACACTTAAGATTTTAGAATATCAAAAGTGGAGGTTTAATTCCACTTAAGCCCACTCCTTGCATTCCACTTGGTGCCTAGTTTGCATGTCGGTGGGGGAAATTCTGTCAGGGCCACCCACGCAGCGCGCAAATGTTTGTACAGTGTGCTTACGTCCTTGGTAGATTATTGTGGTTGAAGACTACAGAGGCGTTACATTTTTTATCAGAAGTGGAAGAGTAACGTCCCTCTTCGGCTAGCCGACCCGAATATGGTTGTTTTTCATCCATCTCTTCATAATCTTCACTCTTCCATCCATAGATTTTGTGGAAGAAAAATTTGGAGAGAAGTTTTGCAAGATTGTTTGAGCATTTTTCTCCACCATTTTCTTTCATTTCCAAGCTTTGTAGTAGAACCATTCACTCCATTGCAGCAATCCACTACTTCATCACTCTAATATGGCAAGCATAGGACAAATTCCATGGAAACAGAGGCTTGAGTCCCTCTCATTCACTCCTCCATGAGCCTTGAGTACTTTGGATGGAGGTGGTAAGCTCCTACAATCTCTCCTTTTTATTTTGATTGAGTAAGCATGTATTGCTTGCAGTGTTTTTGTGTTTACATAGCTTGTAGCTTCTTTTCTTTATCATTTATCTCTCCTATTACAAACTTGGCTATCCGTGGAGGTGGAAACACCAAGATGGGGGTCTGACTAAGGCAGGCCCCTATACAACCTCAATAATTTATCCCTTTATTGTGTGCAAGTGGAGAGAAATTGGAGCAAGCTATCGAGGAGGGCGTTATACGAGATCATCTCCATCACCTTGGTGGTAATACATTTCCTTTATCGTATTCGTACTTGAATTTCTCTTTACTTAATCTCATTTTATCACTTAAAAAATCTCTAGACTAGGTTGATAGTCTCCCTTTTAGAGTTAGATTTATGTCTTACCAGTTCTCTAGCTATACGGATGCCAGTGCACCTGTGAGATGCCAGCACGCCATTCTGTCATCCTGGAACTATGCTTCCATCCTAAGAAAGAGAGCTACCTAAGACACGAACTTAACTCTAAAGGCTTACTCATCTAGTCTCCTTCCAACATTCGGGATTGCAGAGTGATCGAAGGATGCATAATCCTCATCATTCTCATCCTAATCATCCAAACTTCCCCATAAACTTAGGTGGGTTAGGGAAGCCTTTCCACTCTTGGCCTTTCATGACCTGGGGCCTTGTAGTGGGTGGTCCCCCTCTCTCACTTTTTTGGTGAACCTGACATGAACCAACCTCTATCCATTTATCAACGTCTTGAATGGTTTCTCATATACCTCTAGGTCACTATACCCTAGTATGTTTTGAAATTTTATGAGCTTCACGACCTAGTCTAAAATATCTAGGCATATTGTTAGAAGAAGTCTGCAACACCTTTTGATGGACAAGATGAAGGTCTCTTCTAACTTCACTACCGACCTTTTCTTTGGGTCTATGGTTGGCCTGTCTATGTAGGAGCACGTAGTGTGAGTCGAATCTAGATTTATTGATGAAATTGATCATGTCCCTACTCCTCTTGTTTCACGAACCTCCTCATCCGTAGATGAGCATGAGGTCATCTGTGTCCCTTCTGAGTACATCGTTAGTCTTGGTAAGGGGTTAGGTGCATTGGAAAATCACTTGGAAGGAAACCCAAAGTTAGCTAGGTTGTTAAGGTGATCGATGAAATAAGATACATGGTGGAAAAAGACCATAGAGGTGTAGAACTCTTGGCTAGTCTTGTTGGTCTAGATGAAGCATGTGCCCCCTCGAGCTTTGGTCAATTGATATGAGGTGTCCTCTTCGAGGAATGCGAGAGATAACTGAAGATGTCAATGCCTCCTATATCCATGTATATGGTTGACATAGTCCCTCGGTCAATATACCCTCTACTTCTGAAATTTTAGATACTATCAAAGAAAAAAAAACCCTTTGGGTTTCCACTTCACCCCTTTCGTGGCCTCTAGTGGTGGGGGATTTGGTGAAATGATGGGCGGAGGCATTGGCAGTGGGAATTTTAGAAGTGGAGGCGGCATTGGCAGAGGTAGTGTTGGTGGAAGTCATGGTGGTGGCTTCAACTCTTGCAATGGCTCTGGAGGAAGTCACACTGGTGGTGGCGGTGTCAGTGGCAGCTTTGGTGGTGATCACAATGGTGGCACCAGTGGAGGTCACACCCATGGAGGTCGTATTGTTGGCAGTTCTAGCGGAGGTCACAGTGATGGCCCTGGTAGTGGTTCCAGAAGTCCTTTGTCTTCTAATGACCCTATTCTAAATAACCTTCTTCATAATATGGGGAAGATGCAGAACCAGCTGGAAAACCTTTCCTAGGCCTTGGCCCAACCTATCTTCCAGCCCTTCTTCTGATATAGCCCATTTTTGGTTGCAATATTAAACACTCCTTTCCCGTAAGGGATGGAGATTCCAAAATTTGAGAAATACAGTGGTAAAGGGGACCCATAGACACATGTGTCCACCTTTAACACCTTGTGCATAGATTTCTTCCATCATGATGCATTGATGGATAAACTGTTTCCCCAATCCCTCAAAGATACAACACTAGATTAGTACTGTTCTTTGCTCAATAACTCCATCTTCATGTTCGATCAACTTGTGAACGAATTCTTGCGACAGTTCCAAGCCAATATCGGACCAAAGATGACCTTCTCAAACCTTGTTAGATGCAAACAAGGGGACAATGAGAAGATTATAGTCTTTATAGCATGGTACCAAGCACTTTTCTCATAGATCCTGTATCCATTACCTGATTCGGATGTACAGAAGGTCTTCAT
Organism: Sequoiadendron giganteum; assembly: GCA_007115665.2. Taxonomy (NCBI): domain Eukaryota; kingdom Viridiplantae; phylum Streptophyta; class Pinopsida; order Cupressales; family Cupressaceae; genus Sequoiadendron; species Sequoiadendron giganteum. The sequence continues at coordinate 552,317,696 of CM021101.1, read as the reverse complement.
AGGAAGCTTCCAAAGGCCTTGGTAGGAGAAGTTTCCCTCATGAAGTATCCTTCTTTTGCACATTTGTGTGCAACTTTACGAGAGTACCACAAAATAGTGGTTCAATTCAGGGGTCCTCCCTCACGATCCTATTCTGAATGAAGATCTATCGTATCGATCTCGAGGAGGGGTAAACTTGCAAATATAGTAGCTTCTATCAATAACAACGACCTTAAATACAATCGAAAGTTTATGAAGCTATCAAAATCTTATTTTTCCATCTTGGAAAAGCTGGTAAAGGATAAGATCCTTACCTTGTCACCTCCTAAACTCGTTAGAAAGTCGTACCCTAGCTAGTATGAAGAAAACACTTATTTTTAGTACCATCGAGTTAACAGACACGATACTGAACGTTGTATGTGCCTACGTCATGAGATATAAGACCCCCTCGAGGATGGTAGTATCCGTCTTGATGGAGGAAAACAAAACAAAACAAAAAAAATGGCGGTGAAAGCTAATAGTGAGTTGCAAATATACACAGATCCATTTGAATCACATTTTGCTAACATGATTATCGATCCCACTAATTCTACTTCTCACCCTGAGGTGTATGTTAACATGGTTACCTTCACTCCCTCTACTCATCTTGTGACTGGCTCATAGGATGTAACCTTTACCTCGCAAGATTTTCCAGCAAACAACAAACCTTCTCCACTCTATATTCCCACTCGCCTCAATCGAAACATTGTGACAGGGGTTCAAGTTGACCCCGTGAGTAGGGTGAATGTCATCATGGAGGCGACATCACTCTTAAACTCCCTACAAAGGAAGGAATACAACAGAAAAAAAAAATTCATCTGCACGCATGATGGACTTTCTCTTAAACCCTAGGGATCAATAACATTGTCCATTCTAGTTGGACCTAGGAGTGTTGACATGGTCTTCGATGTCATCCTCTAGTTGGACCTATTTAGAGTGAAGCTAGGCATACCTTGGCTAACTTCCATGAATGGGATCACCTCCATGATTCATAATTTCCTTAAGTTTTCCCATGAAGGTGTCGTGCATGTAATACATGACACTGGATATCAACCTATGGTGTCTCGTGGAGGATATTTGTTGTTTCACCTTTGGCCCACTCCCATGGAGAATAAACCTACTTTACAAGAACTATGTGAAGTAAAAAATTGGGAGCAAGGGAAAACCAAAGTTGACCCTTCTTGTGATAGAGCAGCCAACTACTTCCTCCTCCTAAAAAGGAAAAGAGAAGCTCGCTCTCTCTCGAGCTGATTCATCCACTCCCCTCTCTTGGGAAGAGTACTAGATAAACAAACTCAGGTTCTACCCGCTAAGTCTGATGATGCCTCCTTGGAAAAATCCCAAATTTAGGAAATCGGATCTCCCTAATGGGTCCCTAGAACCTTGGTACTATTTGTATGGTAGAAAGAAAGGTTCACAAAGAGAGTTCACCCCTAAGCCTCTTCCTGTTCCCCTGAACAGGAAAGGATCCACCTCCAAGGTCATAGAGTCAACTCCTCCTACCATTTCTAAGCCTGCCCCTCCTCCTTCCATTCAGGAGTCTTCCCTTCGATTAGAGACAGTCGTTGAGGACACTCCCATGGTTGAGTAGGATCCTTCTATCCCTTCACAAGTTTTGGCTTCCAGTGTGAAGAGCCATATAAACTACCTTGCACATGATCATAAGCACTGACGAAAGTCTCTCCTAGCTGAGCAAGCCTCCTTATAGAATAAGGAAGAAGAGAAGACTACATCTCCTATTGTGTCCTCATTTTTCTCTCTTTTTTCCCCTGAACCTATTTTGGCTCCCCCTATGAGCGCAATGTGCCTGAAAGGGTGCAAGTGTTCATCAGTCCTTTGGCGGAGCTGACCTTGTTTACTTCCATCCTAGATGTCTTGCCTTTCCCAAAGCCCATGGACATGGTTAACACTTTGGTTGTGTCCACTATGGCTCTTTCCTCCTCTTCCTCGACACTCCTTGTTTCATCTGTGGGGAGTTTACCTCCCCCGATGAAGAAGAAGGTAGAGCATGGCCCCTCCAGCAATGGAGGACATAAGAAGAGTCTACCCTCTCTGAAAGGTGGCCCCAAGATGACTTGTTCTATCTTAGTAACATAACCGGTTCCAGCCACCCCCGAGTTTTTCACTACTCCCAAGTCTCTTGGTGAGCCTAGTAGTGAACCTCAGATACAAAATCCTCTGTTTATCGATGTGAAACATGACACTCCTATTAAGTGCATGTTTAACTTGATGGACAAAGTCACGACATTGTCAGCAATCTTTGCTAGGTCATTGACCCTGGACCCACAATAGCTAAGTGACAAAGACCTTATAGGTCCCTTCAGTTTGGCCCTTATTGTGGTACTATTGGAAGCTCCTCCCCTTAACATTATACCATTGTAGGCTCGTCTTCCTTCCTTCGAGGATCTAGAGTGGGAAGCTAATGACCTCTTGGTCGACTAGTATTAGGGGGAGACTCTCTTCTTGATCTTTAGATTAGATGTGTGTGTGTGTCATGACATGTTCTTCCCTGTGATCATGCTACATGTGTCTGGATGACCCTCATCACTCCTATTAGTATGTGGATACAGGAGTGGTGTTTGCGTTGTAAATCTTCCTCTATATGTGTCATCATTCTTCCATGTTTGTGATTGACTTTTGGTAAATTAGGGATGATGCAAAGCATTGGGAGCATTTAGGCCTCCTTCCATGTTGACCCAATTTTTTAATTTTTCATGCATTCTTCTTGATCTGGTTGGGAATTTATGATTTGTCACCTCTTACCATGGTTACCTACATATATATAAATAAAGGAAGATCTGACCCCATATAACCAGATCCCCCTATGCCCTCTATGCATGATTTATTTTCTTTACTTTTCACTTTATCTTTCTCCCATCTTTGCTTGAGTTGTCCCTTTCCTATGTGACAACACACCTTCTACATTGCTTGGTCTATAGAAAATGCATTCATTGCCAAATGAATATTTTCTCGAAGACCCTTCACACACTTCCCTGTTAGAATGGAATTCTCAACTTGGAACCCTAATAGAACATGTTTCCTTCATCAAGGGTTCATAAAGAAAGGACTCGGAAATCCTCCTTCAAAGTGGGAATGGTCTTAGTCTTACCCTCGCATGAGCACATCTCCTTCCTTTTGAATTCCTTGATGAAGTGAACATATTTCAAAAGGATCCCTTGATGATGAATCGATTTGAAAAAGAAGACATTAAAATTTTTGAATAGCATGTCCCCAGAGGGGACCTCGCCTCTTCACGTAGGGTTCCCAAGGGAACCCTTCAAAAATTTTCAACAAAGTTCTATGGCATCTAGCTTGGGGGTAGCCCGACTAGAAAAGCTTCACATCTCAACATCTAGTCTAAGGGAAACCCGACTAGACCTTCTTTGCATCTTCACGTCTAGCTTGGGGGTAGCTCGACTAGACCCTACCTTTCAAATAGTGTGTCCCCTAAGTGGAACCTCCTTCCTATTGAAAGGTTCCTGAGGGACCTCTTTGGAAGTATTACAACTTAGCAATGGTTTGTGTGACTATCCGATCACTGGCCTATGTGGCTGCTTGCTGATGTGTTCTATTTGCAGGAAAACATGTCATTAACACTAGTTCTGCGGAGTCTCCTTTGCTCGGCTTCCTCCATGTGAGAGGTCTTGGGGGATACCTTCCTTGCAAATATGTGGGTCTATGAGGTTCTTTTCTTGGTCTCCCTCATGTGAGATTTCTTGAGGGATAGCTTCCTTGCAAGTCTGTGGGGTTGTAAGGTCCTTGTCCTAGTTTCCTTCATGTGAGAGTTCTTGAACGATACCACCCTTCCAGGACCGTGAACCTATAAGGTACTTTCATGCTTCAGCTTTGTAGTTCTGCGGAACTATGAAGTCCTTTCCTACACTTCTAGGTTCACTAGACCATGCTCTTCTTCCTTTTTAGTTCAGGTATACATCTCTTACTCTATTACTTCTTTAATACTCTACTTTACTGAAGTACTCATTAGTAATCATGCTCGCTAAAGAGGGGGGAAAATGTATCAACATGAATTTGCACCCCTAATGCAAATTCCCATTTGACCCTTAATACTTTAGAAAATCAAAAGCGGAGGTTTAATTCCACTTAAGCCTATTCCTTGCATTCCACTTGGCACCTCGTTCACGTTTTGGTGGGGGAATTTCTATCAGGGATGCCCATGCGGTGCACAGACATCCCTCTTCAGTTGGCCAACCCGAATATGGCCATTTTTCATCCATCTCATCATAATATTCACTCTTCCATCCATAGCTTTTGTGGAAGCAAAAGTTTGAGAGAAATTTTGCAAGATCATTTGAGAATTTTTCTCCACCATTTGCATGCATTTCCAAGCTTTGTAGTAGCACCATTCACTCCATTGCAGCAATCCACTACTCCGTCACTCCAATAGGGAGAGCACAGGACATACACCATGTCAATAGAGGCTTGAGTCCCTCTTGTTCACTCCTCCGTGAGCCTTGATTGCTTTGGATGGAGGTGGTAAGCTCCTACAATCTCTCCTTTTTATTTTGATTGAGTAAGCACGTACTACTTGTAGTGTTTTAATATTTGCATAGCTTGTAGTTTCTTTTCTTTATCATTTATATCTACTATTCCAAACTTGGCTATCCATGGAGGTGGAAGCACGAAGATGGGGGCCTGATTGAGGTAGGATCTTATATAGCCCTAACAATTTCTCCCTTTATTGTGTGTAGATGGAGAGAACTTGAAGCAATTTGGAGAGGAGGTCATTGTACGAGATCATATTCATCACCCTTGTGGTAATACATTTCCTTTATCATATTCATATCTTCATTTCTCTTTGCTTAATCTTGTTTTATCACTACAAACATCTCTAGACTAGGTTGATAGTCTCCCTTTTGGAGTTAGATTTCTATTTTTATAGTTCTCTGGTCGTACAGATGCCAACGCACCTGTGAGATGCCAGCACACCCCACTATCGTCTTGGAACTATGCTTCCATCCTTAGACAAAGAGCTACCTGAGACATGAAACTAACTCTAAAGGCTGACTCATCTAGTCTCCTTCCAACATTCAAGATTGAAAATTGATCAAAGGATGCATAATCCTCATCATTCTCATCCTCATTATCCTAACTTCCCCTTAAACTGTGGTGGGTTAGGGCAACCTTTCTGCTCTTGGCCTTTTGTGACATCAGGCCTTGCAGTGGGTGGTCCCCTTCTCTCACACTATTAAACAAGGTCCTATGGATACTATTGAACAAGTTTTTATTGCATTGATCAAAATTCAACCTCGTAAGGGCTGAACTAAAAAGCCTCTTGACATTGCTTTCTCATCTAAGGACATTATTCGAAATGCACTTGATGGTCCTCTTTACATAGCTGGTTGAATCAATGATAAGCCAGCTAATGGGATATTAATTGATCTCCTTTTTGGAGAGAATGTGATCACCAAAGAATTATTACTTGTGCATGAACTCTATCAGGAAACATATGATAAATAGAAAGCATGGATAAATATACATAATGGTTTCACTTTCCCTACGATAGGATCAATCACCCTTACCTTACAAATAGAACTGAAAAAATCAGATTTATCATTCTCCATCATCTCAACATCAGACCAATTCTGTGTGAAGCTTGGTTACCCTTGGCTACGCTCTATGGAAGCCATCCTATTGTTTGTGCATAAATACTTAAAGTCTCCCTTTGACAATGAAATTTTTACTATACACCATAGTGGCTTTAACCCTTTGTCTTCTGGTGGAAAATTTTCATTAGATTTCTTTTTGGCCAGAGCCTATGGAACCTATTAAACCTTGTGAGGACTTATTTTTCAAAACCTATCAAAATTTTAAGGAAAATATGTAAAGGAAAACTATCATTTACAAACATTCCTCAACCTATAACCGAGCCTACCATCCTTGACAAAACCATGATTGAACCTAAAAACATTCCAAATAACCAAGACCAACCTAAGATAGACCCTTTTCCTACCTCCTACAAAATACCAAGAGACAACAAAAATAATCCTATCACGCCTCCTAAAATAAAACAAGTTTACAAAGCCAAAGAGAAAGTAGTTGAACAGCCTTCCATGGTTCCTTCCATTCCTCCCCTTAAAGAAGAAAAGAAACTTATGGCTGATAAAATTTCTCCTACATAAACACAACTTGAAAATCATACTAAAAGAAATAGACATGCTCGAGAGCATAGGAATAGGTGTCGTTCTCTTGCTCGAAAGATTAACAAAGAAACAAATAAAGAAAATTAAAATCAAAACTTGACTGAAGAAATGCACGATGAGTCTCCCTCATTGCAAAAAATAGATTCTATACCACAACCACAATAGGAGCTAAGTCCTTCTCTCTACATTATCATTCAACCTCATGTTGTAATTAATTTAGATGGTGATGAGGAGATTTCTAAAATTGATAAGGAAGTGCATTACAAATTGAATACATTGTTTTCCTCTTTTACGAGATTAAACATCAATTCTCCTAAGAAGAGTGTTGAACTTGGTGAAACCTCTAGTTTGATGCTTTCTATTGTCCCTTTGGCTATTTTTCTGCCTTCCGTATATGATGAACACAATTGGCATATGGATGACCTATTAGAGGTTGAATTGCATGTTCCTTAATATTCTTTTACATCACTTATTTTTCTTTTATGTGATTTCATGTGTGTAATATGATCCCCTGTGTCATTTTAGTTGATGTTTCTCTCTCTTTGTGACATTCCTCTATTTGTACATACATTCTTATCTATTTCATATATTTTAATCCTTTTCATTTGTCTTGTGTTTTCCTTTTGGGGATGTCGTAATGCATCGAGATGTTCATGTCACTTCCATGTTGACCCAAAAGCTTTTTCTTTATATTTTCTTTGTCTAATGTTTTCCTTGAAGGGATGATGCAAGGTGTCCATACCTTTAGGTCTCTTCCATGTTGACCCAAAATGTTTTTCTTTTTTTATGCTCTCTTTGTGTCATTCTTCCAATTCTATGAGTATTTGGGGAATGATGATAGTTTTGAGCTCTCTTAAAAGAATTGTAGCAAGAACATACTAACCTTGAGTCCATAGATACCTCATGTGTTTGGAGTTTCATTTTGGGGAAAACCCTCTTTTCCTTTCATGGTGTATCTTTACTTGGAAAAATATGACTTTGCATAGGGCTTTCCAAGTTAGCTCTCATGTCCTCTTTATTGTTATCATTTATCATTTTGTAATTTAAAGTAATTGCTCACAGCATGGTGTTTACCAACTCTTTAAAGTGGGTGCATACATTGGCATTATTCTTTTGCATCTCATGTTTCATTGTGTAGTCTTTTTACTTCATGCAATGTATCTTTCACTTTTTAGTGACATTGGGTGTGGTGTCCCTCAAGAGCATGATCCATCTTAGCATATTATATTCCTCTTAGTCGCTTGATGCGACACTAGATCCCCTATGTTATAAATATTCTATTCTTTGGCTAGTCCTCTTTTAGAGACATTAGACATGATGTTCCCTAAGTTAAGACCTTACATTAACTAAGAAAAACTCCTTTAAACGTCCCTTACACTATTTTGCATTTACAATTTCAGTTACATGGCCACCTAGCATAACATACTTCACTTGCCTATAGAGCCATCATTTGTTTTCATGATTTCCAAGCATATGAAGCTTTGATTGACTCATGAAGCTCAAAGTTTATTATTGTGTGGTGCCTTATCAAAGTTATCAGGAGGTATAACTTTGATCTGGTTGAATGGGAAGCCAAACTTAGGCATGAATTTCACATAGCCAATTGCTTTTGTGTGTGAGTGCATACTGATCGTGTGTGTATGTGTCTCACATTTTTTAATACTCACCTAATAGAAAGCCTAGAGTCCCATTACCTCATAGTTTGTGTTTATTTTTGGATAAAAAACTTAGTTCTGATCCACAACATGTGGAAGAAATGGTAAAAGCTTGATCCACCCCTTTTTTTCCTATTTTTATTTTCTTTATGTCTCTGGTAGTGTATGCTTGTGCTTTGTTGTTGCTTCTTACATCATTTTTTTTAGGTTTTTTCTTTTGTGCTTATTGGTTTGTCAGAGGATCTTGATCCTGGGGGCTTGATCATTTTCGTCCTATCCTACCAACATTGGTACACTTGGACCCCTCTTGATGCAAGTTTTTCCACTTTAGTTTTGAGTTTGAAGCAAGTTCTACCTCTCACTAAAGTGGGTGGCTAAATGTGGCAACAAAAAAGTAACCCTCTACATTTTTGTGCTTGTTTGGGCCCTCCCTATTAAATTGAGAATAAGGTTTCCTTGATTTAGTGTTGTAATGTTTTTAAATCAATCACATTAGGTCTTGGGCCCTTTTAAAAAAATGGACTTATTTTCTCCTTATTTAAGGTGTTGTAAAGTGTATCCTAACACTTTCACACTAATATAGGGTTTTCATTATTAATTGAGCTTCTTTATGCCTTATTTGGCCTTAATTTGCATCCACAAGCCTTAATTAATACATCTTTCTTAGGATAATCTGGACATAAACCAACATCCAATCATAATTCAAGTGTTTTTGGATTGTATGGCCTAAATTTAGTGATTTGGGACTCATACACCAACTTGGGAATATGTGTCCCACCTAAGTTTCGGCGCCTCAATCTAGATTTCACATGAATCTATGCATTTCTTGAAAAGTGTGTCCCAAGCTTAGGTTAATGAGACTCATACACCCGAATTAGTGTATGAGTCCTCCTTAGATTAGATCTAAATTAAATTCAAATTCTTTGTGGGATTTCATTCTCTTAGATTTGATGTCGGCTTGTAGTGTTGTAATTACAAGAAATTTGACATAAACAAGTATAAATACAAGGTTGTTTCAATCATTTTTCACCTATAAGCTTGAGTATTCATGCATAATAGAGAATTGGAGACAACAAGAGCATCCAAAATTTTATTATTAAGCATCTTGGAGCATTATTCAAGTATCAAGCATCATGTCAAAGTCATCATGCATCATGTTTGTTTTTAAGCTAACATTTGTGATGTAGGGTTTTATGATCCAATCAAGCACTCAATTCAAGACCTATTACATTCAAGAAAGAGTCAAGATCTACATCCATTGGAGCCATATCATAAATGTTTGCAACATTTTATTTCTATGTTTTGGTTAGTTGCAACATATCATTTTGTTCATTCATCATTACTCCTTTCCATTTGATTTCATTACAAGGTTTAATTACCAAAATGGGGTCTGACAAAGGAAAACCCCTTTCCACTAACAAATCAACATTTTCCTATCTCTTTAGTGTGTGATTTGTAGATATAGGTTGAAGACCCTCTAAGGAGAAAGATTGGAAAGAAGTTGTCACATTTTTTAGGAGATCATTAAAAGACATCTACAGAGTAGAATTTAGCTATTCAGATCTGAAATTTAAGTTAAGAAGATAGAGAAAAGGTTGAACATTAGATCCAAACTTTTACTTTTTGAAAAGTTCAAGCGGGATTGGTACGCCACTTCTAGAATATGAGTCACAGTCTAGTGATTTTTTCAAATTCTAGGTGTTCTAGACTTGTCTTTGCCATAATTTTGTTCCTTCCTAGAAACCCTAATCTTGGACTAAATCACCTAGCCTAGCATATGAGTCCTAGTATGCACTAAATTTAGCATTTTCAACATTTCAAGTCTTCATTCAAGCTACTACTGGTTTATAGTTGCACATATCTGATTTCCTAGTTTTCTATTTTGTTTTACATTCATTTCTAGGTCATTTACTTAGGTTTTTCCCATCAAAGGTTTTTTCATTAGGTTTTGCATGTTACTTGTCTTTCCAAGCCCTAGCTTGGTGGTGAACCTTTCTTTAGTCATTAATCATACCATAGGGTATCCTTTAGCAGATCCTCTTCCTTTATTCCATCCTTGGATTTAGATCTCTAGGGTTTCCTTTAGTGAAACAAGAGTGTGAAGTAGGAACCATATCTCTTCAAAGATAAGTCCCTACCCATTTCCTTTGTTTCATTTTTTTTCAAAATTGATGAAGTATGCACAAGGATGTGTTGATGATGCAAAGGCTCTTTATCAATATGGCATGAAGTGGCCCAAAGCCACATAAAGCATTAGGAAGGAGATGTACTCCATTGACTATCAAATAAACACTCAACCTAACTAAAGCTACATGGAATGTAATAGAAGGTTTGTATAAGAAATTATTTCAGCTACAAACCTAGAAAGAGCACATCATTCTAAGTTTTGAAAAATAAGGGACTTGGTAAATCCCAAACTCATGCTTGTTCCAAAATCTCTTTTAAGTGCCAACAAAACTAAGCAGATGAATTTGGTACCTGGCACTCTAGAAGAGGGAGAAGATCTATTACTAGAATTTGAATCACAATGAAAATTGCTAGTAGGAGAAAAGAAAGATTGGGAAGAAGGTAGGCAAGCATGGAAAGCCCATGTATAGAAGTTGCAAGTGCCAAACTCCTCTGGTTCACATATTTGTCACTTTTTCATGCATTTTAGTATTTTTATTCAGATTATTTGTATATATATGCAGACTATATAGAACAATTATCTATTATAATTTTTGGGTTTTTTCTCTATTACATGACTCAGGGAGAGACAATCTACTCTATTCAATTTTTATATATACACATATTTCTTAGGGATAGTTCTAGTCAATGTCAAAGAAGTTGGTATATGCACCCTTTTCCCTTGATGTCAAAGGGGGAGAATATTTTGGAAATTCTTGGCATGTTGTCATCAATGATGAAAGGGGAGATTTTTGTAAGAATGTCATTGGTGTCGTTGTTGGAAACATGAGCATGAGGGACAAGAAAAGGTATATAAAAATGTGTTGCAATGTTTTCATTGATGTAAACATTGTATCTAGGTATTGAGATCATGATGTGGATCATTTTGGTTGGTTCTAATAGGTTTTGGAGTGTTTGTGGAAGATATGTTTGCAAAGTGGTTGGTCTGGTAAGGTTGGTTGTAATGGAAAATCAACTAAGTGTCAATACTGCTATTTTAGTGTAATAGAGATTCCATTATTGGGCCCACACTGATCTACAAATGAAGGTTTCACTCTACACTTCTAATTGTAGCAAATTGAAAATTCATGAATTAGCAATACAAGTGTAACTCAAAACTAAAACTAAGCTAATAATCGAGAACAATGGAAAATTGTATAAAGAATACATAAATGAACTATTTTACCAAACATCCATGTAATTCCATGAATACCTCCATTACTCTTGTCCATTTCACTGTAGTATGATATTTTCCTTTAGATTTTAATTAAGCATGCAAGTGTGGCCTCATGACAATGAAAATAGAAAAACATTGAAGATTCTAAAGTTGCTTCCAAAACTCACAAGATTTTGGGAGGAGTAATAATGATAGAGGTAAAGCCAATTTATAGAAAATATGATTTTCAAATGACAAGCTCAGATTAAAAGATAAATCAACCATTAAGATTAAAATGTGCGACATCCAATAAGATTAGGGTTAAATTAGTGTAAGTGATAAAAAATAAATGGTGGAGATTAAATTAAATAATAATTTAATCTATAGTAGAAACTAAGAGAATAAAGACAACATTTAACGATAAATATTGAAATAGATAGAAGATGAGAATAGATTAATTAAATAATTAAAGTTGTTTAATTAATAAAGGATTCCATGTAGAAGATAAGAATAAATCTAGATAACAGACTGATTAAGAAAAAAAGTTTATTTGTTAGAGATAATTAGATATTAAATGACCAGATAATCGAATGATCAAATTAGATCTAGACTTAAGTGATAAATGACTAATTAGATAAAAACGAGATTATCTAATCACAGAGGAATATGCCATGGATAAACCTTTCAATGAATTAAATAATAATTTAATTCAACATTCAAGATTTTGGGATTAAATTAAATAAATAAAAATTTATTTAATTAAATGGAGAAAAGGCTAAGGAATAATTAAATAATTTGGAATTATTATTTAATTATAGTTGAAAGTGTGATAAGAATTAATTAAATAATTTAAAATGATTATTTGATAGAAGATAGATTTAATTAGCGAGTCGTAATTAAATAAATAATTATTTAATTAATCAAGAAAGAATAAAGGTAAGAATGAATTTATTAAATAATTAAACTTATTTAATTAATAGAGGACATACGACTTTAGAAAATATTTAAATAATTAACATTATTTAATTATGAGAAATGAAGATGTAAGAATTATGTAGAAGTTAAGGGTCGCAAGCCTAGGACATTATTTGGTGTCTATAGTTTGCCTCTCTTTGATATGATGTTTTTTATCACATTTTGTCAAAGAAAATCATTCAAAGCATGCTCGAGTGACAGTTGGATAAGGTGGTGCCCCCTTAGAAGAAATTTACAATTTTTTCAAAAATACAAAAAAATTAAAAATTGTTTGAAAAATCAATTTGATGGCTAGAAAAGCGATGGCGAAGTCAGTTTTGAATTTCGTGAAGTTTAGAATGTCTAACAGTGTTTTGAACATGACAAAAAGTGCCTCCTATTATAACCCTAGGGAGAAAACCCTAATTTTGATGGGGATATAAATAGGAATTTGGAAAATTTGAGTTAATTTTGCACTTTCAACCTTGGAGATTTGGAGCTCTGACTGAAGATGGAGAGAGTTCCTTTTGGTGAACACAGGGCCTATAGAGTTGATAAGTTCAAGTGGCCGGAGGGCACAGGTGATCTAGTAAGTTACTTCAAACCTGCTTGGTCAAATTTTATTTTCACGCATTTCTAGATAGATTTTAACTTTACCAGTCACTTGCATCACATGAAAAAATCTGCAATTGTTTGCATGTTGCACACATTCACATGTGAAACAACACAATTGATGTCAACTTTGCTAGGATAGTTTAGGTAATTTTAATTTTGTGACACAATTGTTAATATCTAATGCATCCATGGGTTGGTTAACCACATCCACATATGTGAGACACAATTGACTGTGATTATGCGCAATCATAAATTGTGAGCCACAATTTCTCACGAGTAACACAATTTTTAAAATGATCCGCACTTTGAATTAGGAGTTCGATGGGATTTTTGTTATGTGACACATATGTTAATGTGCACTGCAATGGAAAAAATAATGACGCATTTGAATTTAAGTGACACAATTAAATGGGAAAATTTTGGTCTGAGGATTGATTTGATCCATTTTGATGACATGTAAAATTGATTGATATAGTGGTTATAATGTTGATCTTAGGTTCATTTAGATCCAATTTACACCAAAGAGTTTTTGCCACCTGAGACCTATCAATTAAGGGATTGGTTGTCTAGTAGCGAGAGAGAAAGGTTGTGGAGACTTGACTTGTATCATGTGGTGTCCATGCTCGTCACTAGGGAAAAATAGGGGTATGCTGACTACATTGGCTGAGCATTGGAATTCAAAGATAGCTTCTTTTCATCTGCCTATAGGAGAAGCGACTGTTACTTTAGAGGATGTATACTAGATTTTGTGTTTACCTATCCTGGGAGAGATAGTGAGATATGATCCTAGAGTAGGATATCGAGCACAAATAGAATTTTATGTATATGATGATATAGCTCAACTTGGTATTGATAGATATGAGATTAGGTGTGAGACACTGGTTACTCGTTATGAGAAATTTGACTATATTGTATGTACTATGCTAGCTGGGATAGTGATCCCAAATCAACGCGGACATAGTTTTCAAGTTGGATGAGGGGAGATTCTTGTGGGTATGTTGGCTAGGGAGACAGTATATGGATGGAGTGCATGTTTATTGGTTATGGTATACTTTCAACTACATGATATTGTATATAGAAATAGACAATCTTTGAGCTATGGGGTTATACTATTGATGGTTTGGGCTTGGGAGAACATTGTAGTGTTTCATTCAATAGTTGATCAGTATATGTAGACCACCACACCATATGCATATATGTATGCAAGAGTAGTGACACAAACACATGTGGGTGATACTGGTTATTGGAGACATGGTCTTGACATACTAGTTAATTTTATTTGGAGGTCGTACATGGATAGTCATCGATGACCAGATGAGCATGAGCATCTAGCATGGTGTAGGTAGGAGAGGTACTTGATTGGGAGGACTATGTAGTCTGTTCACATTATTGAGATGTATCTACTAGATTGGGTGCTTAGATAGTTCAGGGAGCAACAATGAGAGCCTTGTGGGCTGGAAATATTTTCATGGTGATATAGAGAGGTTACACGCTCGGGGATGATGATTGCAGTGGCTATAATAGAGCAGGAAATTGACAAATTGTAGGCACAATAGTGAGTTTGGAGGGGAGTAGTATATTTTAGGTCCACTCTTGAGTATGATGCTTGGTGGGGGATGCATAGGCCTACTTCATTGATAGATCCTGACCAGCCTGCACCAGTAGTGAGACAAGGATGGGGTTCTCAAAGTAGGAGAGGTGAGGAAAAAGGTAGAGGGGATGGTGGCTAAGGGGACAATGGAGTTCAGGGTGATGATGGGAGAGATGGTGAGGATGACGGTGATGGTGGTCGAGGTGGGAGAGGAGGTGATGGGTGGAGAGTTTTCTAGAGACCGCAAATCAAGAGGATATAACTTTATCCTATCTGAGAGGAGGGAGAGGAGGAGGAGATAGAGGAGGGTCATGAGGAGGAGTGACATGAGGAGGAGAGATAGGAGGAGGGGCATGAGGAGGAGATGCCTGATGTGGAGGTGGAGGAGGGTGTGAGGGAGGACTTGGAGGTATTAGTTGTTGTGGCTACCATGGAGTTATATGTTGCAAAACATGAGGAGTAGATAGAGGAGGAGGATATGGATGAGGAGGAGCACATCCTCCATGAGAGGATCATAGATGGGGAGGAGGGATATGAGGATGTGCTCATCAAGGGTGATTCTTAAGATAGATATGAGGTTTTGGCCAGATTATAGGCCAAATTATTGGCACTAGAGGTGGAGGTATAGTCCTTATGAGTGGAGAGGGATGGTATACAGGTGGAGAGACACACATTATAGATGGAGAAGGACAGTGCAGTGATCTGAGTGTATCAAGCAGATTAGAGGGTTATTGATTTTGTAGTTGGATGCACAGGTACAATTGTTGACACAACATAGGCACTCCTTAGAGTAGGGAGGAGAGAGAAATATTACAAGGATCTATATGAGTTAGCAGTCCCTCTTGAGAAGAGAGAATTGAGTGCATTAGAGGCACTCATAAGTGGTTGGTCTCATTGTAGGTGATCACACAAAAAATCCAAGAGAGGCCAGAGTAGCAATCAGAGCACTGGGCAACATGGCAACAATGGATAGATTCATTTGGACTTATGTATTTTGACATGTATATTGTGTATCTGTTGAGCTTGCGAGCTCTTATTTATTAGAGATACATTATGACATTATACTATGACACACTTTTTGAGATATATATATCTTTTTTGGCAGCAGTGCTTTATAAGTAGTTGTTTATTTATGCATGTGTTATGTATGCAGCCTATGATGACGTGTTAATTCTTTATGATGATGTATGAATTTACTTTTATGTTATTCTGGATGTCATGTATTAATACTATGTTTATCATAATGAAATGAAATATGATTTTAATATGTACCATTCCATGTGAATGTATTTTTTATGATAATTTTCTATATAGTTTATGGTGGTGAATGCATATTATGCCATGGATTCCTAGATATGATAAATGTGTATATTTTTTGTCTTTTTCAAATGCAACATATATGGATGATTTAATATGTACATATGTATAGCAATTTATAAATTATTTTTATAACATGAATGCATGTGCAGGGTACTTTATTCTTTTGTGTGTCACAGGACTCCATCATAATACAGGAAAGAAGATATGTTAGAACAGAAAATATGGATATCATTATTATAAATATTCAATACTTTTTTGAATCATAAAAGGCCTTGCATTAATTATCATTGGGAATTAGATAATACAAATGGACAATAAACACCATGATATGAGATAGTCCAAGGTGTAAAAACTCATCCACTTGCTAAAAACAGATAGACATGGGAAAGGAGTGTCCTAACTCATACTAAGTGAAAAATTTCTGCAGTATTTTTATGAAGACAAACCACAAACAACAATCAAAATAAAAGATGAGTCATGAGACATCATCACTCCTCTAAATCCTTCATGGGACATCCTCTAAGAGGCTAGTAACCTGACTCAAAGACAAATCCAAAAGATACTAGACAAACATCTGTTGGAAAAACAAGGATAGACAACTGAGAGGGGGGGGGGTGAATCAATTGTTACCAAAATCAAACTTATTCAACATTAATCAGCCTTAAATTTTAGATCTAATAATTAATAGTGTAAGCAGAAATCAATACCACATCATAGACACATGAAAACCTCAATTTTATACATGGAAACCCCATTAGGAGAAAAACCACGGTGGATGTTAGTCCACAAGATTATACCTTGTTAGAAGTATAATGAAGAATGAAAAGGGAATGAACTTTCATTCAAGAACACTGCCTAGAGAACACTATTTAGAGGAAGGCTCACTACCTTACATACAATAATCAGATTAAGTCCTTCTGATGAGTTTAAAGTGAAGTACTAGCTTCTACAAAAGCCTAATTATATTTCCAGTTAGGCACACAAAAACTTCTACACACTCTGCTCAATATATTTCACACTCTACTCATCTCTTGAATGATCTGACCTTTATTCCCATATGTACATCACTTGCAAACACCGATCATACCTTGACCACTCTAAAAAATGAGTAAACAATCACTCTTATATATCCACCACACGGATCTACATCAACTACTATGTCGACCACAAATAAATAATAAATTACAACTATCGGCCTCAATACATGAATAAATATTAATGTGCACCAACACAATTTGGTCACAACATAGTGAGCACCCCAACAAATAACTTAGAACACACCAAACAATAAAATATTAATCCATAAAGATCCACAACACGCTACCACCATCATGTCAGCCAAGAACATGAAAACTTAAAGCATACAATGAAAAATCTTCAATCACGAACACATCAGCCAATGCGGATGTACCAAACTGATAGAGAACAATCTAGAAACATCTTTGAACATCACAACAACATAAAAAACAATGAAATTTACCAAAATTGTAATCTCATCTTCCAGAAAACACCTACTATAGTAGTTGAATAATTGTAGGAACACAAAACTTCATAACTTCCTTAATTCTTGATGTGTACCATTGAAACTTTCGGACAACACACTAGATAGGATCAACAAAAAAACCTTTTATGTGCACCTTCAGATATTCAACGTATAGAACTTTCGAACATCCCAACCTTCTCAGCTCCACTGGCTTCTTGCAATATATTTATTACAATTTTCTCAATATCTTCGACATATACAACCTTGAGCATCATCAATGCTAATAGTGTTGACATCAATGGCAACCACATATCAGCAATGCAGCTACAACATCCAATAATGTCAATCAAAGAAAAAGAGTCCAAAGACATCCTTGCTTCTCTAAATCTTTCATGGGATATCCTCAAGAAATCTAGTAATCGGACTCAAAGACAAAGCCAAATGAAAATATAAGACAAAACAAATCATAAAGTCAAGCTAGTAAGAATATTTGCCAAAATTTGATCTATTTTGTTGTTTGATTGGTTAGGACATTGATAAGATGCTTGTTTGATAAAGCCTGATTTTAGGAAAGACTTATATCGTATAAGACATCAAGTTTGGTTTCAATCATGTGACCACCTGTATAAGGCAATGATAAAGCCTATTTTTAGAAAGACACATATTGTATAAGACATCGAGTCTTGTTTCAATTATGTGACCACCTATATAAGGTAATGATAATTCTTGACTAAATCATAATTTCTATTATTAGGAAGGACACATCATGTTTAAGACATAGGTTGATTGTTTTCGTTATTTGAGTGTTTCAGCAATTTTCCTATTTTGGCTTGATGACCTTGCTGAATTGTGTGTCTTGTTGATGCATGACTTGGATTGATGTTTTAACTATTGTATGTGTTTGATTGACAATGTTTGAATTATTTTTGATTGACACAACGTACCTTAAAGGATTGAGCTAGTGCATCCTTGGGGGCTCATCGATTGATGGCCTTGCCTATGTTATTCACACAGACACCTCGTATCTCAACTAAACTTTGGCTGACATAAACGACTGAAAAATATTTATTTAACTTGATGATATCTAACATGTGTGATATTGAATGTGATAAACCCTAATGGACTGACCTAGTGCGGCCTCAGGGACTCATCGATCGATGGCCTTTCCTACAATATACATGAAAAAACCTCATAGTTTGACATGAACATTAACTTTATTCAATGGTGTTGGTGTTTTTTAAAACCCAAGTAGATTCCTCAAAGCTTCTATGAATTTTCCATGTTCAATGATGAAATCCTAAGAAATGATTGGCCAACTTAATGAGAAAAAGTAGTAATGCTTACTCTCCTACACTTTGGGCTCTGCAAGACTTGGGAGGGTGATCCCACAATGTGTTTCTTACAAATAACTAAACAACTTCAAATACACATTGCATAACAATAGATAAGTTCCCCATTAACATTGAATAGATAAAATACTTCAAGAAATTGGCAATTCCTTCAAGGATCTGATTCCTATCAGCAAAGAACTTCACACATAACAAAGATAGGATGATATGAAGATTATTATGAGTAAATGTTCTAATATCAAATGCCAAGGATGCGAGAAATATGACCACTACTTTAGTATCAGTGCCAAATTCTAAAGCATCGAGTCAAATGAGAAAGAATTGAACTATGAGTAAAATTTCATCTCAATCAGTTAAGATATATATGAATTGCATTACAATTCATGTATCTACACCAAAAATCTATTACTACTTATACATCCAACTGCCAACCTGCATGAACTCACATAATAACTAAAGCATTTAAGTCATCCTTTGGACCAAAGCCACAATTAAGGTATAATTCATAGTAAAGAATATTGAAAATCAATGAAACCAGTCTTTGACCAATATTTCATTAATAATTCATGCAAGGTATCACAATTGGAGAGAAAATAGACTCAAGAGGTTATCACATTCAGCACAAACATGCTTAAGAACACCATAATTGATAAAATTCTCCTATCTGACTCTAAACCTTAAAAAATGGACTCAATGTTCATACTCTTTAGGGTATGTGTAGGATCATCATGGAAAAACAGGCCCTTAAGTGGCAATAAAAAGATAGAAAATCAGAGTTAGAAAATTTGATGTAAAAATTTGAATAAGTTATCTATATTATTTCAAAAAAATGTAAAACTAAAAATTGTAGAAAATTGAATATAGTTTCTAAACTACTAGGTCTTTATTTTATTTTTTTAAATCTATTTGGTGAAAATTTGAAATTTCAATGCAATAGTATTTAAATTTCAAGGTAAAAATAAGAAGTAGGTGTCTGTCTGACCACCCTAACCACAATAAAATGATAATATTTTTTTATAAGCTTTTAGATATAAGTAGAGGACTCATGTCCCAATGTGATGCATATTTTTTTTATAAATGTTTTCCATGTAAATAATTAATTATAATTTTTTTATTACAACTTTTAAAAAATATAAAAGCTCGGTTGTCTAACCACCTTAACTTGGTCAAAAATTCATGAAATTCAATTTTTTTTTTTTAAGCCTATAGTATGCAAAGCATAGAATGTGACACATGTTTCGGATTCAAAAAATGTTATACCGTTTGAAAGTTATAGATGTTTTTCAATCAGCCTATCAATCAGGACTTTATTCGTAATTCTGATAGAAAATGAATAATAATTATTTATTAAATTCAAAGTAAATAATAATTTATAATGGTGGAAAGCTGAGAATCTCCTCTAAAAACCCTTTTTGTTTCATCAATGTTGGGTAAAAAAAAACTCGTCAGCCACATGGGCCATCATGATCCTACACATACCCTCTATAGTAAAAATTATGCACTCTCAAATCTTAGATTCAACAAAAAACCCTATACATCAGCCTTGAATTCCCTTTTATAGAATAAGGGGGAAAACAAGCTTTAGGCCAGAGTGTACACATATCCACATTTGATTGGACCGTAATTCCCTTCTACAGTTATATTTGCATTTTGCAAGTGGAGGGAATGCATATAAGACAAAATTTATTTCAATTACTGTGGGGAAGAGAAACCACCTTCCAAAAGGAAACCCAGAGGAAGGAAAATCATCTTTAACCATTGCAACATTCCATCCACCTCAGCAGCAATCCACATTAGCCATCTGCACATTGATCTAGGAGAATATGCGTGTACTCAATTGTAACTTCAGAGGCCAAAACTGTATTATACTGGACCAATTCATATTCTCCACCATAATGCTCATATTCCAAACTCATTTGTGAATACCATCTTCCACAATTCAAATTCTGCTTCAGATGGCTACTTGAAAGCAATAACCTAGTTAATATTATCTCTATATGGTGCATATTTCACCATCACTGAAGTATCCTCCTTGTCTAAATCTTTTAAGAAACTAATAACAAAGGATAGTTTCTCATATGTATCATTTAGCATACCGATATCAACATTCATGCATATCTCATTTGTCTGAGCCATCATGATATCGTTCATTTGATCCTTCCAAGCTTGCAAAGGCTTGACCTCATCATAGTTATGCTGGATTTCATGTAATGGTGTAAGGTCTACTCCATCATATTTGGCCTTCAGCTCCTTGATGTTCATTTCCATAGGAACAACATATCCCTGGAACTTTTTCTCCACAATTTCATTAAAAAATTGATAAGTTGGCATAACCTTGGGGTAGTTATCCTTCTGATGCTTTTCTCCTAATGCCATGAACTTTAACTGCTCAGCTCTAGGACTCCATCTATCCATCAGTGCGGTGGCCAAATCTTTATCTCTCGAGAACATTTTGATTACTTGCAACATTAAAACATAATTTGCATGGACACTATTCAATTTTCCTTAGACCCTTTTATTCAGGTGTCTCAATACAGTATCTACAATTACTGAATTACTTTTAAGCATTGATTCTTGGATATGTTGCAACATTTCTTTATACTCCTCAACCTGATGGATTAATTTTTCCCTTGAAAATCCTACTCCTGGGCTATTTTCCCTTTCAATTGTGATGTGAACTTGTCCCATATTATATGTAACCATTTCTAAGGACTGTTCTTGTGAAGAAGGTTGAGGTTGCTCCCTTGATGGGTCAGGAAAATTATGGCTAGAGCTGGCTTGTGCTTGAGACTTCCATGCCTCAGTTTCTTGTTTCAATAGTGCCAACTTAGTTTCTAGCTCTGCGACCCATTGTTGACTCTTATAATATTCAATAATGAGGTCATTATACTAGCTCCTGAGAGCATCTCTATCCTTTGTTAAATCCTCAATAGTTTCCTTGGTGAACTTGGAAACATTTACTATCATATCTACTGCCTGGAATGCAGGAGTATCGATAACTCTTCTTACAAGTACGTGACCACTGAAATCGTATGGCTCTACAACAATTAGCTTCCTAGACCTAGTAGATAATGAATAAATTTCCAAGGAATCCCACTCTTCACTAAAGTTTGATCCTTTAAGTGCCAATGTAGTTTCCTCCTTGGTCTCAAGAAGTGGCCTATTGGCTCTTCTTATTGTATCGAATACCACAACATCAACAATATCCCACTCAAGGAGTAACAATAGTCAACTCTTTTGTACCAACTCTCTCCCTTGCTCTGGTGTCATCTCCTTGAGATTTTACCTCATTTTAAGCATGACATTGGATTGGATAACTTTAGCTAAAAGCTCTGGATGCAGACTCCTTTCTTGAGCTACCTTCTCGGCATTTACTGGAATATGTGCCCTCCACACAAAATCTTTAAAATAATTTTTTTTGATAAAGGAATCATCCCTCATGAATTCCATGTAGGCTTCCATCCTTATGTCATTAGTATTGGTTATCCCTCTTATTTCATCTTTTCCCATCCTTAAAACAATTGCTCCATAACTTGATGCAACACCTCATGCAAAAGATGGAATTCCTTGTTGCATATCATCAGGGGTCACCATGATCTCTTCATCATCTGAATAAGGATATTCAACCACTTTTTCATTTTCAACCCTCTACCTCATGGGTGATGGTGGTTGTGTTGGAGAAGGAGCTCTCAGGGGAGAGTCTAGATCAATGATATTATGCAACAATTTCTCCAAAGATGATGGCATTGATTGCTCATGAGACCTCACTCTAGAATTTTCTAAAGTAACAAGTGTATACACCTAAAATTGGTTTGGAGCATCCGATTAATTAAATAAACATTATTTGATTAATTATTCTATTTCCTCTACTGTTTAAATAAATAGAAATATTTATTTAATATAGTTCACATTCAAATTCATCTTAATTAAATAAACAAAATTAAATACTTTGTTCGATTTAATTATCAAATCCCTATTTCAATCTATCACATCATTCTCGAATTAATTAAATAAGGTCAAACACTTTATGGATTAATTACCATGTTCCTCTGATTAATTTAATAAATGACTATCCTATAATTTGTTTTACTAAATTATTTATCTCCCTTTCCTAATTTAAATAAATCAAAATATTTGAATTAAGCATAAGGAATATTCCAATCTACATTCTCTCAAAAATGAATTAGATTTCCTATGTCTAATCTATGTCTAAATTTGTCACAATTAATGCTTTGAAACTTCACGGGAAGTTTTGGAGACAAATTGGAGACAAATTTGGAATTTGATCTCTTAATCCTCTTCCATCAATCCTTCCTCTTCTCTTGCCTGGTGTTTTCATGGGTAGAGACAATCTCCATCTTTCTCTCAATCTCCTCCATCTCTCACCATTCAATCCTCTAGATTGAATCCAAGCCTCTCAAAGCTTTCCCTGTGCATTTCTATAGCCAGGAAATCTATAAATACAAGCCTCATTGAACCAAGAAAAGGATCCAGATAATCAAGCTTTTACACCCTTACTCTGCAGGAATCCAGGCATCAAGTATCAAGCATCAACTATCAAGCAATTCAACAATCAAGCTTCACAACAATGGCTGCCTCTTGGAGCTGCATTTATCTATTTCACATCAATATCATGCTAGTTTAATTGATTTATCATTTAGCATTATATTATCATCATCTCATTCTTTAGATAGTCATTTTAACAGTCTTATATGCTTACACAATCTGAGAGCAAAGTAGGATTTAATAAATCTTTGGAGATAGAGAGCAATAGGAAGCTTTCAATTGATTACTTTGTTGAATTGATTCAATTTGTTTAATCATTGATATAATGTTGTATTAAGAAGTGTATTTATGTTATTTACCTCATTCCACACTTACAATTTGGTGCCCACCAAGGGGCATTAACCCCATTTTTATCAAAATTACAATTTTTCTGGAAAGTGTTACGTAGGTTTACAGTGTGATTTATTTTAGTGCTTTCGTTAAAAGTTTCAGCACTTCCGATCCCTATTCCAGTGCTTTCAAAGTTTCAGCGCTTCTGGTTACTGTTCTAGCACATCGTGTGTTTTAGCGCTTCTATGACAAACTTCGGTGCTTCGGTACACTATTTCGGCACTTCAGTGATTTAGCACGTCCAAGACAAACTTTAGCATTTCGGTACACTGTTTCGGCGCTTTCGGGTTTTAGCGCCTCAGGTAACTGTTCTAGCGCTTCGGTGCCATATTCCAACACTTTTGTAAAAACAGTCTGGATCCGACGCTCCCACAGCCAGATCTTTTTTTTTTTGACAGTTGGAATAAAATTGATCATTCTAGGGTAGTCACTTCAAAGTTTTCTAAAAATTGATCAATCTAAGATAGTCACTTCAAATTTTTTAAAAATTGATCAATCCTAGGATAGTCGCTTTCTTGTTTTTCTTAAAGAAAATCTATCAATCCTAGGATAGTCATCACATTCTAACAATAGAAGTTAAAAAGAACATCATGATTTCAGTGAAGCAACACCTTCACTTAGATTAAGAATCTTTCTTTTTGGGCTTAAAACAAGACAAATCTATATGTTGTGCTTGTAGTGATTAGGCTTATGCTCTCCCCTTAACTGGGTGACCAAAGTGTCAGATTCACTTTTCTTTTATGTCATTTATGCTTTATTAAATCCTTTAGCAGGCTTGCTGTAGTGGGAAAAAGTACTCACCCTACAGGAACGACCTAAGTGGGAACAACCAAAGCCAGGTTATCCAACCCACTTTAATAAAAATGCAATTTGTTGATGAAAGTCTAAATTGACGATAGTAGGCAAGATAACCATCCCCAAAATCTTTGTTCTAAAGATTGGGAGGTCTCTTGAGGGAGTTTATCTATTTGCCACACTGAACGGAACCCTATCTACGAACCATAGAGTAGTTTCTCGCCGAGTCAATATCAATACATTGTCATACTCATAGTGCAAGGGGAGGGAAGAATCTGCCTCCAAGACACTCACCATATAATTACCAAGGATTGTTTGCTCAAGGGATTTGGTATCTATGTCCATCACTTTGAGTACATGCCTGGCAATGAAAAAAACATGGGCGCCCTCTAGGGGGTGACACTACTGTGTGAGTCAATGCAATTGCAAGATGTGGGCTGTGAGTATAATGATGACCTACTTGTCTTTAAGTGTGAGTCTCTTTGATTTGTGTACAGTTGTTAAAACAACCTATCAAAATCAATAAAGATCATTCGTGATTTTTGAACATACACAATCTTTTCAGTTTTAAAAACACTTATTCAAAATTGCTTGTTGTGTTTTCACAAATTCATTTAAATTAGATTTAAAGATCATCCTAAAAATGTCAAGTCAAAAAAATAAAAAAACTCTATGCTTAGAAAGTGGAATTCCACCATGTTTCTCAAAAGGAAAATCGAAATCTCAAAACCTAAGAAACCTAATGGTTATAAATTGAGAAGACAACGTTTTCTATATCAAAATCGGAAACTCTTGTTACAACATAGAACATTCATCCACTGCTGTCATGATTTTGCTAGGGGTCACACATTAGATTTTGCAGTAGAACCACTCTTTTCATGAGCCTTCTTCCAAAGAAGAGCTCTCACTTAGTTTCACAATCACAATCAGCGCATTCATCGTGCTTTTCTTCCACAGTCCCTGATACAGTATGCCACAAGGCCAGATCAACTTTTACAGTAGAGAGTCCTTAAAGTCCTACTTTTAGAAGCTTTGGAAAAACCTGTTTCAGCACTTATGGTCACTTTTGTAGCGCTTCTGGTAAAATAGCACTTTTGGGCACTGTTTTAGCACTTACAGTCTCTGTTTCAGCGCTTCTGGTAAAATAGCGCTTTCATCACTTTCTGCAGCGCTTCTATGCACTATTTTAGTGCTTTTGTCAAGTAGCGCTTCCATCAATTTCTGCAGCGCTTTTATGCACTGTTTCAGTGCTTTGGGTAAAATAGCATGTTTGGTCTCTATTTAAGCGCTTCTGGTCTCTATTCTAGTGCTTCTATGAAACAGTGCTTGTGTACTTTGTTTTAGCGCTTCTAAAAAAGAGAGTTCAAAAATCTTACTAGTCAGTCAATCTGTCTTTTATCCACAATCTTCACTAGAACACAAGTTTCTATTCATCAGAATCACTATCAAAGGACCAAAATCAGAAAGGTTTATTCAAATTTCCAAACTTATCAACTGAAACAAGATCTTGCAAATTACAAGTGTCAAAATCAATTACACAATCAATTACTACACTAAAGTTTCATTATCAGAATAATGCATCCTTCATCACGAAACAAAGTAGAGTAATTAACTTTTAAAAATATTGTCTCAAGCAATAAGATCAATCATCTTATTCAACTTTATTTAAAAAGGTTCAAATTGACACTATCTTGCACATAAGATCAACATTTCAAAAGAAAGGGAAAAAATTTGTATGCCAATCTTCACTAGGTGCCACAAACAAAGACTCTTAGAACAAGAGCTTGAATCATCTAAAAACATGGCAGAGGAAAATCCTTGGAACAGTCTAATCACAATGACAAAAATGAAATAACTCAAGAGGACATCCAAGTGGCTCAACAAGATCCCAAGTTTCACATATTTATGGAAAAAGTTTTGGAACAAGATATGGAAAAATATCTTTTAATGTTGGCTGAATCAGGGGCAAGACTTCCAAAAGATTTTGATATAAACCTTTTGAAAGATGTAACTGAAACAAATGAAACAGAGATACCGTTACCAACACAAACAATAGATCCAGTTGTTGCTTTAACTTCACAAATGCAATTATTACATCAATAGATACACGACATGACGAAAGGGACAACCAAAAGATATGCGATATAGGACATTTGTCCTTATCCTTTTGATGCAATAGTTGGTTTGCTACCTTTTCCAAGACATTGCGAATTCCCAAAGTATGATAAGTACAATGGACAAATAGATCCAATAGATCATATACGAGAATTTAAAACGATGAGTCTTGAGTTTGCTCAAGAAGAGACTTATTTGATGAGGTTATTCCCAAGAAGTTTGGGAGGTGCATGTATGGAATGGTTCTCAAAACTGCAACCTAGTATCAAAACGTTTGAGGAACTTGTTAACAAGTTTATCTCTCAATATTCATTCAACATCCAAAATGATGTTACTATCAAGGATCTCTACAACTTAAAGCAAAACAAAGGAGAAACATTCTTGTCTTTTCTCCAAACATGGCGATGACTGTTCGCTAGGTATCCTTGATCTATTCTAGAGGAAGAAAAGATGGAATTATTCATTGAGAACTTGACAGAAGAAATGAGCTATAGGCTAGAATTACAATGTCCACCCACTTTTGAAAAAGTCATAGAAAATGGTCTTAAGATTGAGGAAGAGTGAAACGGGGAGTTATCAAACATTACAATGACAAATCAAATAACTACTCCAATCAACACTCAAGCAATGATAAACCAAAAATTTGGCAAAAGAATCACAAAACAAATGAAACAACAAGCGATTCACAAAATGTCAAACCAATTTTCAACTTGACTGCATCTTCTTCAAAAAATCAAAAAGTGACCAAAAAGTCAAATACCATGCAAAACAACGAATGCACAAAAACCATCAAATCGATGAAAGTTCACACCTTTAGGGAAATCAATGGAATTAGTAATGAAAGAACTAGTTACCAGAGGCCTTCTCACTGCACGAGAAGCTAGGTTCTGTGATCCAAAAATCAAACCATCATGGTGGAATGACATTGATTATTGCAATTATCATAATAACAAGGGTCATAAAACAAATGACTGTATGGAATTGAAACATGCAGTACAAGATTTGGTGGACAACAACAAAGTGTATGTGGAAGGACCTCAAAATAATAACGATCATTCGGCCTTCAAAGATCCTTTGCCAAATTATGACAAAGGTGCATCATCATCAAATAGCAAAGGGAATAACACCAATCATGTCTATAACACAACAATCCTATGTCTATCTGAAGTCAAAAATGATCATGCAGTTAGTAATAACATTGATGAAAATGAAACCACCAACATTACCTCTTTGGATTTACTCCCAAGCATGCAAAACTTTGATAATAAGATAAATGTCTTAAAAATCAGAGAAAATCAAGAACATCAACCAGCAAATGTCATGACTCGAGGGCAATCAAAAGGAATATTAAGGGGAATGGGATCCACACATGCGGTTCCACCTCCATCACATTACGATATTATCAATCAAATGCAAAACACCCCCTGAGAGAATCAAGAATGTCAAACAACAAACGTCATGACTAGGGGGCAAGCCAAGGTAGTATTAAAAGGAGTGGGATCTCAATGTATGGTTATGCCTCAATCTCATTATAATATTGTTGATCAATTACAAAACATCCCCACCCAAATCTCAATACTGGAACTCCTTAGGTTGTCACCATCACATAAAGAAGTTCTCGAGCAAGCATTAGTTGCCACAACCATACCAAATAATTTGGATGTTTGTCAATTCCAAGCTATGGTGGGACATCTGACTACCCCTCATTATCTATCATTCTCTCAATAGGATGATGTCTCATTAAACCATCCACATAACACAACATTGCATATCAAAGTCTATATCCATAATCATCGTGTTAAGAGAGTTCTAATAGATGGGGGAGCTGGTTTGAACATTTGCACCCTCAAATTAGTTTGTGCACTAGGATATTCTGAAGACACTATTGATGCTCAACGAAAGATGAACATCAAAGCCTATGATGAGGAGGAAAGATCATCCAAAGGTTTGATTGTATTACCCATTCAAGTGGGACCTGTGATGAAGCATATAGCATGTCAAGTATTAGAAAGAGAATTGGCATACAACATACTCTTAGGACGACCCTGGATTCATGAAATGTAGGCCGTACCTTCTACATACCATCAATGCTTGAATTTTCCAGTAAATGAACAAGAGGTGACTATATTTGCTGATTATAATCACCCACAACATTGTGACACATTAAGAATATCTCAAGACACTTTTGTCCCTCACAATAGGGAAGCTTCAAGTTCATCATCATCCAAGAACGAACAAAGTCCAAGCATCTCTACCAAGTGGGTGCAAAAGAAAGATAAAGAAAATGAAACAAGTCATGATGAAACAAACAATCCGGATACACAAACTTCTATATCAAACAAATTTCAAAAGCAAGTTCAGTTGACAGATAAAGGAATGGGACAGTACTCAATGGAGCAATCACTTAACTTATCATAGTTAATGCCATCTCCTAGGAAATATGGTCAACCATCACTAATCAAACCTCCAACATCTGTACCTACCATGGTTCTTCAAGAAACATTTGTAAAATCTGGAACCATAGCAGAAGAAATGGACAACAAAGCAATCCTAGATTGGCTATACAAGGATGAGGAAACATCAACATCAGAGACCGATACCAAAAATATTAGCATTAGCATAGACAAGTATGGAAAAGGAAAGGCTATTCTTGAAAAGATGGGTTATGAAGGACAAGGACCATTGGGGTTAAGAAAGGATGGAATCTCAGAACCTATCACACCTCTCACTCTCCATACAAAAAAAAAACCAGGACTAGGATACTCTGAAGAAGAGAAGCAAGAGCTAGAAAGGACAGCTATGGAAAATATCCTTCACTTTAGATATGGTTCTGAAACAGACTCAAATGAATATGAGTGGGCATTACCTTGTGATCTACTTGAAATTGATATTCTAGTCAATGTGATTCAAAGATATGCAGCTACATGTGAGGAGGGCCAAGGCTCTGGGTCTAGACCATTTGTCTAGGGATCACTAAATATCGATGACTCTAGGGAGGACAAACAAAATTTGAGTGAACTAGATGATTTCAAAGAGGGTACCATCATGGATCTTGATATCCCAAATGACAATTATGATGATATTTCTATCCTCACCCTTACTTCCATTGACCTAAATCAATCCGATGATACCATGCCATTAATCCATCCAGAACTTATTGATTGGGAACCTATCGAACCATTGACTGTACCAAAATTTGAAAATGATGATGCTATCGTGCATTTCCTTTGTCATACCGAACCTAATACAAATTCTATCCATAATACTCATAACAATACGACTCAGCAAGAGGGTGTCAAATCTTCCAGTTGCAAAAATGAAAACAAGCAAAATAGATCCAATGGTGAAAACCATTCTATGGCAGCATTAGATCTAGAAAAAGTAAAAATAAAGAACGCATCCAATGGTGAAAACCTTTCTGAGGCACTAAAGGATGGAAGATTTGACACTCTCCTAGAACACTATCATGAGCAATCATTAGTTCTAGTTGAACCTACACAATCAGTGGACATTGGCACAAAAGAGAGGGCAAAAGTTCTACATCTAGCAGAATCAATGACTGATCAAGAAAGACCAGAATTTATCAAATTCTTTAAAGGAAGAAGCATCAACTTCACTTGGTCATACTCTGATATGCCAAGCTTAGATCCAAATCTTCTTATGCACCATTTGTCTTTGCCAACAGGAATCAAGCCTGTTAAGCATAAATTAAGGAAAATGCATCCTCACATCGCATTAATGGTAAAAGAAAAATTAAAGAAATTATTGGATGCTAAATTCATAAGGTCTATAGATTATGTTGACTGGATATCAAACATAGTACCTATTTCAAAGCCAGACAACAACATCAGAATCTACACAGATTTCAGGGATCTCAATAAAGCATGTCCGAAGGATGATTTTCCACTACCAAACATAGACATCATTGTGGACTTGACGGCAGGGCATGCCATGATATCAATCATGGACGGCTTCTATGGATACAATCAAATTAGAATAGCTTCAGAATATCAGTAGAAGAAGACTTTCACATGTCCATGGGGAACTTTCTGCTAGAATGCCATGCCATTTGGTTTAAAGAATGCAGGAGCAACTTATCAAAGCGCAATGACTACGATCTTCCATGATATGATGCACACTTTCATGGAGGATTATGTGGATGACATCTTGGAAAAATCTACTACTAGGGGAGAACATCTACATATTCTTGATAAAATATTCACACAGTTGGAAAAATTTAATGTCAGATTAAACCCTAAGAAGTGTGTCTTCAGGGTTACATCAGCAAAGCTACTAGGATACATTGTGTCAGCAAAGGGCATTGAGGTGGATCCAGAAAAATTCAAATCAATTATGGAGATGCCACCTCCTAAAAACATCAGCTAGCTTAGATCACTACAAGGATGGCTTCAATCAATCCAAAGATTCATCTCCCAGCTGGCAGATAGAAGTCATCCTTTCAATCATCTATTGCATAAACACATAGTTTTCATGTGGGATGAGAAGTGTGAAGTGACATTCAATCAGATCAAACAATATCTAATGTCACCACCTGTTCTCATGCCACCAACACAGGGAAGACCCCTCATTTTATACATTGCCACAACTGATATCTCATTGGGGGCACTCTTAGCACAAGAGTATCATGAAGGAAAAGAGCATGCTATCTACTACATCAATAGAATTTTAAATGGCTATGAAATAAACTATACATTCATAGAAAAGTCTTGCTTAGCAGTGGTGTTTTCTACTCAAAAGTTGAGACACTACATGATGGCTCAAACAATCAGATTAATTGCAAAGATTGATCCTTTGAAGTATCTACTCAGTAAAGTTGCCTTAATAGGTAGATTGGAAAAATGGGTCATGCTCCTAAGAGAATTCGACATTCAATATGTCGAGAGAAAGGCAATCAAGGGACAAGCAATTGCTGAACAGCTAGCTGAAGCTCCTCTACTAGATGATCACCCAATGACAATGGAATTTCCAGATGCAGACATCATGACAACAATGCCCCAACAATGGATACTATACTTTGATGGATCATATACACAATGAGGATCAGGAGCAGGGATTTTGTCATCTCTCCCCAAGGACACACAATTCCAAAATCATACAGACTCATATTTTAATGTACCAATAATGTGGCAGAATATGAAGCATTGATTATTGGGGTCAAGATTGCAATTCAATGGAAAATCACAAATTTACAGGTCTATGGGGACTCTCAACTGGTTATTTATCAAGTCAATGATGAATATCAAACCAAAGATGACAAATTGAAGCCTTACAAGCAGTAAATAGATAATCTAAAACAATCCTTTGCTAGTATCAAGTTTGATTAGATTCCAAGGGCGGAGAACAAAGCCGTAGATGCTATGGCTACGATCGCTTCATTACTACAATTGCCTGAGAAGCGTGTTTGTTATGAGTTTATGGTAGAACAAGTATCATGTCCTTCCCATTATCAATCAGAATTCGCTACCATATGTCATCTAGAAACCACTGAAACCTCCATATACGAAAAAACCTATGCTTATCTGAAAGATGATATCCTACCTCCTGACCTTTCCAGGAATAAAAAATGCAACTTTATCCGTCAATTAGTTCGACACACTTTAATCATAGATGTCCTTTATTGTCAAGGTCTTGTTGGTACACTACTCCGATGTCTAGAATGCAATGAATCTGAAATGGCCCTACGAGAAGTTCATGAGGGTATTTGTGGT
Source organism: Sequoiadendron giganteum (assembly GCA_007115665.2). Taxonomy (NCBI): domain Eukaryota; kingdom Viridiplantae; phylum Streptophyta; class Pinopsida; order Cupressales; family Cupressaceae; genus Sequoiadendron; species Sequoiadendron giganteum. The sequence continues at coordinate 552,285,693 of CM021101.1, read as the reverse complement.
ACTCACTTGAGTGGAATAACCCTCGCCAAGAAACTCCTTCATTTGGGTTATTATTGGCCTTGCATGGAAAAAGAATCATATCATTTTGTTAAGAAATGCCAAAAATGTCAGGTTCACAGCAATCTGATTCATGCACCGGCACAAGAACTGCATCCTTTTACATCAACATGGCCTTTCTATCAATGGGGCCTGGATATAGTAGGCAAAATACATCCATCTTCATCTAATGGACATAAGTTCATTATCACGGCTACAAAATACTTCATGAAGTGGATAGAGGTAGTACCTCTTACTACCATCACTAGGAAACAAATCTCGTCATTTATCTTGAACTACATCATCTGTCGATATGGTATCCCTCAATCTATAATCATAGACAATGGATGACCTTTCAAGAATCAAGATTTCCAAGAGTTATGTGAAAAGTTCCACATCTAACATTATTTTTCAACACCGTACTATCCTCAAGGGAATGGCAAAACAAAGGCCTCTAACAAAACCATACTCAAAATTCTCAAAAAGATGGTTAACGATGTTGGACATGATTGGCATGTTCAACTCAATCCAACACTATGGGCCTACAAAACAAGCATCAGAACACCAATGGGAGCTACACCATTTGCTTTGGTATATGGATCAGAAGCCATATTGCTCATTGAAGTTGAAATTCCATCCCTTCGTGTATCACTTAGAGGTATCATTTTAGATGAAGATTATAGGGTATCTAGATTGCAGGAATTGGAATTGCTAGACGAGTGTCATCAACAAGCTGTAAATCATCTAACAACTTATCAACAAAGGATGTTAAGGAGTTACAATCACAGGGTGAAACCAAGAGTCTTTCAAGTTGGTGACTTGGTACTAAAGGAAAACCCTAGAAATCAGCAGGACAGGGAGAAGAAAGGAAAATTTGAGCCTAATTGGCTTGGTCTGTTTGTTGTCATATCAGTGTATGGATCAGGAGCATATCAGCTATCAACGTCAGAAGGGGATCTGTTTGATGAACCTATCAATAGTATTCATCTCAGAAAATTCTATGCTTAAAACTCCTAGTGCATAGGGCAAAAATCTAAAATTGTTTCCTTAGTGAAAACTAGGCAAACAGGCATCTTGGCAAATGCAAAAAAAAATAAAAAAAGAAAGAGAAACAGAAAAATGAGAAAAATACAAAAACACAAAAGGGTGTAATCAAAGCATTTGATGAAAACCTAGAAATAGGCATCATATGTGATTCTAAGATCAGCTTTCCCATCTATTATGAACATATTAGGATCATTCATTTGGCAAGTCAGTACCATTCCATATCATGTTAGTCATCTTGCTATCATTACATCCATTATCAAAATCATGTCACCTGATCAACATATCACTCCATAGCTTGGGGGCAACATCCAGATATCATTAGGGGCAATTAAGATGTATCAATTTCACTAGTCTGAGAACATGACAGTATGGAAAAAAACCAAAACAAATATCAAAGCGCAATGTCAATCATCATCAGAAAAGCATCAAACATCCATATCATATCAAAATTAAAAAACATGTCAAAAAGGTAAGTCTGAAAAAACAACTTTCAAAAACATAGGTCTGTGTCAGTCAAACTACATGGTCTCTGTGTGTGTAACGTAGGCAAGGATAATCTTTGATCAGCCCCCGAGACCCCTAGGATTAGTAAATAGGTTAGGTCTTTTGTCAAAAGTCTCAGAAAATCCAAAACAAAAACATGTCAAAAAGTCAGGATGGATGATCTTAAATTTGAAAAATGATTGAAACACACTAAGTGAAAATGGATGAATTATATTTTGATTATCATTTCTTTGGAGTAACTCAATAATGTATAAAAACTAGAGATACAAGGAAAAAGAATGATGTTTTATTATCTACTGTCTGTATGATAATCATATAAATGTGTGAATTGTCGGGGGATGTGCTATGCAAATGTATCACCGATGACATTCAGAATTCACACATTGAAATGATTAATCACTACTTGTTTACGCAATGAATGCTTAGGTCATCTCGGTTCAATTATACCTCGATGCTTGTGTTAAATTGCAATATCAAAAATCATGAAATTAATACCCAGGTCATCATTGGATTAACACAACCATTGACACTTGTATTCACTTTCAACATCCAATAAAGCTCTATGATGATACCAAGCACAAAAAGACTGTAAAATGACATTTGTTTTGCATATCATTGCATGATTAAATTAGATTGCATTCATCATCATTCATTATTTGTAGAGTATTTGTTGCATAAAGGATTCCAATCAATGATTATCTAATCTACAAAAGAGACTGAGTATACTTGACATAAAATCATCAAAAACATATAACATCATCATTTGCATCACCATATATTTCATCACGCATCATAAATTCTACCATCAGTGCATCAGGATCATTCTTACCATAACACATTCATTACCATCCATACATTTTCTCATTGATTATAAAATCATCATTTATCATCATCACATCTGAAAATAACAAAAAGGCATTCATCCATCTATTTCATACATTTTGATCACATTTAAAAACATTCATATAAATCATCATTTATCCATCCATATATCGCATCATATATCCACATATCATTTATAATCCATACATCATATCATCATTATTATATCGTGTATCCATACATTGAAAAATAATAAAATCACATCATTACATCCATCAACGATCATTTATCATAAAATCATCCTATAATTAAAAAGCATTTATCCAACTATCCATACATGTTATCAAATCACATCATTTATCTATATATCATATTCCATCCATACATACATCATTACATCATTACATTAAAATAAATCATCATTTATCATCACCACATTTAGATTTAACTCATCACATGAAGCATATAAAAGCATCCATCACATGGAAATCATGAAACCATCAACATATCATATCAAATACATCTCATATATATATCATCAAGTGTCAAGTATACAATGAAGTCATAAAAATACATCATCATACAAAAGAGGTACATTATAAAATACATCAGTGAGGATCAAAATGACATCTACGACCTGCTACAGCCAGAGTGAGCAGGCCTACCAGGCCCTGTACCACTACCACCACCACCCCCTGAAGGACCCAGATCTTTGGGATCTCTATGTGGAGGCTGAGTCACCCCCTCACTGACTTTCCATTTGTGAGTCCGCCCAGATCTCGATGGGGCATAACTGACTTAGTGCTCGGCAGGCATTGCATCATGATACCGACCTTTGTAATACTCAGCCTCTCGGGCAACCCACAAAACCTCTCATATAATCACCTATAGAGGTGCCATCAGCCACTCTCTGGAGGGTCTCGGCTCTCTCCTGTGCCCTCTCGATAATCTGCCGAGCACTGTCTCGCTCTGCTATCAGGGTATCAACTTGCATCTGCATGGCAGCTAACTGCCACTGTACCTATGCTAAGGCCTGTGTGTGAGTCTGTGCCTGTGCCTGCATCTGGGTCTGAGTCTGCACAACCACACCCCGAGCCTATACCAACTGCCCCTGCAGTGTCTGAACCACCTGCCTACAAAGTCTAGACCTGTGCCTGGAGCCCAACTATCTATCTTTGCTGCCCTATTGCTAGCATTGTCACTGCTTGCCTCTTACGAGGCCTACTGGAAGAAGGTGCACTGTGAATATCTGGACCTGGCCCTTTGTATCCTCCACTCCCACCATCACTGTCCCCACTACTGCTGCTATCCTCACTGTCTAAACTACTGATCTTTGAGCTCTCATCTACTGGGATATCACCCTCACCACTGGCGACATCCTCTGCCACATCCTCCTCTACTAGTAAAGGTGCTGGCTCATTGGGGATAGTAATACGAGGATGAGGGACCAAGGCCAAAAATGCTGCATAATCCTTTGTGATAGCTGCATCTAATATATCTCTCTGCATATCCCAGGGAGATGGTTGTAATGCTCTATAACCCTCTACTATGATGTCATAAGATAGTGTGGGGCCCCAATCCAGAATATCCATCCGTCATCGTGCATAGTGGGCTACTCCCTATGGCATGCACTGAACAATTCCATACTGTCTATAAACCCGACGGAGCAAGAATCTCTCGAGAATAAAAGGAGTTCGGCCAATGAGGTACATAGAATCACATAAAAACCCCAACACTACACCATCCTCCTCCCACTCCTCACAGTCAAGATAGGGGTGCCATATCACTGTCTCCATATCATCAAAAACTTGCCTCCAGTGCTCCAACTTGCCCATCCGGGCCTATGTGAATCGACCACTATATCGAAAAACATAGGGTCTGCCAGCTGGTCTGTGTGCAATGGGAAACAACAGATAAATAGCAAAGTGCTCCCAAAAACCCATATCTGTAACAGAGTCACCCCTACGGATATACTCCGTGCACCTAGGTACATAATGGAATGAAGATCATGGTAAAGATGTGCTAACATGCACATCCCCCACACATATCTGGTACCATGTACCAACATGCTCTCCAATGTATTGCCCTAGCCAACGAGGAATCCCTTTGACCTACGATCAGGGCAAAGGAATCCTCCAATAAATTAGTGTCGCATAAGAGTCTACGATCCTCTGCCATCGAATGCTCGGACCCTCTATATCCTGATCCTGAAAGACTCTACAGAGAGCGTCTCTGCTACTGGTCCCATGTGAATCATATGTCACAATCTCCCCCATGAAAGGAATGCGCAATATACACCACACATCCTCTGGTGTGACTGTCATCTCACCAGTGGGTAGGTGAAAGGTGTTGTGGTCGCTATGCCACCTCTCAGCCAGTGTGTTCAACAAACCTCGATTAATCCTAATCTGGGGCATATCAAGTAAACTCATAAGGCCACACTAGCCTATCACCTGGAGCTCATCTGGTGTCAAATGTGGTATCAAATCAATCATCTGCAGAAATCTCTCTCACATCTGGAGAGTACCCAGATCCTCCTATCATCATAACAAATAAATCTACAATCAGTGAACTATGTCAAGGAATCAAAGGTCATTCTACTATCAATCTATTCCAAAAGCTTTGGTATGAATTTTTGATCAAAATTCATAGGTGGACATCCAACCTCACCTATTATGAGGTTCATCAAAACATTATCTAGATCTCGCCTATCATGAGATTTATTAGATATTGAATCAAACCTCACCTATCATTAGGTACATCAAAACATTATCTAGATCTCGCTTATCATGAGATTTATCAGATATTGAATCAAACCTCATCTATCATGAGGTTCATCAAAACATTATCTAGATCTCGCTTATCATGAATTTATCAGATATTGAATCATATCCTCGCCTATCATGAGGATCATCAATAAATGGGTTTTTTTCTCTCCTATCATGATAGTTAGTCTTATTTAAATCATCAAATCCAACATCAAGAATATGGATTGTCAATCATACCAATCAGAAGAATGGACATGATCAAAATTGACATAATCAAAGTTCACAAAGTTAAAATCTTCAATTCTGACATGGAAGCGCTAAAACAGTCATCCAAAGTGCTAAATCCCAAAAGCGCTCAAATAGGCTTTCGAAGCGCTAAAAAACTCAAAGTGCTACTTTTTCACATCTAAGCGCTAAAACAGGCCATCTAAGCACCACTTTACTAGAAGCGCTAGAACAAACCTTAAAAGCACTAATCCACTGATTCAACGTGCTGAAAATCTCAAAGCGCTAAAATCCGGCTTCATAGCGCTAATTCTTGACTCCTAAGCGTTAATTCGCTGAAAGCGCTACTTTACCAATTGGAAGCGCTAGAATTTTAAACACAAGCACTAAAACTCAAAGTGCTAGACAACCTAATGGAAGTGCTACATCGGGATGTAAGCGCTACAACATAGCTTGAAAGCGCTAAAAGACACCTAGACATGCCTAGGACCTAAAAAGCATAAAAAACAAAAGTACACGGATCACAAGGAGGTCGAAAGGTACATACCGGAGGTCCATACGTAGGCGGCCATCTATGGCATCGAACGCGCTCAAATTGGTGAGTGTGGTAGGGGATAGGCATCTCGCTCTAGCTGGCAGAAAAGTCTTTATCACAAAGATTTTTGAACTCAAAAAGCAAATAATGAATTGAAAATGACCTTTTAGCACTATTTATAATTTTTGAAAAGTATTTTTGGTGGTTTTTATTACATTTTGATTAATTTTATCCATGAAATTAATTAAAACTCATCTGAAGGCTCTATTTCTTCATCATTTTTTCAGGAGATAAATTATTTCATCACCGAAACATCATAAATTTTTGAAAAATTCTAAACATCATCAGATATTTATTTATCTCTCGAGGGGGCATATCATTATTATCATCTGAAAATCATGTCTGGGGCACACAAAATTATTATCATCTGAAAATCATGTTTGGGGCATACGCAATTATTTCTTTTGAAATCATCGATCCTGGCAATAGCAGCAAAAATATTCTTCGAACCAATGCGTAAACACATCACTTCAAAGAGGGGAAAAATGTATACACCTAAAATTGGTCTAGAGCATCTGATTAATTAAATACACATTATTTGATTAATTATTCTATTTCCTCTACTGTTTAAATAAATAGAAATATTTATTTAATATAGTTCACATTCAAATTCATCTTAATTAAATAAACAAAATTAAATACTTTGTTCGATTTAATTATCAAATCCCTATTTCAATCTATCACATCATTCTCGAATTAATTAAATAAGGTCAAACACTTTATGGATTAATTACCATATTCCTATGATTAATTTAATAAACGACTATCCTATAGTTTGTTTTACTAAATTATTTATCTCCTTTTCCTAATTTAAATAAATCAAAATATTTGAATTAAGCATAGGGAATATTCCAATCTACATTCTCTCAAAAATGAATTAGATTTTCTATGTCTAATCTATGTCTAAATTTGTCACAATTAATGCTTTGAAACTTCACGGGAAGTTTGGAGACAAATTGGAGACAAATTTGGAATTTGATCTCTCAATCCTCTTCCATCAATCCTTCCTCTTCTCTTGCCTGGTGTTTTCATGGGTAGAGACAATCTCCATCTTTCTCTCAATCTCCTCCATCTCTCACCATTCAATCCTCTAGATTGAATCCAAGCCTCTCAAAGCTTTCCCTATGCATTTCTACAGCCAGGAAATCTATAAATACAAGCCTCATTGAACCAAGAAAAGGATCCAGATAATCAAGCTATTACACCCTTACTCTGCAGGAATCCAGGCATCAAGTATCAAGCATCAACTATCAAGCAATTCAAAAATCAAGCTTGACAACAATGGCTGCCTCTTGGAGCTGCATTTATTTGTTTCACATCAACATCATGCTAGTTTAATTGATTTATCATTTAGCATTATATTATCATCATCTCGTTCTTTAGATAGTCATTTTAACAGTCTTATATGCTTACACAATCTAAGAGAAAAGTAGGATTTAATAAATCTTTGGAGATAGAGAGCAATAGGACGCTTTCAATTGATTACTTTGTTGAATTGATTCAATTTGTTTAATCATTGATATAATGTCATATTAAGAAGTGTATTTATGTTATTTACCTCCTTCCACACTTACAACAAGAGTGGGCCTAGTTTCTTCCTCAGTTGTCATTCCTTTCCTCATAGAATATACCCTAACCTTTTGTGGAGGCTGTTAAGTAGGTCTTTCCTCCAATCTTACCTTAGGATATTCTTCGACAGCTTGTGACTTTCCTTTGTCTTCAACAACCTATTCAACCATTAAGACCCCCACCATGCTCTCAAACTTTTCAATAGCATATATGGCCCTATTCAACTCACCACCGATATTTGGCATGGAATTATATGCAAGGTTCTTTTATGTCTTCTTCTTCATCATCTTAGTTAAAACTATATATTTTTCTTTTCTCTCCTCCTCCACCTGCAATTCAAGGATGTTTCTGATGATATCCTCAGGGAAGTAGAAGTTGTGAATGAATACATATGTTTTGTTATTTTCCCTCATTTGAAAAATAAAACCATAAGGATCATGGTTCCTTGGGCATACAGTATTCAACCCATAAGGCTTAAGTAATTTCCACAAATCTTTCCATCCTCCTTTTTCCATGACAAAGTCAGCAAATTTTGTGTACTCAAGAAAGAAAGATCCGTTGTTGTGCTATGTTGGAAAGTGTACATGTTGAGCACATCCCAATTGTCTCATGATTTCTAAGAATCCAATTCTTAGAGGCATATCCCTAGGCAAATAAAATGGGTTGACATTAGTGGCATATACTCTGAAAATGGTTGTATTATAGTATGGGATGATATATCCCCAATTTTGTGTCAAATTCAACTTAGGCCTCCTCTCCATTGGTCTCAAGAAATCATGAATTTCCTTTGAAATTCTAGGTGGATCACAAACCAAAAATCTTCTTAATTTTGACCCAAAAACATTATGGAATGCCACATAATCAAACTCATGATCATGCCTATCAATAATTCTGGTCTAATATTGGACAGGCATGTCAATATCATCCTCTTTCTTCTTTAATTCCATGTGTTGCCCAAATTTTTTTTCTCCCTTGTATAGAAACATGTGCATCAAGAGAGAATTCCATCTAAAGCTAACTAGTTTTTTTCCTTCTTTGAAACCTGGATGCTAAAGGTTCACAACCATGTACATGAGGTCACTAGGTAAGGTAGTCTTTATACTAATACTGAGGATGTGACACAAGGAGAAAATAGTCTTCCTGAAATAATTGCAAAAGTAGTTTATAGGAAAAAGGCTCTGGCTCATTTTTTCCAATCACTATCTTCTTCTTATTCTTTCCAGTTCCTGTGGTTTCCAAATGAGGTTGTAACAAAGAATTCCTAAATAAACCCTTAGTATTTCTATACTCATCTCTGAATTCCTGAAGGTCAATAGTAACCATATCCTTATTCCATTCATGCTAATCGAAAAATTATGCAATCTCTTCCTTGGTTATTTTAACCATTTCCACACCAACATATGTCCTAACAACTATGGTTACAAGGTCATACATTGTTGCAACATCTTTCAAAAAATCCACATCCAGATATATATTTGGTACCACTAGCTTGCTGAGGTCCAACCTCTAAGGGTTGCATAGAGGAGAAAACAAATTCCTATTCCCAAACCAATTTGAAAATAACTTCCATCCTGTATACGACATCTCAACATCTTGAATTACACATTGCTTATCAATTAACCCTTCCAAAACAAGGGTCCCATAAAACAAATCCTTTCCCTCAATTTTTTTTTTAGTAGAGGGTTTTAATAAGTATATGACATCTTGAGAAAAGGACCTAAAGGGATTTTCAAAGCCAGAAATTTGGGCTTTGGGTGCCATTTGCACAAGACAAATTAAGATTCAAGCTAGGGTTTTGAAATATCATAAATTTAATGAGGTGTAGCCTATAACTTATAGCCTTGAAACATAGTAATTTCACAATTAAAAGGTCTTGGAAAATATTTAGACAGGCTTTAAAACAATTCTAAAGCAAACGAGCTAGTGCAATCTCTTAAAACAAAGCAAAACATAATATCCATTGATCCTCAATAAATAAACAAGATTTTTGAGAGACAAAGAATATGGTATGTACGTTACTTACAGTTTTGATTGCATAGAATTTTAATGGCCATGATGTTGGACTTATAAGAATTAGCTCATGTTGCCTAGTACTTGAAAATTCTTATTTTAGTGTAGAATTATGCACGAAAATAGAAATTCAAGGAACTTTTAGCGTTAAATTTGGTGGCATAGTCTAAACTCCACCATTACTATTCACTCACATGAGAAACAATGACTATCATACATGATTAAATAATTTTGAATACCAACCATTGATCTCAATCCACATAGGAAATCAAGAGCAACTCAAATCGAGTCAATGTAGTTTGAAAATGCCACGTTTGTCCACCAAATCCTAGGCAAATGAAAATTCACCTATGAGACACCATCTCAACACAAGCAGGTCCCACCTAGATCACATCATTCTTGGCCACACATTGCTTGTTCGCACACCTTGCAAAATCATTAAAATAATTGTTTGAATTTCACGAGGTCAATGAGGAACGACCATGATTCATCATTTTATAACAATCATTCATTCAACATTAATTGAAAAGCAAAAAAAGACTGGGCCCCATGACTGTAAGTGACATGTGGAAAAATATCACACACCTCATAGTGTATTAGTGTCATCATCATAAATCCTTGCGAGGCCAGTAGGGAACGGTCAGGATTCAGCCAATCCATTCGATGGTCAGAAAACCTGCACATGCAAAAATTGTTATTCATAAAAAGGGGACTGACTAGGGAGACAGGAAAACAACCCTTTAGGTAGGAAATTTAGACACAAGTATAAAGTTATAATATTTAATCAACCCAACATTAAGCAAGAATAAAAACAACTCCCAACATGGAAAAACTGACAGACTAGGTAATAGGGGTTGGTGACATGAATGACTTAAAGGCTCAAACCATGACTTATGCAACCAGTAACTTGGAACGACAATTCAACATAGGATTATAATGTCCAGACCAAAATGAAATAAAATACCTAAATCCAAGGTTTTTATGGCTAAATCCCAAAACCCCAAGGTAGACCAGTGGTGCCAAGCACTAGGGAAACAAGGATGAGCATAATTATGGAATTTTTTTGAGAGCCCTACCAGTGGCTTTGACTGGGGATGTATGCCCCCCATGGGCATAGCAAGAAACCAAAATCTCCAGTTAAGCAAACCACTACAAAGAGGACTAGAAATTCGTACATCTTCAGTAAATTATTTTGTGGTATGTGTGCTTCTACCCCATAGACTAAGTTAAAAGGTGCATATCCAATTGATTTCTTGATAGTTTGTATGTCAGTGCACAATGCCAACTATAAATTTGAATCACATGCTTTCTTGTTCTTCTAAATCATTTGTTTGATGATCTTCATCAAGCTTTTGTTGCTAGACTTAGCTTGTCCATTTCCTTGGGGTTGATAAGGAGAAGAATATGAGATAGCTATACCATATTGATTGCAAAAACTAAAAAATCCTCATACCTGAAACACATTGTGTTATCTGAGACAATTCTTTCAGTTACCCCAAACTTGCTCAAGATGTTTTTCATCAAAAAGCTAGTGACCACCTTACTTGTAGTGTTTCTAGTTGGAATTTCCTCAGCCCATTTGGTAAAGTAGTTAGTCGCCACTAGTATCCATGCATTCCCACCACTAGATTTTTTAGATATCTCACCTATAAAATCAATGCCCCACTGTTGGAAAGGAGTTGGAGTAGATACTTGCCTTAGTGGAAAATTTCTAAAGAACTTCATCTTCCTAGCAAACCTTTGATAGGCATCACATTTTTTAACATACCTATGGGTGTCTTTGATTATAGTAGGCCACCAGAATCCAGCCCTCAAGATCTTATGAGCAATAGTCTTGGCCATGTAGTGATCTCCACAGGCTCTTTTATGCATTTCCATTAGAAAATATTCAACTTGATCACCATCCTCACATCTAAGTATAACACCCTCAGGAATCCTCCACCAAAGCTCGCTATCAATGATAACATACTTAATTTCTTGTAATTTGAGAGTATTTTTCTGATTGAGTGGCATGCCTTCAGGGAACTGCATTGTCTGTAAATACTCAACAATTCTCCTGTACTAGCCATAGGTCTGCATATCACAGATGGGTGCAACATTCACTTGCTCTATCTGATTTAAATTGGTCTCACTCATTAGGTTATCTAGACCTTGACCTCTCACAAGCTTTGTAATCTATATGTCGATATTGAACTCCTAGATCCTATTGATCCACCTGCACCATCTCCCTATGGTCTCCTGTTGAGTAAAAATATCTTTAACTACAGTTGTTGGAACATAATCAACAACTTTTTCTCCCATCAAATAAGGTCTGAAAATTTTGGCAGCCTTTACAAAGGAATATGCCTATTTCTCTATTGCATCATATTTCAACTCCGTAGCTTGCAAAGATTTACTAAAAAATGCAATCAGCTGTTCAAAACCATCATTATTCTTCTATAACAAAACCCCTGATATAGTATGGAAAGAAACAAAAGTAAACAACTGGAAGGGTTTTGAATAATCAGGGGATTTAAGAATGGGAGCCTACTTGATAGCATCCTTAATAGCTTGAAAAGCTTTAGAGGGTTCCTCTGTCCATAGTACCTTTTCTCCTTTCTTTAGCATCTTGGAAATAGGGTAGACAATTTTAGCAAAATTTGTAACAAATCTTTGCACAAAGTTAATTTTCCCAAAAAAGTATTGGATACCTTTTACATTCCTTGGTTGTGCAATCTTGTCAATAGTTGCTACTCTTTCTGGGTCAATTCATACCCCTTCCTTTGAAACAATGTGTCCAAGAAGTTTCCCTTCCTTCACTCCAAAAGCAGATTTCTTGGGATTCAAAGATATCCCATATTCTATGGTCCTGATAAAGATTTTCTCCAAATGACAATAATGGTCTTCCTCCTTCTTGCTACAAACTATAAGGTCATCTTGATATATTGCAAGAAAAAGGTCAATAAAACCAGAAAAATGCTACATCTATAGCCCTTTGGAAAGTTGCACCAACATTCATCAGGTTCAATGGCATCCTTACATAAACATATGTCCCCCAAGGTGTAGTAAATGCAATTTTGAACTGCTCGGATTCCTTGACCATCACCTGGTTATAACCAGAAAATCCATCCATCATGGAGAGTAATTCACATCTTGTAACCTTTTGAAACATACCTTCCCTATTAGGCAATGGATAGTTGGCTTTCAAGGAAGCAACATTCAAATTCCTGAAGTCAACACATAATCTAATATCACCATTTTTCTTCCTTATAGGCACAACGTTTGAAACCCAAGATGAATGCCTAATAGGCTTAATGATCCCATCATCTCTTAATTTGGCAAGCTCCTCCTACATCTTAGGCTACAGGGTTGGATTGATTGCCCTTTGGTTTTTCCTGAATGGCTTCATATCAGGCTTCAATGAAATATCATGTTGGAACAAATCCTCCCTATATGCCTTGAGTTCATCATATGACCAAGCAAAAACATGCCTATACTTTTTGAGTAGGGAAATTAGCATATTTCTAATATGATGTTTCATCCTTTTACCAATGTAGACTTTCTTAGGGTAATTCTTCATTCCTAAGTTTATCTCTTCTAAATCCTCTTTTTGGGAAGGTTCCTGCTTAGTACTTGATCTATCAGGGCCATCAAAAACCCTTTTAAGTGAAACTAAACCTCTAGGGATAGTGTTTTCTTTCAACTGAATCACATCATTCCCAAAAAGGGTTTCTTTCCCATCAACCTCCACCACAAATGAACCAAAATCAATTTCCTGGCTCTCGTACTAATCAATGCAATGCAAAAACCTTAAAATGTTAGTGTCATCATCAAACACTTCCCAGTTACAAATATTGTTAGGCATTGTAGGCCTAGTTTGTATCTCAATATGTGAAACACCATAAAAAGTAACATCATCAAGTTTAACGGCTATATTGGCTAACAAGTCAACCCTGGAGTTTTGTCCTCTCTCAACCCAATCTATACCAAAATCATCAAAATTATCAATAGTGTCCCAAGCTGCATTTATATATTGCCTAAGCCTCTTATCCTTGGCTACAAAATGGGATCTACTCTAGGAGACAACTAATTCAGAATCTCCTAACACTTTCAATGACTTGATATCATGTTTTGAATCCAAATTCAAACAAAGTAAAAGGGCCTCATACTTAGCAACATTGTTTTGTAAAAGAAAATTGTAGTAGAAAAGAATACTTGAAAGGTTTACCTTGAGGGGAGGTAAAAAGTACCCCTGCTTCAGAGCCTTCTTTAGAGCATGCTCCATCAAAGTAAATTGTTCAAAGTTCATCATCTGATGATACATCCAATAATTCCTTATCAATGGGTGCAAGATATAATTCTTCTACGGACATGTCTTCTTCAACACGGAAGTTCTCCATATTTGTTTCCACAAAATTTATTCTCTGACGAGTTCTTGTGGATCTTCCATATTCTCAATCATGTGAGGAGCTCTTTTCTCCCTAACAATTTTAACATATTTCTAATCAATGGAGAAAGTAGAAAAGGATAGGTCACACTATATGCTCCCATCCATGGAAGCACTCCAATTCCTTTAAAACAACATCCATAGTTGGGTGGGACATCGACCAATGTAACACTCATGTGCAACTCCTTTTCTGGGAATGTTGCCAGCTGGTATAGAACACTATTTATAATTCCTATGACTAGCACTTCCATGGAATCCATTGCATAGAATTTACCATAAGTACTATCTACTTTCAGGCCCATTACATGCATTATCATCACTGGCATTACATTATTAGAATCTCTAGAGTCAATCATACAATTTCTTAACATATTTCCATCAATAATCAAGCTCAAGAAAAAATGATTCACATGATTGGGATTTGTTGTGATAGTAGTGCCGAAGTATATCTGAGGGTTTTCAATGGTTGCTTCCTTGATAGCACCTTTCTTCTCTTGATCCTTATTTGAGTCATTTTGACCAATAATCACCTTATCCCATTTATTTGTAATGATGCTATTAATGAGTGCAACAAATTTATCTTTATGTTCATCTATCTGCATCATTTCTAAAAGAGGGATAGTAACCTTGACTTGAGAGAGTACTTGAAACATATCTATTGAAGTATACTTTGGTAATTGAGGGAAACTTATGGCATTAGAAATTACCTTTATTGGTATATGGCTAAGTAGATTGGCTTCTAATTTTTTCCATTGATGGCAACCCAAGTCATGCAACCCAAGTCTTGCATCTGAATGAGCATAACTATTTTGTCTCCTACAGGAAGAACGAAGTAAACAATAGGGAATCCAATAAAAGGCATAAAATTTGATCTAGTCATCCCACAAGACATACATTTTGGGTTATGGATCTCTAAGGAAGGTCTGTTGAGGCTTGTAGTATCTTGGTATTGATGCACACTCATTGGTAAGTGATCCTCAAGATACAGTGCACTGATTTGTTATCTATCTATGCTAGAAGGCTAACCTGACAAAGATGGAATTCGTGGATGTATAAGACAAAATTAATTATAAGTCTCCATGGTGGATTAAGTGTTATTTGGGTCCTCTCTTTGTCTTAACCGATTTTGGAGGATGCGCATAAATATTTTGTGGTGGATCTGGCCGACAAGTTAAAAGTAACTTAATGTTTTATGAAGCCAACTGTTGGATGAATAAGTCTTTGATCGAAGATATATATAAGAGATTATTTTTATCATTTAAGTATGTATCCATGGTGTACAGATATGAAGATGAGTGAATTGCGAGATCCAATAGAGCAGTAATCCGAATTTGATTATAAGTGATGCAAAGAGCAACAAAGAGTAGAAAATGGCAAAGCAAAGTGTAAAGTTAGAAAGTAGATCCTAAATAAGATCCATGAGCTTCACCAAAACTATTACCTAGCATGATTAGATGTTATTATCTTAGTTCACCCCTCAGATGGTCTTAATCTAAATTTTGTAGGCAGTAAGCCTTTTTATTTTGAGTAGTGAGCTCTAGGAAATGTGCCTGAATGCAAGTGCATTCCCTTTTGTAAACAACTATAATTTGAGTACTCAAATTGTGGATTAATCTCCATCATTTTTTTTCCCCTAATAGGGTTTCCACACAAAAAAATGTGTTTCATGGTGTTGTGTATGTTAACTTTCAATACATACATCTTTTCCTTAATGCAATGATAAAATGGTTTCATATTTTGAATGAATAGAGTTTTAATAATTGTTGAACACTGATTCACCCCCCCCCTCTCAGTGTTCCCTTGAGTCCAATAGTTGGTATTAGAGCTAGTTCCTATGGAGAAGTTTTGTAGCTTGAGGTGGATCTTGGAATGTTATGGAATCTAGTATTCTTCAACAACAACTTATGGTAGCTCTTGATGCCTTGGATTAGTCTAAAGAAAATGTTCAAGAATTGAAAAAAAATCTTAGAGATGCTAAGAAATTCATTCAGTCATTAAAGGATCAGATAGTTAAATCTAGGGTGAAGAGGAAAGATCTATGTGATCAGATACAACATAATGAGAATGAAGATATGGATGATACTCACCTAAATCAAACCTTAAAGGAGATAACCGAAGAATGTGAAAATCTTGCTAGATGAAATACAAACCTAAAGCATGATATGGAAGCCATGATGATGAAGATGACTAAGGAGATAGAAGAAAGGAAGAAAAATGAGGAAAACTTTGCTCAGGCCCTAAAAGAGAAATATGATGAATGGATCAAAATGAGTGGGGAATTCACTCAGTTGGAAAGTGAATTAAAAAGAACCAAAAACAATGAAGAACTTGGTAAGAAGATTACTACTCTTAGGAATGATCTTGTCATTGCAAATGAATTCAAAGAAAAGTTTAAGATTAGTTTAGTATAACTTGATGAGCTAACTCAAGGGAAGAAGAGTGGAAATGATAAGAGAAGCCCTGGATATGAAAAGGGAGAAAGTTCCAGATTAGGATAAAAGAATTTCAGATAGAACAAAAATGGAAGGTATCCGGTAAGACAACCTAATGCACAAAAATTTAATGGATTTTTTTTTGCCTATAATAAGTTTGGTCATATGGTTGCTTAGTGTAGAAGTAATTTGAGGTTAAAATTCTCATCATTCTCTAGTCAGTGTTTCAATTGCAAAAATACTGGTCATAAATCAATTGAATGCATAAATATGTCAAGTCACTCTATTGATAGAATAAATGTTGAATGTTATGCATGTGGCAAGTTTAGGAATATTACTAATCAATGTAGATTAAGAAGAAACCAATGGAATGGACAAAGAAACATTATGTGCTATAACTGTAATAAGTATGGTCATATTGCAAGATTCTATAGAAATAAGAACACAGACAAAAGAGGTCTGGTATACAGAGACAAAAATAAAAAGAAAAATGATAAAGGAAAAGAAAAGGTAACTACAAATGATATTAGAGATTGGATGAAGAAGACGTGGGTAAGGAAAAATAATTCTAATGTTGGAAATGATTCCGTACCGAAACCTACTTCCGGTAATTCTTCTAGTAATTAATTTGAGGCCATTGGCCTAGGGGGAGCCTTACAAGAAAATATTCCCTCCCCTATCTATGGATGGTACCATAATGCAAAGAATAGTCAAAAATATGCACTCATAGCATACAAAAGTTTTGGATGAATTTAGCAAAGGAAATTCAGCAAATTCGTAGGTCCATAGAAGATTTTTTTGTCATCGTTTGAGAAAATAGAGTCTCTAGAAAACTTAGGGGAAATGAATTTACTGCACATGTGCGGGCTATAAAATTCAAGTTCGAGCCATCATTTGTCATTTTGCATCATCAAAGAGAAGAAGGAGAGCACTCGATAGGTGGATTTTGTAGTAGCAAAATTGAATTCATCGAAAAATCTTGAAAATTATCAGGTACTTTGAATCATTCTCGAATTCTTCATATTTTGGTGTGTAGTTGCAAACCCTAAAGAAAAATGGAACAAATTAAAGGTTCGATCATATTGGATGAATATAACAGTGAAAAGATCAGATCTATGAGGAATTTATTCCTTCCTGATAAATTAAAACAATTGAGCACAGCCAAGCATGGAAATTTAGATATGTGGAATGAGTTTTTGTACCTTGAGAATGTGGAATTTGTAAAATTCTTATTAAGAAGATTACATGGTGATGTTCTAACTCTGAAAAAACCTTGCATCATCTCAAAAGATGCAATTGAGAAATTAACCAGCTTTTGCAAAGTCAATGATGTTCCTAGGAAGAAATATATTTGGAACCAAGAGGTCAAAACCCTAAATGGAATAATCAGAGATCAGAGAGCTCTACTGATAGAAACAATCAAGAATCTTGTTATGAAATACATTTCACATGGCATAACCTATAAAATATTCTACCGAAATTGGGAAGGAGCTACATCGGCTAGCGCAGTATATATTGCTCATAAAATGATAATTGAAAGTCATGACTTTGACCTATGTAGATTGTTAAAAGATAAAATGATGGAGAATGTTCAATTGAGAAAGGATTTAGGGTATCCATTTAGGTTTGAAACTCTAATTATATGTCTGGTTATGTATTTTTTGAATTTGTTGCCGAAAATTGACAATGTAACATGAAAATTAGATAAACCGGTATACACCCAAATTTACTCTTATTCTAAGAGTTTGTCTAACTGGGATTCAGAATTTGAAAGTTTCTATACGAATGTGCTTGTAAAGTGTGGATCATTCAATATTTCCCCTCTGGTAAGAATAATGGAAGTTGCTTCCTCTTTTGGTAGCACTGATAGAGGATAGAAAAGAGGACATGAAATCATTGAATACAACCATGTGGAAAGAAATGTTCCTAAGATTGAAAGAAAAGGGAAATAAAAATAAATTGTAGACATTCTAGATGAAGAACTTGAGAATCTAATGGAAAATGATTCCAGTCTTCGAAAAGGTAGTGAGGAAGAAGAAGATCTATAAAAAGAAAAGTTACACCATCTTATCCGAAGTGTAGGTGGTATGCAAAAAATTGCAAGGTTATGGTCAATCAAACCATCATACAATCAAGACTTGATTTTGGAAGTCCTAAATGCTCATATTGAGCATTGTAAGATTATATTGGAAATTTTGAAGGACATTCTACCCAAAGAGATGATTGAGTGTAGCAAAGAATCAATGGGCTCTGAAGATAAAGGCAAAGAAGAAGGTGAAATTATCTCTCACCTGAAGGAACAATTCAGACTATCCCTTGCCAAGCTAAAGAAGAAAATGAATGAGTTGAGACAATGCATTAACTCTACCACAAGAATCTACAACTATTGTGTTCATTGGCCCCATGTAGTTAGCAATTACAAGGAGAAGTTGGATCAGATTGAGACAAAACTAAACAACATTGGTAAAATATTTGACATGTCTCAAGATCCAGATGGCATTATTAGGAGAAGAATCTGTGAGTTACAGGAAGCTCAAATAAAAATTCAACTGTCCAAGAATGTTCTTGTAGACACCTTTTGGAAGGTAATAGACTTAATTGAGTGTAGGCTAGAGCAGTTGGTGGAAATTCTGCAAAATGGTGAAAAATTGGAAGAAGCAGTCACAATTCCTGAATCTCTCATTGAGATTATCAACAAGACTTCCAAGAACAATAGCTTGATTATTAGCATTGGAGTTGTAATTGATGGCTAGAAGAATTTTTTTCCAGAAGTGAAGAAAAACAACAAGATAATTTTCTAAAGATAACAACAAATTGTTTTCATGTTTTTGAAATTTTGATCAAAGGAGAATAGCTTTAAGCGTTTATGTGGCAAAATATTTGAAGAATTGATGATTTTGAACATGTGTTTTATCACTTTTTGTCACTTTTTTGGCATATGGAATCTGTGCTTTTTCATTGATGTCAAAGGGGGAGAGAATGCAATGAAAAATGCCATGTGAATCTCAGGGGGAGAAAGTGGAGCAAGTAGTTTGGTAGTATACGTATAATGATTCTGCCACTTAGTCATTTTTCACTAAGTGTTGCCATGAATTCCAAAGGGGGATATTTTTGGCATATGGCTAAGTACATTGGATTGTAAGTGTTTTCATTGATGACAACCCAAGTCTTGCATTTGAATGAGCAACACTATTTTGGCTCCTACCGACAAAACAAAGTAAAGAATAGGGGATCCGGTAAAAGGCATAAAAGCTGATCTAGTCATCCCAGTGGACAACCATTTTGGGTTATGGATCTATGAGGAAGGTCTTTTGAGGATTTTATTATATTGGTATTGATGCACACTGATTAGTAAGTGATCTACAAGATACGATGCACTAATTTGTTAACTAGCCATGCTAGAAGGCCGACTCGACAAATATGGAATTCATGGATGTATAAGACAATTTTTTTTATAAGTATCCATGATGGATTAAGTGTTATTTGGGTCCTCTCTTTGTCTTAACTGATTTTGAAGGATGCGCATAAAGATTTAGTGGTGGATCTAGCCGACAAGTTAAAAGTAACTTAATGTTTTATGAAGCCGACTGTTGGATGAATAAGTCTTTGATCGTGGATATATATAAGAGATTATTTTTATCATTTAAGTATGTATACATGGTGTACAAATATGAAGAAGTGTGAATTGTGAGATCCAATAGAGCAATAATGTGAGTTTGATTATAAGTGATGCAAATAGAAGTAAAGAGAAAAATAGGGCAGAGAGAAGTGTAAATTCAGAACACAAATATCGAATAAGATCCATGAGATTCATCAGAACTGTTACTTGGCATGATTAGATGCTATTATATTAGTTCACCCTTCAGATGGTTTTAATCTAAAAATTTTAAGTAGTAAACCTTTTTCTTTTCAGCAGTGAGCTCTAGGCAATGTGCTTGAATGCAAGTACATTCCCTTTTGTAAACAACTATATTTTGAGAACTCAAATTGTGGATTAATCTCCACCATGGTTTTTCCCCTAACAGATTTTCAACACAAAAATCTATGTTTCATGGTGTTGTGTATGTTTACTTTCAATGCATACATATTTTCCTTAATGCAATGACGAAATGGTTTCATCTTTTAAATGAATGGAGTTTTAATAATTGTTGAACACTAATTCATCCCCTCCATTTCAATGTTCCCTTGAGTCCAACAACCTTCTCTTCTCCCTTTGGGATTTTATCAGATTTAGACTACAGATCCTTGACCTTAATTTTTTGGGAGGCAGCCTCACCATTTGTCTTAGCTTTATACTTTCTTCACCTAGATTATAGCTTTGTTAACCTCCTTGGATTTTGGATCTACCTTCTTTTCATCTATTTTGACAACCATGCCCCCTATATCCTTCTCTTTGATGAATAGACTGGATGGCTTTCCTAAGTCACTAGGGATAGTTATGTTCCTTCACTATATGTTCTTTCTTTCCATAGAAACCAGACCAATTGTGTAGTTGTCAATCTCTTCATTAGAAGGTATTCTCAGAATAGTATTATCTACTTCAAACTCATTTACAAAATGATCACCATCATCCTTCTCATCAAGGAACACTTGTTGGTGATGCACATCACTTTGTTGCATTTTCACATCAATGTCTCCCCTAGATGGCTCATTATCTGAGGAATAATCATCACAAGAAAAATCTGATGGAGTTAGCAACACATTTGTCATTGTATCCTGATCATTAGGAGGTGGAGATTCTCCTTGGTCATCTTGGGACTCCTCCACTGATTGTGCCACTACACACTATTGTGATGAATGAGGCATCTGACATACCCCACACCATGGAAAATATTATGTCACATTCGTAGAATGCTTCTGCAAAGGATCTTGTGGAATGCGAGTATTTCTTTGATTTCCTTGTATTCATTTCCCATTTTTCCAGTTACTATGATATGGGAAATATTGCAACCTAGGAGGCCTTTCATTCCTTTGGAAACGGGGCTTCTCATTTTTATCTTGCTTTTGTAGCAGGCTAAGAACTTGATCTATCTTATCATCAGAAGCCACAACTTTTCTAGGCTTCTCAGTATGATTTCTTGTATTTTTGGAAGATTTAGGGTCTTCCCTTCTTCCTACCTTGCAAGAAGCTCTTCTATTGTTCTCAATGTTAACTTCCATCTTATAAGCTTCTCTCAAAAACTGAGGGTTCTTGTCTCTAAGCAGATAACACATTTTAGAATCATAAGAATTACAATATACTACTAAACAAGCATTTTCATTTGGCCTCAAGTAACCTATGACCTTAAGCATGGCCTTTTGAAACCTCACATTAAACTCTATGGCCATTTCATTATGCCCTTTAGTAATATTGTTGAAATCATTCATCCTAAACCTAGGATTAGTTTGAGCCCCATACTACTCTTTAAACAATCTATAGAAGGCTTATTTAGAGTCAATGCTTGAATCAGGAAACCCTCTGTACCAATCCCTAGCATATTCAATCAAGGATTGTGTAAAATAATTCATTTCCACATCATCATCCCATAACTCAAAGTCTTCAACAAAACTTTGAAAGGCCTTAAAGTGGTCTTCACCACTAAAAGAATTGTTACCAATGAACTTGGGAAGATGACTTTGTGCATTATCAAGGACCAGATTTGGATACCCACTAATGTTTTCAAAACACATTTGTCTGTATCTATCAGCCTGGGGTGGCTCCCTGGAATGTATATCTCTATGGGAATCCCTCTACTCATCATCCTTCTTATCATCTGACTGCTGTCCCTTTTTATCTTTTCCACTACCACCATCACTTCCCTTATTTTTACTGTCCCCTTCCTCATCACCTGAGTAGGAAATACCGTTCTTATGACCACCTCCATCTCCACCACCTTGGTTGCCACCTCCACCCCCTTTGGGAGTCTTCTTTTCAGAATTCTTATTTTGGGATCCCCAATCATTTTGACCTAAACCAGATTCCTCACCAGTAGGTGCAAACATCTTAAGGAAAGCAATTTTTCTTTCCATCTCAGCCTTCCTTAGTTCTTCTTGCAATTGATCGTTTATCAATTATAACCGCAGTATTTCAAGATTTGGGGGTGCATCCAATTTTTTGGGATCAAAATTATCCCTGATCATCATAAGTGTTGGTTTTAATATTGGCATTAGTATTGGTCTTGGAATTGAAAAAATTGTAAGATTTTTTCTTAGATTAGTCCATTCAAGCTTTCCCATGATCAACGAAGGTTGTCTTCTTGGCTCTAATAGGTGGGTCAGAGATCTTAGTGGCTATGATAGAAGAGGTATGTGTGGTTGCAGAAGAGGTCCCCATGGAAATTATTAGTTTAGGAACCTCACGGGCCCTTTCAGTAGCTGCCCTAGCCACATTGTCTTCAAAGGCATTTCACTTAGCGGAATCTTCTCTCATCCTTTCTACCCTCAGCTTCTGAGCATTCCTCTAGAGTTGCTTGGCTTAGACTCTTTCCAGAGTCTCTCTTCTCTTATTTTCCCTACTATCCTCCACCTCGTGGAGCCTTTTCTCTTCCTCAATCCAAGCTTGCATATCCTTATCTATATCAGCTTCATTTTCAAAGGATATCTTCTACCTTGCTTGGGGTAGGAGTATAATAAGGTTGATCTACTTGATCTTCATCTTGAGCAGGAGGTGCCTCTTCATCATGAGATGCTCCTCATGGTTTGAAATTATTTCCATTGAAAATGGACATACCACTCAGTGTCATAGCTTCTGGAAACTATTTATGATGTTCCTAGAAACCCCACCTATCCTCTTCTCTAGATATATTATACTCAGTGTCAAGAACTTTCTTGACATAAAAACATCCATAATCCACATTAGAGAAAACAACTTTAGATGAATCCTCATTGATAGCAGCACTATTTAATTCAAAATTTAAAGTAGGAGATGAAAGAGTAAGGGATGTAACCGACTTACCTAGTGTGTTGTCTTTCTTCACCCAAAGAGACTGCTTATCTTTTCTAGGTTCGAGTTCTAGCAATGGTTCTGGGTTTTTCTTTGAATAACTCGTAGTCTTCTTCATGGTTCTTGGTGCACAAGGATCCTTCATTACATGTTTCTTTTGAGAATTTATATGAATACCAATGTTCGAGATATCAGAGTTGCCACCCAAGATGTTGGGAAATATGAAGCGGTTGCACTTGTGACTTTTTACAGGATCTTGAACATTACCCGACACGCTAACAAAGACAAGACTAGGACAAGACTCATGTACAAAATATGACAAACATAATCAAAATTTCAACCAATTATTCTTCCATAGCAAAGAATACTATAATATTTGACTTTGACTATACGAGATCTGTACTAGAGACTTTGAATGTGATAGGTCCCTAGTAGAGTCGCCAATCTGTTGGTGGTTTTTAAAACTCAAGCAAATTCCTCAAAGCTTCTATGAATTTTCCATGTTAAATGATGAAAGCCTAGAAAAAAATCGGCCAACTTAACAAGAAAAAGCAATAATGCTTACTCTCCTACACTTTGGGTTGTACAAGACCCAAGAGGGTGATCCCACAATTTGTTTCTTACAAATACTTAAATAACTTCAAATACACATTGCATAACAATAGAAAAGTTCCCCATTAACATTGAATAGACGAAATCCTTCAAGAAATTGAAAATTCCTTCAAGGATCTGATTCTTATTAGCAAAGAACTTCACACATAAAAAAGATAGGTCGATATGAAGATTATTATGAATAAATTTTCTAATATCAAATGCCAAAGACACAAGAAATACAACCACTACTTTAGCATCTATGCCAAATCCTAAAGCACAAAGTCAAATGAGAAAGAATTGAACTATGAGGCTAATTTCATCTCAAACAGTTAAGATCTATATGAATTGCATTACAATTCATGTATGTGCACCAAAAATATATTACTACTTATACACCCAATTGCCAACCTGCATGAACTCACACAATAACTAAAGCATTTAACTAGTCCTTTGGAATAGAGCCACAATTAAGGTATAATTCATAGTAAAGAAAAGAATAATGAAAATCAATGAAACCAGTCTTCGACCAATATTTCCTTAATAATTCATGTAAGGTATCACAATTGGAGATAAAATAGACTCGAGAGGTTATCACATTCAACACAAACATGCTTAAGAACCCCATAATTGACAAAATTCTCCTATCTGATTCTAAACCTTAATAAATGGACTTAATGTTCATACTCTCTATATTACAAACTTTGCACTATCAAATCTCAAATTCAACAAAAGACCCTGTACATCGGCCCTGAATTCCATTTTATAGAAAATAAGGGAGCAAATCAAGCTTTAGGCCAGAGTTTACACATGTGGACATTTTATTGGATTGTAATTCCCTTCTACAGTTATATTTGCATTTTACAATTAGAGGGAATGCATATAACACAAAATTTATTTCAATTACCACGAGGAAGAGAAACCGCCTTCCAAAAGGCAACCTAGATGAAGCAAAAGCATCTTTAACCATTACAACATTCCATCCACCTCAACAAAAATCCACATCATCCATCTGCATGTTGATCTGGGAGAATATGTGTGTACTCAATTATAATTTTTGAGGCTAGACCTATACTATATAGGACCAAGTCATATTCTCCACCACAATGCTTATATTCCACTCATTTGTGAATAACATCTTCCACAATTGAAATTCTTCTTCAGATGGCCCCTTGAAAGCAATAACCTAGTTAATCTTATCTCTATATGGTGCATATTTCAATATCACTGAAGTATCCTCCTTATCAAAATCTTCTAAGAAACTAATAACAAAGGATAGTTTCTCATGTGTATCATTTAGCATATTAATATCAACATTCATGCATATCTCATTTGTTTGAGCCATCATGATATTGTTCATTTGATCCTTCCAAGCTTGGAAAGGCTTTACCTCATCATAGTTATGCTAGATTTCTTGTAATGTTGTAAGGTCTACTACATCATATTTCTCCTTCAGCTCCTTGATCTTCATTTCCATAGGAGCAACATATCCCTGGAACTTTTTCTCCACAATTTCATTAAAAAATTGATAATTTGGCATAACCTTGGGGTACTTATCCTTTTGATGCTTTGATCCTATGACCTTGAACTTTAACTGCTCAGCCTTAGGACTCCATCTATCCAGCAGTGGGGTGGCCAATCCTTTATCTCTCAGGAACATCTTGATTGCTTTCAACATTAAAATATAATTTGCATGGACACTATTCAATTTCCCTTAGACCTTTTTATTCAGGTGTCTCAATAAAGTATCTACAGTTACTAAATTACTTTTCAGCATTGATTCTTGGATCTATTGAAACATTTCTTTATACTCCTCAACCTGATGGATTAATTTTTCCCTTGAAATTCCTCCTCCTGGGTTGTTTTCCATTTCAATTGTGATGGGCAAGTGTCCCATATTATATGGAACAATTGCTAAGGATTGTTCTTGTGAGAAAGGTTGAGGTTGCTCTCATGATGGGTCAGGAACATTATGGCTAGAGCTAGCTTGTGCTTAAGACTTCCATGCCTCCATTTCTTGTTTCAATAGTGCTAGCTCAATTTCTAGCTCTGCAACCCTTTTTTGACTCTCATTATATTCAATAATGAGGTCATTATATTGGCCCCTCAAAGTATCTCTATCCTTTGTTAAATCCTCAATAGTTGCCCTGGTGAACATGGCAACATTTACTAACATATCCGTTGCCTCCAATGCAGGAGTATCAACAACTCTTCTTACAACCAACTGACCACTAAAATTTGATGTCTCTGCAACTATTGGCTTCTTGGACCCAATAGATAATGACCAAATTACCAAGGCATCCCACTCTTCACTAAAGGTTGATCCTTTAAGTGCCAACGTAGCTTCCTCCTCGATCTCAAGAAGTAGCCTATTTTCCCTTCTGATTATATTGAATACCACAACATCAATGATATCCCACTTAGGGAGTAAAAATAATCCACTCTTTTGTACCAATGGTCTGCCTTGCTTTGGTGTCATCTCCTTGAAAGCTTCCCTCATTTGTAGCACAACATTGGATTGGATAACTTTCTCTGGAAGCTCTAGATGTAGACTCTTTTCTTGAGCTACCTTCTCGATATATACTGGAATATGTTCCCTCCACATAAAATCTTTAAAAGCGTTTATTTTAATAAAGGAATCATACCTCATGAATCCCCTGCAGGCTTCCATCCTTAGGTCATTAGTATTGGTTATCCCTCTTATTTCACCTTTTTCCAGCCATAAAACAACTGCTCTAGAACTTGATGCATCACCTTGTAGAAAATATGGCATTCCTTGTTGCATATCATCAGGGGTTACCATGATCTCTTCATCATCTGAATCAGGATATTCAACCACTTTTTCCTTTTCAACCCTCTGCCTCTTGGGTGATGGTAGTTGTGTTGGAGAAGGAGCTCTCGAGGGAGAGTCCAAATCAATGATATTATCCAATAATTTCTCTAAAGATGATGGCATTGATTTCTCATGCGACCTTACTCTAGAGTTTTATGAAGTAACATGAGTGAGCCTGGTTTCTTTCTCAGTTGTCATTACTTTCCTCCTAGAATATACCCTAACCTTTTGTAGAGGCTAGTAGGTAGGTCTTTCCTCTAATCTTACCTCAAGATATTCTTCGACAACTTGTGACTTTCCTTTGTCTTCAACAACCTGTTCAGCCTTTAAGACCCCCACTATGCTCTCAAAATTTTCAATAGCATATATGGCCCTATTCAAATCACCACTGATATTTGGCATGGGATTATATATAGGGTTATTTTTTGTCTTCTTCTTCTTCATCTTAGTAAAAGTTATATATTTTTATTTTCTCTCCTCCTGCACCTGCAAATCAAGGATTTTTCTAATGATATCCTCAAGCAAGTAGAATTTGTGAATGAATACACCTATTCTAGGTATGTATAGGATCATCATGGAAAAAACAGGCCCTTAAGATGCGATGAAAATTTAGAAAATCAGAGTTAGGCAACTTGATGGAAAAATTTGAATTTAAGTTATCTATATTATTTCAAAAATATGTTTGAATATAATCTGTAGAAAATTGAATTTAGTTTCTAAACTACTAGGTTTATTTTTTATTTTTAAATCTATTTGGTGAAAATTTTAAATTTCAATGCAGTAGTACTTAAATTTCAGGGAAAAAATAAGAAGTAGGTGTCTGTCTGACCACCCTAACCACATTAAAACGATAATATTTTTTTATAATATTTTACATATAAGTAGAGGACTCATGTCTCGATTTGATGCATATTTTTTTGTAATTTTTTTCCAAGTAAATAATTAATTATGAATTTTTTATTACAACTTTTAAAAAATATAAAAACTCGTATGTCTAACCACCTTAACTTTGTCAAAACTTCATGAAATTCATTTTTTTTAATTTAATCCTATAGTATGCAAAGTATAGATTGTGATGCATGTTTCGAATTCAAAAAATATGATATCGTTTGAAAGTTATAGATGTTTATCAATCAGCCTGTCAATGAGGACTTTAGTCGTAATTCAAATAGAAAATGGATAATAATAATTTATTAAATTCAAAGTAAAGCATAATATATATTGGTGGAAAGCTAGAATCTCCTTTAAAAACCATTTTTGTTTCATCAATTTTGGGTAAAAATAAAGTCATCAGCCACATGGGCCATCATATCACTTACATATCACCACTTTTTGGCCCATCATGATCTTGCACATACCTTTATGTGCTTTGCCTTCATTTGAGAAATGAAACCCTTAGGATCATGGTTCCTTGGGTGTATAGTTTTCAACCCATAAGGCTTAAGTAATGTCCAAAAATATTTCCATCCTCCTTTTTCCATGACAAAGTCAGCAAATGTTGTGTACTCTAAAAAGAAAGATCCTTTCTTGTGCTTTGTTGGCAAGTGTACATCTTGAGCACATCCCAGCTGTCTCATGATGTCTAAGAATCCAATTCTTAGAGGCACATCCCTAGGCAAAGAAAACAGGTTGATATTAGTGCCATATACTCTAAAAATGGTTGTGTTATAGTATGGGATGATATCTCCCCATTTATGTGTCAAATTCAACTCAGGCCTCCTCTCCATTGGGCTCAAGAAATCATGAATCTCCTTTGGAATTCTAGGTGGATCAAAAACCAAAGATATTCAAAATTTTGACCCAAAAACATTATGGAATGCCACATAATCAAACTCATGATCATGCCTATCAAGAATTCTGGTCCAATATTGGACAAGCATGTCAATATCATCCTCTTCTTCTTTAATTCCATGTTTTGCGCAAAAAAAATTTCTCCCTTGTACAAAAATATGTGCATCAATAGAGAATTCCATCTAAAGCTAACTAGTGTTTTTCCTTCTTTGAGATATACCAAACCCTCATGCATCTTCTCTGCCAGATATGTAGCAAAATCATATACCACATTGAAACCTAGATATTGAAGGTTGACAACCATGTACATGAGGTCAGTAGGAAAGGTAGTCTTTATACTAATATCGAGAACCTAACACAAGGAGTAAACAGTCTTCCTGAAATAATTGCAAAAGTAGTTTATAGGAAAAGGCTCTGGCTCATTTTTTCCAGTCACTATCTTCTTCTTATTCATTCCAGTTCATGTGGTTGCCAAATGAGGTTGTAATAGAGAAGTACTAAATAAAACTTTAGTATTTCTATCCTCTTCTTTGAATCCCTGAAGGTCAATGGTAACCATATCCTTATTCCATTCATGCAAATCAAAAATTTATGCAATATCTTCCTTGGTTATTTTAACCATCTCAACACCAGCATATGTCCTGACAACTCTAGTTACAGGGTCATACCTCGCTACAACATCCTTCAAAAAATCTACATCTAGATATACATTTGGTACCACCAGCTTGCTGAGGTCCAACTTCCAAGGGTTGCATAGAGGAGCACACAAATTTTTGTTCCCAAACCAATTTGAAAACAACTGCCATCCTGTATACAACACCTCAACATCTCGAATTGCACCTTACTTATCAGTTAACCCTTCCAAAACTAGGGGCCCATAAAAAAAATCCTTTCCCTCAAGTTTTTTTTTAGTAGAGGGTTTTAATAAGTCTATGACATCCTAAGAAAAGGACCTAGAGGGATTTTAAGAGCCAGAACTTTGGACTTTGGGTGCCATTTGCACAAGAAAAATTAAGATTCGAGCTAGGGTTTTGAAATATCAAAAGGTTTAGGAGGTATAGCCTATAACTTATAGCCTTGAAACACAATAATTTCACAATTAAAAGGTCTTGGAAAATATTTAGACAAGATTTAAAACAATTTTAAAGCAAACGAGCTAGTGCAATCTTTTAAAACAAAGCAAAACACAATTTCAACTTATCCTCAAGAAATCAACAAGATTTTTGAAAGATAGAGATATGTATGTTACTTACGTTTTTTCTTACAGAGAATTTTAATGGCTATGATGCTGGACTTACAGGAATTAGCTCATGTTGCCTAGTACTTGGAAATTCTTATTCAGTGTAGAATTATGCACGAAAATAGCAATTGAAGGAACTTTTAGCATTAAATTTGGTGGTGCAGTCTGAACTCCACCATTACTTTTCACTCGCATGAGAAATAATGGCTATCGTACAACATTAACTCATTTTGAATACCAACCATTGATCTTAGTCCACATAGGAAAGAAAGAGTGACTTAGATCGAGTCAATGTGGTTTAAAAATGCCATGTTCATCCACCAAATCCTAAGCGAATGAAAATTCACCTATGAGATACCATCTTAGCACAATTGGGTCCCACCCAGATCACATGATGCTTGACCACACATCACTTGTTTGCACACCTCACAACATCATTAAAATGATTGTTTTAATTTCACGAGGTCAGCGAGGAACAACCACGATTCATCATTGTATGGCAGTCATTGATTCAAAATTAATTGACAGGCAAACAAGGATTGGGCCCCATGATCATAAGTGACATGTCACAGAATATTGCACACCTCATATTGTAGTAGTGATATCATCAAAAATCCTTGCGAGGCCAGTGGGGAATGGTTAGGATTCAGCCAATCCATTTGAGGGTCAGAAAACTTGCACATGACACAATTGTTATTCATAAAAAGGGGACTGAATATGTAGACAAGAAAGCAACCCTTTAGGAAGGAAATTTAGACACAAGTCTAAAGTTATAATATTTTATCAACCCAAAATTAAGCAAAAATAACAACAAGTCCCAACACGAAAAAACTGACAGACTAGGTAATAGGGGTCAGTGACATGAATGACTTAAAAGGCTCAAACCATGACTTATGCAACCAATAACCTAGAACAATAGGTCAACATAGGATTAGAATGTCCAAACCAAAATGAAACAAAAGACCCAAAGCCAAGGTTTGTATGGCTAAAACCAAAAACCCCAAGGTAGACCACTGGTGCCAAGCACCAAGGAAACAAGGATGAACATAATTGTGGAATTTTTTTGAGAGCCCTACCAAATGGAAAAATAATTAAGTCACAATTTTATTGTGTGTTATTTGGAAAA
This sequence comes from Sequoiadendron giganteum, assembly GCA_007115665.2. Taxonomy (NCBI): domain Eukaryota; kingdom Viridiplantae; phylum Streptophyta; class Pinopsida; order Cupressales; family Cupressaceae; genus Sequoiadendron; species Sequoiadendron giganteum. The sequence continues at coordinate 552,254,756 of CM021101.1, read as the reverse complement.
CCTAGAAAGACTGACCTAATTCCTCGGGGGCACATCAAGAGATGGCCTTGCCTACGCCCCGTCATAGAAGCAACAAAGTTCAACACAACCATTGCCTTTGTTTGATGAACAAAGAATAAAGTTATGATTTTATTGTGTGATACTCGACAAACCTAGAAATACTGACCTAATTCCTTAGGGGCACATGAAGTGATGGCCTTGCCTACATCTAGTCGCAGAGGCAATGTAGTTTGACATGATGATGTCTGACTAACTCAATTGATTCTAAATCTATTTTTCATATTTTTGAAAGATATCTAAATGTTTTTGGGTTTTAACATGTTCTGATTTTTTTTTTTTTGAGGTTTTATGAATTTTTTGGATTTTTTCAAGACATTTTACAATGTTTTTTTGGAATTTTTTTTAGGACATTTTATGATGTTTTTGGATATTTAAAAAAAAAATGATTTTTTTATCTTTTGTCATTTTATAAGGATCGTGAGAAATGCATGTGAATGATTTCTATAAGAAAGTGAGCAAGCATGGACAAGAATCCAAGGACAAACATGATCTTTCCCCTAGTCAAACTGAATACCAATTGACAAGTGATGATGATGACAATGGTGTTTGATGTGGGAAGTGAGGATGATGATAATGTGACTAAAGGAGCAAGGTTTATATCAAGGCTATAAATAAGGCCAAGGAATGTTTGGAATGATGTGCTAGATTGCATAGCAAGATTGTATGGATTGGGCATGTTGCATTTGGAATGAATTGGTAAGAGATAGGAGACATGAGGATTATTGGTTGGGAGAACTATCATTTGGTCTCCAAGGACAATGTCAAATAGGGATAATGAAGCTATTAAGGTAATGACATGATGTTTCATGGATAGTGTATGACCAAAGGATAGACATGTTAAAAGTTTTCCTAAAGCATGATTTATATTTGTACCCCAGTCCTTAACAAGATCAAAGTAGGTGGGAAAATCGAATAGGAATGATATGGATTAAATGGATGGATGGAAATTTCATAAGAAATGTCATGAGAAGGGGATGGGATATGAGACAACTTTCCCCCAAGTGGAATTATCCACATAGATAACTGATTCTACACATGATGTCTGTTTGTCAGGTTTTTATTATAGTTTTCAGTATTGGATGAGTTTTTTTTCTCTTTACTATTTTCTTGATTTTTTGATTTTTTTTTTTTGCTATCACCAAGATTCTTGTTTGCCAGGTTTTCATCAAGGCAACATTTTTTTAATTTTTCTTTATTTTTTTGTATTTTTTTAGGACTTGATATTTGAGATGATCACTGACTATGTTGAATCCATTGATGGCAGTGATGTAGAGACTGGGGCCATGATATACCAATAATGACCTTTATGAAGTATTTTCCTTGTTAGGATCACAACGCTTGCATACAACTGATTGATGTCATTGTGATCCTTGTTGATACAATAGTTGGCCTTATTAGAAGACATACACCATGATAGAGTGTCATGAGAGCCCTTATGATAAAGAGTTGTTGCCAAGATGTGATAGATTTGTGAGGTATGAATTTTGGAATGACGGATGATTGTATATGTGGAAGGATAATTTAGATGTTTGGATAAATCACTTTTTATTTTCCAAACTTGGGATGTTGGATAGCGGAGCTTGGAATTTTTATTGGGATAGCATTTGGAACCAAAAAAATTATATACTTTGCTTCATGACCATTTTGAAGGACGTGGACATTTATTATATGTGGGAGTCCTCTTTTCTTGTGGCTCCATATTTTGATTGACTTTTGGATTTGAAATATTTTCTTTTCTTGATTCATTTTAACTTCATTTGTCCACTCATATTTTTGATTGATTTAATGGCCTTTGAAATTTGATTTTGAACTTTGGATTTTTAATATTTTTTTCTTTTTGTTGGTTCCTAATGGAAGGTTTATTCATGTTGGAATGATAGTTTGTGGTGTGGATGGAAGGAGTGTTGAAATCAACCTTATAATAAGAACTACTCATGGCCCCCATTTTGATGTTTGTATTAGATAAAATTTCCCCCAATATAGAGGAGGCACCACTAACATCATTAGACTCTTTGACTGGCGAATAGCCAAGGCCTTGATGTCTAGGATTTACCTGAAACTGTATTGGTTCTAGAATTCCTTGCTCATGTAGGCCTACTCATGTTCCTTGATGCTGCATGCTCTAAAAAATTTTGTTTGCGATGGGGTATTATTTTTTTTGAGAAAAAGATGCTAACCCATCATTATGTATGTGGATATCATTACTCAATATTTTCTCATCTACAATAAATCGTGCTTTGACAAAGATAGATGATCCTAGTTCATAAGATGTCATAGCTTTATTAACATGCAACATATATTTATGATTGATATCTTTGGTCTGATTTTGTGAAACATTAGATTCTTATGGTTCTTCAAAAGATATTGGTGTTTCCAAGCCGATGTAGAAATGTTCCTTATGGTCATTATCATAGAGTCCAATGAATTTAGCTATAGCTTGATCATTTGCAAATATGTCTAGAGTAGGAGACTCTTGTTCTAGAGGAATATCATCTATGTGTCACATGGAGGCAAGTGTCTCATTTTGGGAAATGATGATGTTTGCAGTTTGGGTAGGATCGAATTCACATGTTTGATCATGAATGGCATAAAGGTCGATGAGTGGATCATTTTGGATTTCTTGATCAATGGTAGTGTCTTGATCAAAGATAGGTTTGTTTTGGACGACATGATTTGAAATGTGATCTTGATCAAGGATAGGTGTAGTTTGTATTCCATGATTGTCTAGAAGGACTTCTTGAATGGACTTAAGGATGGGGTCCTGGGCTGGACTACTTTCATCTTGACATGAAGGTGAAGTTATGATGTCATGCCTTATGTTTTCCTCTTGACATGTATCCTCAAGTTTAGGAAATGGGATGTGCTTTTGGAGACCATAAAAAAATGTAGTTTCATGACTAAATGTATGTTGGGATGGAGTGTCTTGGAAGGGATTAGTGAATGAAGGACTGGGATAGGATGTGGAGACTTGGAATGGGTTGAGGGATGATGGACTAAGATAGGACGTAGAGGCTTGGAATGGAATAGTGGAAATTTGGTTTCCCTTGTCAAGGTTAGGATAAGGGTGATTAATGGATGTTTTTTGTGGATTAATAGAATGGATTATGCTAAGGGAATCTTGATAGTGAGGGTAGATGGATGGAGGACTAGATTTGATGGGTTGTTGGTAAGAGGGATAAATGGATGGATAACTATGGGTTGTGGGTGCTTGGAATTTGGATTCAAGGAATTGTCTTTTGAAGTCTAGGGCTTGTTGGGATTGACCAATATAGATTAATTGGTATTCAAATTGACTAGCAAGAATATCAAGGTGAATGGAAGACATGGTGGTGGATGGTATGAAGACCAAGATACTCCAATACAATGGAAGGTATGGACCTATGCTATATATATATATATATATATATATATATATATATATATATATATGAAATGGGGTATGCCTAAAATCAATGCAACTATATTTTTGGTCATTTTTTTTAAAATAAGAGAGGTTAAATGCTTGATCAATGTCTAAAATGATGGTGTTCTAAAATGACTATGTATAAGTATGCTAAAGTGTAGGAAAGCCTTCAACTTTGGGAAAATTTGAGAAGAGGTTACCAACCATGGAAAGTTTAGCCAAGGCTTCAATTTAGTTTATCAAAGGACCTTTCGTAAGAGAAAAAGTGAGTTCCTAAACTAGATTGACAAGCTAGAAAAGACACCAAAATAACAAAAGATAACTGGTGTGATAAATGACTTGGTTCTGTGATAATTTTCGCTAAAGGAAAGGTTTATCCAAAGCATGGAAAGTTGGCCTATTTTAAAATCTACAAAGGTGACTATCCTAAAAAATTCCGATTGATCTAAAGGTAATGAGGACTCTAAAATGTAACTGGGGTTCACAACTAATATGTCTACTGCTATGGCTAAATGATACTAAAAGATGCAATGATGAAAAGTGTGAGAATTTTTTTCTAGTTTCTGTTTAGAGATCATTATGAAAGGATAATCAGAGATAGGTTTTGATTGTGTGATCTCAGGCTGTGATAGTCAATTTTATTTTTCTAATGGTCAGGCAATTATAGTTCAGATTTAATAGATGTGTCATTTCAAAATCAGTTGTGTAATTCAGTATCAAATGTGGTTTATAGTAGTAGGTGTGGTTCTCAATAATAGATGTGGTTTATAAAAACATATGTGGCTTTCACTAGAAGATGTGGTTTATAACAAAAAATATGGTTTATATTAGCAGATGTGGTTTTCATTAAATAGGATAAGATTTTTGTGTAAATTTTGGCAAAGTTTGCAGGTTTGCTTTAGTCTGATTCTGATCAAATTTTGGAAAAATAGAAGACAATAATAAAAAAAAATTGTTTTGGTTTGGTTTTGATGTGATTTTTTTTTAATTCAAATAGACAAGTACAATCTTATGGTTGTCTAGGGAAATATGTGTTGAGTTCCCACTTGGATTTCTCTAGCTATGCTTATTCATAGTAGATGATTAGAATCTTGACCACACTGGCTCCCCCTTACAATACACTCACTTCTTGGGTCAGCCAAGCTTCAAGTTCTCATGACTCTCCCATGACAAACTCTTCATCTCTACTAAGAACAACAAGTATGTGGGTTGGCTTTAGAGGTTTGACCTCCTGTACCAACAAATAGAGGGATTTTGGTAGTCTAAAAACAAATGGATTTTTAATAGAGGTGCCCATTTAGAAGGCCACACAAGAGGAAATATAAGCTCCCATAAGGAGGTTTCCCAACCTGTGGAGGTTATGCTTGATAGGTTTTAATGCACTATGAGTGTACTGAGGTAATCACTATCACTTGCTTGTCTGTAGGAAGTCGTATAATGTTGAGATTTCAACAACATTAATTTTTGTATACCGGTTGAGAGAATCTTGGCTTTTAGCTCATTTTCGATTTAATTCACCTTGGGGTGAGTACTTTTTCCCACCAAGGTAGGCCCAGATCTAGAGTTAATAACAATTTATCTTACACCTAGGATTGCACAAGTGTGTAAGGGGAGATGATACTTTTGTTACTAAATCAGGTTTTAATCTAAACATAGTGTGTAAAGTCACCAAACACAGTAGACAATTGTTTATATTTTAAGCACTAATTGAAATATGATCTAAGCTAATTAGACAACCAGTTTCAAAATCCATTCTTCGACAAATGCCTTGGATCAGATCTCATTAGTATTTTAAATTTTAGCCTTCGACAAATGAGAGTTGTAGCTTTTAGATCTTGGCCAAACGTGGCTGCAAAATAAACAGTAAATTTATCTTGCCACATGCTGTCAATAGATTTTTAGTAACCAAAATATCCTAACCTATTGAACTGAAAAGGAAAAAAACTAAAAAAATCTAAAAATAAACCAGGCAGTTACATCATGAGATGACAGATGCGGTGCATGGGATGGATCAGATGCATTGCTGAAAAAAAAATTACAACTTATGGGATGATAGTTATGATGCAGTATAGTGGATGTGGTTCATGTTGCTAGCGGTTGCAGAAAAATAACTAGCGGATGTGTCAATCTGTCTTGGTGATTGCGTCGAATCATATAGAATTTGCAAAAAAAATTATCCTCCATTACTCTTCTCCATTTTTCTATAGTATGATACTTGCCCTCAAATTTTAATTAAGAATTCAAGTGTGGCCTCATGACAATGATAATAGAAAAACATTGAAGATTCTAAAATTGCTTTCAAAACTCATAAGATTTCAAGAGTAATAATGATAGAGGTAAAGCCAATTTATAGAAAATATGATTTTAGAATGACAGGGTTAGATTAAAAAATAAATCAATGGTTAAGATTAAAAGAAGTGACATGCAATAGTATTAGAGTTAAACTAGTTTAAGTTATAAAGCATTGTTGGTGTACACTTGTTAGGTTTACACCTAGCTTACTTAAGCCTAGTTAGGTGTCTTGGTTAGCTATCTCGATGGTTTAGTTGTGCACTCCACTCCTTTCCACTTCGGGTGGATCTAGATCTTTATTTCCACATCTTGTGGATCTTGAACCATAAATAGGAAATACAATAAGATCAAGATCCACAAGATGTGGAAATCAAGATCTAGATCCACCCGAAGTGGAAAGGAGTGGAGTGCACAACTGAACCATCAAGACACCTAACTAGGCTTAAGTAAGTGAAGTGTAAAGCTAACAAGTGTACACCAACAAGCATAAATTGTGGAGATTAAATTAAATAATAATTTAACCTTTAGTAGAAACTAGAAGAATAAAGACTACATGTAACGATAAAGATTTAAATAGATAGAAGATGAGAATAAATTAATTAAATAATTAAATTTATTTAATTAATAAAGGTTTGCACATAGAAGATAAAAATATATCTAGATAACAGACTGATTAAAACAAAAGTCTATTTGTTAGACACAATCAGATATTAAATCAAGAGATAACTGAATGATCAAATTAGATCTAGACTTAAGTGATAGATGACTAATTAGATAAAAAAGAGATTATGAAATCACACAGGAATATGCCATAGATAAACCTTTATATGATTTAAATAATAATTTAATTCAACATTCAAGTTTTTTGGATTAAATTAAATAAATAAAAAATTATTTAATTAAATGGAGAAAATGCTAAGGAATAATTAAATAATTTGAAATGATTATTTAATTATACTTGAAAGTGTGATAGGAATTAATTAAAATAATTTAAAATGATTATTTAATAGAAGACAGATTTAATTAGCGACGTAATTAAAAAAATAATATTTATTTAATCAATCAAGAAAGAATAAAAGTAAGAATGAATTAATTAAATAATTAAAGTTGTTTAATTAATAGAGGATGTATGAGTTTAGAAAATAATTAAATAATTAACATTATTTAATTATGAGAAATGAAGATGTAAGAATTATGCAAAAGTTAAGGGTCATAGGCCTAGGACAATATTTGGTGTCTACACTAACATTATTTGGATAGATGTTAGATGCATTTGATTCCAAGTCTTCATCTTGTTTTAGCTATTGAATCAAATAATATGAGTAAGGAAACTTGATCTAGAAAATTACAATTATTCTTTGTATAGTGCATTTGTGAGGGAGAGTTCACACTTCTTTGCGGATAAGTTTTTGACTTTTCACTTTGAGGATAAAAATTGACATATGGCACTAGCATGTGAATTCCATTTGGTATGTAGTTTTGAGGTCCATGTGTCTGAATGTGGATACATGGTTGAAGGGTTTTTTATTAGGTCTTCTATTGTGCCGACATAACAAGTTTAAAGGTATGCAAATGTTAAATAAGTGTTGCAGTAATCTGTGGGATCTAACTTAGGTCGATGCCGACCTATTTAAGTTGTTTTGAGGATTGAATCTTGGTGCGAGATACATATGAAAGTTTTGGAGCCAAAAATTTATATTTTGAGTGTTACAGCTGATTAGGCTGACCTAATCAGTATTATGATTGAAGTAGATATATATGTTAGATATTTTTGGTGTTTGGATATGAGAGTGTGTATTGCGAAGATCTCAGATGCAACTATTATTGGAACAATGTAAATTTAAGTTGTGAATTTTGAGTAGGATATTAAAGTGATGCGAATGCTGAAGAAACTAGAGTGTTAGACCAGAATCAGATGAAGTCTTTAAAGTAATTTTGTTGAGCTTTATTGAAATTCTATTTCATTCATATGATAGATGTAGTTGTAACAATTCAAAACATGTTGTGAGCCACCATCTCTCTTCCATATTTTTCTCTATGGGCAGTGAGTTCAGTTGGATAGTGATTCCATGTGCAGTGAGCACTTCTATAAATATACTATAACTAGTTATAATATATTGTGAGCTAATCCTCACTGTGGTTTTTCCCATTTTAGGTTTTCCACATTTAAAATTTTTGGTGTTCATGTGTTAAGTGATTTTGTTTTATGTTTCATGATTTATTTCTTTATTGCACTTAAATATTCTTTGGTGATTAAATGTTTAATGTTTGAATTTTTTAAGAGAATATTGATTCACCCCCCTTCTCAGTATTTTGGGTGTTCAACAAAGGTAAAACTTATAATTTTGGTACCGGGTATGTGCAGGATCATGATGGGCCAAAAAGTGGCGATATGTAAGCCATATGATGGCCCATTTGGCTGACGAATTTTTTTTTACCCAAAATTGATGAAATGAAAAGGGTTTTTAGAGGAGATTCTCAAATTTCCACCAATATAAATTATGCTTTACTTTGAATTTAATAAATTATTATTATTCATTTTCTAATAGAATTACAAATAAAGTCTCGATTGATAGGTTGATTGAAAAACATCTATAACTTTCAAACGGTATCACATTTTTTGAATTCGAAACATGCATCACATTCTATGCTTCACATAATATAGGATTAAAAAAAATAAAATTGAATTTAATGAATTTTTGACCAAGTTAAGGTGGTTAGACAGACGAGCTTTAATATTGTTTAAATGTTGTAATACAAAATTCATAATTAATTATTTACTTGGAAAAAAATTATAAAAAAATATGCATCACATCGGGACATGAGTCCTCTACTTATATCTAAAATATTATAAAAAAATATTATCCTTTTATTGTGGTTAGGGTGGTCAGATAGACACCTACTTCTTATTTTTACCCTGAAATTTAAATACTGCTGCATTGAAATTTTAAATTTTCACCAAATAGATTTATTTATTTTAATTAAAGGTCTAGTAGTTTAGAAACTACATTCAATTTTCTATAGATTCTATTTTTACATTTTTTTGAAATAATATAGATAACTTATTCAATTTTTTACGTCAAGTTCTCTAACTCTGATTTTCTGTCTTTTTATTGCCACTTAAGGGCATGTTTTTTCCATGATGATCCTGCACCTACCCTACCCACAAAACTATTTAATCTTTATCTCTCAATCACTCTGGTAAACCAATAAGTAAAATATATTGTATTCCTTTTATTATATTAGGGAACACAATCCATAGAAATGGTATTTAGGTGGCCTCCACTCCTATAGAAATCTCTTCAACTTATTTTTCACTTAGTTGTACATGAATTCAAAAATATATGTAGATAATAGTGTGGGAACATTGTTTACCTAACCATAATAAGAATTTCATCTCATCTTTAAAATATATTGGTAGGACCTTTGTGTTCATCTTGCTATGGAGAAACTCTAGAAAAATTAAAGGACCTATTAGATACACAACCACTTCTTTAGACAATATTTAAGTACTAAAGCTTTAGTCTGTAAGAAATAATTGAAGAGAGCCAATTTAATGTGATTATTTCCTCCCCCATGTGAATCCATTCTAAAATATGTCCTCACCTGAAAGATACAAAATAAATATCACTTACACTATACTAGAGACATGATTATAAAAAATATAAGGCTATATATATTTGTAACTCATTGAATAAAATTGTTCATAATATTAAAAATAGAAAACATAAAAAATTATATAATTAGTTGTTCTTCTTACAATAAAGAGAAAAATTAACTTTATTCAAATAATTTAAAAGAGATAAGAAAGAATGAAAAAATAAATAATATCACAAGGGTTGTTGATAAAACCATGTGTTATTTATATTACATGCATATGTATTCTAATATACATTACAATACATTAGCACAAAAAAACAAAAAAAATATCCATAGAGTTGTCATTGAGCATGCATGTTTTCAATATACCCTTAGATGATAAACAAGGATGACTACTAACTAATATTTGAATGAAATAAAACTAGTTGTAGGAAGATCTTTGGTGAATATATCAACTTGTTACTTATCTTGAACCAAACCATAAATAAAATGATGTTGAATCTCTATGTGTTTTGTTCCAGAATAAAAACTATTTTTAGCCATTGCAATAGTGTTATTTTTATCATTATAAATATTTGTTGTATGTTCTTGAACCATAGGTAGATCCTCCATACTCTTTTGGTCCATAAGGACTGAAAACTTACCACCACTACTACAATATATTATTCCTTTATTGAAGAGATAACCATCATTTCTTATTTCTTACTAAGTAAATATACAACTCTAAAAAAGGAATTAAAAAAAAAAAAAAATATCATGCAATAAACCAACCTAAAAAACATTTGTGTAATCAACTAGTTCAAATATTTTAGTGGTATACTAATGAATGCCAAAATTTCATCTACCACTTATGTAACTTAAGATTTTTTTTATAGGATACCAATGAGACTCATGTGGATCCTACATGAATTTATAGATGAGGTTCACATCATACATAATATCAGGTCTAGTGATGGTGAGGTACATGAGGCAATAGTTTTTTTTAGAGAATACTTTATGCCATTTCCATAATGGTACATTTCTTTCCTTTTGCAATACCATTTTGTTGAGGGGTATAAATTGGGCTCATAAATTATCTCATGATGCTATTATTGTTGTAAAAAACAATATTTGGAAGTAAATTCTCCTTGTCTATCTATTTTAAGTATTTTAGATAATACTCACTTTTCCTTTTAGCCATATCCTTGAAATTGTTTTGATTATATGGGAAAAATAGGTTTTGAAGGGACCCAAAACCCTTTACATCACTTTACAAAAAAATGATGCTATGAGAGATAAAATAATTAAAGAATAAGAAAAATCCAGAAAGGTCAACAACCAAAAATTAGCGACCCAACAATAGAAAAGCAGAGACAAAAAAACAACAAAAGCAAAAAATCTATTTCATATTTTTCAAATTATTGGCCACCTCAATCTCCTAGTTGTAGTGCAGGTTAACCATGTCCATTAATTCTTTCTTTTCTTCATTGAATTTCTTCCTAAGTTTACCCCTTGTTTTAATGCTTAGGCCTTTGGTCTCCTCCTTCTCAATCATGCTCGTGAAGTACAAATGATCCTCCCTGAGTTCAACAAATATTATCAAATAGAACCTTAAAGGACTCTAAATTTGTTTTATTGGAACTATGAATAAACTATAGTAATTTCTTAATATCCTCATTTTTTTCCTTAATCCTTCCCTCCATTTCACCAAGGTGGTTTTCACACTGGGCTTTGAACTCAAAATATGAGCATTCTAAATACACTATCCTATCAATAAGAAGGTTTGAAGAAGACCCCTTTGGATGGTTTGGAATGTTCTCCTTCAAGCCCCTAATCTTAATATTGACCTCATTAAATTCATACAACACCTATTCAACAAGTTTAAAGGTCCACATAGCACTCGACCAAGCCATATCCAATAGCACAAACATGGAGGTATTATCACTGAGATAAGAAAAATCCTTAGATAGAGAATTAACCTTTAACAACTTTGAATTTTTGTAGTTCATATTCACAGATCATCCTTACACACAGTCTCTCATCTAAGGCATCCTCACTATCCAATTCCCCAACACCCTCTTCACAAGGAGAAGATTGTCGAACATAGGAATCATCAATATCAACAATATTACTCGTCGCATCCTTTACCTATTATAGAGTAGCATTCTTACACTTCTTACCACCTTTTGACCCATGCTTTTGCAATTTAGTCATCCTTTTGGAAGACCTCCCTATAATCTCCTCAACAACATTAACCCTAGCCTCAATTTACTACTCGTCCACCTCATGACAAGATGTATCACAACCCTGGCCAAGAATCTTAGCATTTTCTTTTGACACATGATGATGAGACCCACTCAAGCTTTGATTAGTATCTCCCCATCAGACAAGGACCCATGGGAATTCAACTAATACACAACTAAATTCTTGGTGGGAACCTTCTTTAAATCCCCATTTTTTTCTTTTTTTAGAAGGGGTGACCATGGGGGATGAGAAAACCCCCAAAGTATTATCCTCATCCACATTACATTCTACATCACCATCAACACTCATCTTGGATCCAGATGAAAAATAATCCCCACTTGTGGCCTTTTCTTTCCCCTTAATAGACTTTACCAGAGTATGAGCTCTCACATGCTCCATGATCAACAAAATGAGGCCTTCATGAATAATAGGGTCCCTATAGTTATTCAAGTGGGCATAAACTAAAAATTCCAAGAATGATAGAAGAAAAAAAGAGAAGGATATATGCAACCCATGTCTAAAATGATTAAGCAAATTAAAATGGTTCCCTAGAATAGTAGTAAACTATCCATCAAGAGTAACATATTGCATTAGTACTTCCACCACATCAGCCCTGATACACTTCAAGGAAGCTCGTTCATAACCCCATAAGGGTAGCTTTACCAGCTTCACTTGTTCATAGTTGAAGAATTGATCCATAACATCATCATTTCTCTTTATTTATTTAAAACATTTGTAACCATTTTCGGTAGCCTAGTAATGAAGGAAGTAAAGACTTCATTGATAAAAAACTCCATACCTTTCACCTTCAAACAACTATTGTGCCAACAATGAACAAACTCTTCAGAGGCTTTGGGATCATGGCCATGAAGCCTTTCCAAATATGGTGTAAAATTCCCATGTGTCAAGGTTCTCCAAATCTTATGCTTATTTTTACACCTCTCACAAGTTAGAGGTTGGAACCACTAAAAATGTAATTGGGGGATATATGTGTTTTCCCCCACCAACAAAGAGACTCCACTCAAGGATAACCCTAGAGATCTCAATGCAATAGAGATTGAAATCTTGCAATGGGGCTATCATAGAGGCTGAATGATATCTAATGAGGGGTTCACCACCAAGTTTAGACTTGGAAAAGATAATGCAATGCAAGTTGTAAAACAAAATCCCAATTGAATGCAAAGTAACACTAAATGACTTGAAAAGAATTTTAAAAATGCAATAGAAAGCTATGAAACTTAAAGTGTGCACATAGGAGACTGAATAAGGTAGTATGGAGGTCTGGATCACCAAAAAATATGTTATTGGTGTTGACTAGGACTCATTTTCCAAGCTGGGTGAATCAATCCAGTTTATGGGAAAATGTGCAAATACAAGTTTCAGCCAAAACGGTATACAAATCTATAAAAATATCTATCTATCCTGTATAGTGGGACTCATTCGCCACTTGTGGTGAATCAGTCTACTTCTACTTTTTCAAAATTTTGGGACCGTATTCTATGTCTCTCGATCTGCTTTGCTCTTTTTGATTGGTTTTTGAATCTGAAACTATGAATTTCCACCTATAGGTCTTCTCTAAGCTTCTCCTAGAATTGATGACAACTTTAGGGATTTGACAACCTTTCACCAACTTTTCTTCTTGAAAAATCTGCAACCTAGCCTTGCTGCTACTTGTATATGAAGAAGATTCAATGATTACAATGATTGCAATTTATATGGAATAATATGTAGAAATATAAGATTACCCCTAAATATAAAGTATATAAGATATCAAAATAGAGACCAACTCTCTAAATATTTTAAAAATTGCAAGTTTACTTTAAAGGAAGTCAAAATAACCATATCCAATTGCACAAATACATTTAAAAATAGTGGAAAAGCTCAAGAGAACAAGTCACAACAAAATGATAAAGCAAAATGTCAAGCTCACTTCTCTTAAATGATCATGAATGGATAAGAAGAATGTTTAGGAGCAATGTAAAAAAAAAAAAAAAAAACTAATATTAAACGTTAAAAATTACCTCGTATTTATATGAAAAAACACTACCAATTATTTATTAAAATTAAATAGTTACATTTATTATAAAATTAAAAAGGAAGAGAACATATTGTTGTAGCATAAGAAGGATCTTTAAAAGAAACAAGAGTAATATAAATAGTGGTTAGGAAAAGTAGACAAAGAAAGCATATTCGACTAGAAAATTTACTAAGCTTAACAAATGGTTTGTTGGGATGTCTTTAAAAAAGGCACATTTTTGAATGTCCTTACACATTGAAAATTTCATGAACTAAAGCCAAAGCCAATTCTTTGTAAAATCTTTTACTTTTTTTTCATTTACTTTTTTACTTTTTTATTGTTTTGTTTAGATTTGGTGTGAAAGAGAGTATGTCTAAACATGGGATGCGAGACTACTTTCTAGTTCAATATTGTTTATATTTTTGGTTGATGTAATTTTTTGTTCTATTTAGATTTGGCAAGGAAAAGAGTAAGTCTAAACATGGGTGGTGGGATTGGTTTCCCATTCAATGTTTTCACTTTTATGGTCATTGTAACATTTCTATTTTGTTTGAATTTGGTATTTAAAAGATCAAGTCTAAAATGGATTGTGCGATTGGTTTCTTGTTTAGTTATTTTTTTTTGGGTGATTGTAATATTTTGTTTTGTTTAGATTTGGTATGGAAAATAACATGTATTAAAATGGGTGTGGGATTGGTTTCCCATTCAAATTTTTCACTTTTATGGTCATTGCAATCTTTTGTCTTGTTTACATTTGACATGAAAAAGAGTTAAATCTAAATGAATGTGTGGGATTGGTTTATTGTTTAATGTTTTCAATTATTTGGTTGTTGAAACCTTTTTTTTATTTAGTTTTAAAAAATAAAAGATAAAGTATAAACATGGGTGTGTGGGATTGGTTTCTAGTTCTTCGTTGTGATTGAAATTTGTTTCAACTATTGGTTCCTCCAAGCTAGTAAAAATTAGGTGGTCATTTAAAGAGACACCTATGAAATATTATCAATATATGTTCCTTGTGCAGAAACATCTTTAGTTATTTGCACTTAGTGCTTCCTAATGTTTGGACTCAATGTGGATGTAAAAATACCTAAGAGTTTGAGATTGTGACTATGTTCAACTTTATTAGTTCTTTTTTTTTTTAATGGGGCTATGGATTTAAATAGATATTGTTACTTGCAATGGGTGTGACTTTGGTTGTCAATTTAATCGTGGCAAAAAATTAACTTGAAAGAATATTTGTCATCTATATTAGCCATAAAAGTGTAATGTCGTAAAATTGCACCCCTTGCAATTTCACATACATTCTTGTATCCACTTTAGTGTCCACTCCCTTAGCATCTTGTGTAGGCTCATGTTTGCCCCTAAATGAGCCTTTTTTCCTCTCAGGATGCTCAATACTCTTTTTTCGGTAGCTACCTTATTGCGTCAGCTTTTCATCGAACCTTATGATTTTCCCGTTCGTGTTATTTTGCAGTGTGATGTGTCCAGACACTAGCACAGTGCACGGATGTCTACGTGGTGCACTAGTGTCCTCCTACGATGTTTCAATGTTCAAATGACTGTTTTCATGCATGTTTGCCACTTGTCACCTCCTTTGTTCGGTGGTAACGACTCGATATTCCTTGTAACCACCGAAGAAGCTTCATTTTGCTTCTCTTCTCCCTTCAAAGTGGTCCTTTCAATCCTCTTATGTTTTGAACTTCTCTCTATCTTTGGCTGTAGCTTTTCACTCTCCAACTCTTGCTTGTACAGCTTCATTTAGCTTATTGCACCAACATTCTTACATCTTTTCAAGCTCTCTTTGCAACACTCCCAATCTCTTTCAACTCCCTATTTGTAGCTCGTTTGGCTCTTATAGCTTCATCTCCCTTATTTAATGCCTGTGAGAATCTTGGGATTCGATATCCCCTATCTTTTCATCTCTACTTTGTGATATGGGTTCTCCTCCTCAAGTGGGGATTTCTTTTATCACCTCTTTTATGATAAGAATTCTCCTCCTCAAGTGGATTTTTATTTTATCACTCATACTTGGTGGTGTAGGTTCTACTCCTGAAGCAAGTTTTTCTTTCACCACATGCTTTGTCCATTTCAGTCCATCTCTCTTTATCTATCTGGTTGTCCATGGAGGTGGGAACACCAAAATGGGGGTTTGACTGAGATAAACCCCTATACAGCCCCAACACTTTCTACAAATATTATGCATGCAGGTATTGAAGACATTCATGTGCTAGAGGATTCACCACTTACATGGTCATAAGCACTTTCTTTCTACTCTTTATCTTCATCATTTACTCTTTACTTTACTTCAACTTTATCGCATTCTGGCATTTTCCCACGTTCTAGAAGTTCTCAACAATTAGAGTAGAAGTAGCCACTGTCATTTTCTATGATAAAATTTCTCTCTGGTCTATACGAGACACCAATGTGCCTCTTGGACATGAGCATGTTGCATGATCGTCCATATTTTGCACTGTTGTACTTTGGTTGAGAGCCTGTCAGTTTGTCCAAAGAATCTTCATGACCTCCTCTTTTTTATTATAGAACTCTCACACTATTCCTCAAGGTATTTTAGGGCAGTTCGCCCCGTGAGGCTCTCTGATGAAGATAAATCATGAGTAGTGAATCCTCCTTCTCTAGATTTTGGTGAACCTGATGTGAAGAAGGGTATTTTTTATAAAACTAGGAATTTATTTACCCCTACTTGGCGAGGTCATAACTTTTGACTCGGTGCTCGGAATTCAAAAATGTTTGCACTGTTGGAAAGGTCTCTTAAAGGACTAGCTCAATCCATAAAATATGATGCCTTTGGCTATAAAATTTTAGGGACTGATGCAAGTTTTGAACCCAAATTCCACCCTAGAGGCCTCTGAAAATTCAATTTTCTATAACCTAGAAAATATTGAAAAAATAGGAAAATCTAGATTTTTGTTTTTTCTTAGTTCTATCATCAGCTAACTTGTTTATATTCATGATTTATTATATCTAGCTTACTATATTCAAAATGAATTTAATATCCTCTTTAATTATTTCAATATCTAATTATATTCAAAATTTTAATGATGTTCCATTTCATACATGTGATGGTGACTTGGCTTTACCCATGTCACTCTATATCTTTGATCATTCTCATGAGATTCCTCTTACTTCAGAGGATATATTGTTGCAAGAGGATGAAATAATTGATACCTTTATTAATTTTACTCTACCTTCCATTCATTCCAATGCACTCTCTTTTGAAGATAATACATTTGTGAATGATGAAGCTTCTCTCCATTCCAATGCACTCTCTTCTAGAGATGATGCATCAAAATATGATGAATCTCCTTCCACACTTGATCTTGTTTGGATCGATGTTGAGAATATTCCTTCAAATAATTATTCTAGTAGTTGTGATGATTCAATGAATGTAATCTGTCTCTTCTACCCCTTAAATGCCTAAGAGACCAATCATTTAAGGGACTCTAGCTAGTCCTCCTATAAGGTTTTTTTCGATTGATAGTGATCCATTTGATAGTATTTATCTTGATATTTCTTAGACTTCATCTTATAGAGTGGTAGCCCATACTTATGAGAATAGAATGAATAAACAACCAAGCCTTCCTCAATCACCTAAACCTACAACTATAGCACCCAGTGATTGTGATCTTGTTGAGAAACTTCAAGTTACTCTAAATAAGATCTCATTGTGGGACTTGCTTCAGTCTACTCCAATTTATGAAGGCATGCTTCAGGAATCCTTGCAAAATATCCTCTTGCATTTTTCCTCTAGGCCAGTAGATGTTGATGCGATGATAGCTAATGTTCGTGTGGATTTTTTGAATATTACGTTCTATTTGCAAGAAATCCCACCTCTGGAAGTACATAAGAAATCATATCCTCTAATGATGATAGCTAACATTAATAAAATAGGAATTAGATGTACTCTTGTTGATGTTGGTTCAGTGCTCAATTTATGTAGCATTGATCTATTGACTAAGATTAATATTCATTCATCTTCTCTTAATGTTTCTTTTCTTGTCATCCCTAGGTTCGATAATGCTTCTGTTGTCATCATCCCTAGGTTTGAAAAAAGGTAACTGTTTAATTAACTATTAAAGATAATCATTTATGATTATTTTAATATTTATCATGTGATAGTTCCACCTTTTATACATTACATGCTAAATATTAAGGTAATTAGTGAAATATTACCTTTAATATTCAATTAAATTGTTTATTTTTGTCTTAAAATCATGCATAAACATAGATGGGGTTTGCTTTCACCTAAAATTAAAGGGTATGTGCAGGATCATGATGGGCCAAAAAGTGGCGATATCTAAGTGATATGATGGCCCATGTGGCTAACGACTTTTTTTTACCCAAAATTGATGAAACGAAAAGGGTTTTTAAAGGAGATTCTTAGTTTTCCACCAATATAAATTATGCTTTACTTTGAATTTAATAAGTAATTATTATTCATTTTCTATTTGAATTATGACTAAAGTCTTGATTGATAGGCTGATTGCAAAATATCTATAGGTTTCAAATGGTATCACATTTTTTGAATCCAAAAAATACATCACATTCTATGCTTCACATACTATAGGATTAAAAAAAAATGAATTTAATGAAGTTTTGACCAAGTTAAGGTGGTTAGACATACAATTTTTTATATTTTTAAAAATTTGTAATAAAAAATTCATAATTAATTATCTACTTGGAAAAAATTTAAAAAAAATATGCATCACATCGGGACATGAGTCCCCTACTTATATCTAAAATATTATAAAAAAATTATTATCATTTTATTGTGGTTAGGGTGGTCAAATAGACACCTACTTCTTATTTTTTCCCTGAAATTTAAGTACTACAGCATTGAAATTTCAAATTTTCATGAAATAGATTTATTTTTAAATTCAATTTGCTACAGATTCTATTCTTACATATTTTTGAAATAATATAGATAACTTATTCAAATTTTTATGTCATGTTGCCTAACTTTGATTTTCTAAATATTATTGCCACTTAAGGGCTTGTTTTTTCCATGATGATCCTACACATACCCTAAATGATAATAGTAAAAGAAATATTATCCATCTTTATGATTCACAAACTCACATCCCCTCAACTGCTTAGGTCAATTGACTAAAATTCAAGACCATAGGCTGAAATGTGGAATTATTTTTTGTTTAAAACATTGTTAAATATTCCCACTCGCTCGAATTAGGGCATTGAGTGAAATACTTGAACCCTAAAACTCTCCTTCACTTTTTCATTTTGCACTTTCTAGAGAAAACCTATGCCGCCATGCTACTAGGTAGGTTTTGAACTTGAATCCATCATTTGAGTTGTATCTGGTGAATTTCATGCGGTTTTTGGTAGGAAAGAACAAGTCAAGTTATTTACCCAGAAAAATATGAGAACTCTCCTTTGTATTCTCCATTTTTGTAAAACAATCCAGGCCTTCATGGTCATGACTTGACACATGTCTGATTCATTTTCTACTATTGATGCCTTGCCTTATTTTGGGCCACCATGGACTCCTCCATCTCGAGCCTTTGGAAGCCATATCTGTGGGTTTCTAAATGAGTTTCCTAAACAACAACTTGAGAAAGCTTCTAGTTTTTTCCACAATCTATGATAATAGGCACCATAATATTTATTTTCTAGTTTCCATTGAATGAAACAAACAAAAAAATGCATTTTGTATAGAATGTTGATTGACTTACTACATGTATAATTTGTTATGGGTATTTAATCTATTTTTGGCCGCAACCTCTTTAGCTTTTACTTTTCAAGATAATGTTGTAGTTTCCTTTATATCTTGAGTGTTTTGAAAACGAAATCCTAACTTGATATTTTTGAAAAATCTGTGCTCATTTCTATTAGTAGGCTATGACTTCTTATTCTACACAAATGAAGGTATTTCCTTGCAATATCATGTTATAGCGGTCAACAGTGTTATAATCACTATTTCTATGATAATTTCATGCAAGATCATAATATGAATGAGATATCGTCAAAGGGTGGTTAGTTAAAACAAGAATTATCTCTGTCGACTATTCCGCAAGAAAATGTTTCCCCCACAAAGGAAAAATGGTTTGCAAAATGATTCAATACCTTTACACAGTATGGGTATAATTGAAAACCCTACACATTTTTCCATTCCTTCATGAAAGCTACCTTTTCAACTAATTGGTGACCACTATTCATGTTTGGAAACCTTACTGAGTAATTGTTTATTATGCTTCTGATTTCTATGACTATCATACCTCATTATCTTGACACTATTGTTACTCTATTAGCTTCTTCACTTTTGTCTTTCATCTTTTGCATAGTCCACTCTTACATTCTATCATCATTGATTCATAGGTTTGTAAAGTCTTCGTTTTCCTCTCCTTGCATCTCTGTCTACAAACCCTTCATTGCAATCACAACAATCTTGGATGTAAACTCAATCGTAGTGTGGTAGTCTACATATCATGGCAGACCTATTTCTTGATTCAAGGGAAATGTAACACAACCTAGATGCAACTGATAACTTCCTACTATGGTTCCTATTGACCATGACTATCCTTTATGCACTTTGGTGATGAGTCAATGTATTGAATGTTGAAGTTGACATCTGCCCTTAACAATTGAAACTAGTTGTTTTCACCATGGAAACTTGACTGGTTTTATTTGATTATTGATTCTCCTTAGAGGTGCATTATCTCATAGTGAATTGTATTGAAGTTACTGCTCTTGTCCATAAATTATTATCTATTATCATGCTTTTGTAAGTATTTTCTAATGTATGACCATCCCTTGAAAGGCAATATACCACTATTTCTTTGTCAAAGAGATCGTCACCTTCACCTTTAAAATGTTACCTTTGTGCATTTAGATGGTTATAAGAGATCCTTCATATTATTTCTTATCACTATCCTCAATTATCTTTTCCAGAATGTTGATTGCTTTTAGAGCTTTTGTAGGCATATGACATTGAATCATAAAATTTGCTATATTCTTCCCTTCAAAGACACTGTGATGAGCTTTGAATATGGATTGTCCTTGAATTATTTGTCCTTTTTTGAGATCATTATACCATTATATCAAAGTAGGTTGGAAAATTACCAAAGAGTACAATATTTTGTGCTCAACCTTTGTCGGAGCCCATTTTCCTTCACGTATTGTAATGCTAAAAGAGATAAATCATGAAATGTTAAACTTGTACCTGCATAATGAGCAAACATGTTAGATAAAAATAGTCAAGTTCAATGCTCTATTGATGATTTGACTTCCATTAGATGATCTCTTGGATGCAGTTTTTCATTTTTATTTTCATGATCAATTATAAAGTAAAAAGTACCGCTTGATTAGAAATACATGAGATTTGTATGAAACCCCAAGCTCTAACATCTCTTTTTACCCTTGTATATTTCTCTCTTGGAGCAGCAAGTGGACAACTCAACAATGTTGGGGTGATCTTCAACAATGGGATTTGTCATTCACCAGGCAATGATAGTTCCCATATTTCATTTTATACATTTCTTTTTTTGTATCTCCTTCCTATTTTATATCTATTCAAGTTCAGTTACTCCCACAACTTGTGTGGGACCTCCAAAACATTAATTTCAAATATATCAGTTAATTCATATCATATGATGACTTATGTATCTTTATTTGTGACTCAGTATATAATATGAAATAACTAGATGAACCATTTGAAGCATATGTTTTGTAATCGTGAATAATAGCAACAAGATACGAAAATATGAATTGCAGAAAAAGTTTAACTTCAACACCTTGGTAAATCTTTGAATGTTTGGTTTCCTTATATGATTTTATCAAATGTCAAAAAATCTCTCCCTAATTAAATAACTGCCTAATAAATTGTACTAATTTAGATGGTAGCTAAAAATTAGTAACACTATAATAACTAGGTGATGTTTGAAATTTTTTCCATAGGGATATATTAATGAGAGTATTCTTAAGTTGTTCAACTAGATTGTATTCCTTTCCATTGTTCATGGGTAAACAAGGAGCACTAGGCAAGATAGGGTTAGGAAAGGGTAATGAGATATGAGTTTTTTTGTTGTTTCCTATTGTTCCTTGTATTGTGGGTATGTGCAATAGTATTATAACCCATTTTTTGTGAAGCATTTCCATCATTAGATGGAGGCTTGTTTTTTGATGGTTAAAAGATAAGCAGAGGTTCAATTTGAACTTGTGGTCATTGTGAGGGTGGGTAAACAATTAGAGGATTCTTAGGATGCCCAATAATCAATGGGGATTTAAAAGACACTTGTGCATTCATAACTTTAGTAGCTTTAGTTTAAGGTATGTCTAATGAAGGGGAATCTAGTGTCATATTTTCACCATCACCTAAGGAAACCATATCACTATTGTTAATGTTGTCTTTTTCTTGTACCATGATATCATCCCTAAGAGGAGAGTTTTTAGGAGAGCTAGAAACTAGATGTTCATGACATTCAAAGGTTGGTTCTTCTAAAATGAATTCATCACAAACAAGGGAGTTATCAATGGCTGGTTTTTCTTGCTTATCGATGATCGAATTCTCTTGTTCAATAATATTTTCCCATGGGGAAGAGAGAAAAATAGGAATTTTATGACTCTTATCAATTGGATTTTGTAACATCACAATATCATCTTTACCCACAGTAGAGATATTAGGAGAAGGCTCAATTTTATCATTATGATTATCCATGATTTCATCCTTTTTCTCTAAGGTTTCATTCTCTTGTGTCATAATATCTACCCTATGGTAGGGGATCTTTTAAGATGTTCATCACATTTCATGGTTAGGTTTTGTAAAGTAGCTTCACCATAAAAAAGGAGAGGCATCAAAAGAATGACAACTATGATTTTCATGCTTACTAATGATTATTTCATTTTGTTCAAATAGATCTTTCTGAATGTTAGGGACATTAGGAAGGAGATAAATAATACTACAATTCTCAATCATTGGATCTCTCAACATATATTCTTTCACTAAATTATTCTCCCTAGGTAAAGTGATGTTAAGAAATGTGTTAATGATCTCATTTTCTTGCCTCATAATATTTGTTTGAGGGGGAGGAGGAGAGGGGAAAACAATACTTTCATGATTCTCAATGATTATATCTTCTTTCACCAAAATACCTTCATCACTACTAGGATAGGTATTTGGAGAAGAACAACTATAGTTGTCATGATTTCCTATGCTTGCATCCTCTTTCGCTAAAGAATTCTCACAAGTAGGAGGGATGAAATTTTATTAGCATGCTTAGGAAGGTAAAATACCAACATTATGTGCTCAAGAATGAAAAGTACTTTTATCCATCTTATTCCATGGTTCAAGAATGTAAGCAATGTATAGGCAAACATGAAAAGTACTTTTATCAAACTCATGCAAAGCTTCATGAATAGAAATATTATGTATGCAACAATGCAAAATTTTAGAAATGTATACATTTTCAAATCTTTAGACTTTAAAAAAGGTAATTTTCTGATTACACTATGAAATAGTCTAAAAAATGACTTGTTGTAAATGTTATTTTGAACTAAAACAATGCACTAAATGAAGAAAATTAAGCTAGATTCAATGAATTGAATGAAAAAGAAAATCAGAAAACTAAAATAGAAATGTAATAGTAGAAAATAGAAGCCTGAAATAGATATTTCATATCCCAAGAATTGCAGATCGGGGCCTATCAGGGACTCATTTGCCAGTAAGGGAAAATGGGTCCTGGATAAGGATTTTTTGAATATTTTTGC
Source organism: Sequoiadendron giganteum (assembly GCA_007115665.2). Taxonomy (NCBI): domain Eukaryota; kingdom Viridiplantae; phylum Streptophyta; class Pinopsida; order Cupressales; family Cupressaceae; genus Sequoiadendron; species Sequoiadendron giganteum. The sequence goes on along the minus strand of CM021101.1, from coordinate 552,231,423 downwards.
TATTTTTTGACTTTTTTTAGTGAATTTCATATGGCAATTTATTTATGTTAAGCCTAATCAGGGACTCAATCGTGATTAGGCACGAACAAGTCCCAGATCAGGGTTTTAAAAAGGTGAAAACTACAATTTTTAAGTTGTTTTATGTGTTTCTTTGTACCCAATTTCAAACTGTAATGTTGTAACAAAAATTTCCAAATTTGATGACCTAATGCAAGTGAAATGAAGGGTAAATGATTACCTATATGACACCTTTTGAAATACAATTTTTACTTAATGAATGATGAAAAGTACACTAATATGCAACACTATGCAATATCCATATAATATGCATGCAAAATTTTGAATTTTTTAGATTTAAAAAACACAAGAATACAAATTTACACCCCTTTATGTAATGTAAACTAATGCAATTTTTAATAACCCTAAATGTAATGCAACTATTGTAAACCTAATGCAAAATATTGAAAAACTAAGATCTATGATTTAAATACACTCCAAATCGGAAGTTAGAATGTTCAAAAGTCAGGTTCACAAAAATGAAACATAGAAAAACCAGTTCACCATCAATAGGGTATCAATGATGAACCTAATTTTCATTAGGTGTTTGTTTCATTCAATTATAACGGCCAAAATTTATAAATAACAATCAAAAACTAATCCTAACTATTATGGCAATAGAAAGGGAAGTTTTGAGAGGCTAGAATGATGTGTACCTTGTGGAAAACTTTGTTTTTTAGGCCACAAAGGACTCATTCGCCTTTAGTGGAAAATGGGTGATTGTTAGGGTTTCCAAAACTAACTTTTGGGTTTTGTATTTCAATGTCTATTCTATAAAATCCTCAATTTTCAATTCTTGAAAACCTAAAAATTAAATTGTAGCCTTCTTTCTGTGTTCCTACACTATGAATGACAACTTTGAAAAAAAATCTTCAAACTTATTCTCCACTTGATATTCAACCTATAAATCTGCAAGTATACATTTAAGAGAAGATTTTTTAATTTATTTTTAGTGAATAGGCATTTGCCTCAGTCAAACCCCTTTTATGTAATTAAACCAAATGACGAAATATTGAAATAGAAGCATGAAGCATGAAACATGCAATAACATGGAAGTTGTCTTGGAGTGTAAATATGCAACCTAACATGAAGTGGCCATGAAGAATGTAGATCTTGATCTTAAATAGAATGTCAAACAATTCTTGCAAGTAGATCTTCAATGCTACATCAACAACCATAGCTCAACAACATGCTTGAATGCACTATGCATTTGACATGATGAAATGATCTTTAATTGCTACAATAAACTCTTAATAATCTGCCTTAGAATGTCCTTAAGGTTCTCTTGAAGAGATTTATAGTGCTCTTGTAAAGTATTAGGATGCTCTCTCAAAGCTTCTATGGGAAACAATGTGAATTAACCCCATGTTTACACTAAATCTAGAGATTAACCCTTAAATTCAAATAATTCAAGCCAACACTAGATCTGGAATTGAAAATCATTAGAATCCTGCCAATATTAAATAAAAAAAGGGGTTTCCTATTCAAGGAGGACCCATTCGCCACTAAAGGCGAATGGGTCCTAGCAAAATTTTCTAGGATCTTGCTTCGGGGTGGAAAGAACATCAAAATCCCACCTCAAATATTTATAAAAAGGGGGTCCTATGTGGAGAGGACCCATTCGCCACTAAAGTCGAATGGGTCCTAGCACCATTTTCTAGGACCTTGATTTTTCCAAATTAAATGTTATGCAATTTGAATCATGGGTGTTGGGATAGATCTCTCAAAAAATGCAAGTAAGAGGGCTTGAATTTGAAATTTTAAAGGGGCCAATTAGGCTCAATTAATTAATGAAACCCCAAATAAGTGTTAAATTGTACTACAACACTTTACAACACCCTAAATAAGGTACAATTTAAGTACATTTTGTTACAAGTGGGCCTAAATTAATGTGAATGTGTACAACACATTACAACACTAAACCAAGGCATTATTAGGTTAATTTTATGTCAATTATTCCCAAATTATGTGTGTAAAAGAGACTTTATTGAGACTACACCATGTTTTCAAATTATGGGCTGCCCTCAACCCTTAATTTTTTAGTTTATAAATTTAGATTTAGAATTTGAATGAATATCAACTTGAATTTTATTTATTTTCTTATTAAAATTCCATTTTAGTCATATATATATTCAATTCATCTTCTAGTTGTAAAGTTTATGGAATTTATACACTTTTACAAGCAAGAACACTCCATTCATTAGTGTCTTCTTTTATTTTCTTTTCGAATGTAATATCATCAGATAAATAAGATAGACAAGTAATTTAATTGATTGTATTTCCACAAGCACACTTGTTTACTCATTAGTCGATTCAACATAAAGAGTGATTTCAACCATATTGGAAATTCAATGTAAAATTCATGATTTATAGTCGTGTGTGCATGTCCTATATTCCATCAAGCTTACCATTATCAATCGACTAAATATTCCTACCTCAACAATTCTCTCATCTTCATCCTATTCCTGCATTCACACACTCACACTTGAAAATTTTCATTAGTAACCTTTAACCAATGCTCAGAACAAAAAAAATATTTCATTTCACATCATTATTTTCATTTGTTTCATTCAATTCATAATATCATAAATACATTTAAAAAGCCATTGAAATCTTAAATTTATCACAAGTCAACTGATAAATTTCATTTTCCATAATTATTAAAAGAACTTAACATTATTAAATGGAAACAAAATTTTGAGACATGACAATAGAATGCCTTGGCTATTAACATTCAATGGAAAACCCAAATTTTATGTATGTTGTGTAGTTAAGAAACTATTCTAGAAAAGAAGGCCAACAAAGCATTGACACACCCATCATGAATGCTTTCCTTCATAGAGTTCCATCCATAATACATCACAAAACTGATGGAATAAAACCCAAATAAAATGCACATAGAGACTATTATTCTATTGCCAATAGTTGGAAATAAACCAAAAAATAGAATACAAAAACAAATGGAGAGAAACAACACCATTAAAATATAGAATACATATTTTTTGTTTAACCCAAAAATATCATTTATAAAATTTTCATATTCAGATTATAAAATATTACATATAGTCTTACAGTTGCTGCATATAACTATTTTTTCCAATTTTTCTATAGCTATAAGAAGTTGTTATGTATGACTAGTTTTTCTATAGCTTTCTAAAGCTGCTATAAGTGATTGGTGTCCTAGAAGCTATCTAGAGTTGTTGTGTAACTACTCTTTTTGGAACTGCAAACTGTTTTCTTCTTCTTCAAGAGTTGCTTAGTATTGTACTGCACTCCCTTCTCTTCTATCCTTTTTTCTCCTTCAAAAACTCTCCTACTACTACAACTTCTCTATTCATTATCTCTTCTTCTTCACAAACTCTACTACTATTTGTAACATTTCTTTTTTTTCTCAAAAACTATACAGAAACAAAAACATTATTCTTTGTCTTTTGTTGTCCCTACACAAATTTTATTTCATTTTCAAATTTAAACATACCTACTACCATTTATTTCATAGCCAATGAATATTAACTACTGCAGATGATGTTAGAAGGAACCAAGGGATAAAGATCACAAAAATATTTTTGATGGGTTTTTTTTATAGTCTCGGGAGTATAATAAATTCCAACAAAAATAGACTATGGAGGAGGTTCTCTACCATGCGAATTCTAAAATATGTATTCACCTCCATACAACCATATGAGATCTCTAAAAAGGAGGAGTGGGATGGAGGGAAGATATTTTACTATTTTATCTTCCTTGGGAAATCCTTCCAAGAAGCCCTAAAAAAATGAAAAATAAAAATCTCACATCATGAAATTGAAAATAAAGTGGAGTCAAAACTGTATGACTATATTACCATTGGATGGAAGGATGCCAATCGAGACTAGATTGGCCCTAAAGTAGCGAATGGCATAGTGAAATAAGAGTAGTGTGAAAAATAGTGAGCAAACATTTATGGAGCATGGCTACCAATGTTGATAAAAGATTGGTAAATTTAGATTAGTAAAATGAAAGAAGGATTGCAAAAAATTAAGAACACAATTTAAAGAAAAATACAAACAAGAAGAAACACACAAATTTATACTGGTTCTCTAAGATGGATAAATCCACTCTCAAATCAAGGAAATATTGTTTTATTTATCTATGTTTTAGTACATTTTACACAGTAGCAGCAACATTCAAACAACCGAAAATTATTAACTTCAAAGATCGTTACACATCCCAATAAACCTCTAAAATGGAATATGAGGAGACAAAGAAAGACAAGAAGAAACAGTTATGAGAAAGGAAATGATTGGGCTTCATCACACCAACAATCTCCCACTTGAAAGCCAATCAAAGCTAGAAAAAGAGTTGCTCAAAGATACCCCCCACTTTGATCTTAAGGCTACTTCGTGACAATAGCACTATTTCTATCACAAAACAAATTAAAAATGAAATGTTTACACCATAATTCTCTCAATAAATACTATAACCATATCATTTCCTTTGCTCCTTCAGTGAGAGAAATATATTCTGCCTTTTTAGATGAGAGTGTAACCAGCTTTTAGAACCATGAAACCCAGCTAATCACTGCCCCGACAAATGTAAACACATAACTTGTAGTAGACCTCTATTTTTTCAAATCTCCAAACATATTTGAATCAACATATCCTTGCAATTGAGTGTCCTTACCTTCAAAACATAAAACATGATATGAGGTACCTTTCAAGTACTGTCAAATCCACTAAATCGCTTGCCAGTGAGATTTACTTGGATTACTCATAAATCTTCTCACAACTCCCACTACATGAGAAATATATAGACGAGTACAAACCATGGCATACGCAAGACTCCCAACTCCAAATGAATACAGAACACCCTTCATTTGTGATTCCTCTTACCGATTTTTTGGACACATAGTTGAAGATAAGTGAGAATGATCAGCCAATGGAGTACTAATAGACTTGGAATTCATCATATTGAACCTATGCAAAACCTTAGAAATATAATTTTCTTGAGATAATCCGATTTCTCTTTTTTTTCTATCCCTAACTATTTGCATCCCAAGAATCCTCTTCACTGCCCCTATATCTTTCATGGAAAAGCGTTGAGCTAAATTTTCTTTAATTCATGAATAATCCTCACACTTGTGCCAACAACCAACATATCATCAAAATAAATTAAAAGAATAAAAAACTCATCATTAACAAGCTTCTTATAATAAATGCACGGATCTGATTCACAATGAGTGAAATGTTGAGTCATGAATCTATTAAATTTGAGATACCACTACCTCAGGGCTTGCTTGAGCCCATACAAACTCCACTTCAACCTATAATATAAATGCTCTTGTCCATATTTAGAAAAACCTTCAGGTTGTTCATATACAACTCCTCTTCAATATCCCCATAAAGAAAAAAAAAATTGACATCAATTTTCTCAAGATCAAAGTCCCAAATAGCTGCCATGCCCAACACAACATGAATTGTTGTCATTTTAACAATTGGGGAGAAAATTTCATTAAAATCAATCTCCTTTTTCTGATCAAATCCTTTTACTACCAATCTGGCCATGTAAGATGTATGACCTCCATCTTCTTCTTTTAGGTGATAAACCCATTTATTTTTTAGAGGTTTTTGATTTGATAGAAGAGTAACCAAATCCCATGTATCATTTTCCTTAAAAAACTCCAATTCATCTTGCATTGCCTCCATCCATTTCACAAAATTTTCATCCTTGCAAGCATGTTTAAAAGTAGTAGGCTTTGATTGATCGAAGAGAATAAGATCATAGTCATCAAATTTTGTTGGATGCCTTCTCTCCCAATTAGACCTCCTTAATTGAGGAGCTTGTTCTTGCAAATTTGTGTCTTCCAAATTTATTCTTTGTAACTGATTTTGAATATCATTTATCTCGCACTATAGATTTCCTTGTTGATGGACACTCCTCTACACACTACTACCAATTTTTTTCCTCTATACATCAAATGACTGTGGCAACAAATTGCCATGTTCCTCAATCTCCTGTACCAAAATAGGCACACTTTTATTTTTCAATGTTTTCTCTATTGGAATGGGTATCAATGCATATTGAAGAGGCTGTAAATGACTTTGAAAAAGCTATGTAAGAAGACTATGTGAAGGTTGCATAGTACTTTGAATAGGCTACAATAAAACAAATTAGAATTGTGTTGAAATTTTTGGAGGCAACAAAGTATTTAAATGAGACAATGAGAAAGTTATTGGAGGTAGTGAATTGATAGAGGAAGATGACATAACAAAATTTGCTAAAGACTACGATTGACTAAGTGAAGTTTGTGCATAAATATGAGAAGGTTCAACATTCATTTTTCAAGGTGACATACTTATTTGTGAAGACTATGCATTATCAATAAAAGGCTGGGAGTTAAAATTCAAAAGCTATGAAGAGGTTGTGGAAGGAAGTGTTGATAAATGTAAAGGGTGTGAAGTAGTTTCAATGAGTTGCATGCCAATATAAGGAGGATGATAGAATAGGGAGGTTGCACATTATTATAAGGAGGGACACCAATGCTTGAGAAGTATGCATAATTTTTTGATGACTAAAAAGTAATAGATGTTGGTGCCTAGGTAATAGGACCTTGTTGTGTTTGATTTGTGTCATTATCAAAATTATCAAACTTGATAAATTGATTTGAAGAAGGCCTTTGTTCTTGCAAAGTAGGGAAAAATTTCTCATTAAAGACACCATCCCAACTACAAGAATTTTTTTTACAATAAGATCCCGAAGCTTGAAACCAAATTGATCCTCACCATAGCCAAGAAAAATACAGCTCTTTGATTTGAGATTGAGTTTTGTCGCTGCTCCTTGGGAATGTGCACAAAGGCTTCATAACCAAACACACACAAATGATAATAAGAAATTATTTTCTTCAGCCATCTCTCCTTCGGGATAATGAAATCCAATCGAGATGAAGGAGATCGATTGATAAAATACACAATTGTATTACAAACCTCTGCCCAAAACTATACCCAATCTAACATTGGAGAGCATACACTAACCTCTTTCAAGAATCATTTGATTCAACCTCTTAGCTGGACTATTTTTTTTGAGGGGTGAACATAACTACTTTAATCCGAAAAATACCATTATTTGCACAAAAAGTGTCAAACTAGGAAGAGAAAAAATCTCCCCCATTATCTCTTAGTAGGCGTTTACTTTTGTGTCCAATTTGATTTTCAACCATAGCCTTAAAGGTTTTAAATTTTGAAAACACTTCTAATTTTCTATTCAACATATAAATCCAAACTTTGTGAGTGTAATCATCAAGAAAAATAACAAAATAGTTAGCACCTCCAAAGGATGTTACCTCTGTCAGATTGACAACATTGGAGTGCATGAGCTCCAAAGGTGTAGATTTCCTCTCATGACCAATCTTCAAGAAGCTGGTCTAACTCTTCTTTCCATAAAGGCAATGCTCATATAACTCCAAATCTTTATTTTAGGCCTAGAAGTTGATCCCTTTGAAGCATGACTTCAAGTCCCTTCTTGCTCATATGCCCAAGACTCTTGTGCCAAAGCTTCAAACTGCCATCCACAACTGCCATTGCAGCTCCTACTTCACCATTACACTCTAAAACATAAAGATTACCCATTTCTTTGCCTTTTGCAAGCACCAAAACACCCTTGGTTACCTTCCAAGTATCTAAAGAAAATTTCACATCACTTCTTTGGGCATAAAACTAGCTCATTGATATTAAATTTCATTTCAATGTGGGAACATGTCTTACATCTTTCAAAATCCATTTATTTCTATTTTTTAATTGTAACGTCACATCACCTTTACCTACTATTTCACATTTTTTGTTATCTCCAAGAAACACTCTCTCGAACTTACCTTCTTGGTAGCTTATGAAAGCACCCCAATATGGAGAAGCATGAAAGAAAGCACTAGAATCAAGCACCCATGAATTCACAATCATGTCACTTGCTGATAAAACCAAAACACCATCATCTTCATCATATGCAGTGTTTACCTCATTATTGTTCACCTTGTCTTGTTCCTTTTTATAATTCCAACAATTCTTTTTTATGTGACCTAGGTTGCCACAAAACCAGCAAGAACCATTTCTTCCCTTAGACTTCAATCCTTGAGTAGATTTATACCTCCTTCTGTTATTATCTATGCCTCTATCTTGACTCCTTCCCCTATTGCCAGTGCTTATAGTAATAAAAGCATCACCTGATGAGGGCTCTTGATTTTTCTCCCCATTTCTTCGCTAAGAAGTGTGGTTGCAACATCACCAAAGCTTAATTTACTTTTGGCAGCCACTGAAGTGCTAACTATCATCACCACTCTTTCTTAGTTGTTTAGTAAAGAACATAATCAAATAATTGCTTTAATTTCATCATTTAAATTGATACCCACTAAAATCAATTAGGTGACCAAGGTATTGAAGTCATTGAGGTGATTCGACATGATCCCACCTTCTCTTTTTTTAATATTATATAAATTTTTCATGATGAATACCTTGTTTGATGTTGATGCTATCTCGTACATGTTGGAGAGTTTATCCCAAATCTCTTTCATTGTATTCTTAGTTGAAACATTGAATAGCAAGTTGCTAGACAACAAAAGAAAAATAGTTGCCCTTACTTTCATATCCATTTTCTCCCAATCTTCATCCAACATTGAACCTTTTCCCTTAGTTTTTCCAAGCAATGCAAGTGAGAGATCATGCTTAATCAATAGTGATTCCATCTGAACCTTCCACAATCCAAATTTCTAGTTTGCAAACTTCTCAATCTTCTATTTGTCTGTGTCGTCCATAGCTCTAGAAATTCTTCGCTGATTTCCAAAGAACGGCTTTAGCACTGAGCTTCTTCACCAAGCCGTGATACCAATTGTTGATAAAAGATTGCTGAGTTTACAACAGTAAAATAAAAGAAGGATTGTAGAAAATTAAGAACACAATTTAAAGAAAAATACAAACAAGAAAAAACACACAAATTTATAGTAATTCGCCAGGATGACTACATCCACTCTCAAAGCAGGGGAATCTCTTCGTTTATCAATGTTTCAGTACATTTTACACAACAGCGTCGTCGTTCAAACAACCACCAATTATTTATTTCAAAGATCATTACACATCCCAATAAACCTCTGAAATGGAATATGAAGAGACAAAGAAAGGAAGACAAGAAGTAGCGGTTATGCCCAAAGAAATGATTGGGCTTCACCGCACCAACAATCGGCTATAAGCCAAAGCACATCCAGGCGTCTGCAATTATACAGGTCATCTTGTTTTCTTCTTCTTTGGAGTTTATTTCTTGAATGATTTGATTGATTACAGAAGATCTAATTCCCTTTTCCAATGCCTCGAAACCATTTTCTATACCATCAGGAGTATCTATAGAGGAGAATTCAAAGGGGACAAATATCATTAAGATATTATCATGCAAATAACTGAGTGTTTGATTTCAGTATGCGGTTATGATTTGTTAGATGTAATTATTGACTCCGCCTATAAACGTCACTCATGTCTTGGTTGTTTGTTAAGTTCACACATAGCAGTCAGGGAGTTAGTTCCAGTATTTATTGTAAACATTTATGAGCTCGAATGACCACATCTTTTTGCTTTGTTTTTACTCTATATTTTTCTAGATCAGTTTATGTAATGCAATCCATCTTTTGTGAACATTCTGCCTCTGTTAAAATGTTGTCATGGTATCAGAGCGCATGGTTGTGTTCCTAGGCAGAGATATCTGTTCCAGATGTGCAGCTTGAAACACAGTCAAGTGTTGAGGTGAACCAGTCAACTTTGACCTCTGTAAAGACAGAACCCACCACAGTGAAAACACGCCAGGACACGCAATTTTTTCCTTCCGTAGAAGAGGGGTCTAAGGTCTGTATTTTTTGAACCAAGGTCTTGTTAATTAGCTCAAGAAAAGGACGTATAGATTGGAATATTCATGGCATCCACTACTAACCCTAGCACACAGGGACCAATATTAAATGACAAAAATTATGCCATGTGGGCCATCAAGATGAAAAGCTATCTAAAAAATCTAGAATGTTGGGAGGCCGTAGTCACCAAATATGAAGAACCCAATGCAAATGACCTTGCTGCAATGACCAATGTACAAAGGAATATGAATGCAGAGAACAAAAGGAAAGATTCTAGAGCCCTATGGAATCTACACAATGGAGTTGAAGACTCCATCTTTCCCAAAATAGCAGCAGCAACCAGCACACATCAAGCCTGGGAGCTACTAGAGACTACATATCAAGGACCTGATAAGGTAAAAAATGCTAAGTTGTAGATACTGAGAAAAAAGTTTGAAACTTTGCAAATGAAAGACACAGAAACCATAGATCAGTTCATGTCTCAAGCCATGGATGTAGTAAATCAAGTAAGAGCCTATGGTGAAGACATCACAGACAGGAAAGTTGTGGAGAAGATTCTTAGAAGTCTTCCACACTCATAGTATATGTTGGTGACAAAAATCGAAGAATGTAAGGATATTTCTCAACACTCCATAGATGAGTTGACTGGTTCAATGTTGAACCATGAGTCTAGAATGCAGAATAAAAATGAATCATTGGAAACTGCCCTACAAACACAAGCCACAATCAGTAGAGGAAGAGGCAGAAGTGGTAGAGGCAGAGGAAGAAGAGGTCGAAGCTCTTCCTAGTCTGATAATAGAGATAGTGTTGAGAATCAGTTGGAGCAGCCTTTGTCATAGCCTCAAAACCAAAGAGGAAGAGTCAGAAGTAATAGAGGAAGAGGTAGATATGATAAGTCAAATATACAATGCTATTACAATAAATGATATGGACAATATGAGAGCGACTATAGAAATAAGCAAGCAAATCAAAATAGGGGCAGAGCTTATGTGTCCAACACAGAAGAAGGAACCCCATCAATGTTCCTATCATGCTTAGCAGCAAAATACAATAACAAAGAAGACACGTGGCTATTGGACAGTGCCTGCAGCAATCACATGACAGGTAATAAAAATGTTTTCACTAGTTTTGATGACACAGTCAAGTCCAAGATCAAGTTAGGAGATGACCATTTGGTACATGCTCTAGGAAGAGGTACTGTCACAGTTGTAAACAAGCAAAATGAAAAGAGGGATATTCATAATGTCTATTATGTTCAAAACCTAAAACACAATCTGTTGAGTGTAGGCCAAATGAGTGAGAATGGGTTTGAAGTTAAATTTAAAGGTTCCACATGTACTATCTTAGATAAACCCCCAAGTGAAATGGTCATAGCAAGAGTCCAAATGACTAGAAATAGATTGTATCCCCTAAACCTAAGAAGTGTCAAACAATCCATATCTTATGCTCACTATGTTACCAATTCTGATGAAACTTGGTTATGGCACCTCAGATATGGCCATCTAGCCTTTAATAGTCTAGATCAATTGCAGAAAAAGTCAATTGTCCTAGGTTTACCAACAATTGATGTCCACCATAATCCTTGTGAAAATTGCATAATAGCCAAACACCAAAGGAGTTCCTTTCCAAATACAGCAACCTATAGAGCTAGAGATCTACTAGAGCTAGTGCATACCAATCTCTGTGGTCCCATGCAAACAGAGTCTATAGGAGGGAGTTAATATTTTTTAACCTTTATTGATGATTGTAGTAGGATGACCTGGTTTACTTCATTAAGAACAAATCAGACACCTTTGACAGATTCAAACAGTTTAAAGCAATGGCAGAAAAACAAAGTGGTAGACAGATTAAGGTTTTAAGGTCTAATGGAGGAGGTGAATATGACTCCAAAGCTTTTGTAGCATATTGTAGTGATCAGGGCATTCAAAGACAATTCACCACTAGGAACACTCCATAGCAAAATGGAGTGGTAGAAAGGAAGAATCAAACAATTATGAACATGGCAAGGAGTATGTTAAAAGCTAAAAACCTATCAAATGATTATTGGGTAGAGGTAGTTGCATGTTTAGTGTACATCCTGAACAAATCACCTAAAAAAAGTGTAAAGGACAAGACACCTCTAGAAGCCTGGAGTGGAGTGAAACCAGATGTAACAAACGTGAGAATTTTTGGAAGTGTAGCTTATGCTCATGTGCTTGAGGAGTTAAGGAGAAAATTGGATGATAGAAGCGAGAAGTGTATACTCGTAGGTTATAGCGATATGTCAAAAGCCTACAATCTGTATAATCCAATTACCAAGAAGACAATAGTGTCTAGAGATGTGAAGATTCTTGAAGATAAGGCATGGCATGAACAAGACGGTGGAGTAGTTGACAGTTTGATTGTTCCACACACATTTACACTAGCAGGTATAGAAGATATTGAGCAGCCAAGACAAAGTCTACCTAGATTACAGGTTCCAACAGCAACAGAAGGAAATCAAGGACAACAAGTTCCTAGTCCTTCTTCCAATAGAGATTCAGACCCTACAATAGCATAACTCAGGAACTAGAAGACCAGGACTATTAAAGAGATATTTGAACATCAAGACAATAATGAATTGGTAATGTTTTCTTTTATGTCTAGTTAGCCTATATTTTTTAAAGAAGCAGTTAAAAAGAAAGAGTGGGCAGAAGCCATAAACAATGAAATAGCAGCCATAGAGAAAAATGACACATGGGACTTAGTAGACTTGCCACAAGAGAAAACAAGCATAGGAGTTAAGTGGGTCTACAAAACAAAACTTAATGAAAAGGGCCAAGTTGAGAAGCACAAGGCAAGGCTAGTAGCCAAAGGTTTTTCTCAGCAGCCTGACATAGACTACAAAGAGACATTTGCACCAGTGGCAAGATTGGACACAATTAGAACAGTGTTAGCAGTAGCAACAAAACTCCATTGGTCAGTTTACCAATTAGATGTCAAGTCTGTATTTCTAAATGGAATTCTGAATGAAGAGGTATATGTTGAACAACCACCTAGATTTGAGATTGAAGGACAAGAACAAAAGGTTTATAAACTAAAAAAGGCCCTATATGGATTGAAACAGGCACCAAGGGCATGGTATAGTAGAATAGATTCTTATCTACTTAACAAAGGGTTCAAGCACAATAGCAATGAACCTACATTGTACACAAAGAAAGACTTGCAAGGTAAAATTCTAATTGTATGTATCTATGCTGATGATTTGTTATACACTGGTAATTTCCATATTGAGGAATTCAGGCTTGCTATGGAGAGAGGATTTGAAATGACCAATCTCGGTCACATGAATTATTTTCTAGGCCTTGAAATTGAGCAATCTGAGTAGGGTATTTTCATCAGCCAAAAGAAGTATGCACAGGATGTGTTGACCAAATTTAGAATGAATAATTGCAAGACAGTTAGTACTCCTATTGTTCTAGGTACCAAATTGAGCAAAAATGATGAAAGTGCAGCAATAAACTCTACATCATACAAGCAGTTAGTAGGGAGCCTAATGTATTTGACAACAACAAGGCTAGACATTATGTTTGCAGTCAGCCTTCTTTCCAGGTTCATGGAGTCTCTGAAGGAATCCCATTGGAAGGCATAGAAGAGAATATTAAGATATATTGCAGGAACAACACGGCATGGTATTTTGTATACAGGTTCTGAAGACAACCAGCTCACTGGATTTAAAGATAGTGACTTTGCAGGAAGTGTTGACAACAGAAAGAGCACCTTAGGTTATGCATTTTGTTTGGGCACAGGTATAATATCATGGGCATCCAAGAAGTAGCCCATAGTCACCATTTCATCTACAAAGGCAGAGTACATTGCACCTACATCAACAGCTTGTCAAGTTGTATGGATGAATAGATTAATAAGTGATATTGAACCAAAAACACAGAAGGAGCCAATTACTATCTTTTGTGATAACAACTCAGGGATAGCACTTTCCAAAAATCATGTTTTCCATCAGAAGAGTAAGCACATCGACACTCGTTACCACTTCATCAGAGAGTTGGTCAGCAATGGAGAAGTTAGTCTACAGTTTTGCAACTCTAAATATCAATTGGTGGACATATTTACTAAGCCATTGGAAAAAGCAAACTTTGAATTTCAAAACCAACAATTAGGAATTGTCAGTGCTGAAAATAGTGTAATGAAAATAGAGTCAAAATTAAGGGGGAGTGTTAGATGTAATTATTGATTCCACCTATAAACGTCACTCATGTCTTGGTTGTTTGTTAAGTTCATGCATAGTAGTCAGGGAGTTAGTTCCAGTATTTATTGTAAACATTTATGAGCTCAAACGACCACATCTTTTTGCTCTATTTTTACTCTGTATTTTTTGAGATCAATTTATGTAATGCAATCCATCTTTTGTGAACATTCTGCCTCTGTTAAAATGCTGTCATGATTGAAGTTTGAGCTGAGAAAAGTGATGAGGAATCCATCAAAAATGAGCTTCCAAGCAAGATACATCATGGGATTAATGTGTCCCCATACAGAAAGAGGAATGAGAAACACGTGAAGAAACAAAATCTTAGCTCTACACCTCTCTCCAGAGCAACAAAGATTTAATATTCTTCTTAGCAAAGAAGCCAAAATATAATGGCTGAAACATTATTTTGGGAAGGGACCCTCGACTGTAATCTATTGTACCTTACTCCACATACGAGTGAGGCTCGATATCGTTTAGGAATTGGGTGTATTTGCATAACTGCATACTTAAAGGGATATTATCCGAGTTTATGGATGATTATCATTCGCTTCTATAGTTATTTCCTATTTCTTCCATCATCCCAACCTTTTGTTGTCTAGTGTTAAGTGTTCACGAATGGATAATTGCAACATTGGTAAGGAATCATCCAACCAACATTGCCCCTAAGCACACCTTCGATCTAATTGAAACATGTTTCTATTCAAAATTAATTTTTAGTGTAAAACTCTTTTGAAGAGTCTATAGAGCATAGTAATGGATGAAAGGGGCACTTACAATATTCAACATATTTTTTATCCTCATTTAATGAAGAATTCATATGAAATATATTTGATTTTTTGGAGCGTGTGACTCTAAGGTCAATGTATAATGTTCTAGGATCTCGTGTTTCAAATCAGAATGTTTCTATGATTCACTAGATATGCAGTATTTTTTGTACATACACCTTTCAAGTAATCCATATTAATGTAGATGAATTCACTAGATCTCTTTAGTTATTCTTTATGAACTCTAAATCCCTCATAGCTCCACCAGATTCCCCTTCTTCAAATCCTAAACCATTTGTATGCTCTAAATGACTCAATATTTGAGCCATAAGTGTCATGTTGTTTATAGAGCCTCCCTGTTTGATTTAGGCTCCTTGGTGTCGCTCATAGTCTTTTTCTTATGGTTTTAGTTTTCTTTATACTCTCTCTAACCTTCAATTTTGTATAAAAAGAAATCTTAAAGAATTATTTGTTTGTTACCTTATTACTTCTTTCTTGTGATTGGCTTTACATTATTATTTATCATTTTTGTGACTTATCAGGCAAAATTTCTCATTAGATATTAATTATTTGATCTAATAATGTGGGTGTTTTATTTTTGAATTCATTAAGGTCATTGTAAGTCCCACCTAATCTATTATTTTACTCTCCTCTTATATGTTTCTCTTAACTACAACCATATTGACCTATCCTTTGGATGTGCTAGCCATTGATCTCAAAATACCAGTCGAATGTTGTGGCTTTCTTCACATCAGCTCTTCCATGCACTACCTTGCTTGAGCCATGGTAGGCCTCACTTTATTAAAATGTCTTTATCAAAAAGTTATAAAGCTACATAAAAATCCATGACTATAGATTATTATTATTAATATGGCTCTAGTTGGGGACATGCATCTCTTGCATGGGTAGTGAGAAACTAAAAAAGAGACTATGAGAAAACAAACCAAAAAAAAATTGAGGTAGGGCCAAAAATAAAGATAAAATAATATAAACAAGAGAAAAAAACATGTAAACATGATACATCATGAATGTACAAACAATCAAAATTTCACAAAGGAATTTTAAGAGTTATAGTCATATATATGAATTTTTAGTAGGGTCCACTATAAGAAATATTGTTTTAGATGTTTCCCATGAATATATAGCTCAAGAACTCACCATCAATACTTCTTAGATAAAAAATTTCTTGCCCATATTGATTCCCAATGATGTAGGAGGCCAACAACAAGGCATCAAACTTCTCATGCTTTCATTTATCTTCAAAACTAGCATTCCACATTTAAACTATGCCACCCATTTGAATGTTTCTCTATTTTTTTCTTATCAAATAGGAACTTAATATTTTTATGATGTGTAAGGTATTTTTATTTTTAAATATTTTTTTCATGTAGTTAAATTAATTGGTTGGTCCATTGAGTGATTGGATCTTCTTTACTTTCATCAATGTATTACAAAATATGGTACACAACTCCAGATGTATAGGTAATGTACTGTATTTCCATTTACCAATTCAAAATGCCTTCTACCTATATTATTTTTGGATTTTTTTGTGTCACTCTAGACTAGAAGCTTCAATTTATCAACTCTCCTCTTGTTTTACTCTAGGCTCATTATGATAATGTAATCTAGTTTTTTCTGTTGGAATTGGTTTTTCCATTCCCTTAAGGGTGATAAGGAATTTTTAGTTCAATAAGTAGTATCAATCCTATATTTCTCATAGAATATATTGATTTAATACCCAAAAACACATAACATTATTAGCAATGATCCTTTGGGACAACACAAACCTAGTTATAACATTAGTTAGCAATAAATCCATCACAATTTTGTAGTAGTTTTCTTTGTAAGGATAGTTACAGTCCATTTGATAAAATAATTTTGGCTAAAAGCATCCATTATTAAATATTACTATTATTCTTAATTATTTTTTTAGATAATCAACACCCTATTATAGGAATGGAGCCTTAGCTAATTTTTTAAGGGGTGGAGCACTTACATATTTCATCTTTCCTCATAACCTCTAACATGCATCACACCTTCTTACCATCTTAGTCACATATTTAAACATAAAGGTCAACAAATATTCTAGTCTCAAGACATAAGTATTTGTCTTGGACATGAAATATCCTCGACATGTCCTTTATGACACATTCACAATTCTCTATTTTTACCTTACAAATTTTAGCAATACTCTCGAGGTGTTTTTTAACATGAGCTCGCCTTTTATCAAAGTAGTTTTTCTGCATCAAGTCTTCAAGTTATTTTCTTGTTTGCATTCATGCTAGCTGAACTAGTCATACTCACCAAAAAAACACAATATGAAAGGACCAAGGATCATTTCTCAAGATGTAAGGAATGGATGCCTAGTCACCACTTACAACATTTATCTTTTAGCCTCCAAATTTAATGCACTCATCATCTTAGCAAGCTATTGATGTGTATTAAGCTTTTTAGTTTGAATCTCCAATTCAAACTCAATGATTGAATAATTTAGTTTATAATTTAAGGAGGCTTGCTAAAGAAAGCAATAACCTACTTACAATCTTCATTGTTAAAATGTAACAAAAATAATGCTTTAGTATGGAAAGAAGTAAAAAAAAACATAGCTAAAAATACTTAAAATAATTTAGAATAGCTAGTGCTAGTGCTTGTTTAGAGCCTTTTTGATTAGTAGCCTTTGTTAGCTAGTTAGATGTCATGGGCCAATGTTAGGAGGAATCCATAGATGGTCCCTTTGAAGTTGAAAGGAAAAGAGAAGAGCCTCCCCAAGGTTCAATTGCACCATGTCTTCACATGTAATATAATTAGTGGTAGGTGTAATATTTTCTCACAAAAGGCCTTGTTTAATCAAGGAATGTTGTGTAAAATTTAATCAACATGCAATATCAATATAAGAGATACAATTTATAAAGAAAACACATAGAAATAATATTAGTCCAATTAAATTTTTTTAGAATGTAAATTTGTCACAATATTTTTCAAATATCAAATCTCAAGCTAAGTCTCATATTTCATTTATTTCTAATAATGTATTTAATTTTCAATAATTTCAAGTATTAGTCCCAAATCCTAAATCCTAGACATTTATTAATGTTTGATTATATTTTCTAGGTAAATAATAGTGAAGAAATTTTTATTTATTTTTGATGAATTTTCCAGCTATCTATATTAAAAGAGATAAAGTTACAAAATTCACAAAAAAGGGTTGGGTGGTAGGAAAGCACACCCTGAAAGTCACATGGGCCCAACCCAGCAAAAATTAACTAAAGTCACATGGGCCTAGCCCAGAAATAAAATAACAGAAAGAAAATTATGCAGCTAAAGCAGTGCCAGTAGATCTTGGGGGATCTTGGTCATCCAGATTTTATCCCCATACATCAGCGGGGTTAGGAGTGATGTCAGGAGGAGCACCCCAACCATCATCATTCTTATCTTCTTTATCTTTATCCTCGTGCCGAGGCGAGATTGCGAGAGCAAGCCACAGAAAGCTTTTACCAATGGAGGGCCAGCCAGTGCCAGAGTCAGGAGGAGCATCCGAAGGCCACCTAGAACCGCCACCACTGCTCCTCGGCGCACCACTAGAGTGCCAGCCCTGACCAGGATGCGGCGGAGGAGAACGAGCTCGACTGGGAGGCCGAGAATCCCTCCGAGGAGGAGGCTGGGAACGGGCCCGCGTGGAATCACTCCGCTTCCGGCCCCGAGTGGGCGACCGACGGCGGGAGGCGGAGGGTGAGTCAGGAATCCGAGCCACAATACAAGGGGCATTGCCCCAATGGTCCAGGAGAACCTACAGGTGAGCCACTTCCAGTGCAACCTTGTTGGCTTGCACTTGAATATTGGTAAGCTTGGAATTTCTCCATCTTATAAGATTTTTCCTTATGATTTTACCTTTCAAATTAGAGTTTTTAGATTTAATTTTTATGACTGAATAATCTTATTTTTCAAATCTTAGTAAGATTTTATTACTTTTTCCTTAGATGTTTTATAAAAATTTCTTTCTTGAGAATTTTAAGTGCATTAATTGAACTTGCTTTAAACAATCATACTCATCCTTGTTTTCACCTCTAAAATTTAATTTTCAAATCTAACTATTAAATATTTTACTAACTTCACAAAATATAGGTGACTTTTGAATACCATTTCTTTACATTATATAATTAACACAATAAAAATCTTCTAAAATTATATACTTAAAACATTCTATAAATAGAACTCAACAATAACCGTACCGAAAACGCATCTATATTATTAGTTGATACGGTAAAACATCACAGTGTCACACTATGGTAAAAGTACATAGCATTAAAACCCTTCACTATCTACAGGAAGAGCCAGCAAAATGAAAACATGGTTGCTAATTAAGGTCCATTTTTAACAAAATAGCCTTTTAACAAGCAAGAATGTTTGGTAACAACATGGATGACATAACCTATGTGGAAGTATGACACAAGAGACGACCTGATCAAGAAACAAAACAATCGCTCTGAAAAGCAAGTCATTCATTCGGTTGTCGTTTCATGGCTGTCACAAACAGACTATAGTTGTTCGACGAGGAGCCCCCATCCTCGATTGCATCCCCAGCGATTCTCTTCAATTTTGTCGCTGCTTCTCTAATCTCCAGGCCTTGTTTCGACCCCACCAAAATCTCTACACCTTTCGTAAACTCCTCCTTCTCTAGAATTCCTTGGCTATTCGCATTCAATGGCAGACCCGATTTCCACACATCCACAATATACGTACGGTTAAGGAACTGATCTGCAAAATAAGGCCAACAAAGCATGGGCACGCCCATAGTGATGCTTTCCTGTACAGAGTTCCATCCACAGTGCGTCACAAAACATGCTATGGAAGGATGAGATAACACCTCTAACTGTGGCGCCCACGAGACAATGCAACCCCTATCTCTCACTCGCTCTCAGAAACCAGCAGGTAAAATAGCTTAGCTTCCTTTCATTAGATTGGAGCGCACAACCCACAGAAATGGTCTCTGGGTGGCCTCTACTCCCAGAGCAACCT
Source organism: Sequoiadendron giganteum (assembly GCA_007115665.2). Taxonomy (NCBI): domain Eukaryota; kingdom Viridiplantae; phylum Streptophyta; class Pinopsida; order Cupressales; family Cupressaceae; genus Sequoiadendron; species Sequoiadendron giganteum. The sequence continues at coordinate 552,211,508 of CM021101.1, read as the reverse complement.
CTTCCACTTGCTTTTGGTTCAGAAGTGTAGTACTTCCAAAAGACATGTAGATCACAGAGTGGGCACACTGTTTATCTAGCCACTGTAAGTATTCCATCTCCTCTTTCAACAAGCTTGGGAGGACCTTTGTGCTCGTCGTGCTATGGAGAAACTCGGGAGGAATTAGAGGGCCTATCGGGTACACGCCCACTTCTTTGGACAACGTTTCAACTACTGGAGCTTCTAACTCTAAGAAAGAATTGAAGAGGACCCATTTGATATGCTTGATTTCCTCTGCCACGCGAATCCCTTTCCGAAACAAGTATTCGCCTCCACACAACCACGGAAGATCTCCAGAATGCAGCGGTGGCATGGAGGGAAGATATATTATTTCGTTATCTTCCTTTGGAATTCCTTCAACACAAAACCCACAAAGATGAAAAAAGTTTTTAAATGAATTCTTTCAACACAAAACCCACGAAGATGAAAAAAGGTTTAAATGAATTCCTTCAACATAGAACCCACAAAGATGAAAAAAGTTTTTAAATGTCGTTTGCATCCTGAAATAAAAAACTAAAATCGATTGAAAGATTATATGTTACCATCGGAAGTAAGGATGCCAATCGAGACCAAATTAGCACAAAAGTAGTAAATGGCGAAGATTGAAACGATTGAAGTGTGAAAGGCGGCGAGGGGAACTTTATGGAGCGTGGCTACCGATTGTAAGCCAAAGCACATCCAGGCGTCTGCAATTATACAGGTGAGCTTATTGTCTTCTTCCCTGGCGTTTATTTCCTGAACGACTTTATCAATTACAGAAAACCCCATGCCCTTTTCCACCGCCTCCATATTTTTTTCTACGTCTTGCATAGTTGGGAATTCAAAGGGAACAGATATCATTCGGATGTTATCAAAGAAGGAATTTGGAGTGTTGGCTTTCAGCATGCGGTTATGGTCGCTGTCTGAGTTGAGGAAAGTGACGAGGAATCCATCGGAGAGGAGCTTCCAGGCGAGCTGCATCATGGGATTAACGTGGCCCGGTGCAGGAAGAGGAATGAGAAGAACGTGGGGAACCATAGCTTAGCTCTGCACCTCTATCCAGAGCAACAGAGATCCAAAATTCCTTTTAGCAAACAAACCCAAATATAAGGGGTAAAACATCGCTTTGCGAAAGGGCTCTCGCCTGAAAACTTTTGTCTCAGTCGATATCGTATAGCGATTGTATGTACCTAGCTTTTCGAATCTCCCGTAGCATATATATATATATATATTTATTGTCATATAAAAATAATTTCAGTTGATATTTTAAATATATGATTAAAATATCATTTTAATTATTTTGATATATCTATTGACTCAAGATTCAATCTAATATTTTGTCATGTCTCTTATCTTTGGTCAAAAAATTTGAGTGTAATTTCTATTAGCTAATGATTATGGTTTTTTTTAGATTGTAGACATAATCACATTTATTATGTTTTTAAATTTTAAATTATCAAAATTAATAATTTTAATATATGATCGAACTAATCTATCAATACAAATATTAAAATTTTGAATTTATATGTATAAAATTGTGAATAAAATTAAAATTCAAAACATTAAATAAAAATAAAAAATATTAAATTTAAATTATAATTTCAAACTCAACCACAAAATTCAGATTGAGCATATTGAAACAATTCGCTCAAGAATTTTGATAATGTGTGGATGCTCAACCCAACATCATAACATTAATGATTTTTGAATGATAAAAATGACAAAAGTTGTTTTTCTTAAATATTTGGGATTATAAGATGATGAATGTATATACTTTTGAAAGGTTATATGGATAGTGGTTATTCATTGAAAAATTATGGAAATAATTTTGAAAGACAAACTATTAAAGTGAAATTAGCGAGGGAAGTTTTTTTTTCAAACGTGTAAAATTATTTAGATGAAAAAGTGGCTAACTTGAAGAATGAGTGAGCTAATAGAGAAAAGATATAAGACGATAATTATGGTTTTTTAAATTCATTTAAATGGATAATTATCTCATTTTAGCTAAATAAAAAAATAGTGTTTCTTTAAATGATTAATGATAATGGCTAATTAATGATAATAGATAATTAATGATAATAAATAATTAATTATATTATTAAGATTAATGAATAACAATATAATAATGATAATAAAGTAAATAATCATTATGATAATAAGAACAAATATTTTTGTGTCTATATTTTACCCTCTTTAAGACATTGTTTAAAGTGAAATTATTGTAAATAAAATAAAAGTAGTTAAGAACTAAAAAAATAGCAAAAAATAGAAAAAGATGATATGCCCTAGTTTTTGATAATAGAAACTGGGGAGAGGTCTCTTGAACCCAATCAAAGAACAAAACAAGGCTTATTGGCCAACAAAACTAGCACCACAAAATAGTAGAGTGAAAAAATAGACCAACACCCCACAATAGAACAGCCACCCTAACCAAAATGAAATAGTAGAAGCCAAAATCCAACCATATAGCTAAAGAACAAAGAAATAGAGTCTAGATCAACATAAAATGAGAGCACCTACATGCCTAGAAAATACCATTGCTTAGTGAGCAAAAAGTAGAGACACCATTGAAACAAATTACTTTTTGAGATTCTAGATTAAGTTACATTCCTTGATTAAATTCTCTGTATCCTAGCTACATTTCTCCATTGCTTTGGTAGTTCTATCATCTAGTTGCACCTCCTTGACTTGAGAGGAGTTCATCTTTCTACGGTCTTTCCTCACTTTGGTCACACCATTCACGATGCCAAAATAGCCCTTTGCATGATACCTAGAGTAATAGTTGTTAACTTATTGAAATCTTTATCCATCTTGTTCACTTTATCTTGCAACTCCTACAATTGAGAGAAAAAATTCAAAGGGCCTGTCTTTACCCTACACATCCTCTTCCACGTCTGTCATCGCATGCTCTTCCACATCTTTCGTAACTTTCATAACCACATCCTCAATTTATTTTGCAATTTTCTTAAACCCTTCATCTTCATTGTACTCTAAATCTTGGACCACCTCTTGGTCAACACCCTCCATCTCTTCATCCTCATCACTTCTATCAGATTCCTCTAAGAGGTCTTTACACAAGACCACATATAAATCATTTTTTCTCACATTTATGGAAGCTAGAGCTTCTTCTTTGACATCCTCTCCAAGTTCTTCATAGCTTATATTTTTACCCTTGGATGACTGGCCTACGAGCCTTGTCAAGCTTCTTCCACCCTTCCCACTACTAGAGTCATCTATTTTGCCTTGTTCATCCTCATCCCTTTTCTCAATGGTAACCTTTTTAGCTATTTTGGGTTCAAATTTTTCAAGACCCTTCCTCTCAACTACTAAGGGATTCCTCAAAGGGTTAGAGCTACTCTCCTTACCTTTCAAATTCTTGACAATAGGGTACCCTTTGAGAGAATATTGTTTCATAACTAAGGGGATAGATCAGGGTTTTTGGAGAGGACTTTAAAGGAAGTGCCCTCACCAAGAGTATTGATTGGAGGAGGAAGGGGGTGGGGTTATAGTTGATTCTCATGGGAAACATTATCATTGGGGTTATTACCAAGAGATGGACCCTATAGGGGAGTGATGGTTGAGGCATAATTATAGATGCACTCAATCAAGCTCTAGTGAAGGGGAGGTGAAGCTCCCTTAGCCTTGTAATGTTTGAGAGAAGATAATAGAAAAAAAAGGTATATTAATTTTTTCATTTCTACGAATATGGAAAAGAAAGGGGAAGTGGTACCCGTGAATTGTTGTATACCTTCCCTCCAAGGTAAAATATTTTATGATATGCACATAGTCCACCTCATAAGGAGCAAGGAGTTGTTCCCTATTTTAGCTATTTTGGCACTGCTCGAGCTTCTCTTCCCCTTCAAGAAAACTATTAATAAACCTCAGATAATTGTCATTACTAGTTTTAAACACTCCGACCACTATATTGTAAGACAGACACAACAACAATCAACTAAGGGTGTAAGGCCCTACTTTTGGTGCAATATTTACATCTCTTACATTTCTTTTATTAAGTTACATTATTTTTAATTAGTCAAATTGGATTGATGAAACATGTGAACGTGTTCTAATTCCTATAATCGATAATTTAATTTGGACAAATGGTAATCATAATATTAATAATAATATGATTTTCTTTATCAATATTAATTATAATAACAATTATAAGTAAACCGATACCATTATTAACTCTATTATCATTAGTAATATTAGGATTTAAACTAATACCATTACTTTCGTTGTTGTTAGATCTACTATGGATTTCATCTATTAGTAATATTATAATTAGTCAAGTGGTATTAACATGCATTTTAGAATTCTTTTAACGTGACTATTGATCAGGGAATGATATACTAACTTCAACCATAAAATTCAATAGTTAATGTTATACCTTTAATATTTTTTATTATAGTAACTGCAACAATACATGATTAGATGAATTTTGAATATCGTGTCTTCTCTACATAAATACAACATACCTTAGGAAGTGTAATGATACAATGGGCGGATGGAAGTTTAAATCAAACCTATTATCCTCCCATTAATTTATCACAATCTGACCTAACTTGCTAATGCCAGGGAAGGTCATTTAAGGCACAGATCATCCAACATGATTAAGTCGGTTTCTTTGGTAAAAGAACCACCTAAACTCAAGAAACCATCCCATCTTCTTAATGTTACTGTCAAAATAATATTATATATTTATTATCTTGTCTACTCTTCCATTAAGGGAGTGCATGCTTTTTTAAACACGGAAGGTATGGATTCAATCGGAAGAGGTCAATATGCATGTTCACCATTCTATACAACATTCTGAAAGGGAAAACTTAGGTAGATTTAAACAAATCTGGAATGATTATTATGTTCAGATACTACCTAAATGTCATTACTACTTATTAAGGTTGTGTTTTTGGGATTGAGGCCATAGCCAAAGTAGCCACAACTGCACCATAATTGAAGAGATTAAATGAATAATCTAAAGAAGAGAGATCTGGGCAGTCAGATCCATAAAGGCATAAAGGCTGAAGGGACTTTGCAATAAAGGGAGGCATATTGTGCAAGGGAGAACAACTGTAAATTGATTTTTGGAATAGACCAAGGCTATGATTTTGGCTTGTAAATTCTTCCTGACACAAGATTTCCCACGAATTAATTTTTCAGTGTTGATGAGGAGTTTAAGTGACTGTGATTGCGGTGAATTATCTGTTGGGAATGGAAGGGGTGCAATAAGATAGAAACAGTGTTGTGACTGTATGGACATACTAAAACAAAATAACACAGAGAATGCACTCCGACAGCGAAACAAAATAGACAGATTTTAACTTTGCATATATTCCTTTTGCTTCACAAAATACAAAAACTCAGAGTGTATTCTTTGTTCTTCAACATAAAATAATACTAAGATACTTGGACAGATTTCCAATACATATGGTGCTACTCTCACACCTATTTTGAAGTGCTACTGTCAATCCATGACGTTTGCTAAACTTTTGTGCAGAGCTGCTGTAACATTCCTTGTTCTATGTTAAACATTCTCCTTGCTACTACTACAGGCTTGACTTCAAAAACTATCTTCTTCTAGCCCTGACTCCAATGAATGCAAACCTTTTGCCTTACTTTCATCTCATGAGAATGAGCGCTCAAAAAAAATTCAAATTCACCTAATAATTCATTTAATGCTGGCAGGCAGCTGCACGTTTACGTTAGCTGTAGGAAGCACTCCAAGTTCAAATTCAAAATTATCTACCAAATTAATTGTTGGGGGCATACGATGGCTGCAAGTTGGAAGAACATCTTCTGACGTGGGTGCTGAAAGTTTTGCTGACTATAGAATAATAAATATTCCAACACTCCCCCTTAGTCTACAAGTCAGTTGTCACTCTGTAGATTCCTTCTGGAGCTAATCTTTGAAGCTATCCACAATGCCAAGCCTATCTCTTAGGCATTCAAAACTATCTCTCAATAATGATTTGGTGAATATGTTGGCGAGTTGTTGCTCAGATCTGCAATACTGTAATTCTATCTCACCTTGTTCTACCAATTCCCTTATGAAGTGATAATGAATCTCAATGTGTTTCCTTCGTTTGTGAAAGACCAGATTCTTCATCAGTTCTATGGTGGAAATATTGTCATAATGAATGACTGTGCTATCATCTTGTTGTTGTTGTAAATCTACAAGGATCCTCCTCAACCAAATAGCCTGACAAGATGTTGCATTTGCCGCTATGTACTCTACTTCTGTTGTACTGAGAGAGACAATCGATTGCTTCTTTAATGCCCATGAGATTGCACCCGATCCCATGTTGAAGACATATCTCGATGTGCTCTTCCTATCATCCACATTTCCTACCCAATCACTATATGTGAAACCATCCAACTTCAACTCATTAGATGTTGCATACAAAATTCCATAACCGATTGTTCCATTGACATACCGCAGAATCCTCTTCCTTGCTTGCCAATGTGTATCCTTAGGTTCCTACATGAACCTAGATATCAAACTTACTGCATACACTAGATCAGGCCTAGTTGATGTTAAATACATCAAACTTCCAACCATAGTCTTGTAGAGGGTTGGGTTCACATCCTTACTATTGTCAATATTGCGGAGTTTCAGACCTGTTGCTGTTGGTGTGGGGGTAGGTTTGTTGTTATGCATTTTGAACCTCCTTAAAATATGGTTGGCATAGTTAGATTGAGAAATAAAAATGCCATGCATTGTTTTTTGAACTTCTATCCAAAGAAAATACTTCAAAAAACCTAGATCTGTCATCTCAAATTCATTTTTCATCACTTCTTTAAAATCAGCAATTTTGTTGTCAGTGTTACCAGTAAAAATAAGATCATCTACATACAAAACTACAATTAAAATGTCACCTTGTATTGCTTTGATGTAGAGTGTGGGTTCATTGTTGCTCTTGCTAAACCCATTGCTCAGAAAATAGGCATCTATTCTATTATACCACGCTTGTGGTGCTTGTTTCAGCCCATAAAGAGCTTTCTAGAGCCTATAAAATTTATCCTCTTGCCCTGAGACTTCATATCCAGATGGCTACTCCACATATACCTCCTCCTTCAGCAATCTTTTTAAGAAGGCTGATTTTACATCCATCTGATACACTTTCCACTGATGTTGTGCTACAACTGCTATGAATGTACGCACTATTTCCAGCCTTGCAACTAGTGCATATGTCTCATCATAATCTATATCGAACTACTATTTGTAACCTTTCACAACAAGTCTTGCCTTGTGTCTTTCAATTTTTCCTTCAACTGTACACTTGATCTTGTAGACCCATTTCACTCCAATCACTTGCTTACCCTTGGGTAAATTTGTCAAATCCCATGTTTGATTCCTCTCTATAGCATCCATCTCTTCATCCATGGCCTTACGCCACTTCTCTTCTTTCACCGCTTCCTCAAAGTATGTTGGATCACTATAGGAGAATAGTGCAAAATCCAAATTTTCATGAAAATCAGCATACCTTGTGCTGTCATAAATCTCCCTTACACTTTTTGTTTTTCTTGGCATCAATGATGCAAGTGTAGGGTCTAAGTTTGCTTCTGAGCTTCTAGTACTCTAATTCCTGGAGTTATTGTACTGCTAACTGTCGGAGCTACTGCGCTGTTGAATTTTGGAGCTAATAGACTGCTGTCTCTGTCCATAACTATTGTTTTGTTGAACACTACTAAAGCTGTTACTGCTCTACTGCACATCACCAGAGCTACTGCTCTCTTGAGCTCCCCCTATGTTGCTATCATCTAGAGCTTCTTCGTCATCTAAAGGTATTGTAACTGAAATACTCGTGCTGTCATCCATCGATCCATCCCATGCTTCATTCTCAATAAAAAGAACGTCTCTACTTATCACAACCTTCTTGGTGATGGGATTATATAATTTGTAGGCTTTTGATTCCTCACTATAGCATATGAAGATGCATTTCTCTCCTTTTTCATCAAATTTTTGCCTCTTCTCTTTTGGCACGAATGCATATGCCACACACCCAAAAATCCTTAGGTGTTCAACACTCCATTTGTTGTCAGTCCATTCCTCTTGTGGAATATTATCCCAAACAGCCTTTGTGAGGCACCTATTCAGTATATAGATTGTTGTTGCTACAACTTCTCCCCGAAATATGTGTGGCAACCCTTTGGCTTTCAGCATACTTGCCGCCATTTCTTGAATGATCCTATTTTTCCTCTTGGCCACTTTTTTTGCTGTGGAGTATACCTAGTTGTGAATTGTTTGTGAATGCCCTCATTCCTACAAAAATTTAGAAATTCATTGGAGATGTACTCTCCCCTCTATCTGTCCCAAGGGCTTTGATATAGTGACCACTCTCCTTCTCGATTGTTGCCTTAAACCATTTAAACTTCTTAAAGGCTTCCAATTTGTTTTTCAAGAAATAGACCCATATTTTTCTGCTATAGTCATCTATAAAAGTCATGAAATATGTGTTTCCTCCTAATGTGGGGGTTTTCATGGGTCCACATAAATCTGAGTGCACTAACTCAAGAGGTGCTTTTGCTCTCCTAGAATACTCGAATTGAAATGGTTATCTATGTTGTTTCCCTAAAATGCAAGCTTCACACTTGCCATCGGGTTCTACAATAGATGGTAAACCCCTAATCACGCCTTTCCTAGATAATAAACTCAAACTTGAAAAGCTTAAGTGCCCATACCTTAAGTGCCATAGTTTGGATGGGTCTTTGATGACTGTCTTGAAAGCAAACTATTGTTCAACTGCCGACTACTGAGCGACTGTTGTTAGTGCCAGTGAAAAATGTTGTTGTTGACCATCTGTTGTTCCTATCGCAGACATTATGTGCATCCTAAGAGGAAACATTTTGTTTCTCATCATCTGCACTGCAATCAACACTTTCTTGCTACCTCCTCTCTCAAATATCTTGCATTCTCCATTCTCCATCAAGATTTTGTAGCCATTTTGGACCATTAGTCCAATGCTCAATAAATTATGCTTCATGTCGGGAGCATAATAGACATCTTGGATTTGTTGTCTTTCACCATTCTTTGTTTGGATGCTGACTACACCTCTTCCAATCACAGGAACCTTCTCATCATTTCCCATTCTGATTTATGTTTTTACATTGTTGTAAATGGAGGAAAATAAATTCTTGTTACCACTCATGTGGTTGCTGCATCCGCTGTCCAAGTACCATACTTCATCATTGCTACATTCAGCATGGTTGCATACAATGAAAACATTTTGACTGCTTGTCATTTTCAACTTTGTTCTCATTAGCTACATTAGCATTTTTCCCTCCATGGTCACACTACTTCTTCCTACATTCACTAGCATAATGGCCATATTTGTGATAGTAATAACACTGCACATTGCTTTTGTCATTCCTCTAGTTTGAACTGCTATTCTTCTGTAGGTACTAGTTTGCTGACTATGATCTACTCGACTCCTCTGTGCTGTTAGAAACTCCTCTTTCAGAATTACTCTACCTCTACCTCTTTGACCTCTACTTCTATTGTTTCTTCCTCTTCCCCGACCTCTTCCATTGGTTTGAGATTTGAATGCTTGCTCTAAGGAAGGAGCAGATTTGTTCAACCGTTGCTCATGGGTTTTTAGTGAACCCATCAACTCATCTAAAGTCATATGAGACAAATCATTTGCCTCTTCAATGGCAATAGCTACATAGTCAAACTTAGTAGGCAAACTTCTTAGAATTTTCTCAACAATCCTTTGCTCTTCCATTGTTTCTCCATTATTTCTCAGTTGATTTACCAAGGCTGAAATCTTAGTGTAATAATTTGAAATGGACTCATTATCCTTCATTAATAGAGTCTCAAAATTTCTTCTTGAGAGCTGCAACTTAGCTGACCTTACTTTTTCAGTTCCTTTATAACTATTTTGCAATATATCCCAAGCTTTCTTTTCATATTCTGATGTTGTAATACGTGTGAAAACAGCCTCACTCAAAGTTGCCTCAATCAAACTGAGGGATTTTGCATGCTTCATTCGGGTCTCCTTCAATTGATTCTTTTGTGCATTTGAAAGGGCTGTAAATGCATTTGGATCTATGATATCATTGAACCCATTTTTGACCAACTCCCATAAGTCATTTGCAACTAAGATGGTTCTCATCTTCTTAGCCCATATGTTATAATTTTGTCCATAAAAATTCGGTGGTTGCTACCAACCTTTTCTATCACCTCCTACCATATTTCTCAAAGGTTTGAGAAAATAAACTAATGCCTAGATAACCTAGGGATTTACCCAATACACCCACAAATAAAAAACTTGACTAGTTGGTTGAATGATTGACTGCCCAAAAAAATAGGGCTTTGATACCAATTGTTGGGAATGGTAGGGGTGCAATAAGGTACAAATAGTGTTGTGACTGTATGGATAGACTGAAAAAATAACATAGAGAACACACTCTAACAATAGAACAAAACAGACAGATTTTAACTTTGCATATATTCCTTTTGCTTTACAAAATACAAAAACTCAGAGTATATTCTTTGTTCTTCAACATAAAATAATACTAAGCTACTTGGATAGATGTCCAATACATATGGTGCTACTCTCACACCTATTTCAAACTGTTGTTGTTAGTGTGTGACGTCTGCTAAAATTTTGTGCAGAGCTGCTATAACATTCCTTGTTCTATGTTGAACATTCTCCTTGCTGTTGCTGCAGGCTTGACTTCAAAAACTATCTTCTTCTAACCCTGACTCCAACGAATGCAAACCTTTTGCCTTAGTTTCATCTCGTGAGAATGAGCGCTCAAAACAAATTCAAATTCACCTAATTCATTTAATGCTGGCAGGCAGCTGTAGGAAGCGCTCCAAGTTCAAATTCAAAATTATCTACCAAATTAATTGTTGGGGGCATATGATGGTTGCAAGTTGGAAGAATATCTTCTAACGTGGGTGCTAATAGTTGTACTGACTATAGAATAATAAATATTCCAACATTATCCTTCTCGGGAGCCTCTTGAGGAAGGAATATCCATGAGGTAGTGGTAGACGCCTTGAGGGGAATTTTTGGAAAAAAACTATGGTAGTGTTGGGTGATCCCACAAAGCTGGTTTACAATTTTTGAGAGGAACTGATTTTTGCTGAAATCACATATTTTTAGAAAATATAATGATTTAAGCCTTTAAAATTTCCATTTTAAGGATTCCAATCGAAGAGGGTTTGATCAAACCACCTTAGATCAAACCCCCTTGGATAGAACCTCGTTAGTTTTAAACCATACCTATAAATGAGTCTCCTTTACACCTATTAAAATGCTGATAAAAAATCACTTTTGATTTACCTTTTGGGGGATCAAATGAATTCATTTAAAATTTATTTCAAATGATTATGGTAGTCCTTGAAATGAGCTATCCCATGAATATAATTTTAATATGTTTTGGTTTTATTATGTATGTGTTTTTTTAGTTTTATTAAACATAGGTTATTCACAGAAAATCAAGCTCTTTGTTTTTCACATGTGGAAAAGTAGAAAATTATCAAAATAATTTTTTTTTAAATATTTTTGTGCTGGGTATTGATGTCCTTGATCCATTAAAAAAAAAAAATTGAATTTCGATACATACAAAAAAATTTATGTTGTATAGAGTCCGCCTATGTCTAAATTGCAATTGGTTTGACTTCGTAACTCTATTAAGGAAAAAATATTCAATAAAAAACCATGAGAGCAAATGAAAGTGCTAGATCTCATAGTTAAAAATCTAAATTCAAAAAAATTAGAATTTTATCCTTCATACATAAAAATTTATTTTGTATACGGTGAGCGTCACTTTTTAAAAATGTTGTTTTCTGAAAAAAATAGTTTTCGTGGGAGATGGAAAAAGAAGTGCAATCTTATTCCAAAAATTTTGAAAAAAATATTTTTAGAATCTAAAGACAAAATGTAATGAGACTCTGGTTTACATCATCTTCAAATTCCTCATTTTTTAGCCGCTATAGGTGCCCGAATGTGAAGATTTAGTTAAAAATAATAATTTCAGTGTCCAGTTTGGCCAAAAATTGTAAACCACTATTGTGGGATCACCCTGACATTTTCAAGGCCTATGAACTGTGTAACAATGTTCTTGAAGTATCTTATTGCATTGAGGGAGAGGATGAGGGAGAGACAAAAAGGAGAGTAATATAAAAGCCATAAAAGAAAGTTGAGATAAGCATTTGAAAAAACGTCAAGATATTACCATGGCTTGACTCATTCCAGATGTAGTAGACACAACCTTTGCCAATGTGGAACAAGTAATTAAAGGAATGCGTAGAAAAAAATAAATTAAAAATTACTTTTATTGAGCCTAATGCTATGGGTGTAGGCACTGGAAATTTGATACGTTTCAAGAAGTCGCTTTAATTATTAAAAGATTTTGATTTTAGTCAAAATCACATTTTCATGAAAAATATAGATTCCTTCAACTAAGGAAAGGAGAATATATCCCTTTCCCTTCGAAAGAGATTACATTAATTTAAAATTATAATATACTAAAGACAAGAAGATTCCCTAGCTTTAAAGGATATTGTAGGTTACATGTTATCTTTTTTCTTAAAGAAATATCATTTAGTTGTTTTATAAATTTTATGAAATTAATTTTAGTTATTTTATTTTTTATTTTTATATATACATTTTTAAAAATATTGTAAAATAAATAAGATATTTTTTAAGTAGTTCAAAATTAAGGAAAAATAAATAAGTAAATAAAAGTGGAGGTTAGGTGAATAAAGTGGGGTTATGATTATATTTATTTTTATATATTATTTCTCATGGTGAAGTTTTTGTATTTCATATGTGATATAGTATTGAGGTTCTAGAGAGTTATAGTCATGTCTAAGATTATTGGATGAAATGAAAAGTCTTGAAGAACTTTATAATTGATCAACCTTTATATATAACCAAATATGGTTAACTCGGAAGTTATGTTGTCATTAAAAGGCTCATGGTTGTATCTCTATAAGACCCCAAACTTTATTTCTACTCAACACATAATAATATGATGATTATCATTGTAGACCCAAACTCTAATAAGATAGACTTGGAACAGACCAATGGGTTTTAGTATATTCTAGTAACTATATATGTCATAAATTAAAGATGTCATTTAATAAAAGTAAACATGTTGACTCTATGGGAACGATTTCCTTTTTTTTCTTTTATTTTAAATTATCTTGTTACATTGTTAATGTATATAGTTCTCGACATCAGTAATTATCAATAAGATTTTTTACTATGTAAATTATTAGCATAGAGGTAATTCTTTTAAAGGGGTTCTTTAACTCATTAGCATTGTTTAGGACATTAAGTTTAGCCATAGACATGAGTTGATACATATAGTGTATAACATATTTATGTATTCATACTATGGATAATGAACATGATACATAGGGTATATGGTATTGAAACTTATGATATATCAATACGTTGCTTTAATTGTTTTGCAAGTAGAAGGTAAAAGGGGATGGAAAACCTCTCAGGAGTCTCTTCCAATCTTTGTTTTAAAAGTGTATGAAATCTGAGTACATAGTTGTTAATTTAATGTGTCACATCCTTTTAACACTCTACTATTAAATTAATTATTATAGGCTAGTTCTTCTAGAATACATCATCTCTTATGATTGTTATATATCAGAAATAGTGAGATTATTATATGTTTTCAAATGGGAATATAGTTCTTGAAATCTAATGCAAGATATGACACAATGGGCCATACTTACAACATTAGTAAATATAGCATGTCACACATATATAGTTAAGTTTTCCATGTGAGTAATAACATTCTCTTGCTCTCCTTTATTTTTGTCAATTATAAGGGCTGAATATTGAGTTTTGGGATAGATGAGGATTGTGTGGGTTATTTTGTAGTTTTGGAAGATTCTTGGGAAATCCTATATGTAGGTTCAAACGTAACCCTTGACCTTGAACTATTATTACCTAATAGTGTTGTGTGGAGAGGTGTTAGGGGTTTGTATTGATGTTGATGTTAAGGCACCTTTTTAACCTAATAATATTTTCCCCTTGTTATCCAACCATGTGGGAGATTATTGAAGTCTAGTTGTCAAACTATGATGCCTCTGCAAAATATATACGTAGGCAAGGCCATCTAAGATGAGCCCCCGAGGACTAGGTCTGGCCCCTAGGATTTTTTCTCTTATTATTCTTGTGACTACTATTGATATATATATATATATGTATATGTGTGTTATTGTTGACATGTGACTTATATAATGTTTTAGATTCAATTTGGGTTGGCTGAACTATTTAAGTCTATGTTGGAGATGTGGATTCCATGTGTCCTATCAAACTGACCATGATGGTCTAAACAATTTAGTTATCTAACTAAAATAATTATAGTTTATAATTTGTCAAAATTTGTATTCCTTCTTGTAGTGCCTTCTTTGGTAGGAAAATTTGCGAGTTTTGCAAGCGTAAGTGAACAAAATTTGGAATTTGTGTTTTGTCCTTGATTTTTTTTTGAGTGTTAAATTTAGGGCATTAGAGAGGGGACACCTCAAATGCAATGCTACCAATTTGAACATTATCACCACTCCACAAATTATAGAATTTAGTAGTTTTATTGTCATTAATTTATCTCATGGCCATGAGAAAATGGCATGCTTATATCTTCAAAGAGCCTTTAAAGCTCCACATTATGGCACAACGACACATAAGAAAGTGGCTCAAATTAATTTTGGGACCCCCATAGTAATTTAATAATAGAGGCAAAGGAAAAAAAAATTATCCAATACCACTATAGCAAAAGTGGGAAAAAAAGTAAACAATTCTCACAATAATATAGGCTTCATTGGAATTTAGTGAAAGAATAGGTCTGCTACCATCTAATAGCAAAATATTGCTAAAGTCACTAAACTTCTAGAAGGATCTATAGGTTCCTTTAACTGAAGTCATATCAGCAATGGGAGTCTAATAAATCTTTCACTAGATTTCACCAATCTTGTTTGAGTACCCATAATTTGAGTGGATACATCCACTACACATTATAATAAAGGATATTAAAATCCATTTGTAGCCCAAAAATCTATTGAAAAGACAACTAGCCATCGAAGGCATAAGAAATATGAAAGGACTCATTGAAAAAGGGATTAATTTTTTTATATCGTTATTAAATTAAGCCTTAGATTCTTAGCATCGGGATAAATTTGATCCGCCGTCATGTCAATAAGACCCCCCTCATGTACTTGACAAGGGTTAAATAAATACCATTGATGGAAATAAATTTAAAAGTGTAAGTCTAGATCATACTTACCTTTTCATTATTATTAGATTTATCCTAGATCATAGGAAACTTTCCCTTAAGATAAATTTCCCTAGTTAGCTAGAAGAAGCAATGATAATTTAGTTAGTGGAATGATTGATTCCTCATTGAGAGGTTATCAAAGATCAAGTTAGCTTGAATTTCAAGATAATCTATGGGAATTTTTTGGGTAACTTGATATTGATTTGTATTAGATCTTATTTCATCATGATTTGTATATTTCTCTTAACATAGATTGCATCTATTGGAAAATGGAATTCGAGTTAGGATAAGGATAGGAGATTCTTGAATACACTTGGAGTTTTTTGATGGAAATAATATATTTTGGATAAGAATCTCTTTAGTGATATTGATAGGTGATGGTGTACATGATGATGAGAGATGTCTGGATGATGTAGGATTAGTGATACGATGGGAAGACATTTTTTTCTTTTCTTTGAATTTGATCTTTAAATTTAATAATTACACCTCCTTTGAAAATAATCAATTCCTTTCCTTTTCATAACTTGCTATCGTCTACTTCAAAAGAATTAAATAATGAGCACCACACACTACAACTAATATATTTTTGTTAGGGTTTTAGATATAGCTACAAAATTTCTTATAATATGGCTATGACCTTTGAATTTATTGAAATATAACCTAAAATTTTTGACAGTGTCGAGAAATATAAGCTATTTCTTTTTTGTTACTATAATAGAGATTTTACATAATCTAACACAAACCTCACATCTTCTACCAATAATTGGAGGAATTAAAAATGCATAATTCTAATGATTAGTTTTGAAATTGATATTAAGGAAAAATAAATTAATAATGATGATCTACAATTGATATTAAACAATAAAAAATTCCTTTGATGGTGTTCAAATGAGATGAAAGAAAATTAACTTAATAATGATGATCTATTGATGTTAAATAATAATCAAATATGTAAAAGTTTAAATTTTTCTAGATAAAAGAAAAGGAAAGGGATCTATTATACATGATTTCAAATAATATTTTTAAATATTATGGAACATTACCATATTCACCAATATCACAACTATTTTATTTATTATATACAAGAAATAAATAATATCAATTAAGAAAAATAATACAATAAACCCTATCCATTATTGTTAATTCACTTGGTTTGACTTGGTTGTTGTTTCATGTCTATGACAAATAGATTATAGTTATTGGATGAGGAGGCATTTTCCTTGACTACATCCCTTTTATTCATATTTAATTTTCTCATTTCTCTATTCTTTCAAGGCCTTGTTCTAATTCTAGCTTGATCTCCACACCTTTCACAAAATCTCCCTTTTATATATTTCTTTTGTTATTCATATTCAATAGAAAACTCAATTTTCAAACATTAATAATGTATAGGCAGTTAAGAAACTATTCCCTAGAATGAGGCCAACAAAGAATGGGCACACCCATTGTGGTGCTTTCTTATATAAATATTCATCTACACATGTCAAAAAGTATGCTACACAATGATGGGATAACACTTATAATTGTGGTACCCATAAAACTATGTAACCATTATCTCCCAATTGCTATAAGAAACAATTAAGTAAAATTTATTTTCTTCCTTTCATTATATCCAAGCACAAAATCCATAAAAATGGTATTTAGGTGGCCTCCACTCATAGAGAAAGCTCTTTAACTTATTTTTCACTTGGACATACATGACTTCCAAAATATATCTAGATCATAGTCTAGGAAAATTATTTGTCTAGCCACAACAAGCATTTCATCTCATCTTTATGTAATTTTGGAAATATGGTTCCACCTTTTTGGGAGATGGAACACAAGAGGATATGGGATCCTCCTATTTCGCTAACATTACATTCAAGGAGAACCCTAGAGATCTCAATCTAAAGTATGAAAATGAGAAAGAGATATTGCAATAGGGTTGTTCTAGGGTCTGATTATAGACTAAAGAGGGGTTCACCACCAAGCTAGGGTTTGGAAAGAGTAATGAAATGAAAGACCTAATGCTTAGACCTAATGCAATGCAATATTTCACTAAATGGCCTAGAAAAGCATGTAAATCTGAATGGAAAGCTGAGAGATAAAATGTGTTCACATGGGAATCTAAAGAGGAATGGATGAAGACTTAAAATGCTGAAAATTTTGAAATTAATGTATGTTGGGACTCATATGCCAGTCTAGGTGATTTAGTTCCAGACTAGGGTTTCTGTGCCAAAATTGGAACCTAACAATGTATGGTTTGAAACAATTGAAATCGAGAAACATCCCTATACTAGGACTCATATACCACAAGTGGTGTATTAGTCCCACTCAGCTTTTTTAAGAGGTTTAAGATCAAAATCAGGTCTCCAATCTATATTCTTTCTTCCACACTTCATCTCCAGATCTAAAATCCTGATTTAGAACCTGTAGATGACTTTTTGTGAAGATATCAACATTGTGACAACTTGATGATTTTATCCAACCTTTTAACCTAATATTCAAAGGATCTTCAAGCTCCAAGACACCCAGATCTATAATCACACTTGTAGAGAGAAAGAGAGAAAAGCTTTTTGATTATTAGGAAATAGAGGTTTTCCTAAGGGAAACCCCATTTAGGTAATTAAACCAAATGATGAGATAATGGAATAAAAACATGAAACATGAACAATGATACCGTGAATGGTTTCTTGTAAATCTGCAATCTAACATGAAGTGACCATGAAGGATGTAGATCTTGACCTTGAATATGGATATGAAACTACACTTCCAAATGGATCTTTGATGCTACACCACAATGAGTGAACCCAAAAAAGTGGTTTACAATTTGAGTGAGGAACGAAAACTTCCAAAAAAATTACCCATTCAAAAAAGTTTTATTTTGGGGGGTTCGAGCAAACTCTAGGTTCGAATGAACCCCAAAGACGTTCGCTCAATCCAAGGTTCGAGCGAACCCCTTTTCATGTGTGAACCCACAATTCCCATTGTGGGAAGGGGTTTCAATTGAACCCCTGTGAGTTCGCTCGAACCCCCCTTTTCCCACCTTCCGACCCTTTGACACAAAAAAAACTCCATATTTTTTTCCCTTCGAAGCTCGGGTTGAGGATGAAAATGGAGGATACTTCACAGACCCAACTAGAAGATGAGATTCCTCAGAATGAGTTCTCCAAAAAATATAATTTTAATATGTTTTGGTTTTATTATGTATGTGTTTTTTTAGTTTTATTAAACATTGGCTTTTCCCTGAAAATTAAGCTCTTTGTTCTACACATGTGGAAAAATAGCAAATTATCAAAATAAAATTTAGAAAAATATTTTTAGGCTTGGTGTTGATTTCCTTGATCCGTTAAAAAATAATAATTGAATTTCAATACATATAGAAAAATTTATGTTGTATATGGTCCGCTTATGTCTGAATAGTAATTGGTTTGACTTTGAAACTTGATTAAGAAAAAAATATTCAATAAAAAACTATAAAACCAAATTAAACTACTATATATCATAGTTGCAAATCTAAATTCAAAAACAAAAGAATTTTATCCTTCATACAAAAAAAATTATGTTGTATACGATGAGTGTCACTCCTTAAAAATGCTATTTTTTAATAAAAACTAGTTTTCGAAGGAGATGGAAAAATAAGTGCAATCTGATTCCAAAAAAATTGAAAAAAATATATTTAGAATCTATAGACAAAATGTCACAAATCACTACTTTTTATCATCTTCAAATTCCTCATGGTTTAGCCGCTATAGGAGCCCGAAAGTGAAGATTTAGTTAAAAAAGAATAGTTCAGTGTCTAGCTTGCCCAAAAATTATGAACCAGTATTGTGGGATCACCCCAACACTAGCTCAACAACATGCTTGATGCTTAATGATCTTGACTTGATCATGGATCTTAAATTTCTGCAAAAATTGATGAAGAGATATGTCTTTGAATTCTTTAGGAATTCTCTTGAATGTTGAACAATAAAAAAATAGGGGGTCAAAATGCCACTATTCTCCTTAGGTCATTCAAGAATGTCCTAGGATCCCAAATTGGATTGACTATCAACCAAAAGGGTGATTCAATTCTCAATAGGGCAGACCTAGGGGGGGTTCTTTAGACTTTGAGGGGTTCACCACCAAGAAAATCCTTGGAAAAGATAGTTTAACAGTCAACTCACAAAACCTAGTAATGCAAGCTAAATAATGAGTGGAAATGATGAAATTAAGAAATAGAAAGTTATGATGTATGTTCTTGGGAAGTTTGCAAATATGATAAGAATTTTGGAAATGCAAAGAAGCTACCAATATATGTTGAGGAGGACTAGGACGCCTTCATTGTTGTCTTAGTCCTTCTACTATTTTTTGGGGCAGATATGAGATCTTCAGATACTAGAACTGGATCTGAAAGAATCTCTGAAAAACACCCTCTGGAAGACTAAGATGCCCTAGGTGGTGACTTAGTCCCATCTGGAATTTATGAAATCTCTAAATGCGACCCCAAATTCCAATTTATGCACTTCCTTCTTCATAGATATTAGATCCAAAAACCTCTAGATCTGGCCTGTTGGTGAGTTTCCATGAAGATGAAAAATTTGTAATGCAACTTTGCAACTTTATAACTCTGTACCTCAAATGATCTTCAATTCTTCAACCTAAATCAACAAACACAAGCATGCAAGAGAGGAAAATGTTGTTGATTGTTAGTAAATGGGGGTTTTCCTTGGTCAAAACCCTTGTTGGTAATTAAACCTTTAAATGGAGTGAAATGATGAATGAACAAAGTTCTATATTGCAACTCACCAAACCCTTGTTGTTAAATCTACAAACTTGTTTGAAGTGGCTAGCTTGAATATAGATCTTAAATCTAATAAATGATTGATAGATTTTGAATTGATTTCTTAAAAAAAAACCCTACATCACAAATGTTAGCTCAAAAACACACATGATGCAAGAATATCCTTGATATGACGCCTAAATCTTGATGATGGCTCCAAATGCTTAATGAATTTCTCTTGAATTCTCATAAACTTACCTTAGGAATCAATACTTGAATGCTTGGGATTAAAATGAGTGAATGAACCTTGTATTTATACTTATCCATGCTTAATATCTTGAAATTACACCACAACAAGTTGACATATGAAATCATTAATTAAAGGAGGCTAAATATTGCCAAGATTTGAAATTAAATCTCAAAATAACCTTAAGGGGGAGTAAGACACCCTAGGTGGCATCTTAGTCCCAAGTCTTGAAAGTTGGGGGACAAACTCCAAAAAGGGGCCCATTTAAGGTCCATTTGAAATCAAGGTTCCAAGACCTTTGGGGGGACAAATATTTCCTAGATGGAACCTTAGTCCCGACCCAAAAATCAAGGACACATAGCCAGAATCATTAAATTATCATTTATCCTTTGATTTTTATTGGGATTAGCCATTAAAATATATAGTTTATTAGACTTCTGGATGCAAAATAGGACCAATTAAGACATAAATAAGGATAAATGAAGCAAGGTGGGCCCAAAAAAGTGTGAAAATGTAACGGTATGCAATTTCCTACACTACAAATTCTCTTGTGAAGTCTTGTAAACTCTTGTAATCATAAACTTGCTATTAGGAATGCTCTCTTGCAAATATTAGGTGAAAATGAGTAAAATAACCTTGTATTTATACTTGTTTATGCCAAATATCCCAAATGTACAACACTACATTAGATCAAGGAGGCTAAAATCTCGCCAAGAATTTGAATTAAATTTAATTTTGGCCAACATGGGACTCATAGGCCAAAAGTAGCGTATGAGTCCTATTAGGCTTAACTATAGGACACATTTTCAAAAATTCTTAGAATGATACAAAATTTAGATCAAGGCCAAAAAATCTAGGTGGGACTCATACACCCAAGGTGTACTATGAGTCCTAGATCACTAAATTTTGGCTTCACAACCTAAAAACACCTGAATTATGATTGGATCTTGGTTCATGTCTAGATTATCCTAGAAAAGATGCATTAAATGAAGCTTGTGGATGCAAAATAAGGCCAAATAAAGCATAAAGAAGCCCAGTTATTCAATTAAACCCTAGAAAAGAGTGAAAGTGTGTTACAACACTTTACAACACTCTAAATCAGGCACCAATAAGTTCATTTAGTTTACAAGGGCTCAATACCTAATGTGAATATGTTAGACATATTACAACACTTAAATTATGGCCATGTTAGGGAGTACTTTTTCCATAATTACATCTAGCCCCCACTTTAGTGAGAGGAGGAACTTGCTTCCAACTCACACTAAAGTAGATCCACACACATCAAGAGGGATCAAAATGTACCAATGATAGTAAGATGGGATGACCATGATCATGAGTGTTCTATAAGCCCCTAGGACCAAGGTCCTATGGAAAACTAATATAGGCACAAAAGAACACACATGAAAATGATATAAAGAGAAATAACAAGGCACATGCATACACTGCCAAAGACACAGAGAAAAAAAAAGGAACGGATCAAGATTCAACCATCTTTCCATCACGATGTGGTTTGGATCTAGGTTGTTTGTCTGAAAAATGCACGCTCACTCTGAGACAATGGAGCTTTAGGTTGTCTATTTGGTGATTAATCCAATAATTTGACACACATACACACACGACCAGTATATGTTGACAACACACTTGCAAGTAGCTATGGTAAATTAATGCCTAAGATCGATTTCTCATCCAACCAGATGAAAGTTATATGTCTATAGCTTTGAAAAGGTACCACACAACAATGAAATCCAAGCTTCATGAAGAAATAAAAGCTTCATATTCTTGGAACTCATGAACAAACAAGATGGCACGACAAGCATGCACAGTGTGTTATGCAAGATGGCCATATAACTAAAATTCCAAATGCCAAAATAATGTAAAGAACATTCAAAGGAGTCTTGCTTAGTTCATGTGAGATATCAAACTTAGGTAACATTATTCCTAATGTATCCAAGAGAGGATAAATCAAATAATAAAATATTTGCACCTTAGGGGATGTAGTGTGTCGCATCAAGCCACTATGAGGAATATAATATGCTTAGAGTTATCACACTCTTGAAGAACATCACACCCAATGTGATCCACAAAGAAAATATGTGTCACATGAAGCAAGAAGGCTACACCATGAAACATGAGAAAAAAATTAAAAAGAATAATTCCAATGTATGCCCACTCTTTAAATAAATTTCTAAACACCATGCTATCAACAATTTCTTTAAAGTAGAACATATGAGAGCTTATTTGGAAAGCCCTATGCCAATTCATCCGAATTAAACTACATCATGAATAAGTATGTCACATGTGAACTAAATTAAGGCATGTCATCCACATCCCAAGCTTGCTCTTATAATGGACATGAAAGGTAGTCAACTAGCCAAAAGAGACAATGACAAGTGACATGAGGAAAAGGCTACCTAACCCCTTGCACCCACTTAGTGAAAGACAAGGATGAGCTGAAAAAAAAAGAGAAACTAGGTGCCTCAATATAAGGAAGAGCACCATAATCCTTAAGATGTTTAATTTGATTAGTCAAAGCCTTAATTTTGTATTAGAATGACCATTAACTATATGATATGCACAAAATGAAATCTTGTATTAAAATTTATTTCATTTTCTTAGAGGGAGAGATATCAAATGATCTTGGAGAATTATTTTCAAGATTCTCTCTTGCTCAAAAGTACAGGATGCTTTGTTATTTTGTAAAAAATATATCTCTTTCCTAGTACAAGATGTCATACCTACACAATACGCTTTAGATTGCGACATTTTATTCTCACCATGAAAAGAGGATGTAAAATCTAACAAACTAGAATCATTAGTATTGTGTGTGATGACATTAATGTTAAGCGAGGATTTCTTTGTTTCTTTCATTTATTTCAAAGGGTAACAATCAAGACCACTAGTGTCTATCATTTTAGGATGCACTAATGTTAAGGTTAGCTTAGAATAATCTTTTGTAATAGTGTTGACATTATGTGAAGTCTTGTTTTTTTTTACGAGGGGAAATAACCAAGACCATGAGTATTTTATTATGTGTGAGGCTCTATAAGGACATGAAAACCTTTTCCTATAGTATCACACCCTTTTCCAGTATATCCACTTATTTCACAAGTTCATAACCTTTTCCATGAAGAATTTATATTTCTTTTGGATTTGGTGGTTGTTCATTGTTAGTTTGGTCAAAGTTTGTTGTGTAATTTGTTGTCTTTTTTTTTCTAAAGTGGTTGAGGTGGATGCTTTTGAAGGGTTTTCTGAACTTTTTGTTGAAATTATTGCTTTTTCTTTTCCCTTTTCAAAATATTTTTTTATGATCTCGTATTCACCCATGAATGATGTGAAATCTAAGAAACCCCAATCATTTTCTAATAGCTTTGTGACTTCTTCAATACTCTTTTCTTTGTATTTTTTGTACGAGTTCTATTTATATAGTTGGTGTCAATGTTTTCAAAGGATTTTCCTTAATTTTCTCAATCTTTAAATGTTCATGTTCAACTGTTTGGTTCAGGATCAACTTTGAGTACGTATACTTTGTTGTTGTAGACATAATTCATTATACAATGAAGATTAGAAGGTATCCCATTCATTCCATGAATCCATGGTCTTCCTAAAAAATAATATATGAAATATCATGAGGCATAACATGGATCAGTGTTTCTGATGTGGCCTTTCTAGTTGTTTTCCTACATTATCGAATCCATGAATAGATAAAGAATCAGGTTGTTTTTTTAATTTATCCACACCAAGCCTATCCAAAAGGTTCATGCTACACACATTAAGAGTAGAGCCTTTTTTGAAAAGGGTTCACTTTATGCCAGTTCTTTTGTATCTAACTATTATCATGAAAGCATCATTTTGTTTTTGTACTTACAAAGGAGGGAGTTTGCTTTGGTGGAAAACATTGTCAGTGTTCATTTCTTGAATCATGGCTGCTATGTCATTTAGTTGTGCATTATAAGGTATGGGAACCTATTGTAAAGTACTTTGAATCATGTTATGGTGGTGAGGGGAGTATTTAATAAGGTCCCATAAGGATATCTTTGCAAGAGTATTCTTAAGTTGTTCAACAAGATCATACTCATTTCTACCTTGTGGAGGTAAATGAGGAGGACTTGGTAAGATTGGGTTAGGTAATGGGAGTTATGTTGAAGGGTTTTTTCTTGGTTTCAGATTGTTTCTAGTGTTATATGGATAAGAAATGGTATTATAACTCGGCTTCTATAAAACATTATTCTTAGGTGGGTAAAGGATAAGTTCAGGTTTGTTTAAAGTTTAAGTTTTGTGTGAAGGAGGGTAAAGGATGAGTTGAGGTTGAATAATATTAATGTACCTTAGTGAAGGAGAGTCTAATGTTACTTCATCATCATCATCTAAGGAGACTATGTCACTATTGTCGATGTTATCATTTTCTTTCACCATGCTATCCTCCTTAGGAGGAGAGTTATTAGGAGAACTACAAAGTAGATGTTCATGAAATTCAAAGGTTGGTTTTTCTAAATTGACTTCATCACAAGTGATGGAGTTATCAATGGTTAGATGGCCTTGTTTATCAATAGTGGGGATATTAGGATAAGTCTCTATTAGATTGTTATGATTTTTCATGACTTTATCCTTTTCTAGGGTCTCATTCTCTTGTGCCATACTATCTACCCTAGTAGGAGAGCTTTTAATATTTTCATCACATTCCATGGTTATGTTTTGTAAGGTAGATTTATCACAAACAGGGGAGGTATCAAGAGAAGGAGAACTATTATTTTCATGCTTACCAAATAGATCTTTCCAAATGGTAGGAGAATTAGGGAAGGGAGGAACAAGTTTCTCATGAGTCTCAATAGGTGCATATTTCAACACCAAATTATCTTCTTCGCATCAATGAGGGATATTAGGAGAAGGACAAATTTGGTTGTTATGGCTATCTACGATTTCATCCTCTTTCACTAAAACATTCTCATAAGCAAGGGATAAATGGAGACTAGATAAGTTGATGTTTAGAAATGTGTCTATGATCGAATATTCTTGTGTCATAGTATCTTCCCAAGATTGAGGAGGAGAGAGACAATCAAGACCTTCATGATTCTCAATTATTGTATCTTCTTTCACCAAGATACCTTCATCACTAGTAGGCGAGGTATCAGGAGAAGAATAATTATGGTTTTCATGATTTTCTACACTTTCATATTCTTGTATCATATCATCCTCACCAATGGGATAGATAATAGACTTTGAGATAGGTAATGTAATATTAAGGATTTTATCATGGTTTGATCCACTTGCTCTCATATATTCTCATAACTATGAAATATAGTAGAAGGATGACTAAAATGTTTCTTAATGGCCTCATTGCTGTACTCTAAATTGAACTCATAAGAGGGGATGTTGTACTTATGCAATCTATTTTTAAAAATATCAAAACCAAATCTCTTAAAAGGAAACATTCTATTATAAAAAAATAATCTATCTAAAGCATACAATGCTTCAAGTATAGTGTGATGCAATGACCTAAAGTGAAATGTGTAAATGTAATTTTCAAATTCAAAACAAGGTAATTTATTGTTTACACTATGAAATAATCTTAAAATTAAATGTAGCAAATGTAAATTTGAAATTAAGCAATTCCATTTTTGAACCAAATTAAGCTAGATCTAATGAAATTCATGTAACAAAAACTCAACCAACTGAAATAGATAACTAATGACAACAAACAAAACTTCAGAAACAAGGTTTTTAATGTTGTAAAAGGAAGTTTCAAGCATGATCTAGGACTAATTTTCCAAGAGGGAGTATGAGTCCTAGTAAAGGTTTTTTAGGGGTCTGAATAGTGAATAACACTCACCATAGAATACCTAGAAACTAGGAAAAACAACCTGCATTGGAACTAAATCTCCCAGAGGGGTGTATGAGTCCTAGTTTAGAGTTTTTGAACCATTTTGAGAAAATTCTATGTGAATGTTATGTTTTCTAGTTAGGATGATGTGTAGGCTAAGTGAAAATGCAATTTTCATGTGAAATTGAATGATGTACGATGCAAAATGCAAACTATATGCACTTTCACTAATGCAATATTTAGAAACCCTAGATGCCAATTAACTAATGAAAAGCCTAATGCAAAGTTAATGCAAGATAGATATAGGAATATGATGCACCCAAAATTAGATTTAAGGTGTTCTAAATGTAGGTTAACCAAAATATAATGCTGGAAATAGGGTTCCACCCTTTTGGGAGATGGAACACAAGAGGATATGGGATACTTCTATTTTGTTAACATAACATTCAAAGAAAACCCTAGCGATCTCAATATAAAGTATGTAAAGGAGAAATAGATCTTGCAATAGGGTTGTAATAGGGTCTAATTATAGAATAAAGAGGGGTTCACCACAAAGCTAGGGCTTGGAAAGACTAATTTGAAATGCAAGACCTAATCCTTAAACCTAATGCAATGGAAGATTTCTCTAAATGACCTAGAAAAGCATGTAAACCAAAATATAAAGCTAAGAGATAAATGGTGTGTAGTTGGGAATCTAAAGAGGACTATATGAAGAATTAAAATTATGAAAACACTAAAATTAATGCCTATTGGGACTCATACACAAGTCTAGGTGATTTAGTCACAAACTAGGGTTTTTGTACTAAAATTGGAATCTGACAGTGTATGGTCTGAAACAACTTAAATCTAGAAAAAGCCCCATATTGGGAATCATATGCCACAAGTGGCGTATCAACCCCACTCAAATTTTTAAGAGGGTTAAGACCTAAGTCAGGTCTCCAATCAGTATTTTTTCTTCCACACTTCATTTTTGGATTTGAAACCTTGATTTGCAACCTATAGGTGATTTTTTGTGAAGATATCAAATTTGTGACAACTTCATGGTTTTCTCCAAGTTTGTAACCTAATCTTCAAAGGATCTTCAAGATTCAAGATACCTAGATCTACAATAACATATGTAGAGAGAGAGAAGAAAACTTGTTGATTGTTAGGAAATAGGGGTTTTCTTAGGCCAAACCGTGTTTACGTAATTAAACAAAAAGATGAGATAATGAAATAAGAACATGAAACATGAGACATGAAGCATGAACATGAACAATGATACCTTCAATTTTGTCTTCTAAATATACAATATAACATGAAGTGGGCATGAAGGATGGTGTAGATAACCCTGTCATGTTTAGGCTTAGGAATGTATTATAGGTGTTAGAGTTAGATTTTCGAGTCATGATTATTTCATATTTTTAATAAGGTTGAATGTGACCTATTTCACATGATAGAATCTTGGGAAATTCAGTTTGGGCATTGGATAAATAAGTTGGTGAAGTTACTTTTTGCAACTTGTCCTTCTTGCATGTCATGGAGAATGAACGCTCAATCATTGTTTCTGGTTTTTAAACTGATTTTAGTTGTCTTCATGTGTGTTTTAGAGCCTCACAAACTTTGAGGCATGGGATTTGCATTATTTTTAGTGAAGAAGGTGAATGGTGCGCTATGTTTTCTAAGTTTTTAGTGAAAATTTATGTGTTTTTCAATTTGTGTGTAGTCGTACTGTATTGTCATGACTTGAATTAGTTTGGGAAAGATTTTGTAGGTTTCTAACATTCATTTGGGTCTCGTGTGAGCTAATTTCATTGAGCCTTATGATTGATTGAACCATTTTGGTCTATATCACTTAGAAACCCTATCTCTTAAGGGTTTTGGGTGAAAATGTGAAGGTTTAAGCCATTCCATCGATGTATGATAGTTAAGAATGGTGGAATGGTGTTATTAGGAGTTTTTTATATGTTTTTAGGTATTTAGAGAAGGGAATGGAGATTTATGGAGTTTGGGAAAGATTCTAGCCTAAAATATTCATGTGTTAGGCTAGATTGCATAGCTAAAAAGTAAGACAACAGGTTGGGGAAGTGAATGGTTAAAGAAACAATTTTTTTTTGTCTATTAGTGAGTGTTTCAAGGTGTATATAATATTATAGAGTTTAGGAAGAATTATTTGACATACTTCCTTTGTAAAAGTGGCTTATTAGGCCTATTCATATAGCGTAGCAGAACTATTTTGAGACTTTCATTCCAAAAAACCGTATGCCTTGGTTGAGGTATATTTTTGCATGTCTAATTAGGTATTTGAAAGTGTCAAGAATTTTTTTTGAGATGAATTTCGCTAGAGGTAAGCCAGATTATATAAATTGGGAGACAAAGAAGGATGGCAAGGGTAAGTATTGAAAGTCACACTTGTGGAAGCTAAGGAAGAAAAGTGGTGTTGGATTCCTTATTTTTTAGGTCTCCTCAAACTTAATCCACTCATGTTTTGCATTAGGTGGTATCAAATCTTAGGCTCTTGATCAATTGGGAAAAAGTATTGTGTTGAAGCAAATAAATTGCTAGGTAAAACATTCAAAATACCTCCAAAAGGTGGTTCAGTTGTTGGTAGCGAAACTAAGGCCGTAAGAGAGTCTCAAGAGGTTGTGTTAGCTAGGATGAAAGAACTAGAATACACAGAAAAGAGAGGAAAGGGTACTGAAGAAGAGGAAGAAGGGGAATGTGAGAACCCCGAACAAGGACCATGAAGAGTTGGATCTTGAAGAAAAGAAGTTTCTGAAAGTTCTCAAGGTTGCAAAGGGATATGTTCATGAAGTGAATATGGAACTACCTAAATATGGTGGTAAGATGAGTGGTGAAGATTTAATTGAGTGGGTAGATGCCTTAGATAACTATGGGTATGTGTAGGATCATGATGGGCCAAAAAGTGGCAATATGATGGGTATGTGGCTGACGACTTTAATTTTACCTAGAATTGATGAAACAAAAAGTGTTTTTAAAGGAGATTCTCAGCTTTCCACTGATATAAATTATGATTTAATTTGAATTTAATAAATAATTATTATTCATTTTCTATTTAATTACGAGTAAAGTCCTTATTGATAGGTTGATTGAAAAACATCTATAGCTTTCAAATAGTGTCATATTTTTTGAATCCAAAATATGTGTTACAATATATGCTTCACATACTATAATATTAAAAAATAAAATATTGAATTTCATGAATTTTTGACCAAGTCAAGGTGGTAATACATACAAGTCTTTATATTTTTTTAAAGTTGTAATAAAAAATCTATAATTAATTATTTACTTGGAAAGAAATTACAAAAAAGTATGCATCACATCGGGACATGAGTCCTCTACTTATATCTAAAATCTTATAAAATAATATATTCGTTTTAATCTAGTTAGGGTGGTCAGACAAACACCTACTTCTTATTTTTTCCCTGAAATTTAAGTACTACTGTATTGAAATTTTAAATTTTCACCAAATAGATTTTATTTTTTTGTAAATAAACCTAGTATTTTAGAAACTATATTCAATTTTCTATAAATTCTATTATTCCATATTTTTGAAATAATATAGATAACTTATTCAAATTTTTATGTCAAATTTCCTAACTTTGATTTTTTTGAATTTTTTGCCACTTAAGGGCTTGTTTTTTCCATGATGATCCTGCACATACCCCTATTTTGAATACAAGGAGGTGGACGAGGATAAGAAGGTCAAATTTTCTAAAACTAAGTTGAAGGGACCAAGATTGACATGGTGGAACTATATCCAAGAGGAGAGGATAAATAACGGGAAACAAAAGATTGGTTCATGGAATAAGATGATGGCTAAGGTGAAAAGCCAATTCCTACTAGTAGATTATGAGATTAAAGTATTAAGGAGGCTACAAAGCTTGAGACAAAAATAATTGGATGTGGCAGCATATACTGAGGAGTTTCAAAAGCTTACTATAAGGTTTGGACACTTTGAGAATGAAAAAGAGAAAGTAGCAAGGTACTTGAATGGTCTAAAATTCAATATTCAAGATGAGATAAGTCTCACTATGCCTAGGAAAGTAGAGTAGTTCTTTGAAATGGCTACCAAGGAAAAAGACAAGATAAAAAGGAGACAAGAAAAATAGTCAAGGGGTAGAGGAACCTCTAATGAAAGAGGAGCACAAAAAGACCAAGGAGAGAAAAGTGCAAATCAAGAAACAAATGGGGAATCAAGAGGATTTTTTAGGGAAAGAAGACCAAATGGAAGAGGTAGGTTCAATGGCCAAGGAATAGGGTCTAATACCTTCTCTAAAATATGCTATAGTTGCAATCTATATGGACATCCTACATGGAAGTGTATATTGACAAACAAAATGAAAGTTCTCATGGTGGAGAAAGAAGAAATCAGCTAGTGCAAGAAGAGGATGTTGAAAGCGTAAACTCACCATCTATTTAAGCTACACCAGAGATAGGGGAGACTCTAATGATTATAAGGACCTTACTTAAGGTTCCAACCAGAAAGGAACCCCCTCAAAGAAAGGCTTTATTCTGGTGTATGTAGATATGAAGGAAAATTATGCAAGGTGATAGTGGACTCTGATTCAACTAACAAAAAAGTGTCATTGGAAATGGTGGAGAAACTCAAGATGAAAAGGAATACTCACCCAACCCCTTACAATTTTTCATGGCTTAGAAAGGGGTAGAAAGTAATGAGAAAGTTTGGGTGGAGTTTATCATAGGTGCTTACAAGGATAAAATCCTTTTGTGATGTTCCAATGGATGTGTGCCACCTACTCCTTGGAAGGCCTTATAAATTTGATAGAAAGGCCAAGCATGATGGATGAAAAAAAAAAAATGTGATTGAGAAGGATGGAGTTTCATACACTCTTACACCTCTGCAAGAAGATAATGGTGTTGTTCATGAAGGACCAAGTGTGATGATAGTTAAAGAGAGGGAGTTCTTGAAGGATTTGGAGGAGGAGAACATTGGTTATGCCATTTTTGGAAAGCCTATTTCATATGTAGTAGCAGATGGAAAAGATATACCAAAGGAGGTGTAGGTCTTATTAGACAAATATGAAGACATAGTGGTGAAGGAGTTGCCAAACTATTTACCACCTATCAGAGATGTGAGCCACCACATTGATCTCATACCAGGTGCAAGTCTACCAAACAAGGTAACATACAAGATGACCCCTAGAAAGAATGAGGAGATCAAGAATTGGATACAAGAGCTATTGTATAAGTTTATAATAAGGGAGAGATTCATCCCTTGTGTTGTGTCTACCATTTTGGCACCAAAAAAGGGTGGAGAATGGATACTTTGTACTAAATTAAGCGCAATAAATAAGATCACTATTAGGTATAGGTTTCCTATACCCCAAATGGAAGACTTCATGGATAGCTTATCAAGAGCTTGTTACTTTTATAAAAGTGATCTAAAAAGTGGATACCATCAGATTAGGATAAGGGAAGGAAATGAGTGGAAGACTACCTTCAATACTAATGAGGGTTTGTATGAATGGCTAGTGATGCCATTTGGGTTATCTAATGCCCCAAGAACATTCATGCGACCAATGAACGAGGTCCTAAAGCATTTCATAGGAAAATTTGTGGTAGTGTAATTGGATGATATCCTTGTATACAATAGAACAAAGGAGGAACACTTGCAACACTTGAATATGGTGTTGAAGCAGCTGAATGAGGAAAAGCTAATGATCAATCTCACGAAGTGTGAATTAATGAAGAAGGAGCTTGTCTACCTTGGATTTGTGATTAAAAAAGGAGCCTTGTAGATGGATCCTACCAAGGTTGAAGCCATACTCAGTTGGCCAAATCCTAAAGAAGCAGAAAAGGTAAGAAGTTTTCATGGCTTGGCTAGTTTCTATAGGAAGTTCATCCAGAATTTTAGCCATATTTATGCACCAATCATTGATACAATTAAAGGTGAGAAGTAGAGTAATTTTAAATGGAATGAAGATGCTGATAGAAGCTTTGAATACTTGAAAACTAGAGTGGCCAATCCACCTATTCTTACAATCCTTGAATTTAACAAGGTCTCTTACAATAGAATGTGATGTAAGTGGCTATGCAATAGGTGTTGTTTTGAACCAAGAAGGGAGGCCAGTTGCATTTTTTAGTTAGAAACTCAATGAGGCAAAAATTAAATACTCCACTTATGATCTTGAACTTTATGCTATGGTTCAATCTCTCAATAAATAGAGACATTATCTCTTACCCAAGGAGTTTGTTGTGTTTACTAACAATCATGCATTAAGTTACTTGAACACCCAAGACAAGTTGAATCAAAGGCACATGAAATGGATAGAATAATTGTAGACCTATAAATTTTCTATCAAGCATAAGAAGGGACAAGAAAACAAGGTTGTTGATGATTTTAGCAAAAGGTCTATGATGGTGTAAGAGGTACAAATTCAAAGTGTTTGAATAGACTCTCTAAAAGGTATGTATGATCATGATGATGACTTTAAAGATGTCTATGCTATTTGTAGTCAGTTTAAAGATAATTTCACAGTGAGTATGCAGATTTTGTATTGCAAAATGATCTTTTGTTCAAAGGTGCTCAATTGTGTGTACCTAACTACTCCATGAGAGCAGATCTGATAAGATAAAAACATAGTGGTAGCATGATTAGACATTTTGGTTATGGAAAGAATTTGGAGCAGGTCAAGAGGTTTTACTAAATTTTGGTTATGCATTTGGATACCAAAAATTTTGTGGAGAGTTGTGTGGTGTGTCAAAGAGCCAAAGGAACAAGCTCTAATGCAATAATTTATCAGCCTTTGCCAATTCCTAACTGCCCATCGGAGTCAATCAACATGGACTTTGTTTTACGTTTGCCTAATTCACAAAGAGGGTATGATAGAATTTATGTTGTTGTAGATAAGTTTAGCAATATGGCTCACTTAATTTCTTGTAGGAGAAAAAATGATGCATCTCACATAGCTAGTTGTTCTTTAAGGAGATTGTAAGAATTCATGGTTTGCTTCTCACCATTATTTTTGATAGAGATGCTAAGTCTATTGGTAATTTTTGGAGAACCTTGTGGAAAAATTTGGGTACCAATCTGTAATTTAGTTCAGCATAGCATCCCCAAATGGATGGAAAAAATGAGGTTTTTAATAGGTCTCTTGGGAACTTATTGAGATGTCTAACAAAGGATCATGGTGCAGCATGGGACACTGTACTTCCTCAAGTAGAATATGCATACAATGACTCCATAAATAGAAGTATAAGAAGAATCCCTTTTGAAGTGGTCTATGGGATGAGTCAAAGAGGTATTTGTGAACTTAGAGACTTGAGAGACATGGAGAAAATGAGTGCAACTAGAGAAGAATTTTCCATTTATATGAAATATATCCATGAACAAGTCAAGGAGAACTTGAGAAAGAGTGTGGAGAAGTATAAGGTGAAGGAAGATTTGAGAAAAAGAGATGTTCAATTCAAGGTATGAGACTTTGTGCTTTCTCACCTAATGAAACAAAGGTTACCCAATGGTAATTACACCAAGCTAATGATGAAGAAGATTGGACCTTGCAAGGTTTTCCACAAGTATGGTCAAAATGCCTATGAGATAGAACTCCCTCCTGGAGTGGCTATCTATCCTATTTTTAATGTTGCTAACCTATATCCTTTTAAGAAAATTGTGATTCCAGGTGAAGAATTTGATGCTACTGAAGTTGAATATGTTGAATGGGTGAAAGACCTACCACCTAGCCACCCAATGAAGCTTGAATCAATTTTGGACACAAGAGAAGCAAAGAGTACTAAACACAAGGTGCACAATGAGTATTTGGTTAGGTGGAATGGCTTACCTAATGAGGATGCTACTTGGATGTCAGAGGAAGATGTGAATAAGCATGGATTCTCTATTCAAGAGCTCATTTCATCAGGAGATTGAAATATTTTTACAATGGTTGTATGGTGTTGAGCACTCTGTCATGTTTAGGCTAAGGAATGCATTATAGGTGTTACAGTTAGGTTATTGATTCATGATAATTTCATATTTGTAATAAGGTAAAATGTGACCTATTCGGCATGATAGAATCTTAGGAAAGTTAGTTTGGGTATTGGTTTAAGAAGTTGGTGAAGTTGCACTTTGTTGCTTTTTGCAACTTGTCCTTTTTTCATGTCATGTAGAATGAACACTCAATAATGGTTTTTAGTTTTGTAACTGATGTTAGGTGTCTAAATGTGTCTTTTAGATGCCTCAAAAACTTTGAGGCATGGGAATTGTATAATTTTCAGTGAAGAAAGTGAATGGTGTGTTCTGTTTTCTAAGTTTTTAGTGATTTTTTTTGTGTTTTTAAATTTGTGTTTAGTCGTACAGTATTGTCATGTGACTTGGATTCTTTTGGTAATTATTGTGAAGGGTTATAACATTCATTTGGGTCTACTGTGAGCTCATTTCATCAAGAATTGTGATTTATTGAAGTATTTTGATCTATACCACTAGGAAATCGTATCTCTTAAGGGTTTTGGGTGAAAATGTGAAGGTTTAAGCCATTCCACCAATGTATGATAGTTAGGAATGGTGGAATGGTGTTAGTAGGATTTTTTTATATGTTTGGTAGTGTGTCACCTAAAAGTGTAGACCTTGGCACTTCTTCACTCATTTTAGCCTTTTCCATTAGATTTTGACCTTGTTTTACCTTGATTCGGTCTTGTAAGCTTGCAATTTAACAATAACCTAATAGTGTTTTACTAAGGTGTTGTGAAGTGTTGTAACACATTTCCTCACTTTTCAAAGACCCTTTCAACATAATTCACCTAAACAACACCTCCTTACATCATTCTAAGCCTTATCACAAAGTGTTGTAATTTTTGTAGTGCATTTTCACACTTATCTAGGCTTATCACCTCTAAATTAACCCTTTTTCTATGCTAACTTGTCCCCTTAATGTAATTTTAGTCTCAAATTAAGTGTGTTTCGAGAGGTAAAGCTGATAAACTTCATTAAACACAAAACTAATTCCTGACCAGCACTTGAAATTGCAAAAGTGGACTAGGTTGCCACCTTGGGCAACCTAGTCCCTTTTGGCCTAAATTTCAAATTTAAAATAAAAAATAATGGGAATCTTGCCTCCTAAAGCCTAGTTTCATCATGCTACATTTTGGGAAAATTGGGGTTTTACATGTACAAATAAGGATTTTCACCTTCATTTTTCTCCTCTCCCAAGCTCATTTTTACATCTCTTCACAAGTACTCTTGCACTCAAGACTTCACAAGAAAGAATTAAGGCACAAGGGTTTTAGAAGCCACCTCCATTGGAGTTGCTCTTGCATGTTTTATACCATCAACAACAAATCTTTGGTAAGAAATTCCATTAAGTTCATCCGTAAATATTACTTTCCTTTGGTTTTATCTCATTTGGGTTCAAGTTACCATGAAAGGGGTTTGACTTAGGAAAACCCCAATTTCCTAACCCCAACATTCTCTTGGTCTTTGCATTTGTTTGTAGGATTGTATGTAGATTTGGTGAAGTATAAAGTGTTCAAGAAAGTGAAAACGCTCCCCTCAAGTCACATCAAAGCATAAAACCCTAGAAGGAACAATAAGGAAAGTTGCAGGTCACTTTAAGGAGTTTCAGACACAGATTTTTGCAGAAGAAGGAACCACCAACTAGGATCCATAGAATCAAACCCCAAATCCTTAGAAAGCATCAAGAGGACTAGGTCATCCCTATCTATGACCTTGTCCCTGTGTTAATCCTGGAAAAGGGTTTCTATATTTTTGGGTACCCTTTTTCTCAAAATTTGGTTTGGCAGAATTTCCTGGATGGAGGACTAGGTCACCCAACTTGGCGTAAGTGTCCTTTTGCTAACTTCAGACATTTTCCAAAAGATTTTGGGGGTATTCCTTTGCAATATCACATTTATAGGTGCACACCCTCTGTCCTTCTCTGTTAGTTTCTATATTACACTCATTTAGGTCATTTTAGAGTAGTTTGCATTATTTTAGATTTACTTTGTTCATACTGCATACATTAGAATAACATCATTTTACTTTCAATTTTTAGCCACGTAATACATAGACACATCACAACCTTCATCAATCAGCCCCTCCATTTGAATACAACCACCAAAAATCCAATAACCACCTAGAGGCAAGAGTGACATTCCTACACACCAAGAGCTCCTAGGGTGAAACAACATAAGGGCCTAGTAGAGGGAATCCTTTTGCCCTAGGTCATTGTTACATTTTTGGTGGTTCATTTTGATGAACCCGACCATAGACTATTTGCTATAATTCTGATTTTGCATTTCATCTTAGAGATAGCTTGCATTGCATTGAAAAATTTGCATTATTTGCATCCTAGGGTTAGTAGAAAAATTGCATTAGTGAAATTTCATGCTAGACTTACACATTGCATTACATTTTTAGCAAGAAAATACAAAAAAAGTTTATTTCTAGTTTCTGTTTGTATTAGAATATCAGAAAAAGCATAAAAAGTAGCTAAAAATTCATAAATTTATCAAAAATAGCAATACTAGGACTAAGTCACCACACTAGGCGACCTAGTCCTTTGGCATTGTTCTTTGTAAAATTTCCAAAAAAAATCCAGTATTTTTTGTTTTCCAAGTCTCTAGTTTTGTTTTTTTGTGTTTTGTTCTAGAATATTAGTTGCAAGCCCTTTTTGTCAATTTTGGTTACATTACCTTAGACTACACCCAATCCTTAGGGAAACTGGTCTTAGAATTTAGTGTTCCTTTTCGAATACAGTTGTGAGATGAAGTTCTAGGACCATGGCATCTACCAACAACACTATTGTTGTATATCTGGGGATCCCTCTGACTTCAACTCCTAGTATTGATAATGGTGCATTAGGCTTAGAAACCATCCTTAGTAATTCCTTGCACCTAGAAGACACAACTTGTGATACCAATGACCTTCCACATGATAAAATATTCCATATCCATGCTAATCTCATTGATTATCAACATGAAATCAGCCTTGAACCCATATCTGGAACCCCTATCCCTACCATCGATAACCTTCACTACTTACATGACCATGATGATAGCTTACGTGTTATGAAGAGGATTGCAAAAATCTATGAAAAAAATGCACCTAAGGCATCTCCCTCACCCATTCCAATGATTGGCCAAGGAGGACCTTCTATTCCTCCTCCCTCAACTGTTGCTTCTATTCCTACCTATACAGCTCCTAGTGTGGCAACCACTATGCAACAAGCTAGTAATGTGGTACCTCCCCTCACTATCCCCACTAGCATATCTACTTCTCTTGTGGCATCCCACCCCTTCACCTCTTCGATTTTCCCTACCCTCACTATCCCTACCACTTCCCATTCCACCACCTTCACCCCTTCACCTCTCTCTCTTCCAACTCATAGCACTTATAGTGACCCTCTTATTACATAACTATTTCACACTATAACTTCCATGGAACAATAAATATCTACCATTAAGCAAACCCAATATGGATCCCCTACCCACTACATTTGTAGTAATCCATTATCCCTTGAAATCCTACACACACCCTTGCCACAAGGAATAGAGATCCTTAGATTCAAGAAGTATGAAGGGAAGGGTGACCCTTCTAACCATGGCAATGCCTATACTGCCCTTTGTAGTGACTTCAATCTTAATGAAAAGTTGCTCGCTAATTTATTCCCAAGGACACTCAAAGATGTTGCCTTGGACTAGTTCTCCTCCTTGCCTAATAATTCCATTGGTTCATTCAATGAACTAGTCGATGCCTTCATTAATCACTTTCAATTTCATATGGCCCCAAAGAAAAATTTAGCGGACCTCATGATATGCAAACAAAATAATAATGAGAAGATAACTGATTTCATCTCTTATTATCCAACTCTTTATTCCTTGATCGATGTTAAGATACCAGATACCCATATTCAAAAGATGTTCACCGAAAACCTTGTGAAACCCCTACAAGATAAACTTACTCTTATGAAATTCCCCTCTTTTATGCACCTGTGTCAAGAACTCTATGACTACCATAATTCCACTAGCACTTGTGACTCATGATCCACTTCTAGTCATGTTGAGAAGTTAGATGACTCTTCCCCATCTAACCGCCAACCATTTTGTAAACCAAAAAAAGGGTTTCTCTAATTTAGCCCTTCATCCCAAAACCCTCCACCTGTTAATAACCAAGTGGCTAGTGTTACGTCTACAGTTCCCTTTAATTATAAAGACCCTAACCGTACCTTCACACCCTTGCACGAAACCCTTCATAACACCATGACCCAATTACTCCAATAGAAAATGATATCTTTACCTCCTATCCATACACCTGATCCCATAAAACCATTACCTCCATCTTACAATGCCACTACTTATTATTACTTTCATCATCAAAATAGACATGACACTGAACAATGCAAGCATCTAAAGCACCTAGTGCAAGACCTAATTGATACAATTCATCTATTTTTTGCTAGTGTTAATGATAAAACAAAGAAATCCATGGCACCCCTAACCAGAACTTGTAAATATTCACCAAAGCCATGCCCAAATATAATGTGTTGTTTCTCAAGCCAAGTGAAATTTCACCACTTGATGTCATGAATGTAGATTCACAAGATCTACATTCTATTTCTCTTCCCCCAATAACCCATGTCACACCATTAATGAAATGGTAGGAGCAATAGACATTATCCATTGTAAGGGCCCAACAAAAGGACCTCTTCAGATCACCTTTTTTGTACAAGATATACTATGAAATCTTCCTGATGGCCCTCTCTACATAGTTGGTCGAATTTATGATAAGCCCACTAATGGGATACCTATAGATCCCACATGTGGTGAAAATGTGATCACAAAAGATTTTCTAGTATTACATACTATTGATCAATATTTCTATAATCGGCCTACTACTTGGCTTAAAACACATAATGGTTTTGTGTGCCCGATGATCAAATTGATTTCCCTCCCATTAGAAATAGGTTCGAAAACATTGGACGTTACATTTTCCCTTATCCCTCAATTAGACCAATTCTTCTTACGATTTGGCCACCCATGGCTTCATTCTATGAAAGTGATCCCATTTATCATCTACAAGTGTGTGAAGTTTTCCATTGACAACGACATATTCATTGTCCACCATAGTGTTTTTAATCCTTTATCCTCCAAGGGTAACTTTTCCCTGGATATCTTTTGGTCTGAGCCTATGGAGCCCATCACACCTAGATGATAATTCTTCTTCATTGCATACCAAAAGTTAAAATCCAAGAAGATCTACAAAATTTATTTGCGCAACATACCTCCTTCTACCTCAAACTTACCCATCTTGGATGAAGCCATGTTTCCTTTCGACTCTGATATGCCTAGTCAACCCACTCTTAAAACCTCGTCCACATCATCCAAGAGGCCTATGGATTATGATAGTAATTTTTTCCTCCCTCCCCACACTAAACGGGTCTATAAAGCTAAGGAAAAGGTGGATGAACCACCCATAGTTCCTCCTATCCCTCCTACTTGAGATGATACACAACCTATGGTGGATTTTTTGGACCCTTCCCCCATGCACCTTGACAGAAAATAAAAAAGGAATAAAGAGGCTAGGAAACGTAGGCATCGTCGTCGTGCTCTCGCCCACAAATCTCGTGAGGAAGTAAAAATTGAAGATCACAATCCAGATGTGCCTAAATCCATGCTTACTCATCCTCCTCCTCCACCCCCATAGTTTGATCCTATACCTCACGTACCACCCATTTGACAAGTCACCACTAATATTCTCATATGACCCACCATTGTCATCAACTTAGATGATGATGACGATGAGAATGCTCATATCAATGAAGAGGTACACCAAACATTGAACTCATTATTCTCCTCTTCCATGAGAATTCATTAAAATTCTCCTATGACAAGCATTGACCTTAACGCTAGTTTGGAAATTTATGTCATTCCTCTCACTAGTCTCCCTCTTGAGTTTTATATTGAGCAATATCGGGAGGCAGATGACTTGCTCGCAAAGTAATGCACATGCACCTTACTAATCCTTTTTTTTTTTCATTTATGTGTAGTGTATTCCCCATATTTTTTGATGTCTTCTTACTCTTTATGACATTCTTTTATATGTATCTACCTTCTTCTACATGTTGTGCATGCCTTTCCACTTTTTGCTTTTCCTTTTTCCTTTTGTTTAATTTTGGGATGATGCAAGGAATTGAGACCACAATGTCTCCTCCATGTCGACCCAAATGAACCTCTTTTACTTTTCCCTTTCACTTTCATTTGGGGATGATGCAAGGAATTGAGACTGCAATGTCTCCTTCATGTTGACCCAAATGAACCTCTTTTCCTTTTCCCTTTTGCCTCATTTAAGGATTATGCAAGGCATTGAGACCACAATGTCTCCTTCATGTTGACCACAATGATGCTCTTTTTCTTTTTCTTTTTCCTTTCATTTGAGGATGATGCAAGGTATTGAGACCGCAATGTCTCCTTCATGTTGACTCAAAAACAAGGCTCTTTTTCATTTTTATTGTCCTTTTAGGGACTATGCAAAGCATCGAGACATCCCATTTCTCTTCCATGTTGACCCAAAATTGACTTTCCTTTTTAGTTTTCTTTCGCTCTATGTGTCTTCTTCTAGTTCTATGTATTTGGGGGAATGATGATAGTTCCATGCTCTCTAAACAAACACTGCAACAACAAACATACTAACCTCAAATCCATAGATCCTTTGATGTCCCTTTTTCATTTTTCCTCTCTCTAGTTTAAAGCAATTTCTCACAAATCAGTGTGTACAAATCCCTTTAAAATGGGGGCATACATTGGCACTATTTTATTTTCTGCACTTGCATTTTCTTTTTCTTTTTCCATGCTTCTTAGTGTAGCCTTATCACTTCACATGATGTGTTTCTCACTTTGTGGATGACATTCAGTGTAATTTCCTTCATAAGTGTGACTCATCTTAGCATATTATATTTCTCTTAGTGACCTAATGTGATGCATTTCATCCCTTAAGTTTTGGATCTTCTATCCTTTGATTCGTCCTCTTTTGGAGACATTAAATGCACTGTTCTCTAAGTCTAAGATCTCACATGAACCAAACAAGACTCCTTGGAACACTTTCATTTTTTATTTTTCACTTTTGCATTTTTCATTTTGCACTTTTTCCATTTGTGTATACATGGTCACCTTGCATAATACAACTTGCATGCTTGTGGTGCCATCTTGCACTTGTTCAAGAGTCTAAGCATTTAAGGTTGTTGTTGTCTTATGAACCACACCCCTGTCTTTTGTGGCACCTTATCAAAGTTATCAGGAGGTATAAATTTGGTATGGTTGAGTGGGAAGCCAAACTAGTGGCACAACTTTCCCCATTGCCACCTTTTCGTGTGTGAGTGCATACCAATCATTTGTATGTATCTCACCACCTTTTGGAATTCTCACCCAATGGACTATCGAAAGTCTCATTGGCCCAGAGTGAGTACATCCTTTTCTCTTGGACAAACAACCTAGATCTAATCCACAACTAGCTGGACAAACAGTCAAAGCTTGATCCAAATTTTCACATCACCCCTTGTGTCATCTTTTGTGCTTATGTTTAGTTTTCCATGGGATCTTCATCAAGGAGACTTGATCACCCCTCTTGATCATAGTCATCCCACCTTACTAGCATGAGTATATTAGATCCCTCTCGACATGCATGATTCAACTACTTTAGTGTGAGTTTAAGTAATTTCATACTCTCACTAAAGTGAGCTAAATGTGTCACCAAAAAGTATAGACCTTAGCACTTTTTCACTCATTTTGGCCTTTTCCATTGGATTTTTTCCTTTTTTTACCTTGATTCAGTCTTGTAAGCGTGCAATTCAACAATAACCTCACAATGTTTTACTAAGGTGTTGTGAAGTGTTGTAACACATTTCCCCACTTTTCTAAGACCCTTTCAACATATTTCACCTAAAAAAACACCTCCTTACATCATTCTAAGCCTTATGATAATGTTTTTTAAAGTGTTGTAATGCATTTTGACACTTATCTGGGATTATCACCTTTAAATTAACCCTTTTTCTATGCTAATTTGTCACCTTAATATAATTTTAGTCTCGACTTAAGTGTGTTTCGAGAGGAAAATCTGATAGAATTCATTAAATAGAAATTAATTTTCGACCACCAATTGAAATTGCCCAAGTGGACTACGTCACCACTTTGGGTGACCTAGTCCATTTTGGCATAAATTCTAATTTTAAAATAAAAACTAATAAGAATCTTACCTCCTAAACCCTAGTGTTAGCCTATCATATTGCGTTTTGATAAAATTAGGGTTTTACATGTACAAAGAAGGGTTTTCACCTTCATTTTCCTCCTCTCCCAGGCTCATTTTTACATCTCTTCACAAGTACTCTAGCACTCAAGACTTCACAAACAAGCATTCAAGAACAAGGGTTTTACAAGCCACCTCCATTGGAGCTGCTCTTGCATGTTGAAAACCATCAACAAAAAAGCTTTGGTAATAATTTCAATTAAGTTCATCCTCCAATTTTTACTTTCCTTTGGTTTTATCTCATTTAAGTTCAAGTTACCATCAAAGGGGTTTGACTTAGGAAAACCCATATTTCCTAACCCCAACATTCTCTTGGTCTTTGCATGTGTTTGTAGTATTGTATGTAGATTTGGAAAAGTACAAATTGTTGGAGAAAGTACAAACATTCCCTTCAAGTCACATCAAAGCATCAAACCCTAGAAGGAACAAAAAGACAAGTTGCAGGTCACTTTTGAGAGTTTCAAACATAGATTGTTGCAGAAGAAGGAACCACCAGCTCAGACCAATAGATTCAAACCCTAAATCATCAAAAATAATCAAGAGGAATAGGTTGGGATTGGCGACCTTGTCCCTGTGCTAAGCATGGAAAAGGGTTTTTGTATTTTTTGGTACCCTTTTCACCGAAACCTGGTTTGGAAAAATTTCCTGGTTGGAGGACTAGGTCGCCCAACTTGGCATAAGTGTCCTTCTGCTAATTTCAGATATTTTCCAAAATAATCTAAGAGCATTCCTCTACAACATCACATTTCTAGGTGTACACCTTCTATCCTTCTCGGTTAGTTTCTAGATTACACTCATTTAAGTCATTTTAGAGTAGTTTGCCTAGTAGAGGGAATCATTTTTCCCAAGGTCAGTGTTACATTTTTGGTGGTTCAGGTAGGTCTATAGATAATGGGATGGATATTTATGGAGTTTGGGAAAGATTTTAGCCTAACATCTTCATGTGTTAGGCTAGATCGCATAGCTACAAATTAGGACAATAGGTTGGGGAAGTGAATGGTTGAAGAAATCAGGTGTTTTTGTCTATTATTGACTGTTTCAAGCATAGGTGAAGTTTCTAGAGTTTGGGAAGAAGTAATTGACATAATTCCTTTGTAAAAGTGGCATATTAGGCTTATTCCTACA
Source organism: Sequoiadendron giganteum (assembly GCA_007115665.2). Taxonomy (NCBI): domain Eukaryota; kingdom Viridiplantae; phylum Streptophyta; class Pinopsida; order Cupressales; family Cupressaceae; genus Sequoiadendron; species Sequoiadendron giganteum. The sequence continues at coordinate 552,168,058 of CM021101.1, read as the reverse complement.
ATAAAGTAGCATTGTTTTGATCCTTTCATTCTAAAACACCCTATTCCTTTTTTGAGGTATGTTGTTGAATACCCAATTAGGTATCTAAAAGTGTCAAGAAATTTTTGTGAGATGGAATTATCTAAAAGATAAGATAGATTATATAAATTGGGAGATGAAGAAGGATGACAAGGGTAAGTATTGAAAATCACACTCGTGGAAGCTTAGGGAGAATGTTGGTGTTGGATTCTTTCTTTGTTAGGTCTCCTCAAAATTAATCCACCCTTGTTTTGCATCAAAGGATGTAGATCTTGACCTTGAATATGGATGTGAAACTATGCTTGCAAATGGATCTTCAATGATACACCACAACACTAGCTCAACAACATGATTGATGCCTAATGATCTTGACTTGATGATGGATCTTCAACTATTGTAACAATTGATGAAGAAATTTTCTTCGAATGCTTTAGGAATGATCTTGAATGCTCTTGTGAAGTCTTGTAAACTCTTGTAATCATAAAATTTCTATTAGGAATTCTCTCTTGAAAATCATAGGTGAAAATGTGTGAAATAACCTTATATTTATACTCTTTTATGCCAAATTTATTGAAATTACAACACTACAGGCCGACATGAGATCTAGGAGGATAAAATCTCATCAAGAATTTGAATTAAATTTAATTTTGGGTCACATGGGACTCATACACCAAAAATGGCATATGAGTCCCATCAAGCTTAACTATGGGACACATTTAAAAAAATCTTAGAATGACACAAAATCTAGATTGGGGCCCAAAAACCTAGGTAAGACTCATACACCCAAGGTGGTGTATCAGTCCTCATTACTAAATTTGGGCCACACAACCTACAAACACCTAAATTATGATTGGATCTTGGGTCATGCTGGGATTATCCTCAAAAATATGCATTAAATGAGGCCCAAGGATGCAAAATAAGGCTAATTAAAGCATAAATAAGCCCAATTATTTAATAAAAACCTAGAAAAGTGCGAAAGTGTGTTACAACAATCTAAATAAGGCACCAATAAGCTTGTTTAGTTCACTAGGACGAAGACCTAATGTGAATATGTTAGACATATTACAACACTTAATTTTTCTATCATTACACTTTATAAGATTCTAAGAGGACCTTTATGCTCATCCTTCTATGGAGAAAATCAAGAAAAAATCAAGGGTCTATTGGATACACATCTTCTTTGGAGAATATTTTAACTACTAGAGCCTCAATCTCTAAGAAATAACTGATGAGGGCCCATTTGATGTGATTTATTTCCTCCCCCACATTAATACATTCTAAAATATTTACTCACCTAAAAGATAAAAAATTAAACATCACTTACACTATACTAGAGTCATGATTATAAAAAAAATATAGAACTAAAAAATATAAATTATTTAAAATTGATTTTTCAATAAAAATTGTTCATAATATGAAAATTAGCAAGAATAAAAAATAATGCAATTAGATGGCCTTCTTACAATAAGGAAATAATCTACTTTATTTAAATAATTCAAAAGAGAAGAAAGAATGAAAAAAGTAAAAAATAGCACAAGGAATTTTAATAAAACCAACATGATAAATATATTTCATACACATGTATTCTACCATACATTACAATGCAATAAAACAAAAATAAAAATCTATTATATTGTCATTGAACACGCATGCTTTCAATTGAAATTAGGTCATGGTTAAAGCGGGGCTCATATGCCAGTTGAGGCATATTATTGCTAGTGTCTTAAACATGGGACATAAACTCCAATAAGTGTCATGTTTAATGTGAATTTTTAAATCAAGTCCCAAGACCTAGGTGGGAATCATACACCAAAGGTGTTGTATGAGTCCCAGATCCCTAAATCTAGAACACATAACCTGAAACATTGAATTATGATTTGTCATTTGTTAAATCTCATGATAATCTTTAAAAAACGAATTTAATAAGGCTTGTGGATACAAAATAGGACCAAATAAGGCATAAATAAGCCCAATTTATTAATAAAAGCCTTGGATTAGTGTGAAATTCTAAAGATACACTTTACAACACCCTAAATAAGGCACAATTAGACCCACTTCATTCAAAAGGGCCCTAAATTTAATGTGAATGTGTAAAACACATTACAACACTAAATAAAGGAAACATTAGGCTCATTTTAATACTAATTATTTCCAAATTAAGTGAGGAAAAGGGATACTTTTTCCATCAATATATTTAGCCCCCACTTTAGTGAGATCAGGAACTTGCTTCGAACTCACACTAATGTATACAATGAAGAGGGGGTCCAAGTGTACCAATGTGGATGGTATAGGATAACAAAGATAAAAGGAGGTGGCCAAGCCCCCAAGATCCAAGATCCTACATCAAACCAATATAAGCACAAGGGAACACAAACAAGGTGTATGATATGCAACATCAAGTTACACAAACATACAATGTCAAAGACTTAAAGAAATAAAAATAGAAAAACAAAAATAAAATAAGAAGGGGTGGATCAAGCCTTGACATTCTATCCAACATGATGTGGACTAGGTATTGTATATTTTTTCCTATATGCATGCTCACTCTAAGGATACAAAACTTCTGATTGTTCGCTGGGTGAGCATCCAAAAAGGGTGGCTTAGTGAGAAATTCATGCCTTTGTATCATCTTCTCACTATACAATGAGAAATGCATGCCCTTGTTTAGGCTTCTCATCATACTAACCATACCAGAGGTGTCCCTCTAATAACTTCAATAGGGCGCCACAGAATGAAATTTTGAGCTTATGAACATGTAAGTAAAAATTTGTTCAAAGCAACTTTGCTTAGATCATGTAAGGTCTATTCTTAGGGAACATCATACCTGATGTCTCCAAGAGAGGAAAATTGAAAGAAATATCATGCTCTCGAAGGAAATCAAACCTAATGACATCACCAAGAAAAGGACATGTCACAAGAATAAAGAAAATCACATAGTGAAACATGAGTGCTGATGTATGCCCCCAATTTAAAGTGGTTTCTAACACCATTGATGTGAGAAATTTCTTTAAAGTATAAGAATACATGAGATCTTATTTGAAAAGCCCTATGCCAATTCATATGTTCCTAAATGAAACTTCATCATGAATAAAGGGTTGGCCCAAAAATGCAATACTAAAGATAACTCAGTATGCCACATGCAAGCCAACTTAACGCATGTCATCCACATCCCAAGCTTGCTTTGATATATACATGGAAAATAGTCAACTAGCCAAAAGATATAATGACAAGTACCATACGAGGACATGGCTACCTAACCCCTTTCCCCCACTTAGTTCAAGAGAAGGATGAGGTGAGATGGTTGATAAGAAACATGAAAATAAATATCTATTAGAATAACAAGGTGCTTCAGCACAAGGAAGAGCACCACAATCCTTAAGATTTTGAATTTCATCATTTAAAGCCTTACATTCATTAGTAGAATGACCATGAACTCTACGATTTTCACAAAATGAAATATTGTTGTACCATTTCTTTCGTGTTTTTGGAGGGGGATATATCAAGTGATCTTGGAGGAGTCTTGACAAGATACTCTCTTGATCAATAGTAGGGAATATTTATTTATTAGCACAAGTTGTCATACACATAATAAATTATAAGGCCTTAGATAAATATGGGGATAGAGGTGGGAAATATAGATCATTCTTGAAAAGGTATGGTATATAATTCACTTGTTCTCTATCATTTTACTCCATGTTTTCATTGTATCCATACTTAGAAAGGGGTTTGTATCCAAGACCACAACATTCTTCCAACTTAGATGAAGGGGTTTTATTCTTCAAAGTATGATTGACTTCTTCACAAGAACACAAATCCTTTTTAGGTTTCTTAAAGTTATGCATCTTCCTCTAATGAGGGATGGGGGTTGGAGGGCCCCCATCACCACATTGGGGTGATGGTGTTGATGTAGAACCAAGTTGAGCACATGAAACACAAAGTTGTTTAGGTGTAGATTGTGAGATTTTTACTCTCCCATAAAGGAGGGTGTAAAACCTAATGAACCGCAATCATCACTAAAGCATGTGTCTAGAACAATGAATCATTTTTATATGACTCTTTGGATCTTAAGGGTGATATTTTGGATTCTTCATTGAAATGAGGCATCAAATATAATGACCCCAAATAATCACTAAAGATTTTTTTTTAGGTGAAAGATAATTAGGATTAACATCAAAATTTATAGGTTCTAATTTTGATATTGGAATGAAAGTATTAGGGGAGTTGGAAGTGTTATGATCATGTTTAAATTTTGATTTATAAATTTGTTCATCTCCTTCAACCATGTATATCTTGTTGTTGTATTCAAATTTCATCACATGATTAAGTGTATATGGGACTCCTTTCATAGCATGAATCCATGGTCTCCCTAGGATGAGGTTGTATGAAAGAGGTCCTAACATTATATGGATAGGGATAGGAAAAACTATAGGTCCGACATTAATAGGAAATATGATCATTCCTAATGGTTTCCTATTAACATTGTCAAAGCCACAAATATTAACAATATTCAGCTGAATAAGCCTCTTGTCTACACTAATTTTATCTAGGAGATCAATGCTAAAAACTTTAAGACCTGCACCATTTATTATAAGGGTGTGCCTAACTATGGTTTCATTAACGATCACTATTATCATTAAGTCCTTATTCTTATTTTGTATCTCAAGCGAGTGTAATTCATGTTTAGGGAATGCGATTTATGAATTCGATACTAGCATACAATCAAAAGAGGATGCTACATCATTTAACTTCATCAAAAATGGGATACCATTCATCTACAAAATTTCTTGAAACATCCTATTGTCCATAGGTGATGTTTAAACAAGGTCCCAATAGGATATTGGAGTGGGAGTAAGTTTAAACTCTTCAATAAAATCATGTAAAGCAAAATGAGGTGTGTGTGTGTGAATATGTGGAATAAGCTAACAAGCTAAAAAACCATACCAATGAGACATTGTATCAGAGAAATCTAATTTAAAAAATAAAAAAACTCTAAACTCGGCAGATTATTTGAAGACATCCCATTGTCCTCTATCTCCAAGGATTCTTTTAAGTTGTTTTCTCTCAAATTGTGTAAGTAGTAGCTTGTCAGAATGACAACCTAGAGAATGAGATTATATGCAACATATATTTCTATGTTAAATGATATGAGATGATGAGACCTAAGATATGAAACTAAAATGGATTATGAAAGATAATCTACCATGATTGTAAAATGATAACCTAAAATGCTATGATATGATCAAGAAATTAAGTAAATAAGATTTCTAAGTGCCCAATAATGCAACTATAATGCTCATGCTATATTTGATTGGATCCTTTTCAAAGGAAAAAGAGGTTGTATTTATAGACTTTTGGAGGCAAAATCCTAGCTGGCAAAGATTGACGGTTGAAATCAAGCCTGGTAAGATGAATGGTGAAAGATTGAGAAGTTGGAGAGAAAGATGGATGCTAGAGAGAAAGAGGGAAAAAAATTCCTCCCACACAACCTCTTCCATTCAAAAATGAAGGAAAGTAGCCATTTGACATTTTTAGTTATGAAGAGTTAGTTGGTAGTTGAAGATAAATCCATAATTAAATTATTAAATTATTTAATTATATGTGACATGAATTTAGAAGCTTCCATAATTAAATATTTACTAGTACTTGCACCCCAATAAGGTTCAATACTTATGCCGATAGGATGAGCCCACATTATTTACTGTTGTGAAAAGAAGTGGAAAACATGAAGAAAGTAGTGCTCTATCACCTATACCTCTCTGCCTCTCCCTCCCTCCCTCCCTCCCTCCCTCCCTCCCTCCCCCCTTCTCTCTCCCTCTTGCTCTCTCCTTCCCTCTATATTTCTCTCTATGTCACATATCCCTCTCTACCTATCCCTCCCTCCATCCAACCTATTTCTCTCTCTCGCCCTCTCTACTTCTCTCATTCTCTCACTTATTCCTATATACCTCTCTCTCCTTCCCCCTATTATTCTCTACAACTTCCCTATCCCTCTCTACCTCTGCTTCCCTCCCTCCCTCTCTCTCACTCACTCTAGATCTCTCTTTCCTTCTATAATTATTTCTACAACCACCTCTCTCTCCCTCCCTATCTCTATCTCACTTATCCCTCTCTACCTCCTTTCGTCCCTTTACCCTCCTCTCTCTCTCTCTTTCTCTATGCTTCCCTCTCTACTTCTTTACCCTCCTCTCTCTTTCTTTATCTCACCTATCCCTCCCCCCTTCTCTCTCCTTCCCTCCGCACTTCTCTCTCCCTCTTGGTCTCTCCTTCCCTCTCTACCTATCCCTCCCTCCATCCCACCTATTTCTCTCTCTCACTCTCTCCTTCCCTCTCTACTTCTCTCCCTCTCTCACTTATTCCTCTCTACCTCTCTCTCCTTCCCCCTCTAATTCTATATATCTCCCCTATCCCTATCTACCTCTCCCCCCCCCTCTCTCTCACTCTCTTTGGCTCTCTCTTTCCTTATCTAATTCTTTCTATCCCACCTCTCTCTCCCTCCCTATCTCTATCTCACTTATCCCCCTCTACCTACCTCTATCCCTTTACCCTCCTCTCTCTCTCTTTCTCTATCCTTCCCTCTCTACTTCTTTTCCCTCCTCTCTCTCTCTCTCTTTCTCTATCATTCCCTCTATACTTCTTTTCCATCCCCCCTCTCTCTACTTCTTTACCCTCCTCTCCAATTCATTCCAAAAACAACACTTCCTATACAACTTTAGTTTTTCATTTTTCTATTTTTTTATTGTTGGATTTTATAACAGAGAACAAAATTTATTTTTATTAAAAATTTATCATATTATTTTATTTAATTAAATAATATTTTTTATTTTGTTTATTATAGAATTTTTAATTTATTTTTATTGTTTGGATTTTATAACATAGAACAAATTTTATTTTTATTCAAAATATATTATATTATGTTATTTATTTTATTTAAAGAATCTTTTTTATTTTATTTATTATATAGATTATTATATAAATCATTAGATAAATTATTTTATTTTATTTTATTTATTATATAAATTACTATTTTTTTATTTATTACATACATTATTATTTATTATAAAAATTATTTTATTTATAAAAAAACATTAGATAAGAAAAATCCAAAAATATTATCATATTCATTTTTTTTTATTAAAATTAAAAATATCTAAATAAAATTAAAAGTCGTCTACTTCATCATTAGGTATTATATTTTTTAGAGGGTTCATATTAAAAATATCTAATTCCAAATTGGAAAGTGCATTCCCCTTGAAATTGACGGCTTCACATACCAAGGAAACAAATATTTTGTTTCCCCTGTCAAAGCGGGAAAGGCCATAATGGGTTGACATGCCACTAAAGGCAGGGAGATTAGTTTTTGAGTGTTTCCAGTCGTAGAATAGGTAAACCAGTGGGGCCCAGGAGAGCCATCGAGTAGTTTATATCCCCTATCGTAAACATCATGGGGTTCCCACCTACGTCAACTACTGGAGATGTCGGTGGGGTTCCCCCACGTAAAATATCCTATCGGCTAAAAATACTTAATTATGTGTGAGAAGTGAAAAAGGTGCTATATTAAATATTTTAGAATATTTAATTATGTGTGAAGTGAAGAACAAGAAATAATGACGAATTTAGAAGATCTTTTATTTGAATTTAAAAATTCAAACTTAAAGTAATATGATAATTAATTTAAATAAATTATAAAATTTATTTAATTAATTAAGAGGAATTAAAAAAATAATAATAATTAAATAAAATTATTTATTTAACTAAATTAGAAGAATTAGAAAGTGAAACTAAACAATAAAAATAAATAATTAAATTTATTTATATGTAGATGACATTAGAAGATTAATTAAATAATTCATATTTAATTAATTATGAGGCTTGATTTAATGTGACAATTTTTAGATGTCTACATTTTGCCCCTCTTTGAAGTGATGTGTTTTACGCATTGCTTGAAAGAAAAATTCAGATAACGACAATTTTGCCCCTAACTTTGAAAAAATGATTGATGATGCTATATGCCCCCTCGGGAGAGCCCCTAACTTTTAAAAATTTGTTGATGATGCTATATGCCCCCTTAGGAGATAGATCATGTGGTTTTCAGATTATGATGATAATTCAATGATTTTGAATGATTTAATGCAATTTCACTGATTTATCTCTCGAAATAACGCTCAACATGGTGAAAAATAAAAATAACATTAGCCTATTTACCCCCTGAAAAGGTGGAAAAAGGTAAAAGTCCTTGTCATTTGAACAATTGCATTTGGGTGAAAATAGAGCTCCAAGAGAGGAGAATCAATATGTCGATCCATTACGAGTGACACAGATTTGAGTGGGTGCACAGACATCAGAGACCAACTGCATATGGACCTCTGCTAAGATCTTGAAACCATCCTTATGAATTTTTTCTTTGAATTTCACATGTTTTTTTGAATTTTTAGAAATTTGATTTCTTGATTTAGCGCATCCAATTATGTTTTAGCGTATGTGAGGGTTCGAGAAAACTCTAGGCTTGAATGAACCCTAAAGAGGTTCGCTCAAACCAAGGTTCGAGCGAACCCCTTTGCATGTGTGAACTCATAATTCCCATTGTGGGAAGGGTGTTCACTCGAACCCCTGGGGGTTCGCTCGAACCCCCTTTTCCCACCTTCCCACCCTCCGGCACAAAAAAAACTCCACATTTTTTCCCTTCAAAGCTCAGGTTGAGGATGAAAATAGAAGATACTTCATAGACTCAACTAGAATATGAGAGTCCTTTGAGCGATCTATCCAACAATTATAATTTTAATATGTTTTAGTTTTATTATGTATGTGTTTTTTTAGTTTTATTAAACATAGGCTTTTCCACGAAAATCAAGCTCTATGTTCTACACATGTGGAAAAATAGAAGATTATCAAAATAAAATTTAGAAAAATATTTTTAGGCTGGGTGTTGATGTCCTTGATCTGTTAAAAAAAAAAATGAATTCCGATACATACAAAAAAAATTATCTTGTATACGGTCCTCTTATGTCTGAATTGTAATTGGTTTGACTTCGAAACTTGATTAAGAAAAAAAAATTCAATAAAACACTATAAAACCAAATGAAAGTGCTATATATCATAGTTAAAAATCTCAATTGAAAAAAAATAGAATTTTATCCTTCATAAAAAAAAATTTATGTTGTATACAATGAGTGCCACTCCTTAAAAATGTTATTTAAAAAAAAAAAAGGTTTTCAAAGGAGATGGAAAAATAAGTGCAATCTGATTCCAAAAAAAATGAAAAAATATATTTAGAATCTATAGACAAAACCTCACAAATCACTACTTTTCATCATCTTCAAATTCCTCGGGGTTTAGCCGCTATAGGACCCCGAAAGTGGAGATTTAGTTAAAAAAGAATAGTTCAGTGTCTAGTTTGCCCAAAAATTATAAGCTAGTATTGTGGGATCACCCCGACACTAGCTAAACAAAATTCTTGATGCTTAATGATCTTGACTTGATCATGGATCTTAAATTTCTGCAAAAATTGATGAAGAAATATACCCTTGAATGCTTTAGGAATTCTCTTGAATGTTGAACCACAAAAAAATAGGGGGTTGAAATGCCACTATTCTCCTTAGGTCATTCAAGAATGTCCTAGGATCCCAAATTCGATTGACTATCAACCAAAAGGGTGATTCAATTCTCAATAGGGGAGACCTAGGAGGGTTTCTTTAGACTTTGAGGGGTTCACCACCAAGAAAAAGCTTGGAAAAGACAATTTAACAGTCAACTCACAAAACCTAGTAATGCAAGCTAAATATTGAGTGGAAATGATGGAATTAAGAAATAGAAAATTATGATGTATGTTCCTAGGAAGTTTTCAAATATGATAAGAATTTTGGAAATTCAAAGAAGCTATCAATAAATGTTGAGGAGGACTAAGATGCCTTCATAGTTGTCTTAGTCCTTCTACTATTTTTTGGGGCAGATATGAGATCTTCATATACTAGAACTGGATCTGAAAGAATCTCTAAAAAATACCCTCAGGAAGACTAAGATGCCCTAGGTGGTGACTTACTCCCATTTGGAATTTATGAAATCTCTAAATGTGACCACAAAGTCCAATTTATGCACTTCCTTCTTCATAGATCTTAGATCCTAAAACCTCTAGATTTGGCCTATAGGTGAGTTTCCATGAAGATGAAAACTTTTCAATGCAACTTTGCAACTTTATAACTTTTTACATCAAATGATCTTCAATTCTTCAACCTAAATAAACAAACACAAGCATGCAAGAGAGGAAAAACTTGTTGATTGTTATTAAATGGGGGTTTTCCTTAGTCAAACCCCTTGTTGGTAATTAAACCTTGAAATGGAGTGAAATGATGAATGAAAAAAGTGCTATATTGCAATTCACCAAACCCTTGTTGTTAAATATACAAACTTGTGTGAAGTGGCTAGCTTGAATATAGATCTTGAATTGATTTCTTGAATCAAAACCATACATCACAAATGTTAGCTCAAAAACACACATGATGCAATAATATCCTTGATATGACGCTTAAATCTTGATGATGGCTCCAAATGCTTGATGAATTGGTCTTGAATGCTCATAAACTTACCTTAGGAATCAATACTTGAATGCTTGGGATGAAAATGAGTGAATGAACCTTGTATTTATACTTATCCATGCTCAATATCTTGAAATTACACCACAACAAGTTGACATATGAAATCATTAATTAAAGGAGGCTAAATCCTGTGAAGATTTGAAATTAAATCTCAAAATAACCTTAAGGCGGACTAAGACACCCTAGGTGGCATCTTATCCCAAGTCCTGAAACTTGGGGCACAAAACCCAAAAAGGGGCCCATTTAAGTTCCATTTTAAATCAAGGTTCCAAGACCTTTGGGGGGACAAATATTTCCTAGATGGAACCTTAGTCCCGACCCAAAAATCAGGGACACAGCCAAAATCATTAAATTATCATTTATCCTTTGATGTTTTTCGGGATTAGCCATAAAAATATATATTTTATTAGAATTGTGGATGCAAAATAGGACCAATTAAGACATCAATAAGGATAAATAAAGCAAGGTGGGCCCAAAAAAGTGTGAAAATGTAAGGGTATGCATTTTCCTACACTACAAATGCTCTTGTGAAGTCTTGTAAACTCTTGTAATCATAAACTTGCTATTAGTAATGCTCTCTTCCAAATCTTAGGTGAAAATGAGTGAAATAACCTCGTATTTATACTTGTTTATGCCAAATATCCCAAATATACAACACTACATTAGATCAAGGAGGATAAAATCTCACCAATAATTTGAATTAAATTTAATTTTTGGCCACATGGGACTCATTGGCCAAAAGTATCCTATGAGTCCCATTAGGCTTAACTATGGGACACATTTTCAAAAATTCTTAGAATGATACAAAATCTAGATCAAGGCCAAAAAACCTAGGTGGGACTCATACACCCAAGGTGGCATATGAGTCCTAGATCACTAAATTTTGTCTACACAACCTAAAAACAATTGAATTATGTTTGGATCTTGGTTCATGTCAATATTATCCTCAAAAAGATGCATTAAATGAAGCTTGTGGATGCAAAACAAGCCCAATTAAAGCATAAAGAAGCCCAATTATTTAATAAAACCATAGAAAAGAGTGAAAGTGTGTTACAACACTTTACAACACTCTAAATAAGGCTCCAATAAGTTCATTTAGTTCACAAGGGTTCAATACCTAGTGTGAATATGCTAGACATATTACAACACTTAAATCAAGCCCATATTAAGGAGTAATTTTTCCATAATTACATCTAGCCCCCACTTTAGTGAGAGGAGGAACTTGCTTCCAACTCACACTAAAGTATATCCACACACATCAAGAGTGGTCCAAATGTACCAATGCTAGTAAGATTGGATGACCATGATCACGAGTGTTCTATAAGCCCCTAGGACCAAGGTCCTATGGAAAACTAATATAGGCACAAAAGAACACACATGCAAATGATATAAAGAGAAATAACAAGGAACATGCATACACTACCAAAGATGGAGAGGGATGGATCAAGCTTCGACCATCTTTCCATCACGATGAGGTTTAGATCTAGGTTGTTTGGCTGAAAAATGCACACTCACTCTAAGACAATGGAACTATAAGTTTTTTGCTGGGTGATTCATCCAAGAAGGTTAGATGCATACACACACAACTAGTATATGTTCACAACACACTTGCAAGTAGCTATGGGAAATTCATTCCTAAGATCGATTTATCGTCCAACCAAACCAAATTTATATGTCTATAACTTTGACAAGGTGCCACACAACAATGAAATTAAAGCTTCATGAGGAAATAAAAGATTCATATGCTTGGAACTCATGAAAAAACAATATGGCACCACAGGCATGCAGAGTGTGTTATGCAAGATGGCCATATAACTGAAATTCCAAATGCAAAAATAATGTAAAGAACATTCAAAGGAGTCTTGATTAGTTCATGTGAGATATTAAACTTAGGTAACATTATTCCTAATGTCCCCAAGAGAGGATAAATTAAACAATAAAATATTTGCACCTTAGGGGATATAGTGTGTCACATCAAGCCACTATGAGGAATATAATATGCTTAGAGTGATCACACTCTTGAAGAAAATCACACCCAATGTGATCCACAAAACAAATATGCATCACATGAAGCAAGAATACTAAACCATGAAACATGAGAAAACAACTAAAAATAATAATTCCAATGTATGCCCCCTCTTTAAATAAATTTTGAAACACCATGCTGTGAGCAATTTATTTAAAGTAGAACATATGCGAGATTATTTGGAAAGCCCTATACCAATTCATCCAAATTAAACTACATCATGAATAAGTATTTCACATGTGAATCAACTTAAGGAATATCAACCACATCCCAATATTTCTCTTGTAATGGACACGAAAGGTAGTCAACTAGCCAAAAGAGACAATGAAAAGTGGAATACAAGGACAAGGCCACCTAACCCCTTGGCCCCAATTAGTGAAAGACAAGGATGAGATGAAACAAAAAGATGAACTAGGTGCATCAACATAAGTAAGAGCACCATAATCCTTAAGATGTTGAATTTGTTTAGTCAAAGCCTAAATTTTGTATTAGAATAACCATTAACTATATGATATGCATGAAATGAAATCTTGTAGTAAAATTTATTTCATTTTCTTAAAGGGGGAGATATCAAATGATCTTGGAGAATTATTTTCAAGATTCTCTCTTGATCAAAAGTAGAGGATGTTTTGTTATTTTGTGAAAAAGATGGCTCTATAAGGACATGGATACCGTTTCCTATAGTACGACATCCCTTTCCACTATATCCACTTATTTTACATGTTCATAACCTTTTCCATAAAGAATTTATATTTCTTTTGGATTTGGTGGTTCATTGTCAGTTTGGTCAAATTCTATTGTGTAATTTGTTGTCTTGTTTTTCTAAAGTGGTTGAGGTGGATGCTTTTGAATGGTTTTCTGAACTTTGTGTTGAAATTACTGCTTTTTCTTTTCCCTTTTCAAAATATTTTTTTATGATCTCGTATTCACCCATGAATGATGTGAAATCGAAGGAACCCCAATCATTTTCTAATAGCTTTGTGACTTCTTCAGTAGTCTTTTCTTTGTCTTTTTTGTACAGGTTCTATTTGTATATTTTTTGTCAATTTTTTCAAAGGATTTTCCTTATTTTTCTCAATCTTTAAATGTTCAACTATTTGGTTCATGATCAACTTCAAGTATGTATACTTTGTTTTTGTAGACATACTTCATTATATAGTGAAGAGTATACAGTACCTTATTCATTCCATGAATCCATGGTCTTCCTAAAAGAATATTATATGAAAGTTCATGAGGCATAACATGGATTAGTGTTTCTGATGTGGCCTTTCTAGTTGTTCTCCTACATTATCGAATCCATGAATAGATAAAGAATCAGGTTGATTTTTTTATTTATCCACACCAAGCCTATCCAAAAGATTCATGCTACACACATTAAGAGTGGAGCATTTTTTGAAAAGGGTTCACTTTATGCCAGTTCTTTTGTATCTAACTATTATCATGAAAGCATCATTTTGTTTTTGTACTTACAAAGGAGGGAGTTCTCTTTGGTGGAAAACAATGTCAATGTTAATTTCTTGAATCATGGATGCTATGCCATTTAGTTGTGCATTATAAGGGATAGGAACCTATTGTAAACTAATTTGAATCATGTTATGGTGGTGAGGGGAGGATTTAATAAGGTTCCATAAGGATATATTAGCAGGAGTATTCTTAAGTTTTTCAACAAGATCATACTCATTTCTACCTTGTGGAGGTAAATGAGGAGGACCTGGTAAGATTGGGTTAGGCAATGGGAGGGATGTTGAAGGTGTTTTTCTTTGTTGCAGATTGTTTCTAGTGTTATATGTATAAGAAATGGTACCATAACTTGGCTTCTATAAAACATTATTCTTAGGTGGGAAAAGCATAAGTTTAGGTTTGTTTTGAGTTTAAGTTTTGTGTGAAGGTGGGTAAAGGATGATTTGAGGTTGAATAATATTAATGTACCTTAGTTAAGGAGAGTCTAATGTTACTTCATCATCATCATCTAAGGAGACTATCTCACTATTGTCAATGTTATTGTTCTCTTTCACCATGTTATCCTCCTTAGGAGGAGAGTTATTAGCAGAACTAAAAAGTATATGTTCATGAAATTCAAAGGTTAGTTCTTCTAAAATGACTTAATCACAAGTGATAGAGTTATCAATGGTTAGATGGCCTTTTTTATCAATAATGGGGATATTAGGGGAAGTCTCTATTTTATTGTTATGATTTTTCATGACTTTATCCTTTTCTAAGGTCTCATTCTCTTGTGCCATACTATCTACCCTAGTAGGAGAGATTTTAAGATTTTCATCACATTCCATGGTAATGTATTGTAAGGTAGCTTTATCAAAAATAGGGGAGGTATCAAGAGAAGGAGAACTATTATTTTCATGCTTACCAAATAGATATTTCCAAATGGTAGCAGCATTAGGGAAGGGAGGAACAAGTTTCTCATGACTCTCAATAGGTGCATTTTCCAGCACCAAATTATCTTCTTCGTATCAGTGAGGGATATTAGGAGAATTACAAGTTTGGTTTTCATGGCTATCTATGATTTCATCCTCTCTCACTAAAACATTCTCATAAACAAGGGATAAATGGAGACTAGCTAAGATGATGTTTAGAAATGTGTCTATGATCGCATATTATTGTGTCATAATATCTTCCCAAGATTGAGAAGGAGAGAGACAATAAATACCTTCACAATTCTCAATTATTGTATCTTCTTTCACCAAGATACCTTCAACACTAGTAGGTGAGGTATCGGGAGAAGAATAATTATGGTTTCATGATTATCTATGCTTGTATCTTCTTGTATCATATCATCCTCACCAATGGGAGAGATAATAGGCTTTGAGATAGGTAATGTAATATTAAGGATTGTGTCAATGGTTTGATCCACTTGCTCTAAGATATTCTCATCACTATGAAATATAGTAGAAGGATGACTAACATGTTTCTTAATGGCCTCATTGTTGTATTCTAAATTGAACTCATAAGAGGGGATGTTGTACTTATGCAATATATTTTTAACCATATCAAAACCACATCTCTTAAAAGGAAACATGCTATTGTAAAAAAATAAGCTATCTAAAGCATAAAATGCTTCAAGTATAGTGTGGTGTAATGACCTAAAGTGAAATGTGTAAATGTAATTTTCAAATTCAGAACAAGGTAATTTATTGTTTACACTATGAAATAATCTTAAAATTAAATGTTGCAAATGTAAATTTTAAATTAAGAAATTCCATTTTAGAACCAAATTAAGCTAGATCTAATGAAATTCATGTAACAAGAACTCAACCATCTGAAATAGATAACTAATGACAACAAACAAAACTTTAGAAACAAGGTTTTTAATGTTGTAAAAGGCGGTTTCAAGGATGATCTAGGACTAATTTTCCAAGAGGGAGTATGAGTCCTAGTAAAGTTTTTTTAGCAATTTGGATAGTTAATAACACTCACCATAGAATACCTAGAAACTAGGAAAAACGACCTGCACTGGAACTAAATTGGCTAGAGGGGTGTATGAGTCCTAAGTTAGAGTTTTTGAACCATTTTGAGAAAATTCTATGTGAATTTTATGTTTTCTAGTTAGGATGATGTGTAGGCTAAGTGAAAATGCAATTTTCAAGTGAAATTGAATGATGCAAGATTCAAAAATGAAACCTATATACACTTTCACTAATGCAATATTTAGAAACCCTAGATGCCAATTAACTAATGCAAAACCTAATGCAAAGTTAATGAAAGCTAGATATAGGAATATGATGCACTAAAAATCAAAATTAAGGTGTTCTAAATTTAGGTTCACCAAAATGTAATGCTAGAAATAGGGTTCCACCTTTTTGGGAGATGGAACACAAGATGATATGGGATCCTTCTATTTTGTTAACATAACATTCAAAGAACACCCTAGAGATGTCAATATAAAGTATGTAAAGGAGAAATAGACCTTGCAATAGGGTTGTCCTAGGGTCTGATTATAGACTAAAGAGGGGTTCACCACAAAGCTATGGCTCGGAAAGACTAATTAAATGCAAGACCTAATCCTTAAACCTAATGCAATGGAAGATTTCTCTAAATGACCTAGAAAAGAATGTAAATCAAAATATAAAGCTTAGATATAAATGGTGTGTAGTTGGGAATCTAAAGAGGACTAGATGAAGACTTGAAATTATGAAAACACTAAAATTAATGCCTATTGGGACTCATACACAAGTCTAGGTGATTTAGTCACAGACTAGGGTTTTTGTGCCAAAATTGGAATCTACTAGTGTATGGTCTCAAACAACTTAAATCTAGAAAAATCCCCATATTGGGAATCATATTGCACAAGTGGCGTATCAATCCCACTCAAATTTTTAAGAGGGTTAAGACCTAAGTCAGGTCTCCAATCACTGTTCTTTCTTCCACACTATGTTTTTGGATTTGAAACTTTGATTTGCAACATATACGTGATTTTTTATAAGATGTCAAATTTGTGACAACTTCATGAATTTATCCAAGTTTTTAACCTAATCTTCAAAGGATCTTAATGATTCAAGATACCTAGATCTACAATAACACATGTAGAGAGAGAATAAAACTTTTTGATTGTTAGGAAATAGGGGTTTTCCTAGGCCAAACCGTGTTTACGTAATTAAACCAAAAGATGAGATAATGAAATAAGAACATGAAAAATGAGACATGAAGCACAAAAATGAACAAAAATACCTTCAATTTTTTCTTCTAAATATACAATATATCATGAAGTGGGCGTGAAGGATGGTGTAGATAACCCTATCATGTTTAGGCTTAGGAATGTATTATAAGTGCTAGAGTTAGATTTTTGAGTCATGGTTATTTCATCTTTTTAATAAGGTTGAATGTGACCTATTTGGCATGATATAATCTTGGGAAATTCATTTTGGGCATTGGATCAAGAAGTTGGTGAAGTTGCA
This sequence comes from Sequoiadendron giganteum, assembly GCA_007115665.2. Classification (NCBI taxonomy): domain Eukaryota; kingdom Viridiplantae; phylum Streptophyta; class Pinopsida; order Cupressales; family Cupressaceae; genus Sequoiadendron; species Sequoiadendron giganteum. The sequence continues at coordinate 552,150,515 of CM021101.1, read as the reverse complement.
CTTTGTTGCTTTTTGCAACTTGTCCTTCTTGCATGTCATGGAGAATGAACGCTCATTCATGGTTTCTAGTTTTTTAACTGATGTTAGGTGTCTTCATGTGTGTTTTATAGCCTCATAAACTTTGAGGCATGGGATTTTTATTATTTCTTGTTAAGAAAGTGAATGGTGTGCTTTTTTTTCTGAGTTTTTACTAAAAAATTATGTGTTTCTCAATTTGTGTGTACTCGTACAGTATTGAAATGACTTGAATTATTTTTGGAAAGATTGTGTAGGGTTCTAACATTGATTTGGGACTCGTGTGAGATAATTTCATTAGAACTTGTGATTGATTGAAGCATTTTTGTCTATATCGCTTGGAAACCCTATCTCTTAAGGGTTTTGGGTGAAAATGTGAAGGTTTAAGCCATTCCACCGATGTATGATAGTTAGGAATGGTGGAATGGTGATATTTGGAGTTTTTTATATATTTTTTTGGTATTTAGAGTAGGGGATGGAGATTTATGGAGTTTGGGCAAGATTCTAGCCTAAAATCTTCATGTGTTAGGCTAGATTGCATAGCTAAGAAGTAAGATATCAGGTTCAAGAATTTAATGGTTAAAGAACCCAAGTTTTTTTATCTATTAGTGAGTGTTTCAAAGTATAGGTAAAGTTTATAGAGTTTGGGAAGAATTATTTGACATACTTCCTTTGTAAAAGTGGCTTATTAGGCCTATTCCTATAGTGTAGCAAAACTGTTTTGAGCCTTTCATTCCAAAACACCCTATGCCTTGGTTGAGGTATATTTTTGCATGTCCAATTAGGTATTTGAAAGTGTCAAGAAATTTTTGTGAGATGAATTTCTCTAAAAGATAAGCCAGATTATATAAATTGGGAGATGAAGAAGGTTGACAAGGGTAAGTATTGAAAGTAACACTTGTGGAAGCTTGGGAATAAAAGTGGTGTTTCATTCTTTCTTTCTTAGGTCTCCTCAAACTTAATCCACCCACTTTATTCATTAGGTGGTATCAAAGCTTAGGTTGTTGATTAATTGGGAAAAAATATTGTGTTGAAGCAAATAAATTGGTAGGTAAAACATTCAAAATGCCTCCAAAAGGTGGTTTAGTTGTTGTTAGAGAAATTAATTCACTAAGAGAGTCTCAAGAGGTTGTGTTAGCTAGGATGAAAGCACTAGAATACATATAAAAGAGAGGAAATGGTATTGAAGAAGAGGAAGAAGGGGAATGTGAGAACCCCAAACAAGGACCATATGAGGAGTTCGATCCTAAAGAAAAGAAGTTTCTGAAAGTGCTCAAGGTTGCAAAGGGATATGCTCATGAAGTGAAGATGGAACTACCTACATATGGTGGTAAGATGAGTGGTGAAGAGTTAATTGAGTGGGTAGATGCCTTAGATAACTATTTTGAATACAAGGAGGTGGAAAAGGATAAGAAGGTAAAATTTTCTAAGACTAAGTTGAAGGAACCAACATTGACATGGTAGAAATTTATCCAAGAGGAGAGGATAAAGAATGGGAAAAAAAATATTGGTTCATGGAATAATATTATGGCTAAGGTGAAAAGCCAATTCCTAATAGTAGATTATGAGATTCAAGTATTTAGGAAGCTACAAAGCTTGAGACAAAAATAATTGGATGTGGAAACATATACTAAGGAGTTTCAAAAGCTTAATATAAGGTCTAGACACTTTGAGAATGAGAAAGAGAAAGTAGCAAGGTACTTGAATGGTCTGAAATTCAATATTCAAGATGAGATAAGTCTCACTACACCTAGGACTATAGAATAGCTCTTTGAAATGACCACTAAGGAAAAAGATAAGATAAAATGGAGACAAGAAAACTATTCAAGGGGTAGAGGAACCTCTAATGGAAGAGGAGCACAAAGAGACCAAGGAGAGAAAAGTGCAAATCAAGAAAGAAATCAAGAATGAAGAGGAAGTTTTAGGGGAAGAAGACCAAATGGAATAGGTAGGTTCAATGGCCAAGGAAGAGCATCTAATACCTTCTCTAAAAGATGCTATAGTTGCAATTAGTATGGAAATCCTACATGGAAGTGTAGATTGACAAAAAAAATGCAAGTTCTCATGGTGGAGAAAGAAGAAATCAGCTAGTGCAAGGAGAGGATTCTGGAAGTGTAAACTCACCATCTATTCAAGCTACACCAGAGATAGGGGAGACTCTAATGATTAGAAGGACCTTAATTAAGGTGCCAACCAGCAAGGAACCCCCTCAAATAAAGGCTTTATTCTGGACAACATGTAGATATCAAGGAAAATTATGCAAGGTGATAGTGGACTCTGATTCAACTGAGAAAAATTGTCATTGGAAATGGTGGAAAAGCTCAAGATGAAAAGGAATACTCACCCAACCCCTTACAAGATTTCAAGGCTTAGCAAGGAGCATAAAGTGCTTGTTAATGAGCAATTTTGGGTGGAGTTTAACATAGGTTCTTACAAGGATAAAATCCTTTGTGATGTTCCAATGGATGTGTTCCACCTACTCTTTGGAAGGCCTTATAAATTTGATAGAAAGGCCAAGGATGATGGATTGAAAAAAAAATATATGATTGAGAAGGATGGAGTTTCATACACTCTTACACCTCTACAAGAATATAATGGTGTTGTTCATGAATGACCAAGTGTGATGATAGTTAAAGAGAAGGAGTTCTTGAAGGATTTGGAGGAGCAGAACATTGGTTATGCCATTTCTGGAAAGCCTATTTCATATGTAGCATTAGATGGAAAAGAGATACCAAAGGAGGTGTAGCTATTATTAGAAAAATTGAAGACATAGTGGTGAAGGAGTTTCCAAACTATTTACCACCTATCAGAGATGTGAGCCACCACATTGATCTAATACTAGGTGCAAGTCTTCCAAACAAGGCAACATACAAAATGACCCCTAGAGAGAATGAGGAGATCAAGAATCAAATACAAGAGCTATTGGATAAGTGTATAATAAGGGAGAGATTGATCCCTTGTGTTGTGCCTACAATTTTGGAACCAAAAATGGGTGGAGAATGGAGACTTTGTAATGACTCAAGTGCAATAAATAAGATCACTATTACGTATAGGTTTCCTATACCCCAAATGGAAGACTTGATGGATAGCTTTTCAAGAGCTTGTTACTTTTCTAAAAGTGATCTAAAAAGTGGATACCATTAGATTAGGGTAAGGGAACGAAATGAGTGGAAGACTACCTTCAATACTAATAAGGGTTTGTATGAATGGCTAGTGATTCCATTTGGGTTATCTAATGCCCCATGCACATTCATGAGACTAATGAACGAGGTCCTATAGAATTTCATACAAAAAAAATTGGTAGTGTACTTGGATGATATCCTTGTATATAATAGAACAAAGGAGGAACAATTGCAACACTTGAATATATTGTTGAAGCAGCTGAATGAGGAAAAGCTAATGAACAATCTCAAGACGTTTAAATTTATGAAGAAAGAGCTTGTCTACCTTGGATTTGTGATTAAAAAAAGTAGCCTTGTAGATGGATCCAACCAAGCTTGAAGCCATACTTAGTTGACCAAATCCTAAAGCAGAAGCAAAGGTAAGAATTTTTCATGGCTTGGCTAGTTTCTATAGGAACTTCATCCAGAATTTTAGCCATATTTGTGCACCAATCATTGATACAATTAAAGGTGAGAAGGAGAGTAATTTTGAATGGACTGAAGAGGCTGATAGAAGCTTTGAATACTTGAAAACTAGAGTGGCTAAGCCACCTATTCTTACACTCCCTGACTTAAACAAGGTCTTTATAATAGAATGTGATGTAAGTGGCTATGCAATAGGTGTTGTTTTGAGCCAATAAGGGAGGCCAATTGCATTTTTCAGTGAGAAAATCAACGAGGCCAAAATGAAATACTCCACTTATGATCTTGAACTTTATGCTATGGTTCAATCTCTCAATAAGTGGAGACATTATCTCTTACCCAAGGAGTTTGTTGTGTTTACTGACAATCATGCATTAAGTTACTTGAACACCCAAGATAAGGTGAATCAAAGGCACATGAAATGGATAGAATACTTGTAGGCCTATAAATTTTCAATCAACCATAAGAAGGGACAATAAAATAAGGTTGTTGATGATTTTAGCAGAGGGTCTATGATGGTGCAAGAGGTACAACTTCAAAGTGTTTGAATAGACTCTCTAAAATGTATATATGATCATCATGATGATGTTAAAGATGTATCTGATATTTGTAGTCATTTTAAAGACAATTTCACAATGAGTATGCATATTTTTTATTGCAAAATGATATTTTGTTCAAAGGTGCTCAATTTTGTGTACCCAACTGCTCCATGAGAGCAGATTTGATCAGAGAAAAACATAATGGTAGCATGATTGGAAATTTTGGTTATGGAAAAACTTTGGAGCAGGTCAAGAGGTTTTACTACATTTTGGTTATGCATTAGGATACCAAAAAGTTTGTGGATATTTGTGTGGTGTGTTAAAGAGCCAAAGGAACAAGCTCTAACGCAATAATTTATCAACCTTTGCCAATTCCTAACTGCCCATGGGAGTCAATCAGCATGGACATTGTTTTACATTTGCCTAAGACACAGAGGGTATGATAGAATTTATGTTGTTGTAGATAGGTTTGGAAAGATGGCTCACTTCATTTCTTGTAGTAGAAAAAATGATGCATCTGACATAGCTAGTTTGTTCTTTAAGGAGATTGTAAGAATTCATGGTTTGCCTCTAACCATTGTTTCTGATAGAGATGCTAAGTTTATTGGTCACTTTTGGAGAACCTTGTGGAAAACGTTGGGTACCAATCTGCAATTTAAATCAGCATACCATCCCCAAACAGATGGAAAAAGTAATGTTTTTAATAGGTCTCTTGGGAACTTGGTGAGATGTCTAACTAAGGATCATGGTGCAGCATGGGACATTGTACTTCCTCAAGAATAATATGCATACAATGACTCCATAAATAGAAGTATAGGAAGAATCCCTTTTGAAATGGTCTATGGGATGAGTCAAAGAGGTATTTGCAAAATTAGAGACTTGAGAGACATGAAGAAAATGAGTGCAAGAGGAGAAGACTTTTCCATTGCTATGAAAGATATCCAGGAACAAGTCAAGGAGAACTTGAGAAAGAGTGTGGAGAAGTATACGATGAAAGAAGATTTGAGAAAAAGAGATGTTCAATTCAAGGTAGGAGACTTAGTGCTTTCTCACCTAATGAAATAAAGGTTACCCAATGGTAATCACACCAAGCTAATGAAGAAGAAGATTGGACCTTGCAAGGTTGTCCACAAGTATGGTCAAAATTACTATGAGATAGAACTCCCTCCTGAAGTGGCTACCTGTCCTATTTTCAATGTTGCTAACATATATCCTTTTAAGAAAATTGTGATTGCAGGTGATGAAATTGATGCTACTAAAGTTGAAGATGTTGAAAGGGTGAAAGAGCTACCACCCAACCACCCAATGAAGCTTGAATCAATTTTGGACACAAGAGAAGGAAAGAGTACTAAACACAACGTATACAATGAGTATTTGGTCAGGTGGCATGTCTTACCCAATGAGGATGCTACTTGGATGTTAGAGGAAGATGTGAATAAGCATAGAGTCTCTATTTAGAAGCTCATTTCATCAAAAGATTGAAATATTTTTACACTGGTTGTATGGTGTTGAGCACTCTGTCGTATTTAATAAGGTTGAATGTGACCTATTTGGCATGATAGAATCTTATGAAAGTAACTTTGGGTGTTGGATCAAGAAGTTGGTTAAGTTGCACTTTGTTGCTTTTTGCAACTTGTCCTTCTTTCATGTCGTGTAGAATGAACGCTCAATAATGGTTTCTTGTTTTGTAATTGATGTTAGGTTTATGCACATGTCTTTTAGAGCCTCAAAAACTTTGAGGTATGGGAATTGTATAATTTTCAGCAAAGAAAGTGAATTGTGTGCTCTATTTTCTAAGTTTTTAGTGATTTTTTTTGTATTTTTCAATTTCTGTGCATTTGTACATTACTGTCATGACTTGAATTCTTTTGGGAAAGATTGTGAAGGGTTCTAACATTCATTTGGGTCTGGTGTGAGCTCATTTCATCAATAATTGTGATTGATTGAAGTATTTTTATCTATACCGCTTGGAAACCGTATCTATTAAGGGTTTTGGGTGAAAATTTGAAGGTTTAAGGCATTCCACCGATGTATGATAGTTAGGAATGGTGGAATGGTTTTATTAGGAGTTGTTTATATGTTTGGTAGTGTGTCACGAAAAAGTGTAGAACTTGGCAATTTTTCACTCATTTTGGCCTTTTCCATTGGATTTTGACCTTGTTTTACCTTGATTCATTCTTTTAAGCTTGCAATTTAACAATAACCTAATAGTGTTTTACCAAGGTGTTGTGAAGTTTTGTAACACATTTCCTCACTTTTCCAAGACCCTTTCAACATAATTCACCTAAACAACACCTCCTTAGATCATTCTAATCCTTATCGCAAAGTGTTGTAATTGTTGTAATATATTTTCACACTTATCTAGGCTTATCTCCCCTAAATTACCCTTTTTCTATGCTAACTTGTCCCCTTAATGTAATTTTATTCTTGAATTAAGTGTGTTTCGAGAGGCAAAGCTGATAAACTTCATTAAACACAAAATTAATTCCCGACCACCACTTTAAATTGCCCAAGTGGACTAGGTCGCCACCATGGGCGACATAGTCCCTTTTGGCATAAATTTCAAATTTAACATAAAAACTAACGAGAATATTTCCTCCTAAACCCTAGTGTCATCATGTTGCATTTTGGGAAAATTAGGGTTTTACATGTAAAAATAAGGGTTTTAACCTTAATTTTTCTCCTCTCCCAAGCTCATTTTGACATCTCTTCACAAGTACTCTAGCACTCAAGACTTCACAAGAAAGCATTCAAGCACAAGGGTTTTACAAGCCACCTCCATTGGAGCTTCTCTTGTATGTTGTAGACCATCAACAACAAAGATTTGGTAAGCATTTCCATTAAGTTCATCCTTCAATATTACTTTCCTTTGGTTTTATCTCATTTGGGTTCAAATTACCATCAAAGGGGTTTGACTTAGGCAAACCCTTTTTCCTAATCCCAACATTCTCTTGGTCTTTGCATTTTTTTGTAGGATTGTATGTAGATTTGGAAAAGTACAAAGTGTTGGAGAAAGTACAAACATTCCCCTCAAGTCACGTCAAAGCATCAAACCCTAGAAGGAACAAAAAGACAAGTTGTAGGTCACTTTCGAGAGTTTCAAACATAGATTGTTGCAGAAGAAGTAACCACCAGCTCATACCCATAGAATCAAACCCTAAATCCTCAGAAAGCATCAAGAGGACTAGGTCACCCCTATTGGTGACCTTGTCCCTATGTTAAGCCTAGAAAATGGTTTCTATATTTTTGGGTACCCTTTTTCTCAAAATCTGGTTTGGCAGAATTTCTTGGTTGGAGGACTAGGTCACCCAACTTGGCGTAAGTGTCCGTCTGCTAACTTCAGACATTTTCTAGAATATTTTGGGTGTATTCCTTTGCAATATCACATTTTCAAGTGCACACCCTCTGTCCTTCTTTGTTAGTTTCTAGATTACACTCGTTTAGGTCATTTTAGAGTAGTTTGCATTATTTTAGATTTACTTTGTTCACATTGCATACATTAGAATAACATCATTTTACTTTCAATTTTTAGCCACGCAATACATAGACACATCACAACCTTCATCAATTAGCCCCTCCCTTTGAATACAACCACCAAAAATCCAATAACCACATAGAGGCAAGATTGCCATTCCTACACACCAAGAGCTCCTAGGGTGAAAAACCCTAAGGGCCTAGTAGAGGGAATCCTTTTACCCTAGGTCATTATTACATTTTTGGTGGTTCATTTTGGTGAACCCGACCATAGACCATTTGCTAGCTTTCTGATTTTGGATTTCATCTTAGAGATAGCTAGCATTGCATTGAAAAATTTGCATAATTTGCATCCTAGGGTTAGTAGAAAAATTGCATTAGTGAAATTTCATGCTAGACTTACACATTGCATTACATTTTTAGAAAGAAAATACAAAAAAAAGATTATTTCCAATTTCTGCTTGTATCAGAATATCAGAAAAAGCATAAAAAGTAGCTAAAAATTCAAAAAAAATTCAAAAATAGCACTGCTAGGACTAAGTCACCACACTAGGTGACCTAGTCCTTTGGCACTGTTCTTTGTAAAATTTCCAAAAAAAATCCAGTATTTTTTTGTTTTCCAGGTTTGTTGTTTTGTTTTTTTGTGTTTTGTTCTAGAATCTTAGTTACAAGCCCTTTTTTTCAATTTTGGTTACATTACCTTAGACTACACCCCACCCTTAGGGAAACTGGTTTGATAATTTAGTGTTCCTTTTCGGATATAATTGTGAGATTAAGTTCTAGTACCATGGCATATGCCAACAACACTATTGTTGTAGATCTGAGGATCCCTCCAACTTCAACTCCTAGTATTGATAATGGTGCATTAGGCTTAGAAACCATCCTTAGTAATTCCCTGCACCTAGAAGACACAACTAGTGATACCAATGACCTTCCACATGATAAGCTCTTCCATATCCATGCTGATCTCATTGATTATCAACATGAAATCAGCCTTGAACCCATATTTGGAATCCCTATCCTTGCCATCAAGAACCTTCACCACTTAATTGACCATGATGATGGCTTACATGTCATGAAGAGGATTGCAGAAATATATGAAAAATATGCACCTAAGGCATATCCCTCACCAATTCCTATGATTGGCCAAGGAGGACCTTCTACTCCTCCCCCCTCAACCGTTGCTTCTATTCCTACCTATACACCTCCTAGTGTGGAAACCACTATGCAACAAGCTAGTAATGTGGTACATCTCCTCACTATCCCCACTACCATCTCTACTTCTCTTGTGCCATCCCACCCCTTCATCTCTTTCATTGTCCCTACAGTCACTATCCCTACCACTTACCCTTCCACCACCTTCACCCCTTCACATCTCTCCCTTCCACCTCATAGCTCTTACAATGACCCTCTTATTACACAACTATTTCACACTGTAACTTCCATGGAACAATAAATAGCCACCATTAACCAAAGCCAATATGGATCCCCTACCCACTATATTTGTAGTAATCCATTATCCCTTGACATCCTACACAAACCCTTGCCACAAGGAATAGAGGTCCTTATATTCAAGAAGTATGAAGGGAAGGGTGACCCTTCTAACCATGTCATTGCCTATACTGCCCTCTGTAGTGACTTCGCTCTTAACAAAAAGTTGCTCGCTAAGTTATTCCCAAGGACTCTCAAAGATGTTGCCTTGGAATGGTTCTCCTCCCTGCCTAATAATTCCATTAGTTCATTTAATGAACTAGTGCATTCCTTCATTAATCACTTTCAAGTTCATATGGCTCCAAATAAAACTTTAGTGGACCTCATGATATACAAACAAGATAATAGTGAGAAGATAACCGATTTCATCTCTTGTTATCTGACTCTTTATTCTTTGATTGATGTTAAGATACCAGATATCCATCTACAAAAGATGTTCACCGAAAACCTTGTGAAACCCCTATTTGATAAACTTACTCTTATGAAATTCCCCTCTTTTATGAACCTATGTCAAGCACTCTATGACTACTGTAATTCCACTAGCAGTTGTGACTCATGGTCCACCTCTAGTCATGTTGAGAAGTCAGATGACTCTTCCCCATCTAACCCCCAACCATTTTGTAAACCAAACAAATTGTTTCTCTAATTTAATGCTTCATCCCAAAACCCTCCACCCATTAATAATGAAGTAGCCAATGCTACATCTGTAGTGCCCTTTAATTATGAAGATCCTAAGCATACCTTGACACCCTTGCATGAAACCCTTCATAACACCATGACCCAATTACTCCAATAGAAAATGATATCTTTGCCTCATGTCCATACAACTGATCCCAATAAACCATTACCTCCATCTTACAATGCCACTACTTATTGTTACTTTCACCATCAAAATAGAAATGACACTGAACAATGCAAGCATCTAAAGCACCTGGTGCAAGACCTAATTTATTTAGTTGATATATTTGTTGCTAGCGTTAATGATAAAAGAAATAAATCTATGGCACCCCCTAACCAAAACTTACAAATCTTCACCAATGCCATGCCCAAATATAATGTGTTGTTTCTCAAGCCAAGTGAAATTTCACCACTTGATGTCATGAATGTAGATTCACAAGATCTACATTCTATTTCTCTTCCCCCCATAACCCATGTCACACCTATTAATGAAATGGTAGGAGAAATAGACGTTATCCATTGTAAGGGCCCAAAAAAAGGACCTCTTCAAATCACCTTTTTTGTACAAGATATACTATGAAATCTTCCTGATGGCCCTCTCTACATAGCTGGTCGAATTTATGATAAGCCCACTAATGGGATACCTATAGATCCCACAAGTGGTGAGAATGTGATAACAAAAGAGTTTCTAGTATTACATACTACTGATCAAGATTTCTATAATCGACCTACTACCTGGGTTAAAACACATAATGGTTTTGTGTCCCCAATGATCAGATCGATTTCCCTCCCATTACAAATAGGTCTGAAAACATTGGACATTAACTTTTCCATTATCCCTCAATTAGACCAATTCCACTTACGACTTGGCCACACATGGCTTTGTTCTATGAAAGTGATCTCGTTCATCATCTACAAGTGTGTGAAGTTTCCCATTGATGACATATTCATTGTCCACCATAGTGTTTTTAATCCTTTATCCTCCAAGGGTAACTTTTCCCTGGGTGTCTTTTGGTTTGAGCCTATGGAGCCCATCACCCCTAGATGATACTTCTTCTTCATTGCATACCAAAAGTTCAAATCCAAGAATATCTACAAACTTTCTTTGTGCAACATACCTCCTTCTACCTCAAACTCATCCATCCTTGATGAAGCCATGTTGCCACTCGACTCTGATATGCCTTTTCAACCCACTCTTAAAACCTCTTCCACATCATCCAAGAGGCGTATGGATCATGATTGTAATTTTTTCCTCCGTCCCCACACTAAATAGGTCTATAAAGCTAAGGAAAAGGTGGATGAACCACCCATAGTTTCTCCTATCCCTCCTCTTCGAGATGATACACAACCTATGGTGGATTTTTTGGACCCTTCCCCCATGCACCTTGACATAAAATCAAAAAGGAATAAAGAGGATAGGTAACATAGGCATTGCCATCATGCTCTCACCCACAAATATCATGAGGAAGTAAAAAATTAAGGTCACAATCCACCTGTGCATAAATCCATGCCTACTCATCCTCCTCCTCCACCCCCATAGCTTGATCCTAGACATCATGTACCACCCATTTGACAAGCCACCACTAATATTGTCATATGACCCACCATTTTCATCAACTTAGATGATGATGACAATGAGAATGCTCGCATCGATGAAGAGGTACACCAAACAGTGAACTAACTATTCTCCTCTTCCATGACCATTCAATAAAATCCTCTTATGACAAGCGTTGACCTTAATGCTAGTTCGGAAATTTCTGTCTTTCCTCTCGGTAGTCGCCAACTTGATTTTGATACTGAGCAATATTGGGAGGAAGATGACTTGCTCGCAAAGTAATGCACATGTGCCTTACTACTCCTTTTTTTTTTTTCATTTATGTGTCATGTATTCCCGATCTTTTTTGATCTCTTCTTACTCTTTATGATATTCTTCTATATGTATCTACCTTCTTCTATGTGTCTACATTCGTTTCTACTTTACGCTTTTCCTTTTTCCTTTTCTTTCATTTTGGGATGATACAAGGCATTGAAACTGCAATGTCTCCTCCATGTCGACCCAAACAAACCTCTTTTCATTTTCCCTTTCACCTTCATTTGTTCATGATGCAAGGAATTGAGACCACAATGTCTCCTTCATGTTGACCCAAATGAAATTTTTTCCTTTTCCCTTTCGCCTTCATTTGAAGATGATGCAAGGAATTAAGACCATAATGTCTCCTTCATGTTGACAAAAAATATGCTCTATTATTTTTTCTTTTTCCTTTCATTTGAGGATGATACAAGGCATTGAGATCGCAATGTCTCTTTCATGTTGACTCAAAAACAAGGCTCTTTTGCATTTGTCTTTTTCTTTTTCATTTTATTGTCCTTTTTGGGATGATGCAAAGCGTCAAGACATCCCATGCCTCTTCCATGTTGACCCAAATTGACTCTCCTTTTTCATTTTCTTTCGCTCTCTCTATGTCTTCTTCTAGTTCTATGTATTTGGGGGAGTGATGATAGTTCCACACTCTCTAAAAAAACATTGAAACAAATAACATACTAACCCAAAATCCATAGATCCCTTATGTGTTTGGAGTTTTTCATTTTGGGGGCATATCCCGCTTCTTCCTTTTCTTTCCTTCTTTTTGCATGATGCAACCTTCTTGGAAACCTATCACTTAACATTGGTATTTTCAAGTAGGCTCTGATGTCCCTTTTTCATTTTTCCTCTTTCTACTTCAAAGAAATTTCTCACAAAAGCAGTGTGTAGCAATCCCTTTAAAATGGGGGCATACATTGGCACTATTTTATTTTTTTCACTTGCATTTTCTTTTTCTTTGTCCATGCTTCTTAGTGCAGCCTTGTCACTTCACATGATGTTTTTCTCACTTTGTGGATGAAATTCGGAGTAATTTCCTTCATAATCGTGACTCATCTTAGCATATTGTATTCCTCTTAGTGGCCTGATGCGATGCATCACATCCATTAAGTTTTGGATCTTCTATTCTTTGATTGGTCCTCTTTTGGAGACATTAAATGCAATGTTCCCTAAGTCTAAGACCTCATATGAACCAAACAAGACTCCTTGGAACACTTTCATTTTTTATTTTTCACTTTTGCATTTTTTATTTTGCACTTTTGCATTGGTGTATACATGGTCACCTTGCATAACACAACGTGTATTCCTATGGTGCCATCTTCCACTTGTTCATGAGTATAAGAATTCAAGGTTGTACTTGTCTCATGAACCACACCCCTGTCTTTTGTGGCACCTTATCAAAGTTATCAAGAGGTATAAATTTGGTATGTTTGAGTGGGAAGCCTAAATAGTGGCACAATTTTCCCCATAGCCACCTTTTCATGTGTGAGTGCATACCAATCATGTGTATGTATTTCACCACCTTTTGGAATTCTCACTTGGTGGACAACCGAAAGTCTCATTGACCCAGAGTGAGTATATCTTTTACTCTTGGAAAAACAACCTAGATTGATCCACAACTAGCTAGACAAACGATCGAAGCTTGATCCAAATTTTCACATCACCCCTTGTGTGATATTTTGTGCTTATGTTTAGTTTTCCATGGGATCTTCATCCTGCGGGCTTGATCATCCCTCTTGATCATAGTGATCTCACCTTGCTAGCATGAGTATCTTAGATCCCTCTCGACATGCATGATTCAACTAATTTAGTGTGAGTTTGAAGTAATTTCATACTCTCACTAAAGTGAGAGCTAAATGTGTCACCAAAAAGTGTAGACCTTGACACTTTTTCACTCATTTTGGCCTTTTGCATTGGATTTTGGCCTTGTTTTACCTTGATTCATTCTTGTAAGTGTGAAATTCAATAATAACTTCACAATGTTTTAGTAATGTGTTGTGAAGTGTTGTAACACATTTCCTCACTTTTCTAAAACCCTTTCAACATAATTCACCTAAACAACACCTCCTTGTATCGTTCTAATCCTTATGATAAAGTTTTGTAAAGTTTTGTAATGTATTTTCAATCTTATCTAGGCTTATCACCCCTAAATTAACCCTTCTTCTATGCTAATTTGTCCCCTTAATGTAATTTTAGTCCCGACTTAAGTGTGTTTCAAGAGGCAAAGCTGATAAACTTCATTAAACACAAATTAATTCTTGACCACCACTTGAAATTGCCCATGTTGACTAGGTCACCACCTTGGGTGACCTAGTCCCTTTTGGCATAAATTTCAAATTTAAAATAAAAACTAATGAGAATCTTGCCTGCTAAACCCTATTGTCAGCCTATCATGTTGCATTTCGAGAAAATTAGGGTTTTACATGTACAAATAAGTATTTTAACCTTCATTTTCCTCCTCTCCCAAGCTCATGTTTACATCTCTTCACAAGTACTCTAGCACTCAAGAATTCACAAACAAGAACTCAAGCACAAGGGTTTTACAAGCCACCTCCATTGGAGCTTCTCTTGCATGTTGCAAACCATCAACAACAAAGGTTTGGTAAGAATTTCAATTAAGTTCATCCTCCAATCTTAGTTTCCTTTGGTTTTATCTCATTTGGGTTTAAGTTACCATCAAAGGGGTTTGACTTAGGAAAACCCCTATTTCCTAACCCCAACATTCTCTTGGTCTTTGCATGTGTTTGTAGTATTTTATGTAGATTTGGTAAAGTACAAAGTGTTGGAAAAAGTACAAACATTCCCCTAAAGTCACATCAAAGCATCAAACCCTAGAAGGAATAAAAAGACAAGTTGCAAGTCACTTTTTGAGAGTTTGAGACACAGATTGTTGTAGAAGAAGGAACGACCAGCTCAGACCCATAGAATAAAACCCTAAATCATCAAAAAGAATCAAGAGGATTAGGTTGGGGTTGACAACCTTTTCCCTCTGCTAAGCCTGGAAAAGGGTTTCTATAGTTTTTGGGTACCCTTTTCATTGAAACCTGGTTTCACAAAATTTCTTGGTTGGAGGACTAGGACTAGGTCACCCTCCTAAGTTTTATACTGAGCAATATTGGGAGGCAGATGACTTGCTCGTAAAGTAATGCACATGCGCCTTACTACTCCTTTTAATTTTTTAATTTTTTTAATTTATGTGTCATGTATTCCCCATCTTTTTTCATGTCTTCTTACTCTTTGTGGCATTCCTCTATATGTATCTACCTTCTCCTATGTGTCATGCATGCCTTTCCGCTTTTCTCTTTTCCTTTTTCCTTTTCTTTCATTTTGGGATGATGCAAGGCATTGAGACTGCAATCTCTCCTCCATGTCGACCCAAATGAACCTATTTTCCTTTTCCCTTTCACCTTCATTTGGGGATGATGCAAGGAATTGAAACCGAAATGTATCCTTCATGTTGACCCAAATGAACCTCTTTTCCTTTTCCCTTTCATCTTCATTTGAGGATGATGCAAGGTATTGAGACCACAATGTCTCCTTCATGTTGAACAAAATGATGCTCTTTACCTTTTTCTTTTTCCTTTCATTTGAGGATGATGCAAGGCATTGAGACTGCAATTTCCCCTTCATGTTGACTCAAAAACAAGGCTCTTTTGCATTTGTCTTTTTCTTTTTATTTTTATTGTCCTCTTAGGGATGATGCAAAGCGTCGAGACATCCCATGTCTCTTCCATTTTGACCCAAAATTGACTCTCCTTTTTCATTTTCTTTCGCTCTTTGTGTGTCTTCTTTCAGTTCTATGTATTTGGGGAAATGATGATAGTTCCACACTCTCTAAACAAACATTGCAACAACGAACATACTAACCCCAAATCCATAGATCCCTTATGTGCTTGGTGTTTTTTATTTTGGGGGAATATCCCCCTTCTTCCTTTTCTTTCCTTCTTTTTGCATGACACAGCCTTCTTGGAAACCTATCACTTGACATTGGGATTTTCAAGTAGGCTCTGATGTCCCTTTTTCATTTTTCTTCTCTCTACTTTAAAGCAATTTCTCACAAAGCGATGTGTAGAAATTTCGTTAAAATGGGGGCATACATTGGCACTATTTTATTTTCTGCACTTGTATTTTCTTTTTCTTTGCCCATGCTTCTTAGTGAAGCCTTGTCACTTCACATGATGTTTTTCTCACTTTGTGGATGGAATTCAGTGTAATTTCCTGCATAAGTGTGACTCATCTTAGCATATTATATTCCTCTTAGCGGCCTGATGTGATCCATTGCATCCCTTATGTTTTTGAATCTTCTATCCTTTGATTGGTCCTCTTTTGGAGACATTAAATGCAATATTCCCTAAGCCTAAGACCTCATATGAACCAAACAAGACTCCTTGGAACACTTTTATTTATTTATTTTCACTTTTGCATTTTTGTATACATGGTCACCTTGCATAACACAACTTGCATGCCTGTGGTGCCATCTTGCCCTTGTTCATGAATCTAAGAATTCAAGGTTGTGCTTGTCTCATTAACCGCACCCTTGTCTTTTGTGGCACCTTATCAAAGCTATTTGGAGGTATAAATTTGGTATGGTTGAGTGGGAAGCCCAACTAGTGGCATAAATTTCCCCATAGCCACCTTTTCATCTGTGAGTGCATACCAATCATGTGTATGTATCTCACCACCTTTTGGAATTCTCACCCAGTGGACTTCTAAAAGTCTCGTTGGCCTAGAGTGAGTACATCCTTTTCTCTTGGACAAAAAACCTAGATATGATCCACAACTAGCTAGACAAATGGTCGAAGCTTGATCCAACTTTTCACATCACCCCTTGTGTGATATTTTGTGCTTATGTTTATTTTTCCATGGGATCTTCATCCCAGGGGCTTGATCATCCCTCTTGATCATAATCATCCCACCTTACTAGCATGAGTATATTAGATCCCTCTCGACATGCATGATTCAACTACTTTAGTGTGAGTTTTAAGTAATTTCATACTCTCACTAAAGTGAGAGCTAAATTTGTCACCAAAAAGTGTAGATCTCGGCACTTTTTCACTCATTTTAGCCTTTTCCATTAGATTTTGGCCTTGTTTTACCTTGATTCAGTCTTGTAAGTGTGCAATTCAATAATAACCTAACAATGTTTTACTAAGGTGTTGTTAAGTGTTCTAACACATTTCCTCACTTTTCTAAGACCCTTTCAACATAATTCACCTAAACAACACCTCCTTACATCTTTTTAAGCCTTATGATAAAGTGTTGTAAAGTGTTGTAATGCATTTTGACACTTATCTAGGTTTATCAGCCCTAAATTAACCCTTTTTCTATGCTAATTTGTCCCCTTAATATAATTTTAGTCTTGACTTAAGTGTGTTTCAAGAGGAAAAGCTAATAAAATTCATTAAACACAAATTAATTCTTGACCACCACTTGAAATTTCCCAAGTGGACTAGGTCACCACCTTGGGTGACCTAGTCCCTTCTGGCATAAATTCCAAATTTAAAATAAAAACTAATGAGTACCTTGCCTCCCAAACCCTAGTGTCAGCCTATCATATTGCATTTCAAGAAAATTAGGGTTTTACATGTACAAATAAGGGTTTTCATCTTCATTTTTCTCCTCTCCCAAGCTCATGTTTACATCTCTTCACAAGTACTCTAGCACTCAAGAATTCACAAACAAGCATTCAATCACAAGGGTTTTACAAGCCACCTCCATTGGAGCTGCTATTGCATGTTGCAAACCATCAACATCAAAGGTTTGGTAAGCATTTCAATTAATTTCATCCTCCAATTTTTACTTTCCTTTGGTTTTTTCTCATTTGGGTTCAAGTTACCATCAAAGGGGTTTGACTTAGGAAAACCCCTATTTCCTAACCCCAACATTCTCTTGGTCTTTGCATGTGTTTGTAGGATTTATGTAGATTTGGTAAAGTACAAAGTGTTGGAGAAAATACAAACATTACCCTCAAGTCACATCAAAGCATCAAACCCTAGAAGGAACAAAAAGAGAAGTTGCAGGTCACTTTCGGGAGTTTCAAACACAGATTATTGCAAAAGAAGGAACCACCAGCTCAGACCCATAAAATCAAACCCTAAATCATCAAAAAGAATCAAGAGGACTAGATTGGGGTTGGTGACCTTGTCCGTATGCTAAGCCCAGAAAAGGGTTTCTGTATTTTTGGGTACCCTTTTCACCAAAACCTGGTTTGGCAAAATTTCTTGGTTGGAGGACTAGGTCACCTAGCTTGGTGTAAGTGTCCTTCTACTAATTTCAAATATTTTCCAAAATATTCTGAGAGCATTCCTCTACAATATCACATTTCTAGGTGCACACCTTATGTCCTTCTTTATTAGTTTCTAGATTACACTCGTTTAAGTCATTTTAGAGAAGTTTGCATTAGTTTAGATTTACTTTGTTCAAATTACATATATTAGAATAGGATTATTTTATTTTTAGTTTTTAGCCACACAATACACACACACATCACAACCTTCATCAATCAGCCCCTCCCTTTGAATGCAACTGCCAAAAATCAAATAACGGCCTAGAGGCAAGAGTGTCATTCCTACACACCAAGAGTTCCTAAGGTGAAAAATCCTAAGGGCCTAGTAGAGGGAATTCTTTTTCCCTAGGTGAGTGTTACATTTTTGGTGGTTTATTTAGGTTTGTGGATAAGGGGATGGATATTTATGTAGTTTGGGCAAGATTTTAGCCTAACATATTCATGTGTTAGGCTATATCACATAGCTATGAATTAGGACAACAGGTTGGGGAAGTGAATGGTTGAAGAAATCAGGTGTTTTTGTCTATTGGTGATTGTTTCAAGCATAGGTGAAGTTTCTAGAGTTTTGGAAGAAGTACTTGACATACTTCCTTTGTAAAAGTGGCATATTAGGCTTATTCCTACAACATAGCAGCACTGTTTTGATCCTTTCATTCAAAAACACCCTATGCCTTGGTTGAGGTATGTTGTTGCATGCACAATTAGGTATCTAAAAGTGTCAAGAAATTTTTGTGAGATGGATTTCTCTAAAAGATAAGATAGATTATATAAATTGGGAGATGAAGAAGGATGAAAAGGGTAAGTATTGAAAGTCACACTTGTGGAATCTTAGGGAGCAAAGTCGTTTTGGATTCTTTCTTTGTTAGGTCTCCTCAAACTTAATCCACCCTTGTTCTGCATAAAAGAATGTAGATCTTGACCTTTAATATGGATGTAAAACTATGCTTGCAAATGGATCTTCAATGCTACATCACAACACTAGCTCAACAAAATGATTGATGCTTAATGATCTTAACTTGATGATGGATCTTCAATTGCTGCAACAATTGATGAAGAAATTTTCTTCGAATGCTTTAGGAATGATCTTGAATGCTCTTGTGAAGTATTTTAAACTATTGTAATCATAAAATTTCTATTAGGAATGATCTCTTGAAAATCATAGGTGAAAATGAGTGAAATAACCTTATATTTATACTCTTTTATGCCAAATTTATTGAAATTACAACATTATAGGCCGATAGGAGATCTAGGAGGATAAAATCTCATCAAGAATTTGAATTAAATTTAATTTTGGGTCACACGGGACTCATACACCAAAAGTGGCATATGAGTCCCATCAAGCTTAACTATGGGACACATTTAAAAAAAATCTTAGAATGACACAAAATCTAGATTGGGGCCCAAAAACCTAGGTAAGACTCATATGCCCAAGGTGGTGTATGAGTCCTAGATCACTAAATTTGGGCCACACAACCTAAAAACACCTAAATTATGATTGGATCTTGGGCCATGTTGGGATTATCCTCAAAAAGATGCATTAAATGAGGCCTGTGGATTCAAAATAAGGCTAATTAAAGTATAAAGAAGCCCAATTATTTAATAAAAACCTAGAAAAGTGTGAAAGTGTGTTACAAAAATCTAAATAAGGCACCAATAAGCTTGTTTAGTTCACAAGGGTGAAGACCTAATGTGAATATGTTAGACATATTACAACACTTAAATCAACGCCATATTAGGGAGTAATTTTTCTATCATTACACTTTATAAGATCCTGAGAGGACCTTTATGCTCATCCGTCTATGGAGAAAATCAAGAAAAAATCAAGGGGCTATTGGATACACAACTTCTTTGGACAATATTTTAACTACTAGAGCTTCAATCTCTAAGAAATAACTGATGAGGGCCCATTTGATGTGATTTATTTCCTCCCCCACATTAATCCATTCTAAAATATTTACTCACCTAAAAGATAAAAAATTAAACATCACTTACACTATACTAGAGTCATGATTATAAAAAAAATACAAAACTAAAAAATATAAATTATTTACAACTCATTTTTCAATAAAAATTTTTCATAATATGAAAAATAGCAAGAATAAAAAATAATGCAATTAGATGGCCTTCTTACAATAAGGAAATAATCTACTTTATTTAAATAATTCAAAAGAGAAGAAATAATGAAAAAAGTAAACAATAGCACAAGGAATTTTAATAAAACCAACATGATAAATATATTTCATACACATATATTCTAACATGCATTACAATGCATTAACACAAAAATAAAAATCTATTACATTGTCATTGAACACGTGTGCTTTCAATCTACCCTTAGATGATAAATGAGAATGAATACTAAATAATATCTAAAGGAAATTAAAAAAATTGTTATAGGAAGAGTTTTGGTGAAGATATCAACAACTTTCTTAGGTGTAGGATAAAATTGAAACTCGAGGTTCTCATCTTGGACCAAATCACAAATGAAATGATTTTGAATCTCTACGTTCTTTTTTCTAGAATGAAATATATATTTTTGGTCATTGCAATAGTGCTATTTTATCATAATAAATAGTTGTTGGATGTTCCTAAACCATATGTAGATCCTCCAATACCCTTTTGATACATATGACTTGACAACTTACCACCACTACTACAATATATTATTCATCTATCGAAGAGAGAACCATAATTTCTTGTTTCTTACTACTCCAATACATGACTCTATAACAAAGTGCGAAAAAGTAATAATATTTTGATTTTATATCATGCATTGAACCAACCCAATAATTTTTTTTGTAACCAACTAGTCCAAATACTTAAGTGGTAGACTAATGAATGCCAAAATTTCATCTACCACTTACATAACCTAATATTTTTTTGTATCATATCAATGAGACTCATGTGGATCCTACATGAATTGATAGATGAGTCTCACATCATACATAATATCTAGTCTAATGGTGGTGAGGTACATGAGGCTACAATGTTTATTCTTACAACATAAATTTTTGTTTCATTTCCATAATGGTACATTTATTTCTTTTTACAATACCATTTTGTTGAGGGGTATAAATTGGACTCATAGACTATTTCGTGATGCTATTATTGTTGTGAAATATAAAAAACATATATTTGGAAGTAAATTCTCCCCCTCTATCTATTCTAAGTACTTTAATATAATACCAACTTTTCCTTTTAGCCATATTCACTAAAAAACCATCTTAATGTTGCTTTCCAAGTGCACACCCTAAAGATTTATTATATTTCTTAAGTCACAAGAAGTATTCTCACCATATCCTTCTTATGAAGAAAACTGAATCCTTTAAAATTCAAATGACCATAACATTGGTGAAAAAGCAACATATAATTTGTGGTTTCTTTGAGTGTATATGTTGTAGTTGAAGCCAATATGAGAGGAAATAATTCATTCTCTATTATGAAATCCTTTACTAAAAAAATGAGGATTATCCAATTTATCAACTATCTGGTCAAAATTGTATTCAAACACAACTTAATGGTTTTTTGCTACAAGTTTCCCAATACTTAAAAATATTATGTTATAATTTTGGCACATGGAAAGTATCATGAATATAAGTAATTTATCATTTCTTAGTATTCACTACAAGGTTATCTTTTCCAATATTGTTTTTTTAAGAAAAAGGGGTAAAATTATTGAATCAAAGAAGCATTACAAAGCACCAGGCATTTAGCCCACAAAACCACTAACCAACCAGCAACAAAAGTCCCCAAAGGAGCCCAAACAAGGAACCAATTACATAATAAATTCTTCCATGATTATATTTTTGAGGGATAGGAAAATCTAGGGATAGAAGTCCCCAATCATCATTATTTTGTCTCTCTAAATGCTATGAAGCCCACTTTTCCAAAAGATCAGCCACCCTATTCCATTTACTAGGAATAGGACAAGAGTAAATGAATTCCAAAGAACTTCATAAATTCACAATTTGTTTGATCACAACAACCAGTTCCCAATTAACCCCATCAAGTCTCTGCTCATTTAGCATATCAACAACAATATATGAGTCAGATTCACATATAATCCTTTTCCAATAATATTAACTTCTTTATTATCATCAAATTTTAGCTGAATTATCATTATATCATCTAATATAACAAAGATATAAGATTAACTTATCATATAATTTGAAGATTCATTATCCAAGAACCAAACATTATTTTGATTTTATTTTGTCAAAATTTACATTTGAAGAATATAGAGTGATTTGCATCTTCATAAGAATCTTCAATATAGTTGGCTTTGACTTATTCAAATCATATCATTTTTTCCAAATTTCATATTCATAATTCTAAACCATTCAAAATACTTGCATTGGATTATTTTGCAATCCAAAAAAAAGTCTTCATCTTCTTCTACCACTCCCTTTATTGGTAGAAGAATCTCCTTGGGATTTATTTAGGTGAGAAAGAGTTCTATATTTTCATTGAAGAACCTATCAACTCTACCACTTTAAATGTGATTGAATCTATAATTTATTCAATGGCTATAACCATTATATTAAATTAAGGAGGAAGATATATTATTTTCTTTCCTATAATTTTCTATTCTATTATTATTTTTAGATAAAATGATATAGGCCTAAAATTTTTGTATTAATAAAGTAGCTAAAATATATTTTTGTAAGTTCCAATACACATAATGGAGGGGAATATGGTCTTCCCTCAAGTCATATAAAATTAACTTGGAAAAATAAATAGTAACAAAAAGAAACCCAAACCCTTCAATGGTTGAATCAAAGGTGTACCAAAAAAATTTTCCCCTCCAACCATGCAAACCAAACACAACTTCACATGGATTGAGTAATAGTTTTCTATTCTATTATTATTTCCCCTTGAGTTTTAATCTGGTTCAAAATCCTTTTATTCCTTCTAATAAATTATTTAATGGACATAGATTCTTTCACCCTTAAATTTTTAAAATCTATTCACAAGGTTTGAAGTATTACTAATCTATTTTGATTAGTTCCTTGGTATGTAATTTGTAAAACATCTCATGAATCCTTGAATTTTTCCACACTAGTAGTATGGTGGAAAATTAAAGTGTCTAGTGTACATTTAATGATGAATAAATCTCAATTGTCTTTCTTTCTATCTTCTCTCAACTGAGTTTGTTGTTTTTTTGTCAAGGTATTCAAAGCATTATGATCTATAGGTTATGTGTATCCCACTTCTAATGATTTTGAGAGATCTTGGATTAATAGTAGGGCCTTCATTTTAATACTTAAATAATTATAGTTTTATCCTATAAATAAAAAATGAAATAAGAAGCTACTACTATTAGTCATTTGAAGATAACTCTTTACCTAATCTTGCTAACTACACAATAAAAATTTCTACAACCTAATATAATAGTAGTTGAACGATAAATATTAGAAAACACATAGTATAATAAAAACCAAATTATTAAAAATACAGAGTTGAGATAAATAGAACTTAAACATAGATCATTGAATAAAAAACTACATTATGTAAAAAATTGTTAGTGTTACATTGTTAGCAAGGGTGGTTACCAATTGATTTGGTTATTTTACTTATTACAACTACATCCTTATTATATTTGTAGTCTCCTTGTATAAATATAATTTATTATCAAATGATATCAAGTATTTTACCCTCTTCATATGGTATTAGAGCCTACATCACTCCTATGCCTTAGAGTATGTATATCGTTTGAGATATGATAAAGTTTCATTCAAGAGATGGTGTCAAAAGAGCAGGGGTGTTATAGAGATGTTATGCCTGATTTTTCTCTTGCTTGCTAGTGGGATTGGAAAGATAATGATATGGATTGAAGTTTAATTTTTCCCATTATTGTGTCAAAACAATTAATCAAGGAAAGTTTATATTATTGTTTCAGAAGCTCTCACTCATATGTTTGCAATAGCATCTATCTCTAGTACATCACTACAAGCTTGTGAATATCACACTTATTTTTTTCTTATTAGTAAGAGCCCACTATCATTGTCAAAATACTATCTAAAAGAAATTTTGGTAGAAATCATTTTTAGGAATTCTAGCATAAAATTTAATATTACATTGTACCACCACTCAGTTTTAGAATTTATAGATATGTAGTTATATAGTTTTAATTATATCATATATAACTAGCATGTATAAGTGATTAAATGTTGAAAGGTGGAAAATTATCATTTCTTATGGTTTAGAACATAGAACAACAATCTTCAACACTTCTCTTTCAAGGAAAACCTAGAGATCTCAATCCAAGGATGAAGTAGGGGAAGAGATCTTACAATAGGTTGTCCTAGGGTATGATTAGGGACTAAAAGAGGGTTCACCACCAATCTAGGGCTTGGAAAGACAAATGAAATATACAAGATCTAATGAAAAAACCTAATGATATGTAAAGCTTCACTAAATGACCTAGAAATGCATGTAAAATAGAATATAAAGCTGGAGAAATACAAAGGGGTACATAGAAAGCTATAGAAACTTTAATGAAGTATTGAAATGCTAAAAATATTGAAATTAATATAGACTAGGAATCATATGCCAGAATGGGAGATTTAGTCCTAGATTAGGGTTTTTGAGTAGGAACATAAATTTGGCAAAGACAAGTCTGAAACTCTTGAAATCTACAAAATTGACTATACTATGAGTCATATGCCATAAGTGGCGTATCAATCCAGTTTAGGTTTTTTGGAGAATCAAGATCTAAATCTACTCTTCAATCTCTACTCTACCTTCTCAACTTGATTTTTGGATCTAAGTTGCTGAATTCTATTCTATAGATGTCTTCCAATGATCTTCTAAGTAAGATGACAACTTTTATGACTTTGCACACTTGAAAACTTCTCTACAAACTTTCTCCTTAGAGGGTCTTCAACCTAGGTCTACAAATCACACACTAAATAGAGGAAAACATGTTTTTTTGTTAGTGGAAAGGGTTTTTCCTTAGTCAAACCCCATTTGGTAATCAAACCTTGTAATGAAATCAAATGAGATAAAGGAATAATTAATGAACAAAATGTAATGTTGTAACTCACCAAATCCTAGCAATAAAAGGTTGTAAGCATGTGTGAAGTGGATCCAATGGATGTAGATCTTCACTCTTTCTTGAATGTGAGATATTGAATTGAATGATAGCTTGAATAGAACCCTACACCATAATTTTTATCTCAAAAAAAACATGATGCATGATGAATTTGACATAATGCTTGATACCTGAATAATGCTTCAATACAGTTGACAATAAACTCTTGAAGGCTCTTTAATAATCTTGTAAATGCTAGTTCTATATAAGGATTCTCTCATGAAATTATTGGATCACTTTGTTTCTTCTTAGGTGAAATTGAGTGAAATAACCTTGTATTTATACTTGTTTATGCCAAATTTCCCGAAATTACAATAGTACAACCCAACATCAAATCTAGGACGATAAAATCCTAACAAGAATTTGAATTAAATTTAATTTTAAGCCACACAAGACTCATACACAAAAAGTTGCATATGAGTCCCACTAGGTTAGGCTATGAGACACACATTTCAAGAAATACTTAAATTCATGTGAAATCTAGATTGGGGCCTCAAAAATTAGGTGGGACCCATATGTCCAAGGTGGTGTATGAGTCCTAGATCACTAAATCTAGGCCATACAATCTAAAAAAAGCTAAATTATGATTGGATTTTGGTTTATGTTGGGATTATCCTTGAAAAGATGCAATAATTAAGGCTTCTGAATGCAAAATAATGCCAAATAAGGCACAAAGAAGCCCAACTAATTAATAAAAACCTAGATAAGTGTGAAAGTGTGGTACAATAGTTTACAACACCTTAAGTAAGGTAAAATTAAGTCTATTTATTTTACAAGGTCCCAAGACCTAATGTGAATGTGTTAAACACATTACAAAACTAAATCAAGGCAACATTAAGCTCAGTTTAACAAGGAGGACCCAAACAAGTGTGAAAATGTCATGGATGACATTTTTTGATACTATAAATGCTATTGATAGAAGTTGAGAAAACCCTCAAGATTATTTCATGTCATGTAATGTCCAATCTTGCAAGTATGAAGATAAAAACAAATACCCTATTGACACAAAAGGCACTAAATCGATTGATTATGGATGAAGCCATTAACAATGATAACTTGGTCAATTTATATACTTAGAAATAATGGAAAAAATAAAATTGTTCCATAAAGAAAGAATTCTTATTAAGGTAAACATGAGGAAGGATACAATCTATATTTATTTGGAAGATGAGATTAGAATGAATGAGTTTTTACATTCACATGTGATGATTTGTATGGGAGAAATGGTTTTTGTTCACAAATGTCTTAATGTTAAGTATGATAAGTGAATTCATGTTCTTTCCATTGATGATATCATCAAGAGTGTCACTATAAATTTCTTTGATTCATATTTAAAGATCTATTTATTTGAAGCTTATCACCTAGTGAAAAATAAGATCATTTCTTCGTAAGAAGTTAAATGCATGTAGCATGGAGTTCATAATAGTCTATCTTCTTACTATTAATATTCGAGAGAGTGAATTTGTGATGAGTTTTGAACTAATTTTGGAGAAGCCAGATCCTAAGAGGATTTATCTTTGGCTATATCAAGGGAAGTTAAACAAAAAATAAGAGTATTCTAAATTTTAATAAAATTATAGTAAATGAGGCTATCTTTGCAACACCTGATGAGGCCTCCAAAGAATCATCCCAAAAATCAAATAGATAAAGTGTAATAGGATCCATTGGAGGCTTGTGGCTTTAAAGGATGGAGGAATTTAAATCATCTCAAGTTAGCTTCTCATTTTTTGATGGTTCTTTGCATGAGAAGTATTTTTGCTTTATTTTTTTCTTCCCTTGTTGATGTTGATGGATTTCAAGAATACACTTTGTGAAGTATAATTTTTGGAGACAGGTAAGGAATTTGATGTTGAACTCAATATGGATTTTTGTCTAATTATTTTATGAGACTACGATAGAGAATTATACCCTTCTAAGGGTCATCATACAACTCTAGGGAGCCCTATGTTTGTAGAGATCGATATGGATTATTGCCAAATAATTTGGGAATCAATGATTCAAGAGTTTGGGGAAAATTGTAGTTTAAGAACTTGGGAATTCAGCTCAAAGCTACACCCTTCTGAGGGTCATGCCAGCAACTTAATGGAGTTCCATTTGATTCGAGATTTGTTTCTTCAAAGGAATTTCCTCTCAAGAATACATATATCTACTTTGTAATCAATAGTTTTTGTTATAAAATCCTTATGGGAGGTCCCTTGGAAATCTAAAATTTGATGTTTCATGGATACATTTTTAGGGACAATGTAATAAGGGGGAATGTTAGTGTATTGCATCATTAGCAAGGGTGTTTGGTGGTTGATTTTCTTATTACAATTAGTACAAAGTTTTCCATCCTCATTGTATTTGTATCCTCCTTGTATAGATATTATTGATAAATATCAAATGATATCCACTATTTTACCCTCTTAAAAAATAGTGATTAAAAAAATAATTATTTTTTTTCATCTCACTATCTAAGAATAGAACAAAATTTATTTAAAGAATTCCTTGGAGATAAAAAAATAATATAAAAAATAAAATATTCTAAGCAATGTTAATAAAACTAAAAAATATTCTACTTATATTGCATATACATGTAGTCTAATATACAATACAATTCATTAAAAAAAAATAATAAAAATAAATAAATAAATAGAAAATCCTTCAAACTACCTCTCAATATGCATCTCTTCATCAACTCCATACAACCATGGAAGATCTCTAGAATGTAGTGGTGACATGGACGGAAGATATTTTACTATTTTACATTCCTTTGGAATTCCTTTAACAGATCATAAAGATGATTTTTTTAAATTCCATTCATATCATTAAATAGAAACTAAAATTGATTGAAACAGTGCGATTATATGTTACCATTGGAATGAAGAATGCCAAGAAATACCAAATTATCTCTAAAATAGTGAATGGTAAAGAGTGAAGCAAGTTTAGTGTGAAAATAAATGAGGGGAACTTTATGAAATGGGTTATCGACCGTAATCTAAAGCACATACAAAGATATAAAGTAAAACATGTGAACTTGTTTTCTTCTTCCTTCATGTTTATCTCCTAAATGAATTCATCAATTATAAATGTTTCATTCCCTTTTCTAATTCCTGAATACCATTTGTAAGGCTTTCTTGAAGTAAAAAGATATTTAGATGTTAGCAAATAAGGAACTATGAGTGTTAGCTTTTACTATGTGGTTATGGTTATTTTTTTGAGTTGAGGAAAGTGAAATGGAATCAATTAGAGATAATAATTCAACCAATTTTTTTCATACTATTAATGTGACCTTGTGTAGCAAGAGGAATGAGAAGTTTGTGAGGAAGCATAGATGACCTTGGTTCTCTACCCATCTCCAAAGAAACATAGATCTAATAATATTATTAGAAAAGAGACCAAAATATAATGGATGAAACATCATTTTGATAAGTGAACCTTTCCTAAAAGCTTGAGGTGGCTTTGGGGCTGTTAATAGAAAAATATGGATAAATTAGAACATTTTTTTCTAAAAGCAAAAGTACTATTTTTTTTATTTTTCAATATTTTCTTGGTGTCTTTATAGTAGAATTGAGGATAATTGTTTTCACATACGCCATGTGTTTAATTTTTTTAATATTAAATGTTTTGATTAGAAAAAAAGGCTAGGGTCTGATCCCATACACAATAGAAATTCAAATATTAACCATAAATAGGCCTACTGACCAAACAAGAAACATCACAAAACCAAAATCAATAGTTCAAACCATAAACAAGCCTACAAGCTAACTAGAAAGAACACTAAAAAGGGAAAGAGTCTAGAACTAAAAGCCTAGAAATAGAAAAACACCAAGAACAAGATGGCATGTAGGCCTACTAGAGATATGCACATAGTGGGACCCAAAATAGGAAACAAAAGAAAACCAAATTAATACTTTTGATAGTTAATTAAATTATATTCCTTTTTCAACAATTCTAGATCATTTTGGAATGGGTCCTCTCCTTCACCTGAATTGTCCTCAATTGGAATTTTTGCATCATGAGTTGCTTATATTTTTTAATTTAATTTTCCTTACCTTTGATAGTCCACACGCCATACTAAATTTTTTGTTATTCATAATGCCATAGGTAATAGAGATCAAACTATTAAAGGTATCGATCATGTTCACCTTTTATTACATAGAATTGATTTGGAGATTATTATTTTGAAGGGTCCTATCCTCCATTTCCCCTTCATCCTTAGATCTTACCATTAGCTTCATGTTCTCTTTTTCATGGTCCTTTTCCATACATTCAACATCCTCTTCATCTTCATCAAATTCAATCTCTTTTTGCTAACTAACATTCTCATTTGGATCCTCTTCCATAATAGTTATATCACCCAAGTCCTCCCCTGACACAACTTCTAGTTATTTTTGGCTCAGATCTAAAGAATACTCTTGTGTTGGGATAAATTCTTCATCGTACAACCCATCATCCTATTCTTCAAAAGAAAGCATTTTTACTTTAATATTTTGACTTTCTAGTCTAGCTCGCCTCCTTTTTTCTTTACCACTACTAGAATCTTCAACCAATAATTCTGCCACTTCATTTGGAATGTCAATAGTAAGCTTCTTAACAGTCCTAAAATCAACTAGCTCTTGGCCTTTATGTTTAGAGCTAAAGAGTTTAACAAAATTATTAGTAGTTTGATAGGGGGAAAAAATGTTCATCCCTAACAATAGTGTTATAGAAGCAGATGGCTTAGCTAGGGGTTTCTTAAACTGAGATGGAGGGGTAGAATTAACTCATTTTTTAGATGATTCAAGGACAACATCATTATGAGGGGAAGCATCCTTAGCAAAGTAGTAGGATTTTGGGCTCCCAACTTTGACTGATGGAGAGAAATAGGATTCTTTTTCAAGGGCTCAATTTGTAAAGGCCTCATTGAATTCATGGGGTCTAGTAGAGGGTTAATAAAAAATCCATAATTGTTATCAAATATAAATTTAATTAAATATTTTAATAATTATTATTAAAAAATCATGAGATTATGAACCCTAAGGTTGGATTTTCCTTAGGAAACCAACATAAATATTTGAACTTGCATTTTAACACCTAAAGATATGTTTTCTATAAAATCTAGAAGAGAACCAAAATTTAAAATGTATTCTTCATTAGGTTTACACATTTTAAATGTTATTTTTGAAAAAAAGCTACAATAACATCAAGATCTCTTACCTTTCTAACCATTTATTTTTTTCTAGATTTCAGATATGTTAAGGTTTTGATATTTTATTTATTTTATTAGTGCCTTCCTTTTTGTAAAACCCTATCAATATTATTTTTGGTATCAATTTTTATTTTTCATTTAAATTTGAAAAACATTAAAATTTTACATTTTAGATTCTATTTAATACACATTAAAAAATTTGGATCTCAATTAGTTTACAAAATTTTAGGGTGGAGCATGCTAAATTTTTTATTTTTAGGATGTGTCCACTTTGACAATTGTAAAGAACCATATATTAATTAAAAAATTAGTAGATAAATTTTGCATAAACTACATGGTGGTAGCTAATTTTCTATTGAAGGAGTTTTTGAAATACTTAAAAAAATTAACATTTTAGGAGGAGCACCCTAGAAAATTTGTTATATTTTCCTAAGAAAAATTGGGCTGCATTGTGTGCTCCCCTATTTGAATCCCTTTTCTTTACCACTTAATATAACATACAAGTTTATAAATTATATTCATGCACTACAACTCTTGTTCTTGTTTCATCTTCAAATTTTGAGTGTAACTATTTTAAATTCTCATACAAGATTATTTTTATTGATTTTGTTAAAATAAAATTGGACACTTAAAAATGCTTTTGACGACCAATTTCCATGCACATATCCATAAGTTATATAATTTTTTTACCACATTCTACTTCATAACCTCTATAGGCATCATATTAGTTGATGCACCTAAGTTAATCATACAATTATGATGAAACTTTATATTTATTATTAGAGATACAAGTATGGTCATTCTCTAGAGGAAATTTGACCATTGTAGTCCCAAAATGTACTTTTTGGTTATCGTTATGGATCTAAAGATCATAGCAGTATTCCTTTTGGTTTAAAAGAATATAATTTTCTCAAGGAAAGATATAGCTCTATTTTGTGCTATGGGATCTCAAAGATCCAAATAATTGCATTGGTATCTTGATTTGGTTAATAATGTGGTATATATAAAAGAAAGCAGGCTTAGGAAATGATGCATCTAAATGATTATTAAACCTTAGGAAATAAGGGTTCCACCTTTTAGGAGATGGAACATATGGGTTTAGGATCTATTCCACTCTTAAGTCATTAGGAAACCCTAGAGATCCCTTAATTAAGTGACTCAATTAAGGGAAGGGCTTCTATAAGTTTTTCTTAGGTGTGATTAAAAGGGGGTTCACCATTCAAATGAAGCTTCAAAGGAGATATGAAAACCCTAATGCCCTAAACCCTAGAAACATAGAAGTACCAGAGGGATAGGAGATGTCTTAGAAACAAGATCTAAAAACTCTAAAATTTTCTATTTTTGATGTGCACTAGGACTCATATGATAGATTGGGTGATTTAGTCCTAGTTTAGGGTTTTAGGGCTGATTATGTAATCTTCTACTGGTAAATTAGGATCCATAGAAAATTGTTGACAAGGGGTATACAAGGACTCATACACCCAAGGTGGCCATTTATTCCTAGTATTAGGGCTTACTAAGACTACTATATCCTCCAGTGATCTTTTGTAGCTTTCCTCTTGTCCGATCTTCAAGTCTAAAAGTCTAAATTTTGGCTTGTAGGTGAGTTTTTGTGAATATGGCAACTTCTTAATAGCTTTGAAATTTTTCTTCAATATTTCAACTTTGTCTTCCAAGGATCTTCAAGCTCCAAATCACCTAGATCTTAAATCACACATGAAGAGGGAAAAAATAATTATGTTAGGGAATAGGGGTTTGCCTTGCTCAAACCCCATTTTGGTAATTAAACCTTGAAATGAAATGAAACAATATGAAGGAATGATGAACGACAAAATGCAATGTGGAAACTCACCAAACCCTTGTGATAAAGGTTCAAAAATTGTGTGAAATGGATCTAATGGATGTGGATCTTGACTATTGATTGAATTCTTGAAACTTGACCTGGAATGCTTACTTGAATCATGAAACCCTACATCACAAATGTTAGCTCAAAAACACACATGATGCATGAAGAATTTGACATGATGCTTAAAAATACTTGATAGTAAAATCTTCAATGCTCTTGAATACTCTTGAATGCTCTTGATCTCATAAACTTGATGTAAGAATGATTTCTTCAATTTCCTAGATGACTGGTAAAATCGCTAGAAGAAAATTTGTGAAATAACCTTGTATTTATACTTGTTTATGCCAAATTTCTTAAAATTCCAACACTACAGGTTGACATTATATCTACACTAATAAAATTCCAAAAATAATTCAATCTAAATTGGATCCTGGTTAAAGTAGGGCTCATACACCAGTTGAGGCATAGGAGTCCTAGTTTCCTAAACATGGGACATAAACTCCAAGAAGTGTCTTGTTTAATGTGAATTTTAAAATCAATTCCCAAGACCTAGGTGGGAATCATACACCAAAGGTGTTGTATGAGTCCCAGATCCCTAAATCTGGAACACATAACCTCAAACATTGAATTATGATTTGTCATTTGTTAAATCTCATGATAATGTTTAAAAAATGAATTTAATAAGGCTTGTGGATACAAAATAGGACTAAATAAGGCATAAATAAGCCCAATTTATTAAAAAATCCTTGGATTAGTGTGAAATTCTAAAGATACACTTTACAACACCCTAAATAAGGCACAATTAGACCCACTTCATTTAAAAGGGCCCTAAATTTAATGTGAATGTGTAAAACACATTACAACACTGAATAAAGGAAACGCTAGACTCATTTTAATATTAATTATTGCCAAGTTAAGTGAGGAAAAGGGATAGTTTTCCATCACTATATTTATCCCCCACTTTAGTGAGATCAGGAACTTGCTTCAAACTCATACTAATGTATACATTTAAGAGGGGGTCCAAGTGTACCAATGTGGATGGTATAGGATAAAAAAGATAAAATGAGGTGGCCAAGCCCACAAGATCCAAGATCATACATCAAACCAATATAAGCACAAGGGAACACACACAAGGTGTATGATATGCAACATCAAGATCAACAAACATACAATGTCAAAGACTTAAATAAATAAAAGAGAAAAACTATAATAAAATAATAAGGGGTGGATCAAGCCTAGACATTATATCCAACATGATGTGGACTAGGTATTGGATGTTTTTTCCTAAATGCATGCTCACTATAAGGATACAAAACTTTGGATTGTTAACTGGGTGAGTATCCAAAAAGGGTGGCTTAGTGAGAAATTCATGCCTCTGTATCATCTTCTCACTATACAATGAGAAATTCATGCCCTTGTTTAGGCTTCTCATCATACTAACCATACCAAAGTTGTCCCTCTAATAACTTCAATAGGGTGCCACATAATGAAATTTTGAGCTTATGAACAACATGTAAGTAAAAATTTGTTCAAAGGGACTTTGCTTAGATCATGTAAGGTATTTTCTTAGGGAACATCATACCTAACGTC
Organism: Sequoiadendron giganteum; assembly: GCA_007115665.2. NCBI lineage: Eukaryota > Viridiplantae > Streptophyta > Pinopsida > Cupressales > Cupressaceae > Sequoiadendron > Sequoiadendron giganteum. The sequence goes on along the minus strand of CM021101.1, from coordinate 552,116,888 downwards.
TCCAAGAGAGGAACATTCAAAGAAATATCATGCTCTCGAAGGAAATCAAACCTAATGACATCACCAAGAAAAGGACATGTCACAAGAATAAAGAAAATCACATAGTGAAACATGAGTGTCGATGTATGCCCCCAATGTAAATTGGTTGCTAACACCATTGATGTGAGAAATTTATTTAATGTATAAGAATACATGAGAACTTATTTGAAAAGCCCTATATCAAATCATATTTTCCTAAATGAAACTACATCATGAATAAAGGGTTGGCCCAAAAATGCAATACTAAAGATAACTCAGTATGCCACATGCGAGACAACTTAAGGCATTTCATCCACATCCCAAGCTTGCTCTGACATATACATGGAAAGCAGTCAAATAGCCAAAAGAGACAGTGACAAGTACCATACGAGGACACGACTACCTAACCCCTTGCCCCCACTTAGTTCAAGAGAAGGATGAGGCGAGATGACTGATGAGAAACATGAAAATAAATATCAATTATAATAACTAGGTGCTCCAGCACAAGGAAGAGCACCACAATCCTTAAGATGTTTAAAATCATCATTTAAATCCTTGCATTCATTAGTAGAATGACCATGAACTCTATGATTTTCCCAAAATTAAATATTGTTGTACCATTTCTTTCATGTTTTTGGAGGGGGATATATCAAGTGATCTTGGAGGAGTCTTAACAAAATACTCTCTTGATCAATAGTAGGGGATATTTATTTCTTAGCACAAGTTTTCATACACATAATAGATGATAAGGCCTTAGATAAATATGGGGATAGAGGTGGGAAATATAGATCATTCTTGAAAAGGTATGGTATTTTTTTCACTTGTTCTCTATCATTTTACTCCATGTTTTCATTGTATCCATATCGAGAAAGGGGTTTGTATCCAAGACCACAACATTCTTCCAACTCAGATGAAGGGGTTTTATGCTTCAAAGAATGATTGACTTCTTCACAAGAACAGAAATCCCTTTTAGGTTTCTTAAAGTTATGCATCTTCCTCTAATGAGGGATGGGGGTTGGAGGGCCCCCATCACCACATTGGGGTGATGGTGTCGATTTAGAACCAAGCTAAGCACATGAAACACAAGGTTGTTTAGGTGTAGATTGTGAGATTTTTACTCTTCCATAAAGGAGGGTGTAAAACCTAATGAACCACATTTGTCAATAAAGTATGTGTCTAATAATGAATCATTTGTATATGACTCTTTGGATCTTAAGGGTGATATTTTGGATTCTTCATTGAAATGAGCCATAAAATCTAACGACCCCCAATCATCACTAAAAATATTTTTTTAGGTGAAATATAATTAGGATTAACATCAAATTTTATAGGTTCTACTTTTGAGATTGGAATGAAAGTATTAGGGGAGTTGGAAGTGTTATGATCATGTTTAAATTTTGATTTATAACTTTGTTCGTCTACTTCAACCATGTATATCTTGTTGTTGTATTCAAATTTCATCGCATGATGAATCGTAGATGGGACTCCTTTCATAGAATGAATCCATGGTCTCCCTAGGATAAGGTTGTATGAAAGAGGTCCTAGCATTATATGGATAGGGGCAGGAAAAACTATAGGTCTGACATTAATAGGAATTATGATCATTCCTAATGGTTGCCTATTAACATTGTCAAAGCCACAAATATTAACAACATTAAGCTGAATAAACCTCTTGTCTACACTGATTTTATCTAGGAGATCAATGCTACAAACTTTAAGACCTGCACCATTTATTATAAGGGTGTGCCTAACTATAGTTTCATTAATGATCACTATTATCATTAAGTCCTTATTCTTATTTTGTATCTCAAGCGAGTGTAATTCATGTTTAGGGAATGTGATTTATGAATTTGACACTTGCATACAATCAAAGGAGGATGCTACATCATTTAACTTCATCAAAAATGGGATACCATTCATCTACAAAATTTCTTGGAGCATCCTATTGTATATAGGTGATGTTTGAGCAAGGTCCTAATAGGATATTGGAGTGGGAGTGCATTTAAACTCTTCAATAAATTCATGTAAAGGAAAATGAGGGGTGTGTGTGTGAATCTGTGGAATAAACTAACAAGCTAAACAAACATACCAATGCGACATTGTATCAAAGAAATCTAATTTAAAGATTAAAAAAATCCAAACTTAGCAGATTCTTTGAAGACATCCCATTGTCCTCTACCTCCAAGGATTCTTTTAAGCTGCTTGCTCTAAGATTGTGTAAGCAATAGCTTTTTAGAATGACAACCTAGAGAATGAGATTATATCTAACATGTATTTCTATGTTAAATGATATGAGATGATGAAACCTAAGATATGAAACTAAAATGGATTATGAAAGATAATCTACCATGATTGTAAAATGATAAACTAAAATTCTATGATATTATGATATTCTCAAGAAATAAAGTAAATAAGATTGCTAAGTGCCCAATAATGCAACTATAATGCTCACACTATATTCGATTGGATCCTTTTCAAAGCAAAAAGAGGTTGTATTTATAGAATTTTGGAGGCAAAAGCCTAGTTGGCAAAGATCGACGGTTGAAATCAAGCCTGGTAAGATGAATGGTGAAAGATCAAGAAGTTGGAGAGAAAGAAGGATGCTAAAGAGAAAGAGGGAAAATGTTTCCTCCCACAGAACCTCTTCCATTAAAAACTGAAGGAAAGTAGCCATTTGACATTTTTAGTTATGAAGAGTTAGTTGGTAGTTGAAGATAAATACATAATTAAATTATTTAATTATTTAATTATATGTGACATGAATTTAGAAGCTTCCATAATAAAATATTTAAAATACTTAATTATCTGCGGGAAGTGAAAAAGGTGTTTAATTAAATATTTTAGAATGTTTAATTATGTGTGAAGTGAAGAATAAGAAATAATGATGAATTTAGAAGATCTTTTATTTGAATTTAAAAATTCAAACTTAAAGTAATATGATAATTATTTTAAATAAATTATAAAATTTATTTAATTAATTAAGAGGAATAAAAAAAATGGTAATAATTAAATAAAATTATTTATTTAACTAAATTAGAAGAAGAAGAAAGTGAAACTGAACAATATAAATAAATAATTAAATTTATTTATATGTAGATGACATTAGAAGATTAATTAAATAATTCGTATTTAATTAATTACGAGGCTTGATTTAATGTGACAATTTTTAGATGTATACATTTTGCTCCTCTTTGAAGTGATGTGTTTTACGCATTGCTTGAAAGAAAAATTTAGATAATGACAATTTTGCCCCTAACTTTGAAAAATTGATTGATGATGCTATATGCCCCCTCGGGAGAGTCCCTAACTTTGAATAATTGATTGATGATGATATATGCCTCCATAAGAGATAAATCATGTGGTTTGCAGATTATGATGATGATTCAAAGATTTTGAATGATTTAAAGCAGTTTCATAGATTTATCTCTCGAAATAGCGCTCAACATGGTGAAAAAAATAAATAACATTAGCCTATTTACCCCCTAAAGAGGTGGAAAAAGGTAAAAGTCCTTGTCATTTGAACAATTGCATTTGGGTGAAAACAGAGCTCTAAGAGAGGAGAATCAATATGCTGATCCATTACAAGTGACACAAATTTGAGTAGGTGCATAGACATCAGAGACCAACTATGTATGGACTTCTGGTAAGATCTTGAAACCATCCTTATGAATTTTTTTCTTGAATTTCGCATATCTTTTTGAATTTTTAGAAATTTGATTTCTTGATTTAGCACATCCAATTGTGTTTTAGCGCATGCGAGGTTTCCTCTAGTGCATAGGTTACACAAATTAGTGCATAGAGGATAGCGCATATACACCATAGATTAGCACATTTTCTTGATAGAATAATGTATAGGTCGATTCAATGGATAGGTGTGATAAAGTAGCGCATTTGTCAGATATCATGCATAGGAGGATCAATTAGTGCATAGATTTAGGGTTTAGCACATAGAATGAACTAGCGCGCATGCTAAATTAGCGCATTTACCCTAGGTTTTAGCGTATCCATGGATAAACTAGCTCATTATCTGATTTGGTGCATTGATTGTCTGTTTTACTGCATCCATGATTTTTTTATTTATTTTTATTGTTTGAAGATCAATTTATGATTGCTTGATATTTTTTGCTCTATTAGACAAGTGATTTGAAAAAATTAAGAAGCATCAAGGATAATTGATTTGATTTTGAAGATGATTTGATAAATTTTTTCTCATGTTGAAAACAAATAGTAAAATGATTGATTTGATGATGTTGATTCTAATAAATTTTCTTTCTGAAATGAAAAACAAATAGTAATGATTATGTGATGTCCTTATTGATTTGATTTTGATGATAAATTTGTCTTCATTGTTTTATAAAAACCAATAGTAATGATGAGCTGATATGTTATTGATGTATGATTCTGATAAATTTTCTTTCATAAATGAAAAAAAAATAGTAATGATGATGAGATATGATTTTGATGATGATTTGATTTCATATGATTGCTTGATTTTCCAATTGATTGATTTAGTTTTCTGATACTATGATTTGATTGATTGATATTGATATGATGTATAGGAGGATTTTAAGATCCTCCAGATTAGAGAGAGATTTCCTCAGACCTTTGAGATGATTCCTAGATTATCTCAGCAAGGGATTGGAGTTATTTCCAGCTGTGGTTTGGATTCACTACTTAGGATCCTATAGTATAGGGTCAAGAAGGCACTGTTGATAGCTTTAACCGAGTGGTGGCACAGTGAGCATAACACCTTCCATTTTCCCACTAGAGAGATTATAGTCACACTCGAGGATGTATATAGGATACTAGGGATCCTAGTGGTTGGTGAGATTGTGGTCTATGACCACAAAGAGATTGGTGGGACAAATTCTTTGCAATGAGTGTTTCAGGATCCATATATTTGTGGTTATGAGATCCCATGGAGAGATATGGTTGAGGGGTATGCCCCACTCCCTTCAGTATTGGTTGGAATCATTGGTGGGATTTTGTGTCTTGACCGTAGGTCGAAGGGACTGTCCATTAGATGGGGTCGAGTTCTAGAGGACATGATCCTAAATAAGACCAGGTATGCATGGGGTTCATGCATGTTAGCACACCTATACCACAATTTAGCACACCTATACCACAATTTACATCAAGTGGTATATATAGGTGGGAAGATAAAATATTTTGAGATTATGCTCTTTTACAGATTTGGGCATGGGAGCACATTGCTATCATGCACCCCTTTGTAGGGAGAGATCATCCCCTTGGTCAACCATATGTTTATGCATATGCAAGTCCACTTATCCAGCCTAAGCTGGGCAAGTTGGAGTACTGGAGGAGAGTTTTAGTTGACATGGACATTGTCATTTGGAGACCATATGTCAACTGTGTTGCTTGGGATGAGGATAATATTGAGTTTACCTATTGTGGCACATCTAGATACCTGATCGGGAGGACCATGTTCATTATTGAGAACTTTTTGGTCATGCAATTTTTGAGATAGTTCGGCTAAGTACAAGTCATTTCGCAAGGTGTTTCCCATTATACAAGGTAGAGAGAGGATGTTGTAGAGTGGGGCCCGTTCATTCCATATGAGGTATCTAGGGAAGAGTTTCTTGGTTTACAGCTAGAGTTTTGGGACAATTAGCCAAATATTTAGATGCTCAGATGATAGAGGACTGCGTAACATACTTCCACACACATCCATTCCCGAGGTTGAAAATCTATGATGAGACTTCCTCATTACTTGATGGACCAACACTACAATGTGCCCAGAGACAACATAGAGGTGAGACACAAACATAGGCAGACCAGGCTACCAGAGGAGGATAGGATGTTGGTGGTGGCGAGGATATGGATATTGATGATGAGGATGATAGAGGGGATAGTGATGAGGGGGATGATGATGATGGGGATGACAAAGATGGTGGGAGGAGACCCATTTTTGATGTTCTAATTAGGACCAGACTGAGGACACTGAGGATAGTGGAGCAACCAATAGTAGGTCCATCCCGCATTACTATCAAGGCTCCATCGTGAGAGAAACATGGCTAGATTGATTCATTACAAGTGTAGGTACATGATCTCTAGCACCAATTAGCACAAGTCCAGGTCACTATCTCATAGTTATAGGAACATATGGCATAGCCACCACCCCCAAACCCATAGGTAGCTCAGTTAATCGCTGAGCGAGATAGTTTGAGGTAGTGTTTCCAGTAGGCAGAGGGTATAGCAAAGAGGCTACTAAGATTTGTGGAGGGAACCTCTATTGGTGAGGTTGTGGCGAAGGGATTGGAGATTTCTCAAGAGGCCAAGTACTATAGGATGAGATATTATGAGGCGGTGCCCCCCAAATAGAGGATAGCCTATACATAGTCGGGCACAAGATCTCACACTCACTCCTGCAGTCATTCCAGGAGTGCCATCAGGAGTGTGGGACGACTAGGCAGAGGAGAGATAGGTGGTGCCAATGGCTGAGATCCAGTCAGACCTACTACATCCGGAGGCAGTAGTAGACATAGTCCTCACTCTGATGCTCCTCATTGATGACTCTGAATACATCATTTTTTGTCACATTTTATGTATCTCTCTAGACATTTGATATCATTGTACATTTCGACATTTATTTGATATGTAGTGGTGATTTCGATATGCATGTGTCTTTTATTATGCTATGATGGATGTTCATGTATGCATTTCTATTTCTATATGTCATGTTTATGGATAATGATCTATGCTTGATTCTATCTATCTTATGATGTGATGGTGATGATGTTTATGCATATGATTATAGTGGTGATAATTTTTATGATATTTATATGGTTTAAGCTTGATGAATATATAAAATATGTTATAATGGATGATGAAAATGATATGTGAATGATTTTTATTATGTTTTATGATGTATGGAATAATGTATTGATTATGGATGCAAAAAAATTTCATGTTGAAATGAATGCATTTTATTATTTTTCAATGTATGGTTAATAATAATGATGCAATAATGTGGATGTGTTAAATACAAAATGAAAATGATAATGAATTGAAATGAAATGAATGAGTTGAAATGATGAAAATGCAATGAATGCTGATGTGAAAATGTTTTTGATATGAATTATGTGGCATGTCAAATAATGGGATGATAAAATGATATGCAAATGATATGAATGACAAAAAAATAAAATGAATGAAAATAATGATAGGATAATGATAATGATATGAGAATGAAAATGATAATGATAATGAATGAAAATAATAATAAATTAATGAAAATAATTATAATGATATGAAACATGATAATGATAATGAATGACAAAAATAATAAATGAATGAAAATAATGATAGAATAATGATAATGATGTGAAAATAAAAATGATATGAAAAATGATAATGGTAATGAATGAGAATGATAATAAATGAATGGTAAAAATGACATGAAAATGATACTGAAAATGATAATACTAATGAAATTTGAAAATGATATGAGAAGAAATATTATATGAATGAATATGATGAAATGATATGAAATGAAAATGATAATGAATGTGATGAAATGATATGAAAATGATGATGATAGTCCAAATGAGAATATGAAAATGATAATGATATGAAATAAAAATGGATATGATAATGATAAAATAAATATGAAATGAGAATGATTTTAGCCAATGTCCAAATGTACTCAATCTTTGTTCAAAAGAGACATTATTTTTGATATCTTTTCCAACCTCCAAAAATCTATTATACAAATGAAAAATGAATGAAATCTATATGAATCATGCAAACCTAACTATGCAAAATGAACTACACACTATTTTCATTTTGTTTACCAATTTTATGCTTGTTTATCATCATTGAGATTTTTGAAATGTTGGGAGTTAGTACAAGCATTATAGGATAGATCTGCCCTGATAATGTCGTGAGTACAACTTTCATGATTTTTGATATAGCAAGTTAATACAAGCATTGAGGTATAATTGAACTAAGATGACCTAAGTATTGCTTGCTTAAATAGATAGAAGTTAATCCTTTTCCTATGCAAATCTCAAAATGTCATCAATGATAATTTTGTAAACCATGTCTCACAAAAAATTTGCATAGTAATAATGATTTAATTACAGACAAAAAACAAAGAAAAATCATACTCCTTCCTTGTGACTCTAGTTCAGTACATAATTGAGCCACTCTAGAGATATGATATCATCAAATTTAAAAACAGTAGTTCAACTTATGCTTTAAGTGTTCCAATCATTTTATTTAGATTAAGATCAACCACTTTGTTTAGTTTCATTATGTGACATGTCTCATAGTTGTTTTGACTAGGCCTTATCAGATATTTGATTGTTGATTTGATATTCAGATAGTTGACGCATGTTAACATTTGTATACTCAAAAAATCAAAAGTTGATTGCTCCCAAAAAATTGGACTTTGAATCTCAATTAGACACAACCTATGACTAGGAATATTAACAATGATCATCAATCGATGATGAAATCCTTGTCGTTTCGTGGAAAATGTTGTGTTTATGATGTGGATATGATGGAAAGGGATGGATTTGATGCTGATACAAATAGATATGAACAAGCAATGCAGGACATAACTAAACAGATGGAAGAGCTGAATAAATCACAAATAATGGTTATTTGCCAAGTTTTCACCATTTATTTTTATTGCACTTTTTCAGATTTTGTGTTTTATTTTCTATTACCAAGATGCCTATTTTCCAGGTTTTCATCAAGGCAATGATTTTTTTTGTATTTTTTCATTTTTGATTTTTTTGTTGTCACCAAGATGCCTATTTGCTAGGTTTTCATCAAGGCGGACATTTTTTTTAAGGATATTTTCTGATTTTTATGGATTTTTTCATGAATTTTTATGCTATTTTACTATTTTCTAGGACTTTTATGTTGTTTTTGTATTTTCTAGACATAGAATTTCTTCAAATGGATGTTGTTGATTGGATCTTCAAACAAGTCCCCTTCTTTTGTAGATAACTGATATGCTCCTGAACCATATGATGCAATGATGATGAATGGACCCAGACAATTGAGCTCGAACTTTCCTTTCTTCTCTTGATCTTGTTGGTTGCAGTGGTTTTCCTTCAGAACCAAGTCACCCACTTGAAATTTTCATGGTTTGACTCTATAATTGTAGTTGCAGTACATGACTTGTTGATAACCCTTCAAGTGATTGGCTACACTTTGTTGTCTCTCATCAAGTAGCTCCAGTTCTTGCAGTCTAGAAACTTTGTAGTCTTCATCAGTTATGAGTCCCTTTAGTGACACTTGAAGTGAGGGAGTCTCAACTTCTACTTGCAAGATTGTTGCTGCTCCATAGACCAAGGCATATGGGGTGGCTCCTATTGGCGTGCAAATGCTGGTTTGATATGCCCACAAGGCTAGATTCAATTGGACATGCCAATCATGACTGACATCATTTACCATCTTCTTCAAGGTCATCAAAATTGTCTTATTTGAAGCTTCTTCTTGGCCATTTACCTGTGGATAATAAAGTGTAGAGAACTTGTGTTGAATATGGAATCTTTCACAAATTTCGTCAACATCTTGATTTTTAAAAGGTCTCCCACTATCAGTGATAATGGAGCTAGGAATGCCACACTGACATATGATATAATTCAAGATGAAAGATGAATTTTTTTTTCCAGTTACCATTGTCAAGGGAGCAACTTCAATCCACTTGGTAAAATATTCAGTTGTCGTGATTATAAAATTGTGTCCATTTGATGAAGATGGGTGGATTTTTCCAACCAAATCTAGTCCCCACTGAGAGAAATTCCATGTGGTAGTGAAGGTTTGGAGCTCTTGAGCAGGAGTGTGAATAAGATTTCCGTGAATCTGACATTTCAGACATTTCTTTACAAAGGTGAAGGATTCCTTTTCCATGGTTGGCTAATAATAACCCATTCTAACAAGTTTCTTAGCCAAGGTTAATCCACTTGAGTGATTCCCGCAAATACCACCATGAACCTCTTGCAAGGCCATCCACGATGGTGGTTTAACTCATGGCTCATAATCTCTCTGTGGTGGCAATGTGATGGCATTTTTATCCAAAAGCTCTTTGAGAACTGATTCAAGAGACTGACCCAAAGGAGTAAAACTTCATCGATTTGAGAAGAATTGTGATTTTGGTAGATTTGAATTTTAATTGCTACTGAGATTATTACTGAAATTACCATGATTATTGGCCATATTTCCTTGGTTGGCATTGTTTCCCTAATTTGAATTGTTATTACCTTGGTTAGTTGAATTTCTAAGATTGTTGTTATTGCATTGAATACCTGATCGACAGAGAATGGTTGGATTTTCTTTCACATTGTTGGCATCTACCACCCCATCATTTTCAACATTATTATTTCTAGTCCAAAATCTTGATTTATCATTATTATTGTTGTTATGATTATAGGAATTTGGACTATCTTTTTCAAGCTTTAATACTCCTCTCTTGAATAAGGCTCCTTCGATAGTGATCACGTTTTCAATCAATTTCTCAAATGATTGAGGATAATGAAGATTGAGCCTATAACTCATTTCTTAATTTAGACTATAAATATTTCCATCTTTTCCTTTTTAGGAAATGGACGAGAATATCTTGCAAATAACCTTCTCCATCTTTGTAGGACCGTGATGAAGGGCTCCCCTATATTTTGTTTCCCTTTGCACAAATCAAGCATGGTTATTCGATGTTGTATATTGTAGGAGTACTGAGATATGAATTTATTGATTAACTCCTCAAAATTTTTGATAGGGGGAGTGATTTTAGAAATCCACTCCATGAATTTCCCTCCCAGACTTCGTGGGAACAACCGCATCAGGTATGCATCTTCATGAGAAAACTCTAGGCTCATATTTTGAAACTCCCTCACATGATCAATAAGATCCATTTTCCCATTGTATCTATCAAATTTTTGGGATTTCACAATACTTTGGAAAATGAATCATGTTGAGATTCCTATCGAAGGGATACAAACATATATATTCCAAAACATATTTCTTGGTTGTACCCCTTCGTATTTCTTTAATTTTTCCTTGTAGTGCTCTTATTTGTTGGGTAAGAGCACTAAGATCATTTAAGGGGGTTTCAACTCTTTCAGTATCTTCTCTAATCTTTTCCTTATCAAAATCAGAGGGTAATTTGGCTCATTGGTTTTCTAACAAAAGAAAGTATCTTTCTTTATTCCACTCTAAAATCTTGTCCAAGAGAGTATGAAACTGTGGATCCTTTTCAGCTTCTTGAAGTAACTCCTCAATTATTTCATTATCATTTGAATTATTCCCAGTATGAAACTTATGAAAAGGATTTTCTCTATCATCCATGTTTCCAAATAGATTTTCCCTTTCATCTTCTTCTTGGTGCTTTCATGATCTTGTGACAACAAGCATATTCTTATACCAAATTTTTATTAACTTTGATCACAAATGGGAGAGTGAAATTTGTTGGATGCCTTAATCAAAATAGAATAATGGATTCTATTGATATGACTAAAGAAAATTCTAATTTTCAGTTTGTGATTCCTTGGATGAAGGATGATGATCCTATTATGGGAATTAAACTAGAAATCAAAAATGGATGTGATGATGCACTTTGCGATGTTTTGATCATAGTTTAAGAAAATAAGGATTTTACAAAAGCCTGATATTTCCAAGTTCTCTATTGCAAAACTTGATTAGGATGGTTGGAATACTGAATTGCAGAGGGATGAATGGGCTAACTATGATTATGCCTCTGTAAAATAGCTCTTCATTGAAAGAAAGCTTGGGAATATAAAGGTTATAAAGAAAAATCATCAGTAAATCCCCCAGCAAATTCATGATATCTATGGATGAAAGTTTGATGCTCAAGCAAAAAAAATTGAATTTTGTATAAAAAGTGTCTCCTTTTCAAAAGCTTCTTGTAGCTAAGGGACCTTTTTGGTTTCTTGATCCTTTTCTCAAGGGATTTCTTAACAAAGGTTGTAGATTTCTAGACCTTGAGCATAGAAAAGACCAAAATTGGTGGAAGATTGCGTTAGAAAACTATTTTGACTTAGAAAAGAAATGCGCTATTATATACTAGGGATGTGCTAAAATTTTCAATGTATGCACTAAAATATCATATCAATGTGCTAGACTACTACATGGATGTGCTAGAATAGAACATAGATGTGCTTAGAACAGAGCATAGATGTGCTAGAATAGAGCATAGATGCACTAAAATATCAAGTCAATGTGTTGAAAAAAACATGTTTTTGACAGTTTACTGAATTGAATGATCTTATATGAATTAATGTTTGAAAAACATAGAATGCAATAGGAAGAAAGTTGGTTTTAAAGTCTTAAAATCTAAATAGTAAGTGTATGTTCTTTGAAATTTCCCTGGGTATATGAACAAAACAAACACTTCAAGAAGACTCACTCTTAATGGTCAAAAAGGTCATCATAATCATCACAACCCACATCTTAGAATTGCATCCCTTGAGAAAATGATCCTTGGCAATTATATGGTGAGTATCTTGGGGAAAAAATATTCCCTCCCCTTGCACTGTGAGTATTATAATGTTTGGCTACTGACTCGGTTACCTTCAACACTAAGGTTCATAGTAAGGGTTTTCATTTAGTGAGTAAAATGATATACTCGCTTAGGAGACCTCCCAACCTTTAGAATAAAGGCTTTGGGGATGGATATCTTTCAGACTACTATCAAGTGGATTTTTATTAACAACTCACTTTTGATTATAGTGGGTTGGAATCCTTGGCTTTAGGGGTTCCCACTTAGGTCATTCCTCTTGGGTGAGGGCTTTTTCCCACAAGAGCAGGCCTTCTAAAGGTTTTAATAAAGCATAAAATACATGAAATGAAAAGATGAGTCTGTCATTTTGATCACCCAGTTAAGGGGAGAGCATAGGCCTATCACCTAACAACCACAACAAATAATTTTGTTCAATTTTAATCCCAAATGAAAAATTTTCTAAGCTAGGTGAAGATGTTGATTCACAAAAGACATAAGATTCATTTTATCCAAGATATTTCAATTGTTTGGTGACTACCCTAGGATTGGTTTATTTTAATCTAAATTTCTACACTAGGATTGCTTCATTTAACCTTATGAAGAAATTATTAATCTCTATCCATGGACATGTCGAAATCATGATTAAAAATTCATAGTCTCCTCGATGTGCTAAAATGACACCTAAATTCGCTAAAATAGAGCATATATGCGCTAAAATAAACCACAGGTATGTGCTAAAACATAGTGGTTATGCACTAAAAGAACATAGAGATGTCCTAAAATAGAGCAAAAATGCACTGAAACAGGCCTCACATGCACTAAATTGTTCAATGGATGTGCTAAAATAGGTCTCGTATGCACTAAACCATGAGTCCAGTTTGTAACCTGTCAGAAAACCTGCAATAAAAAGTTAAAAATGGGGCAAGGGCCCCATGGTGGGCACCAAAAATGTGTGTTTGAATATGTGGAATAAAATAACAAGCTAAACAAACACACTAATGCCACATTGTATCAAATAAATCTAATTTAAAATAAACAAACTCTAAACTCAGTAGATTCTTCGAAGACATCCCATTGTCCTCTATCTCCAAGGATTTGTTTAAGTTGCTTTCTCTCAGATTGTGTAAGAAGTAGCTTGTCAGAATGACAACCTAGAGAATGAGATTATATGCAACATGAATTTCTATGCTAAATGATATGAGATGATGAAACTTAAGATATGAAACTAAAATGGATTATGAAAGATAATCTACCATGATTTTAAAAGGATAAACTAAAATTCTATTCTATGCTCAATAATCTAGTAAATAAGATTGCTAAGTGCTCAATAATGCAACTATAATGCTCATGATATATTTGACTGGATCCTTTTCAAAGCACAAAGAGGCTGTATTTATAGCTTTTGGAGGCAAAATCCTAGTTCACAAAGATCGACGTGGTTGAATCAAGCCTAGTAAGATGAATGTTGAAAGATCGAGAAGTTGGAGAGAAAGAATGATGCTAGAGAGAAAGAGGGAAAATGTTTCCTCCTACACAACCTCTTCCA
>CM021101.1:551892086-552102734 GCA_007115665.2 Sequoiadendron giganteum | reverse complement strand
ATGTAAAGATTCTTGATCCTCATCTTCAATAGATGTTCATTGAGATCTGGAAAACTAAGATACAAGATAAGAATATAGCATGATGAAGTTTCCTTCATTCATACAATTTTGTACTACCATTCGTGATTATCAAAACTCGGTTAGTAGTCATGAAAAAAACAAACCTCTAGGAATCTTGAAAATTTTGAATCTGCAAACCAAAACACTTACCAACCTTTTAGGAAATAGAATAAAGGTTTCCTTCAACTTAATCCCCCTCAACCAGCTCAACATGTTGATACGCAAGTGGCTACTATAAAGAACATAATTCCTTTTACATTTGGTGATCCGGATAGACAATTTACTCCCCTAACTGATACCTTCCATAACAAAAAGATACAACCTCTAGAACAGAGGATGATTTCCTTCCCATTAAATTTTTTGATCCTAATTGTGTCACCAAAAAGTGTAGCCTTGATACTTTTCGCTCATTTGGGGCCCTTGCCTATGGATTTTGGACTTTTTTCAGCCTCTTTTTAACCCATTTCCAAGCCTTATGTCAAAGTGTTGTAAGGTGTTGTAACTAACCCTCAAACTTTTCTAGGCATGTCATCACCAAATTAACCCTTTCTTATGGCATAATGACCCCTTAATGCACTTATATGTCCTATATTTAGTGTCTTTCAGATGGAAATCCTGAAAAAACATTATTAATCACATCTTAATCCCAAAAAACCAATCCAAAACTTCTTGGTGGACTAGGTTTCCACCTTGGGCGACCTAGTCCCATGTGGCTTCAAAATTAAAATAAACTTAAATTTTTTCATTATTTTGTCTCCTAAACCCTAAGGTCTTCTTGTATGGTGTTATTTTTGGAAAATTAGGGCATAGCATGTATGAATAAGGTTTTTTATCCTCATTATAACCCTAATTGATCATTATTCACAACTCTCTCCTTCACTCTTTAATCATTCATCCACTACTTTTCTCAAGCAAGCTAGGGTTTTTGCATACTAAATCGTCAAGAAATCTATTCGAGGGTTGAATCATTCATTGCTTCAACTCAAGATCTATCATCAATATGAGGTAAGCTCCATTGTTTCATGCTTCATTACATTATTTCATCATTTTGGTTTGATTACTCAAAAGGGGTTTGACCAAGGCAAACCCCCATGCCCTAACAATCAACAAGCTTTCCCTCTTAGCAAAGAACCAAGGTGGAAGAATCTTCATCAACTTTTCAAGGCTCTTAATGGTTGGAGAAATGCTAGTTGAGGCTTGGAGAACACCTACAGACCAAATTATGGAGTTTTGGATCTAGATACCTAGAGGAGTAGAAAGTGCAAATGAAGGGCTTCCACTCTTCATCATAAGATGAAGTACATATACAACAACAAAGTGTACACACTGGATGCCGATCCTGAGCCATTCAATATCTTACAACTTGAGAAAAAAAATGCCAACCCTTCACCACTTCAATGCCCACCAAACAAGTGGAACCCATACAACAAACATCCTTAGATGATGATTGGGGTTCCTTAGACTTCACACCTCCTTTACTAGGACAATCTAAGATCACCAAAAAAGGCTCTAAAAATGGAAACATAGTCTTTCCAACAAAAGACTCAGTCGATCCTTTGAAATCATCCACCTCAACTACTATAGCCACCAATGAAAATGAACAATCACCCAATCCAAAATTACTAAAAAATCTCTATCGAAAAGGTTATTATCTCATGAAACAACTTGGCTATAGTGGAAAACGATTTGGTGCTAATGAACAAGGTATTCACAACCTTGTCGAGCCTAACATGCAAATAACAAATCATGGTCTTGGATTTTATCCTTTCATTGAAATCATCAAACCATCCTACAACATTAGTTGACACTATCCCAAATCACCCTTCTACACCAACCTTCGAAAGTGATCCTTTGAAACCAACAGAGGACTCTTCACTTAATGCCAATGTCATCTCGCAACCCACTATGTATTTATATTTTACACACTCACCCAAGAGATTGTACAAAATATCACAATCTAAAGTACCTAGCATAAGCATGGCATCCTCTTCTAAGAAATACACTTCTTTGTTGCACACTAAAGGAACTCCTTGCACCTTCGATCAAGAAATTATCTAGTCGAGACTCTTCCAAGATCACTTGATCTCCCTTCTACCATGAACTTGAAATAAATGTTCTACCAAACATTAATTTTTTGATTACCACTGAGTTCATGGTATCACACTAATGAGTGTAAATCCTTGAGTAGAAAAATTCAACATCTTAAGGATTTTGGTGTTCTTCCATCTGTGGGGGCACCTAATTCCTCTAATCGATATTGGTTTTCACCCAACCTTGCATCTCATCCATCCTCTCGGCTCACTCTTGTCTTGCACTAAGTGGGGGCAAGGGGTTAGTTAGCCTTTTCCCTTGTATGTCACTTTTCGTTGTCTCTTTTGGCTACTCGTTAACCTTTCATGAATATATAAGAGAAATATTGGGATGTGGATGTCATGTCTTAATTTGAATCACATGTGACATACTCCCCTTTTCATGACGAAGCTTATTGGAAACATATGACTTAGCATAAGGCTTTCTAAACAATCTCTCATGTCTTCTTCTTCCTTTTCTACTTTAAAGGAATTGCTTGCAACAATGGTATTAGCAACCATTTTAAAGTGGGGGCATACATCACCACTCACATTTCATTGTGAGATTTATTTTTTCTTACGATTCCCTATCTTGGAAACATTAGGTACAATGTTTCCCATGACGAGACATTGCACTTGTCCTCTCTTTCAAATAAGATGAGACCATTTGCACTTTTCCACTCTTGGATACATTACACATAATGTTCCTTAAGATGATACCTTGCATGAACTAAGAAAAATCCCTTTTAACATTCCTTACACCATCATTACAAAATCATTTTGTTTTGTGGTGCCTTATTAAAGTTATCAAGAAGTATAACTTTGGTATGGTTTGAGTGGGAAGCCCAACCAGCGGCATGACTTTCCCCATAGCCACCTATGGTTTTCACCTTTTGGGCCTTCTCACTTGTTGTACAATTGAAATTCTCATCACCCCAAAGTGAGTACACATATTTTTGGAAAAATAGCCTAGGTGTGATCCACAACTAGCTAGACAAATGGTCAAAGCTTGATCCACCCTTTTTACATTCCTTCTTCTCTTCCTTCTAGTTCTTGTTATTGCATGATTATGTATATTTTTTTGTTGCATATCATTCACCCTTGAATGTGTCCTTTTTCATTGATGTCAATTTGATTTAGAATCTCAAATCTTGGGGGCTTGACCACCTCCTTCTTTTTCATTCTTCACCATCTCCATTGGGATACTTTAGTGTGAGTTTAAAGAAATTTCACCCTCTCACTAAAGTGGGGGCTAAATGTGTCATCAAAAAGTGTAGCCTTGACACTTTTCACTCATTTGGAGCCCTTGCTTATGGATTTTGGACATTTTTTAGCCTCTTTTTAACCCCTTTCCAAGCCTTATGTCAAAGTGTTGTAAGGTGTTGTAACTAACCCTCACACTTTTCTAGGCTTGTCATCACCAAATTAACCCTTTCTTATGGAATAATGACCTCTTAATGCACTTATAGGTTTTATCTTTAGTGTGTTTTAGATTACAATCCTGACAAACATTATTAATCACATCTTAATCCCTAAAAACCAATCAAAAATTCCTAGGTGCACTAGGTTGCCACCTTGGGTGACCTAGTCCCATGTGGCTTGAAAATTAAAATAAACTTAAATTTCTTTTGGGATTTTGTCTCCTAAACCCTAAGGTCAGCCTGTATGGTGTTATGTTTGGTAAATTAGGGAATAAAATGTATAAATAAGGGTTTTTCTCCTCATTTTAACCCTAATTGATCATTATTCACAACTGTCTCCTCCACTCTTCAATCATTCATCCACTACTCTTCTCAAGCAAGCTACGGTTTTTGCATACTAAGTCATCAAGACATCTCTCTGAGGAATTCAAGGGTTGAATCCTCCATTTCTGCAACTCAATATCTCTCATCAAGGCAAGGTAAGCTCCATTATTTCATGCTTCATTACATTATTTCATCATTTTGGTTTGATTATTCAAAAAGGGTTTGACCAAGGCAAACCCCCATGCCCTAACAATCAACAAGCTTTCCCTCTTCGCAAAGAACCAAGGTGGAAGAATCTTCATCAACTTTTCAAGGCTCTTAATGGTTGGAGAAATGCTAGTTGAGGCTTGGAGAACACCTATAGACCAAATTCTAGAGTTTTGGATCCAGATACCTAGAGGAGTAGAAAGTGCAGACCGAGGGCTTCCACTTCCTTTCTCTGATTTTCAGAAATTCAGAAAAGGAATAAGTCACCAACAATGGAAACCTAGTCCCACTAAACCTTTTTAAAATTTTTTTTTGGTAGATTTGGATATCCTTTTGGCAAAAATGGGATTCAGTGAAGTTTGCTAGATCTAGGACTAGGTCGCTCAGAATGGTATAAGTATCCCAAAAGGCTAAAATTTTAGCATTAGTAGCATTTCCAACCTCCAATTCAGTTAGAAAGTCATTCCCAAGTGCAAGCCTTTCATTTCCAACTTTCTATTTTGTTTCATAATCTTTCTTAGGTCATTTAGATTAATGTTTGCTTATCATTATGTGTTTTCTAGAATAGTTCCATTCTCTAGGTTTTACATTAATAGTTAGTTTCTATTTTCCATTTCCAGCACTGAGACACATTCAATCACACACATCACACATTAAACCCTATTTGAAACCCCTAATAATTTCAATGTAACATTTAGCATGTTCGCCTACCTCTTTCCATTTAGGTGAAAAACCCTAGAAGTTCTAGAGATTCTAGTGTTTCCAAAATCTATGCTACACTAGTAAGCTTTACATTTAATATTTAGATCAAATTTGTATTGCCATTATCACTGACAAAATGTACACAACACAAAACATTGCAAGTGTCTTCAACATCTTGTGCAAGACATCATTGATTCTAATCAACTTCAAATTGGAGGTGTTAATGATCCAAGAAATAAGTCAATTTCCCTTCCCAACCAAAACTTGCAAATATTTACCAACCCTATCCCAAATCATAACATTTCATTTGTCAAAGTTGGTGAGCCTAAGATGAATGATGTGATCAATTTTGACATGGATGATGACAACATGGATACTATTGAACAACATCCTATGGATACTAATAAACAAGGTCTTATACATGATATGATTGCGATGATGAAAACTCAAACTCAAAAGGGTTGAACTAAAAATCCACTTGACATTTCTTTCTCATCTAAAGATATTATTAGAAATGCACCAGGTGGTCATCTTTACATAGTTAGCTGAATCAATGAAAATCCCACAAATGGGATATTAATTGATCCCATCCGTGGAGAGAATGTGATCACCGATGAATTATTACTCATGCATGAACTTTAAAAAGAAACATATGATCAATCTAAAGCATGGATAAAAATTCATAATGGTTTCACTTGCCTTATAATGGGATTGATCACCCTTCCTATAAATATCAAACTAAAACAATTAGATGTATCATAATCCATCATCCTAATGTCATATCAATTACATGCAAAGCATGGTTATCCTTGGCTATGCTCTATGGAATCCATCCCATTAGTTAAACATAAATGTTTATAGTTTCCCTTTGAAAATGAAATCTTTACTTTGCATCATAGTGGCTTTAATCTTGTGTCTTCCCATGGGAAATTTTCATTGGATTTCTCTTGGCTTGAGCCTATGGAACCTATTAAACCCCACGAGGACTTCTTTTTTAAATCCCTTCAAAATTTTAAGGAAAAATGCATAGAAAAACTATCCCTTAGAAACATGCCTCAACCCATGATTGAACCTCCTATCCTTGATGAAACTATGATTTAACCTAAAGAAATTCCAAATAACGAAGACCAATCTATGACATATAATTTTCCTATCTCCTACAAAAGACCAAGAGACAACCAAAACAATCTTGTCACACCTCCTAAGATAAAGAAAGTTGACAAAGCTAAAGAGTAAGTGGTTGAACAACCTCCCATGGTTCCATTTGTTCTTCCCCTTATGGAAGAAAAGAAACCTATGGTTGATAGACTAGCTCTTACATAAACATAACTTGAATATCACACAAAAAGAAATAGAAATGCTAGAGAGCGTAGGCATAAATTTCGTGCTCTTGCTCAAAGGTTAAATGAAGAGAACAACAAAGAAAATAAACATCCAAAATTTACTAAAGAAATACACGATGAGTCTCCCTCTTCGTTGAAACAAAAAGATCCTTTATCACAACCACAACAAGAATTAAGTCCTTCTTTAGACATTATCGTTTGACCTCCCCTTACGATTAAATTGGATGATGATGATGAGGTTGCTAAAATTGATGAATAAGTGCATAATGAATTGAATGCATTGATTTCCCCTTCAATTAGCCTAAATGACAATTCTCCTATGAAGAGAATTGAACTTGGTGATGACCCTAGTTCAAAACACTTTCTGTTGTCCCTTTGGCTAGTTATCCACCTTCCATATGTGATGAACAATATTGGGATGAATATGACCTACTAATAGGTTGAATTGCATGTGCCTTACTAGTTTAGTCTTTATTTTATTTTCCATATTTATTTTATGTGATTGAATTTGTTTAATGTGATCCCCATACTATTTTTTTTTATGTATCTCTCTTTGTAACATTTCTCGATTTATATCTAGAGTTTTCTTTATGTGGTAAATATTTTATCTTTTATTTGTCTTGTTTTTTCCTTTTGGGGATGACACAAGGCGTCGAGACATTTAGGCCTCTTCCATGTTGAGCTGAAAGTTTTATCTTGATTTTCACTCTCTTTGTGTCATTCTTCTTGTTCCATGAGTATTTGGATAATGATGATAGTTCTGAGCTCTCTAATAATATTGTAGAAAAGACATACTGACCTTGGATCCATGGATCCCTTATGTGATTTTGGGTTTTCATTTTGGGGGAAACCCCTTTTCATGAAAAATCTTCATTTTAAAACATATGACTTGGCATAGAGATTTCCAAATAAGCTCTATGTCCTCTTTATTCTTAAAATTTATCATTTTCTACTTTAAAGTAATTTCTCACAGCATGGTGTTTGGATTTTTTTTTAAAGTGGTGGCATACATTGGCATTATTATTTTTCAACTCATGTTTCATTGTGTAGTCTTATTACTTCATGTGATGCATCTTTCTCTTTGTGGTGAAATTGGGTGTGATGTACCTCAAGATCATGATCTCTCTTAACATATTATATTCCTCTTAGTGGATTGATGTGACATACTACATATCCTAAGTTGTGAATCTTCTATTCCTCCATTGGTCTTCTCTTGGAGACATTAGGAATAATGTTCCATAAGTTAAGACCTTACATGAACTAATAAAAACTCCTTTGAATGTACCATACACTACCTTTTTCTTTTACAATGAATATTATAAGTCTACCTTGCATAAAAAACTTTTCTTTCTTGTGGAGCCATCCTATTTGTTTATGGGTATCAAGCATACAAAGTTTTTCTTGCATCATGAATTCTTGATATCATGGTGTGTGGTGCCTTATCAAATTTACCAAGAGGTATATCTTTGGTATGGATAGCATATGGGAGTTTAACTTAGGTGTGACTTTTCCACAGCTAGTTTCTTGTATGTGTGAGCACATACCAACTGCGTGTGTATGTGTCTCGCTAGGGGCTCACCTAGTTGACATCCTATGGTTCCACTAGTCCTTGTGAGAATGCATTTTGTTTTCATAGTGGACATCATATTCCTCTTGTAAATTTTCTAATAAAAACATCTTAGATCTTATCCACATCATTTTGGACAAATGGTCGAGGCTTGATCCACCCCTTTTTTTATTCTTCTTTTTATCTTTGGCAATGTATGCTTGTACCTTGTTGTTGCTCCTTAGATTTTTCACATGTTTTATTTTTTTCCTATTTTGGTTTTCCATAAGATCTTGATCTTGGGGGATTTCACAACCCTCTTGATATTTGTCTTCCTATCTTACTAGCATTGGTACAATTGGACCCCTCTTCATGCAAGTTTGTCTACCTTAGTGTGATTTTTAAGAAAGTTCCTCCTCTCATTGAAGTGTGGGATAAATGTAGTGTACTAAAATTTATCCCTTTACATTTTCACTTTTTGGGCCCTCCCTTCCAAAATTAGGCTTATTTATTCCTTATTTTATCTTACTTTTCATCCACAAGCCCTATTTAATGCATTTTTCTGAGGATAATCTCAACATATAACTAATGACCAATCATAATTCACGATTATGGGTTTTGTGTCTCATACACCACCTTGTGTGTATGATTCCCACTTAATTTATAGGGAATGAACCTTTATTTGGCATAGAACTTAACATTTCTTGATTTTTTTGTCCCAAGCCTAGGATACATGAGAAAGTTGTGAAAGTTGCAAAATTTTCAAAGTTGTCATCTATCTTGCAAGATCATAGAAAGTCACAAAGAGGTCAAAATTCATAGTTTCAAACTCAGAGATTGGAAAGGAAAGAAGCTACAGGAGATCACTAGAGGATATCAAAGTCTTAGATCAACCCTAATACTGGGACTAAACCACCACAATTGGTGTATGAGTCCCCATATACAAGTTTTCAAAAAAAAATTAGAGATCCTGATTTACTAGTTACAGACTCTGATTTTATCTTGAAAGCCTAAACTAGGACTAAATCATCCCTATTGGCGTATGAGTCCTAGTATGCTTCAAAATCCATAACATTGGTATTAAAAACCATGTTTTAAGCATCTTTAGTTTTCTGGGTGCACATTTGTTCATTCTTAGTTCATTATTATGATTTGAAGTTTCATATTCTAGGTTACTTAGATTTGCATATCATTTACATTTCATTCTTTATAAGCCTTTGCTTAGTGGTGAACTATCTTTTTGTCTTTAATCACACCCTAGGAGAACTTATAGTAGATCCCTCCTCTCAATTGCACTATTAGAATGAGATCTCTAGGGTTTCCTTGAATGAACTAGAGTGAAATAGGAGAACCCCTCTTGTGTATTCCATCTCCTAAAAGGTGGAATACACACCCCTATTTTCTTTCATTTCATTTTGATGAACTTGGCCTTTGGAAACCTTATTTGTGATTTGGATAGCATCATAGTTAGGCATGTGTAGGATCATCATGGAAAAAATAGGCCCTTAAGTGGTGATGAAAATTCAAAAAATCAAAGTTAGGCAACTTGACGTAAAAATTTGAATAAGTTATCTATATTATTTCAAAAATATGTCAGAATAGAATCTATATAAAATTGAATGTAGTTTCTAAACTACTAGGTTTATTTTTAAAAAAAACCTATTTGGTGAAAATTTGAAATTTCAATGCAGTAGTACTTAAATTCAAGGAAAAAAGAAGTAGGTGTCTGTATGACCACCCTAACCACAATAAAATGATAATATTTTTTATAATATTTTAGATATAAGTAGAGGAATCATGTCCCAATGTGATACATATTTTGTTATAATTTTTTTCCAAGTAAATAATTAATTATGATTTTTTAATTAAAAATTTAAAAAAATATAAAAACTCATATGTTTGACCACCTTAACTTCATCAAAAATTCATGAAATTCATTTTTTTTTTAATCCTATAGTATGTGAAGCATAGAATGTGACACATGTTTGGGATTCAAAAAATGTGATACCCTTTGAAAGCTATATATGTTTTTCAATCAATCTATCAATCAAGACTTTATTCATAATTCAAATAGAAAATGAATAATAATAATTTATTAAATTCAAAGTAAAGCATAATTTATATTGGTGGAAATCTAAGAATCTCCTTTAAAAACCCTTTTCTTTTCATCAATTTTGGGTAAAAAAAGTCATCAGCCACATGGGTCGTCATATCACTTACATATCACCACTTTTTGGCCCATCATGATCCTGCACATACCTAGTGCTTGATCTAGCTTACATTAACTTTGCATTAGGTATTGTATTAGTTAATTTGCATTTAGGGATTGTAAATCTTCCATTAGTTAAAGTGCATATAGCTTTCATTTTTGCATCTTGCAACATTGAATTTTAGCTGAAATCTATAATTGCACATAGTCTAGACTACATACAACTTCAAAACCTTAAGATTCACTCAAAATTTGGTGAATATAGTGTTGAAACCCTCATCTGGGACTCATTATCCCCTCTGGGTGAGTTAGTATTGGTACATGTTTTACCTGACTTTTGGGAACTTTGTGTTGACTATTTTTAGAATTTGAACCCTTCAAAAACCCTAACTAGGAATCATACGCCCCTTTGGGTGATTTACTCCCATGTTAGACCTGAATTTGCATTTTACAACATCAAAAAAATTGTTTTTGTGCTTCTTCTTGAGTTTTTTAATTTCAGTTTATGATTATAGAGTTTTTGTTTCATTCATTTTATTGCGTCTACCTTAATTTCATTTGAATAAGAATTAATGTATATTATTTATCTTGTGTTCATTATATTGCATTTGTTGATTGTCCCTTGCATGGGATTTACAACTTGGTGTCTTATTACTAATACTATAGTGAGACGTATTTGTAGACTCGTGTCATCCCGCGATAGCACACTCATCATGGATCTTGGGTTATCTAGCTCTTTCACTCATAGAGTTGACACTATTTCACTAGATATGAACCATACCCTTAACAATGCTTTACCTTCAAATAGTGTGACAAGTGTTGAAATAATGGTTACTAGTATTCCTCAAGAAAACATAATCCAAATCTGTGAAGAGTTAGCAAACCTACAACATCAAGTGAGTAATAAACACATTTCAACCACTTCTATCCCTACCATAACATTTATTGCATGATTGAAAGTGAAGAAGGAATATAATTTTCATGTAACCTAGCTCAGATTTTTGGAAAACTTACTAGTTGTGCTCAACCTTCAAACAATATCCAAAATCAATGAGGAAATAAAATTACTCCTCCCACAACCATTGCCTCTATTCCCACATATACCAACCCTCAAAGTTACAACAATGATCCAACCTACTAGTAATGTCTTTCCTACCTTGGGTAGTTCCACTAGCAATCCTTGTACCTTTATGGCATCACATGTGATATCTCCTAAAAATTTACCTCCCATAAGAATTCCATTCGCTTCCCCTTCCAACACATATACACCTCCACCATATTCACCTCCATCTCAAAATAAAAGCAATGACACCATCCTTAATCAACTCTTGCAAAATGTTTCATCCCTTCAAAAGAAAATTTCCACCATAAACTAGAATCAAAATGGCCAACCTTCATATTATGTCAAAAGCAATCCCTTATCCTTGGAGATATTGAGAATATTGATACCACAAGTTAAAGAGATTATTATATTGGAGAAATATGGGGGGAAACAAGATCCTTCTAACCATGTTTCCACTTATACTGCCTTATGTAGTGATTTTTTCCTTGAGGATAAAATTTTGCTAAGCTTTTCCCTAGGTCCTTGAAAGATACCACTTTAGAATGGCTTTCCTCATTACTGAAAAACTCAGTTCATTCATTCAATTAACTTTTTGATGTCTTTATTAATCATTTCCAAGTGCACATGCTAACCCTAATATGACATAAGTATATTTAATGGGAAGTAAGAAAAAGGATGATGAAAAGGTTACCGATTTCATTTCACAGTACCAAATGCTTTATTTGTAAATTGATGTAAAGATTCTAAATCCTCACCTTCAATGGATGTTCATTTAGAAATTCCAAACTAAGATACAAGATAAGCTTAGCATGATGAATTTTTTTGATTATCAAAACTCGATTACTTGACATGAAAAAAAAACCCACCTCTAGTCATCTTGAAAAGTATAAATCCGAAAACCAAAACACTTAGAAGCCTTTTAGGAAATAGAATAAATGTTTCCTTCAACTTAATCCCCATCAACTAAATCAACATGTTGATACCCAAGTGGCTTGTATAAAGAAGACAAGTCCTTTTACATTTGGGGATCCATCTAGATATTTTATTCCCCTATATAATACCTTGCATAACACAATGATACAAATTCTAATATAGAAGATGATTTCCTTACCTCCCGTTAAAACTATCAACCCCAATAAAACTTTACCTTTGAACTTTAGATCAAATTCTTATTGCCATTATCACTGACAGAATGGACATGACATAGAACATTGTAAGTGTCTTAAACATCTTGTGAAAGACCTCATTGATTCTAATCGATTTCAAATTGGAGGTGTTAATGATCAAGGAAATATGTATGTTACCCCTCCCAACTGAAACTTGTAAATATTTTCCAACCCTATGCAGAATAATTATATTTGATTTGTCAAAGCTAGTGAAACTAAGAAGAATGATGCGATGAATGTTGGCACAAATGATGACAACATGGATACTATTAAAAAAGATCCTATAGATACTGTTGACAATGGTCTTATCAATATTAATAAACAAGGTCTTATAGATGATATGATTACATTGATTGAATCTCAACCTCATAAGGGTCGAAATAAAAATCCTCTTGACATTACTTTCTCATCTAAAGATATTATTAGAAATGTACCTAATGGTCCTCTTTACATAGCTGGCCAAATCAGTGACAAGCCCACCAATGGGATATTAATTGATCTTGTTTATGGAGAGAATGTGATCACCGATGAATTATTACTCTTGCATGAAATTTATCAAGAAACATATGATCAACAGGAATTATGGATAAAAACACATAATGGTTTTTCTTTCCCTACGATGGGATCAATCACCCTCCCTCTAAAAATTAGACTGAAACAATTAGATGTCTCATTCTCTATCATCCGATGTCAGATCAATTTTGTGTGGTGCTTGGTTATCCATAACTATGCTCCATGGAATCTATCCCATCAGTTGTGCATAATATTGTTAAGTATCCCTGTGACAATAAAATCTTTATTGTGCACCATAGTGGCTTGAATCATGTTTCTTCCTTTAAGAAATTTTCATTGGATTTCTTTTGGCCAAAGCCTATGGAACCTATTAAACCCCATGAAGAATTATTTTTCAGATCCTATCAAAATTTTAAGGTGAAATGCATAGAAAAACTATCCCTTAGAGACATGCCTCAATGCATGATTGAACCTCCTATCCTTGATGAAACTATGATTTAACCTAAATAAATTCCAAATAACCAAGACCAACCCATGAAAAATACTTTACCTATCTCCTACAAATGACCAAGATACAACCAAAATAATCCTATTATGACTCCTAAGATAAAACAAGTTTATAAAGCTAAATTCAAAGTGGTTGAACATCCTCCCATGGTTCTTTCCATTCCTTTCCTTAGGGATGAAAATAAGCCTATAGTTGATAGAATTGCTCCTACATAAGAACAAATTGAAAATATCACAAAAAGAAATAGAAATGATAGAGAGCATAGGTGTAGACATTGTGCTCTTGCTCAAAGGTTAAATGAAGAGAAAAAAAAATCAACATCCAAACTTGACTGAAGCAATACACGATGAGTTTCCCTCTTCACTACAACAAAAAGATCCTATATGACAACCACAAAAAGAGTTAAATCCTTCTTTATCCATTATCATTCAACCTCCCATTGTGATTAACTTGGATGATGATGATGAGGTTGCTAAAATTGAGGAAGAAGTGCATAATTAATTGAATACATTGTTTTCCTCTTCGATGTGCTTAAATGAAAATTCTCCTTGGAAGAGTGTTGAAATTGGGGATGACCCTAGTTCAATACTTTCTATTGTCCATTTGGCTAGTTTTCCGCCTTTTGTATATGATGAACAAGATTGATATGTGGATGAGCTACTAATAGGTTGACTCGCATTTTCCTTACTAGTCTTTTCTTTATTTTCTTTTCCATATTTCTTTTATGTAATTGCATTTGCGTAATATGATCCCATGTACTATTTTTTTTTATGTATCTCTCTCTTTGTAACATTCCTCTATTTGTATCTACATTATTCTCTATGTCATAAATATTTTATCTTCTCTTTGTCTTGTGTTTTCCTTTTGGTGATGATGCAAGGCATCAATAAATTTAGGTCTCTTCCATGTTGACCTGAATGATTTTTCTTGGTTTTCACTCTCTTTGTGACATTCTTCACATTCCATTTGCAGAAATTACTTTATTTGGGGAATGATGATAGTTATAATCTCGCTAATAACATTTTAGCAAACACATACCAAACCTGAATCCTCAGATCCCTTATGTGATTTTGGGATTTCATTTTATGGGCAACCCCTTTTCATGATGTAGCTTCATTTGGAAGCATATGACTTGGCATAGGGATTTCTGAATAAGATCTCATGTCCTCTTTATTCTTAGCATTTATCGTTTGCTACTTTAAAGTAATTTCTTTAAAGTGGGGGCATACATTGGCATTATTCTTTTTCAACTCATGTTTCATTGTGTAGTCTTCTTACTCCATGCGGTGTATCTTTCTCTTTGTGGTGAAATTGGGTGTGATGTCCCTTAAGAGCGTGATCTCTCTTAGTATATTATGTTCCTCTCAATGGCTTGATGTAACACGCTACATCCCCTAAGTTGTGAATCTTATATTCTTCGATTGGTCCTCTCTTGAAGAAATTAGGTACAATGTTCCCTATGTCAAGAACTTACATGAACTAAGAAAAAATACATTGAATATAACTTACACTACCTTTAACATTTTAAATTATTTTTATGTGGCCACCTTGCATAACACACTTTGTTTTCCTATGGATCCATCTTGTTTGTTAATGGGTATCAAGCATACAAAGTTTTTCTTGCCTCAGGAATTCGTACTATCATGTTGTGTAGTGCCTTATAAAATTTATTAGGACATATAGCTTTGGTATTGTTAGTGTATGGGAGTTGAACTTTGGCATGAATTTATCATAGCCACTTGATTTTTTGTTTGAGTGAATACCAGTTGCATGTGTATGTGTCTCACTAGGGTCTCACCTAGTGGATGGATTGAGGTTCCACAAGCCCTAGTGAGTGTGCTTTTGGTTTGCATTGTTTAAATAATGTTTCACTTGTAAAAATTCTTGGATAGACAACTTAGATCTGATCTAGATCCTTCTAGACAAATGGTCAAGGCTTGATCCACCCCTTTTGTTTTTATTTTCTTCTTTTTTTCTTTGGCAATATAATCTTGTACCTTGTTGTTTCTCCTTATATTTTTCACATGTATGTTCTTTTGTGCCTATGTTTTTTTACCATAGGATCTTGATCCTAGCGGCTTGTGCAACCCTCTTGATCATTTTTATCCTATCTTCCTAGCATTGGTACACTTCAACCCCTCTTGATGCAAGTTTGTTTACTTTACTGTGAGTTGAAGAAAGTTCCTCTTCTCAATGAAGTGGAGGCTTGATGTAGTGTATTAAAATGTATCCCTTTACATTTTTTACACTTTTTTGGTCCCTCCCTCCTAAAATTAGGCTTCTTTTTTCCTTATTTTATCCTATTTTTCATCCACAAGCCTTATTTAAAGTATCTTTCTGAGGATCATCCTAACACATAACTAGTGACCAATAATAATTCATGATTTTGGGTTGTTTGTTCCATATTGAGTGATCTAGGACTCATACACTAGCTTGGGTGTATGGGTTGATGATTCTAGTTTATAGTCTAATTATTGATAGATTTTCTTATCCATTTGTTGTAGTTTTCATAGACTTTGATGCTTGGATGTTGACCTTTTTATGATATTTGCTTAAGGCCTAGAATTTGGAAATGAACTTATTTTGATAACGTTTAATGATATTGACATGCTATATGAACTATCTATGTTAATTTTGCATGTGATTAATAAATGCCACTTTGAGATAGTTACAAATATGCAGTTTTTGTGTGTACTAATATTGTCATGTAGATATAGTTAGAAGCTTGTAGCTAGGGAAGATTTTGCCAACTGGACATTCACCATACTAGTCAACAAGGTGTTCATTTAATGGAGGAAAGACTCTCGATGGCAGAAATATTCCTCACTCAAATCAATCTATAACCACCTTGTAATGGTCTTCATTTTTGTGCCAGATTTGCATTAAGGAAAACATGCCTGATAGATTTTCTGCGTGCGTAGCCACCTCTCCACTTTTTGTGCTTTCCCTAATCTGGAATCCTCCAAATCTTTTGGAGTTGACCACCTTGCTAGGTGATTAGATAAATAAGACAATTATTCTCCTTCTAGAGTTCTAATCGAAGGTTGATCAATTTGATGATGTAATCACACTCTTAGTTTTTCAGCAATACATTCATGTTACTTGATTTTAATCATTTTTTTAATGAATGAAATGAAGTTATAAGTTTGTGCATCTAATTTTACATTAGTTTTAGAGGATACTCATCCAAGGGGGCCCACTTGGTGAGTATTCCATCACATACCTTAGTTTAGTTTAGTTGTTATTTTTGTTTAGTAATTAGTTAAGAATTTGGCACTGTTTGTTCCTGCAGCCACTAGAATTCCATTATATAACTGTTCTTGCAACCAAAGTAGGTAGAGTAGTTTCTTGTTTGCTCGCTCAGATTTTCATTTCTACCATGCATTTCAACTTAGTATATTTTTTGGTTGATGCTCAACACTTATGTCATTTCCTTACAAGAAATTTACTTTCAGCATTGTGTCTTTCTTAGTTGTAGGATGAATAAGGCTACTTTGGATTCCTAGTGCACATATAGTGCTGACCCATTTCAATTTTACATCCTTGGGTTGAAAATTTAAAGGCACCTTCATGATGATTGAAATAGCTATTCAATTTATATGTTCAATCTACGAATCACAACTATGAAGGCTTAGCTGTTTAATCATTATAGGAGGCCGATATTTTTTGGCATCATTGTCAGGGATGGTGTCAAACTAGGGTGTTCTTTGGATTCATTGATAGTTTTTCTTGTTGTAGTATTTTTGGATATTTTCCTTATTAGACCCATCATTTAGGAAAGTAATGACCCCCTATTATTTAACCAATATTTTGTGTGAGTTGGTTGATAGTCATTTGGCACCGTATGCATAAAGAAAGGAGAAGATATTCTCATGGGAGATTCCTTCCTAGAAATCCTGATCTATTTTAGATAATTGAGTATCAAAACCTACCCAGAGATGAAGAAGAAGAAGAGCCACACGTATTTGCTAATACATTTCTAGATCTGACTATCTTTGAAGCTTCCTCTGAAGATCAAAATCTGATTGAGAATCCCCTTGCTTTGGAAATTTATCAGGTAGGCATGGGTGATGCAAATAGAAATATACCTAACCAGCTAGGTTTTCCTTTCCCCATTTCTCATCAAAATGAAGTACATAATCTCAAAAATATCCATGTTCTAGTCCTTCCTAAGTTCTATGGACTTGTCATAGAAGATCCTGATACTTTCTTGTTCGAGTTTGATATACTGTGTAGGATTTATGACTATACCACTGATTCCCATAGGCTTAAGCTATTAAATTCTACCTTGAAAGAAGTTGCATTCAGATGGTTCATGAGACTAGGTATAGATACCATGGAGACTTGGGAGGACATGAAGACAGAGTTCCTTGAGAAATATGGTGCAGGAGCACCCATGGGTCTAAGGAACCTAGAATAATTTGTTATGTTTTCATTCTTTGTTTAATGTTAGAATAAGGTCTCATGGACCATTTATTTTCTTTTTAATAGATCTCCTAGGTATTTGTTGCAGTTTTGGTCTTGATGACCAACTTTTTGTATAAACAAAGTCTCCCTCCTCTGTAAGTCTGGTGCATTTTGGAAAATTAAGCAAAAAGGGTACCTTGATGTAACTAGACACCTGAGTGGAGTCATATTTTTCATTTTGAGGATTTTTGGATGACTTTCACACAATTTGGAGGTATCTATGTAGGTGGGTTGGTGAAAGTTGGCTAAATTGCCTTAATTAGGTATTAAAGAGTAAAAAATGAAGTCTTTTTGTGTTTCCAATTGCCAACTGATTCAAATTTCAGCTGGAGGATGTTGGATGAGGTTGGAAGGCTTCATATATGCCTCTCTTGGTCAAGGAAAGGCTGTTATTGAAGTTTGGAAGAAGTTTTCAATAAAGAGTTTGTTGATTTATGTGTTTTCTTGAAGAAATTTTTGATCCCATACTTGGTCTTGTCTGTGCATGTTGTTTCATGCTTCAAGCCTATAATGGTTGGATATGTAATTTAATAATATTTCTTGTTTCATTGGAGTGGTGATATCTCGTTGAGTATCAAGGGAGATATCTTAATTTTACTCCTGGGTGGTCTGAAAACCCTCAAAATCGAGGTTTTGAGTGAATTATGGGTGTTTCTTCCATCCCCACATTGTAGAGTTGCTAAATATTGGTGGGATGGAAGGTATATTCCTATATTATTATTTCCTCAATGTATTGGAGAATGGATGGCTCATTGGAGGAAGTGTTGCGAGATTCTTGGCTTGACATCTCTATGTGGCAAGCCTAATTAACAAGCAAAAAAGTGAGTTTTGCTTGGTTTCTGGAAAATCTATTTGGGGGGAACTTATGAATGATGGTAAAATGTGTGGAAAACCTATAGGATTTTAGTTTTTGGATTTGGGGAGAAGGGGAAATCCAAGATAGTCAAGACCTAGGTGTAGGTATGTGATTTAAGCCTCTTGTAGCAGCGATAGAAAAGGTCATTGTGACTTATGCCTTGATAGTCAAGAGGAAAGGTTTTGGAACTTTTTGGGGTCCATGTGGGGTGTCTAAATCAATGGGTTTGATATCTTGACAATCCTCCATGTTTTTTTTATTTGGACTATCCTATCGGGTAAGGGCTACAAGCCTTTAGAGGGAGTGAGGTCTAAATCACCATAGTGATAGTTTTTTGTTGAAACCTAAGTGCTAGAGGGTTGTTGAACCTTGTTTTTTCATAATGTGATATGATTCAAATGATTTCAAGCTTTGTGGGTGGTCTGAGTTGTGAACGCTAGGTTTGTGGGGGCTGATCACTTAAAGAATAATGGATTTTATGACTCCTTGTAAGAATATTTGAGAGAAGCGTTGAATTGGATTGTCTTTGCCATCATAGTTGTGAGTTTACCTTCCTTTCCACTCTGCATCATAGTGGTATCAAAGCCTGATTGCAGGTAATTGTTGAAGGGAAGACATCATGCCTCCAAAAAAACTTGGACGAGTGGTTGCGAAGGAGTTGAAGGCCTTGAGACAAGAGGTAGAGGCCTTAAAGGAAATGAATAGAAGAAGAGGAGTGGCCATGGACAAAGAGAGTTCCTCTGAAGAAGAGCCAAAGGGTGAAGGACCTATAGAAGGTGGAGAGAACCCTCAAGGGGAAGATATATCCCCTCATGAGAGAATAATCCTCAAATCATTGCAAACATCAAGAGGAGAGCCCTCTGAAGTGTAGATTGACCTACCAGTGTATAGTGGAAAGATGGATGTGGAAGAAGTGTTGGAATGGGTAGAGGTATTGAATAACTATTTTGAATATAAATAAATGTCAAAGAACAAGAAGGTGAGGTTTTCCAAAAAAAATTTGAAGGGATCCGCCTTGACATGGTGGAATTTCATCCAAGGAGAAAGGGTGAAGATGGGTAAGTGCATGATCAACTCATGGGATATGATGGTGCATAGGTTGAAGGAACAATTCCTTCTTGTTGATCATGAGTTGCAATAGTTCAAAAAGAGGTAGAATCTGAAGCAAACCTCACATCGTAAGTTGGAGAGAACTTGATGATTAGGAGATCATTGCTCAAGGAACCAGTTCTTGAAGAACCCCCACAAAGGAAGGCACTCTTTAGAATCAATTACAAGGTACAAGGTAAGGTGTGTAAGATAGTAGTGGACTCAGGATCAACTAATAATCTTGCTTCAATTGAGATGGTAGAAAAATGAAATCTAAAAAGGATTTTTCACCCTAACCCATACAAAGTTTCATGGCTTAGTAAATGACAATAGGTCTTGGTGAATGAGAAAGTATGGGTATAATTCAACATTGATTCATGCAAGGAAAAGATTATATATGAAATCATCCCTATGGATGTGTGCCACTTTCTTCTTGGGAGGCCTTGGTAGTTTGATAGGAAGGCCAAGCATGATGGGGAGAATAATACATACTGCATTGTGAAGGATGGGGTGACTTATAGCCTCACACCTCTCATATAAGAAGACAAGGAAAAGAATGAAGGGCCTAGTATTTTGATAGTGGGTGAGAAGGAGTTCATGAAGACCTTGAAGGAAGCAGGAGGAACAGGATTCTTCCTAATTATGAAGCCAAAGAGTGAAGAAAATCTGCCAACAAAGAACAAGGAAGATGTACCTAGAGAGGTCCAAGCATTATTGGAAAGGTACAAGGAAATAATGGTAAATGAACTACCTAGTTCCTTACCTCCCATTAGGGATATAAGCCACCATATTGATCTGATTTTAGGGGCTACATTTCCCAATAAGGCTGCATATAAGATGACACCTACTCAGAATTAGGAGATTGCAATACAAGTGCAAGATTTTTTGGATAAGGGGCTAGTGAGAAAGAGTTTGAGCGCATGTGTTTTTCCTACTATCCTAGCACCAAGGAAGGATGGTAATTGGAGGCTTTGCATTCATTTAAGATCCATTAATAGGATTGCAATAAGATATAGGTTACCAATGCCAAGAATGGAGGACCTTATGGATTGCCTAGCAGGGGGATCCTACTTTTCTAAGATTGATTTTAAAAGTGGTTATCATCAGATAAGGATCAAAGAGGGTGATGAATGGAAGAAAAATTTTAAGACTAATGAGTGCCACTATGAATGGTTGTTGATGCCCTTTGGGTTTTCAAATTCCCCTAGCACCTTTATGTGCCTTATGAATGAGGTATTGATACCTTTCATTGGAAATTTTATTGTGGTTTATCTAGATGATATTCTTGTGTTTAGAAGGTCTAAAGAAGAAAATTTAAAGCACCTTGACATGGTATTGAAGAGGTTACAAGAGGAGAAGTTGTTGATCAACATGAAAAAGTGTGAATTTATGAAGGGAGAACTAGTGTAGCTTGGATTTGTCATATCCAAGGGATGTTTGAAGATGGATCCTTCAAAGGTGGATGCTATTCTTACTTGGGAAACACCAAAATCCATGGGATATGTGTGAATATTTCATGGAATTACAAGCTTTTATACAAATTTCATCAAGAACTTTAGTCAAATTTGTGCACCCATCTTGGACACCATCAAAGGAGATAACAAGGGTAAATTTTCTTGGACCAATGAGGCTGATAAAGGGTTTGAATATCTGAAAAAGAGAGTAGAAAAAAAACCTATACTTTTTCTCCTTTATTTTGATAAGGTTTTTGCAATTGAATGTGATGCTAGTAACCAAGCAATAGGGGCTATCTTGAGCCAAGAAGGCAGGCAGATTGCATTTTTTAGTGAGAGGTTGAATGAAGAAAAGAGGAAGTATTCTTCCTATGATTTGGAATTTTATGCTATGGTCAAAGCCCTCCAAAATTCGGAGGCACTACTTTTTACCTAAATAATTTGTTGTCTATATTGATAATCATGCTTTGAGTTTCTTGAATGCACTGGATAAACTCAATCATAGGCACATGAAGTGGGTGGAGTCTTTACAAGCCTATACATTCACAATAAAGCATAAGAAGGGCCAAGAAAAAAAGGTGGTAGATGTTCTAAGTAGAAGGTCACTTGTAGTGCAAGAGATCCAACTCCAAAGCATGGGGTTTGATGCATTGAAAGACATGTATCATGAAGATGCAGATTTTAAGGAGGTATACAATGTTTCTAATCAGCATTTGAATACTTTTCATGGTGAATACTTTGATTTTCTGTTGCAGAATGGTTTTCTCTTCAAAGGAATCCAATTTTGTGTGCCTAAATGCTCAATGAGGGAGAATATTATAAAAGAGAAACATAGTGGGAGTCTTGGAGGTCATTTTGGCCTTGATAAGACCTTAGAACAAGTGAGGAGGTACTACTATTGGCCAAGGCTGCAAGTGGATGTGAGAAAGTTTGTGGAAGGATGCACAATTTGTCAAAGAGCAAAGGAAACTTCATCAAATTCAAGGCTCTATCAACCACTTCCCATTCCCAATAGGCCTTGGGAGAGTGTATGGATTTTGTATTGGGGCTGCCTAGAACCCAAAGAGGTTTTGATAGTGATTTTGTGGTGGTCTCTAGGTCTAGTAAGATGGCTCATTTTCTTCCTTGTAAATGCACCAATGATTCATCTAGTATAGAAGGTCTCTTCTTTAAGGAGGTTGCTAGAATACATGGATTGCCCTTAAGTATTGTTTCTGATAGTGTATTCTAAGTTCATAGGCCACTTTTGGAGGACCTTGTGGAAGAAACTTGGCACAAACCTATCCTTTATCTCTTCATACCATCAAAAAATGGATGGAAAAATTGAAGTGGTGAATAGATCATTGGGAAATCTCTTGAGATTTCTTACCAAGGAGCATGGACAAGCTTGGGATCTGATTTTCCTCAGGCTGAATTTGCATACAATGAATCCATGAATAGGAGCATTGGTAGGATCCCTTTTGAAGTAGTATATGGCATGCACCCTAGAGGATTCTATGAGTTAAGATATCTTCAAGTATTTGATAGGAAACTTTCTCAAGGAGAGGAATTTGTTGTTATAATCAGGGATATCCATCAACAAGTGAAGGAAACTCTACAAAATAATGTTTAGACAAAGAAAGAGAATATTTGAAGAAGAGGGATGTTCAATACAAGGTTGGAGATTTGGTGATGGCTCACTTGAAGAAGGAGAGAATTCCAAAGGGAAAGTATACTAAAATCATGATGAAGAAGATAAGACCTTGCAAGGTGGTCCACAAGCTTGGTCAAAATGCTTATGAAATAGAGCTACCTCTTAGGGTGGAAATCTCTCCTATCTTTAATTTTTCTGATTTGTATCATTTCAAAGCTTCTGTGAATGTAGGGGATGTATCAGGTCCAAAACCAATCGAATATGAATATTAGGTTAAGGAATTACCCCCAAGCCAACCTATGACTCTTGAATGCATCCTAGACGCCAAGGAGACAAAGAGGACTAGAAGGAAGGTCTACAAGGAGTATTTCGTTAAGTGGAAAGGTATACATAAAGAGGATGCCACTTGGATTTCTGAAACTGACATTAAACATCATGGGACTATTGTAGAAGACCTGATCTCAAAGAGGTCTAGGGATCTTTATCTTTCTTGGGAGTATGGTGCAGGAGCACTGATGTGTCTAAGGGACCTAGAATCATTTGTTATGTTTTTTTTCTTTGTTTAATGTTGGAATAAGGTCTCATGGACCATTTCATTTCTTTGTAATAGTTCTCCTAGGGATTTGATGGATTTTTGGTCTTGATGACCAACGTTTTGTACAAACAAGGTATCCATCCTCCTTTGTAAGTCTAGCGCATTTTGGAAAATTAAGAAAAAAGGATACCTTGATGTAGCTAGACACTTGAGGGGAGTCATCTTGTTCATTTTTCAGGATTTTTGGATGCCTTTCACACAATTTGGAGGTATCTTTGTATGCGGGTTGGTGAAAGTTGGCTAAATTGCCTTAATAAGACATTAAAGAGTAAAAAATGAAGTATTTTTGTGTTTCCAACGGTCAACGGATTCAAATTTCAGTTGGAGAACATTGGAGGAGGTTGGAAGGCTTCATATATGCCTCTCTTGGTCAAGGACAGTCTGTTCTTGAAGTTTGGAAGAAGTATTCAATAAAGAGTTTGTTGATTTATGTGTTTTCTTGAAGAAATTGCTAATCCCATACTTGGTACGGTCTGTATGTGTTGTTTCATGATCCAAGAATATAATGGTTTGATAAATAAATAATATTTATTTTGGCATTGGAGTGGTGAGATTTCATTGAGTATCAAGGGAGATATCTTAATTTTACTCTCGGGTGGTCTGAAAACCCTCAAAATCAGGGTTTTGAGTGAATTATGGGTGTTTCTTCCATCCCCACATTGCAGAGTTGCTAAATCCTAGTGTGATGGAAGGTATCTTCCTATAATATTATGTCCTTAATGTATTGGAGAATGGAAGACTCATTGGAGGAAGTGTTGTGAGATTATTGGCTTGACATCTCTATGTGGCAAGCCTAATTAACAAGCAAAAAAGTGAGTTTTTCTTGGTTTCTGGAAAATCTGTTTGCAAGGCACTTAAGAATGATGGTAATAGGTGTGGAAAACTTGTAGGAGTTTGTTTTTGGTCTTTGGGGTGAAGGGGAGAGCCAAGATAGTCAAGACCCAAGTGTAGGTCTGTGATTTAGGCCTCTTGGAGAAGCGGTAGAAAAGGTCATTGTGAGTTATGCCTTGACAGTCAAGAGGAAAGGTTTTGGAGCTTTGTAGGGGTCCATGTGAGGTGTTTGAATCCATGGGTTTCATGTCTTGACAGTCCTCCATGTGTTCTTTATTCTGACTATCCTACCGAGTAAGGGCTATAAGCCTTAAGATGGAGTGAGGTCTAAATCACCATAGTGATAGTTGTTTGTTGAAACCTAAGTGCTAGAGGGTTGTTGAACATTATTTTTTCCTAATGTGACATGATCCAAATGCTTTCAATATTTTTTGGTGGTTGGAGTTGTGAACCCTAGGTGTGTGGGGGCTGATCACTTAAAGAATAATGGATTTTATGACTCCTTATAAATGTATTTGAGAGAAGAGTTGAATTGGATTGTCTTTAACATCATAGTTGTGTGTTTACCTTCCCTACCACTCTACATAACAATAAAAGGACTGTTGTAGGGGCAGTTACATTAGAGGAGGTGACATTTTAAGGATGCAACAAAAGGAGGATGAGAGCCTGGAAGATTATATTTCAAGGTTTATGTTTTGCCTACAGAAATATCCACACAATACACTCAATGAAGAATCACAAAAGCTTATTTTCTTAAGAGGAATTAATGAAAGATTCATAGATGCCTTAGACCTAATGGGAGGAGGAGATATCACTCAAGGTCCTTGGGAGGACATCAAGAAGATATGACAGAACTATTCTAGGGAAGCTTCAAAGAAGGGGAGAGCTTATCAATCTTCCATAAGTAAGTCATCTACCAGTGAATTTTCAAGGATGGAGATTACTCACTTACTAACAGACTTCAAGAAAAACATCATAAAAAATATAGCTAATCAACTGGATAAACTTCAGGCCAAGAAGAAATAAGAGGAGGCAAAGGTAATGTTGGCAGAATATTTCCCTCATTGCCAAAAAAAAAAAGGACTATAGATGCAAGATGATAGATAATATTGACAGTAAGCGAATGGCACCTGAGCTAAATCCAATCTAGGGTGAAGAAGATCAAGTCTAATTTTTTACAAAAAGGAGGCCATGGGCCCCAAGACAAGGCATGCCACCAAATCCACTATCTTTTGTTGGGCCATATTTCAATTCTTATTCATCTAGTAACCAATGGAAACCCCCATATCCATCAACTTAAGGAGGATATCCAACACAACCTTGGAATAACCCTCCAAATGCCTAGAAAAACCACCAAAAATCTCCACTCCATTAGAAGCAACCTCAGGGGAATTGACAACAGTTTCAAGTAAATTAGCAGCCACCTCCAAGAAACTAGCAACAAACATCCCAATGGAGGGGAGGGAAACAATGGCCAAACTAGACAACCAATTACATGTAGCCACCTTCCTAGCCTCAACAACCTGATATAATTTCTCCTCCTACTAGTTCAAATTCAAATTCACTTAAACCTACTCAGCTACCAGCCCAACACACACCTAACCCAAATAATAAACCACAACAAAAATGGGTATACTTTGCTAATCCAAATCGATTCCCTATATATGCTGTAAGTGTGAATAACATCCACTTGAATTCAAGAACTAATCTTCCATCTCCTTCCAAACCTATCATCATTGAGCTTCTTGTGGAGGAAGAAGAGCTTCTGAAGATCTCCATTCAACCAAGTGCACCTAAAAATCCTTAACCAGTACCAGTCAAGAAGACCGAACTAGAACCACCATTTCCCCAGAGGTTGGAAATTGTGAAACAAAAGGAAGAAAAGGAGGACACAAATTTTGACATTCTGGATCAGTTGAAGCATATATGTGTCCAAATACATCTATTTCAGGCCATAAAATATGTTCCCATATATGGCAAGGCAAGCAAGGAAGCATGCTTTAAGAAGCCAGGAAGGAAGAAGAAAGACCCTACTATGGCTCATGTGGTGGGATAGTTGGCTGAAATCATTCTTGGGAAAGTTACTATTCCAAAATACATTGACCCAGGGATTCATGTGGTAGGAGTTGTTATAAATAAGATCCAGATAAAGAATGCTTTGATTGATTTGAAAGCAAAAATAAATGCAATGACTAAGGACATCCTATAACAACTAAGTGTTACAAGTATGAGACCTACTCCTATTGTCCTACTGCTTGCTGATAGTTATACTATTAAGCTCGATGGGATAGTAGACAATCTTGTGGTAATCATAGACTCTTGGGAGTACCCAACATATTTTATGATTCTTTCTCCTAAGGCCACACTAGGTGAGTACCCCATTATTCTTGGAAGGCCGTGTTTAGCAAAAAAAGGTGCCTGTATTGGATGTCGGACAAGAGACATGACCATTTCTAATGGAAAGAGCATGAAAAATCTTGTTCTCTACCATCCTACTTAGCCCGCCCCTGATAAGAATGATCTCGTATGGCCACATGTTGGTGAAGAGGTAGAGGAAATTAATTCTATGGAACAACTTATGATGTTCAACAAAATTCCTTTCATGCAGCTTCAAGATGAAGATGAAGTATTGTCTAACATAATTCAAAATGATAATGAGATAGAGGAAGCATCATCCTCTTAGGCATCTAATTCTATTGAAATAGTGAAGAAACTCCTGCCCACTCTTCCTACAACCACTCTTCTTGCAGATTCTCTTCCTATAGCCACTCATCTTGAAAACACTCATCTTGCAGATGCTCTTCCTATAGCCGCTTGTCCTACAGTCGCTCATCCTACAGACGCTCTTCCTGTAGTCAAATTTATTGCAGCAATAGGTATGTATCATACATTAGTTCCATATGAACTCAAATTACCAAGCATTATTAAAGCATCTATGGTAGAGTTAACTACACGAGTGCAGGTGTCAGAAGGAAAATATCTAAATGTTAATAGAAAATTGAGTAAAGAACAAAAATTGTCATTGGAAAACTTGTTGAGGGCCCACTTATGTGTATTTGTATTGGATTATCATGATATAAAGGTATTGAACCCTAAGCTTTGCACTATTAAGATATCGATAATAAATTATTGTACACCAATGAGGCAACCAAAAAGAAGAATTAGCCTTGCATTGAGATAAATAGTAAAAGGGGAACTTTAAAAATGGCTAGATGTAGGATTTATATACCCCATCTTAGATAGCCAATAGGTGTCCCCATTGGTGATTGTGCCTAAAAAATGAGGGAAGTGGTGAGTTTTTTCTGATTATAGCAAACTTAATCTTGCCACCAAAAAGGACCATTTCCCCTTACCTTTCATAGATCAAGTTTTGGACTCACTTGTAGGAAAGGGGTACTTTTATTTCCTATATGGATTCAATGACTATAAACAGATCCAAATTACACTAGAGGACTAGGAAAAGACCATCTTTACCTATCCATGGGGGACCTATTCCTACTAATTACTTCTATTTTGATTATGGAATGCACCAACAACTTTTCAGAGGGCAATCATTAGCATATTTTCATATATCTCTCTTGATTGCATGGAAATCTATATGGATGACTTCACTACTTAGGTTGCTGATTTTAATGAAGCATTGGAAAATATTAGGATAGTTCTAAAGAGATTTGAATACCATAATCTATCTCTAAATAGTGAAAAGTTCTTCATAATGATGCAGGAAGTTGTAGTTCTTAGCCACTACATCTCTCACAAAAGAATTCAAGTAGATCCTCTAAAGATTCAGGTGATCACCAATCTGCCTATACCTACAAAACAAAAATATGTTAGGAGTTTCTTAGGACATGCAAATTATTATAGGAGGTTCATCAAAGACTTCAAAAAAATGGTAGCACCATTGTATATTCTCCTAACTAAAGATGTTGAATTCTAATGGATAGAAGACTATGACAAGGAATTTTTTGATTTGAAAATAAC
Organism: Sequoiadendron giganteum; assembly: GCA_007115665.2. Taxonomy (NCBI): domain Eukaryota; kingdom Viridiplantae; phylum Streptophyta; class Pinopsida; order Cupressales; family Cupressaceae; genus Sequoiadendron; species Sequoiadendron giganteum. The sequence continues at coordinate 552,074,697 of CM021101.1, read as the reverse complement.
TTTAACTCATGCTCCTATACTCAAGGGTCCTAATTGGGAAAAATCCTTTTCACATCCATATAGATGCATCACACTATGTCATAGGAGTAGTCTTAGTTTAGAAAGAAGGAGCTATTGAAAAGGCTATTTATTTTGTTAGCAAAAATCTATAGGGAGCTTAATTCAATTATACAATGACATAAAAAGAAATGTTGACAATAATCTATGCCCTAAATAAATTTAGGCACTACATGATAGGCTACTAGATCTTTGTGCACACCGATCATGCAACCATTAGATACCTCATGAATAAACCCCTAATCTCAGGTAGGCTAGCAAGATGGTTATTACTAATGTAGGAGTTTGACATGACCATTGTGGATAAACCAAGGAAGACCAATGTTGTAGATTTTCTTTCAAGGTTGACTACATCAAAAGACAATCAAGTTATAGATGACTCCTTCCTTGATGAGAATCTATTTTACATCAGTGTGCAGACACCCTAGTATGGTGACATAGCTAGTTACCTGGTCACAAAGAGAGTTCCTCCTCACTTCTATCCAAAAAAGAGGGTTCTCATTTAAAAATATTTTCCTTCCTCATGGATTGTTGGATTCTTTTTTTACAATGGACCAGACCATGTCATGAGGAGATGTGTGAGAGAAGATGAGACATATGAAATTTTTCATGCATGTCACAATGAACCCTATAAATGAAATTTTGCAACCAAGAGGACAACACTAAATATTTTGAACATAGGACATTATTGGCCCATACTCCACAATGATGTAGGGAGATATACAAGGAAGTGTGACAGATACTAGAGGATGGGCTGACCAACCAAATTAGATGAGATGACACTTTACCCCCAGGTAGTAATTACTCCATTTCATAAGTGGGGATTAGAATTTGTAGGACCCATTGATCCTCCATCACATGGTAAATCCTATATCTTGGTATGCATCAATTATGTAACCAAGTATAGGGAAAGAATAAAGATGCAGAAAAAACTTTCCTAATGTCAAACCCAAGAGAAGAATGTAGAGATGTCTTTAAATTTTACAATTTCAGTTCATTAAAATGCACATGAAGGAAATAGCAGTATAGAGAAATAAACTCAAACATAATTGACACTAGATTTACGAGGGAAAAACCTTAAGGGAGAAAAAACCCACCACACCAAAGAAAAACACTTGTGTTATAGTAATCGAGTTATAGACAAGTTACAGACTCTCCTATCAGATGACAATATTACAACATCAACATTTCCCTAATCAACCTCATATAGAACACCACTATTACAATGCTTTCGAATCATCATACAATGAAATTAACTAATAGACCATTCGATCATCCAACGTCTAAATCATCAAACTCTTGAACCTATTCATAGTTTCAATAAATTGCAATGTATAGCAAAAACCATGATCAATTCATTCTTTGTACAATCAATTCAGTTCAACTTCCTATGTTGAAAAATTGTCAAACTTCCCAGGAATTCAAACGACCTCCTTCCAAGTTAGTAACATCCTATAGTTAATGACTTACAACTCAGTATAATATCATGTTTGTGCTCTTCTCCCTACACCACACTACCGCTGCATAGTCAACAGGCTCCCACAATATGGTGGTAACCACCACAATACCACTGGATACATGAGAGGCTCTTGCGGTATGGTGGTAATTTCTCTACCGCTACACATCCAACGAGCTCTTGCAGTATGGCAGTAACCATGCTACCACACCCTAGTGTAAAGAAAATCATGTTATGGTAGTGTCCAACACACTACCCCTCAACAATTGAGAGGCTTCCGCAATATGGTGGTAAAAGAATAAACATAACACTTAAGAAAATTTTCTACTTGGTGATAGTATCAGGGTTTCTACCAATGAGTTTGAGACACACATTCTAGAAAATCTCCCACTTGATGAAGAACTCACTAAACCCTTTTCAATATCTATAGTCAATGAGTATTCTAGACCCCAAGGCCCATTGAACTTGCACACCATCTAAAATTTTCCATGCTCAATGGCTTTGTCAATGCATCAAAAAAATTCTTCAAAGTATCCACCTTTTCCAAACATACCTTTCCATCCTCCACCATATACTATACAAAATGGTACTGCACATCAATATTTTTCGTCCTGGCATGAAAAGTAGGATTTTTCACTAGAAAAATGGCACTCTAATTGTCATAACAAATAGTAATCTTCCCTGCATCAAAACCAATATTACAACACAATATTCTAAGATAAATGGATTCCTTATAGGCATGAGTTGCTTCCATGTACTCAGCCTCAATAGTAGATAAAGTGACTACAGCCTACCACTGGCTCATCCAACTAACTACCCCACCATTCATCATGAAACAATATCCACTGGTGGATCTTCTACTGTCAATGTCCCCTACCCAATTAGCATCCACATACCCAAGAATTTTGAGAGTCCTCTGTGCTTCAACCAAATTACCATTGTAACACAAAGCATATTCTGAAGTGCCCTTTAGATATCTAAACACTCTTTTCACAACATCCCAATGTGTTCTTTCGAGATTAGCCATAAAGCGACTAAGCACTCCCACTGCTTGGGAAATGTCACACCTAGTACAGACCATTGCATTTATTAAACTACCAACTACACTTGCATAGGGCACCCTGCTCATGTCCTCCATCTCAGTAGGAGAATTTGGACAATCTTCAACAAATAGTTTCATTCCTTGCAAAACTAGAACAACTAGCTTCTTGCAACTAGTCATACAAAATCTCTCTAGAATAGTGCTAATATACTTACTTTGGTTGAACCAAAAAAATTTTCTCTTTTTGTCCCTTCTTATTTCCATTCCTAGAATACACCTAGCTACACCAATATTCTTCATTTCAAACTTTGCAGACTACTGAGATTTTAGATTAGAAATCATAGACTTACTATTCCCTATGAATAACATATCAACATATAGTGCAATAATAAGAACCTAGTCATTTTCAGTTTTGAAGTACACACAATTATTTGATTTTGATCTTACAAAACCCAATGACAAAACAAACATGTCAAATTTTGGGTACCACATTCTAGGCGACTATTTTAAACCATACAAAGATTTCTTTAACTTGCAAACTAGATTTTCTTAACCTTTTACTACAAAGTGCTCAGGATGGGACATATAAATTGATTCTTCAAGATAACCATGAATAAATGTTGTCTCACATCCATCTACTCAATATCCCAATCATATGCTGCTACATGTGAGAAAATAAATATGATAGATGTTAGGTTTGCTACTGGAGAAAAAAATTCCCCATAATAAATTCCCTCTACCTAGGAATATCCCTTTGCCACCAATCTCACTTTATACTTTTCAATACTGTCATCTAGACCAATTTTCTTTTTAAAAACCCATTTACAGCCCACAGGTTTTCTACCTTTAGGAAATAGAACCAGATCCCAAGTTTCATTCGTCTTTAACAATGCCATTTCTTTATTCATGGCTTTTAACTAGGAATCTGAATCAATCATCTCAACTACCTCTTTTATAGTCCTAGGATCATTAGTATTAGTAATCAAAGCATAGTCACAACTAGAATCCATACCTATCAAGTTGCTTCTTTTCATGTGTAGACCTCCTCATAGGTTGAGGTTGAGGTTGTGGTTCTTATTTTTGTTTAGAACTCTCAGAGCTACTCAAACTCTCCTCAGTTTTAGGTACACTATCAATGTGTTGTTCCTCTTTTTTAGGATTTAGAGGTATTTCAAAAACATCATTTTTCTCTTCTTGTTCTTTCATCTCTGACTATAGATCTAACGTAGAGGGTTTCAACTCTCGAAAGATTACACTCCTATTGTATACAACATTTTCAATCATAGGATTCCAAAGCTTGTATCCTTTCACTCCAATGTTGTAGCCAATGAAGATAAACTTAACAAAAAATTTCTCCAATTTAGATATTTTCACATTAGGTACATACACATATGCTTCATAGCCAAAGACATTAACATGTATTAGAGAGGGCTTCTTACCAAACCAAGATTTCATAGGTATTCTATCAACAAGTGCCAAAGAAGGAGATCGATTTAACAAGTAATATGTTTTAGCCATAGCTTCAACCTAGAAAATTGCTCCAGACCAATAGTACTCAACATAATTCTTGCCTTCTCCATCAACATATTGTTTAACCTTTCAGCAACTCCATTTTACTGCGGAGTGTAAGGTGTTCTTTTATGCCTTTTAATCCCATGGTCTTTGCAATACCTTTCAAACTCATCAAAACAAAACTCACCGCCATTTTCAGTCCTTAAACACTTTATTTTTCTTCCAGTATGATTTTCCACAAGGTTTTTAAATTCCTTAAAATGGCTGAACACTTCTAATTTACTTTTAAAAAAATACACAAAATCACTTCTCAAATAATCATCAATGAATGATACATAATATTTTGAATTTGACAATGAAGGAACATTCACTGGACCAAAGACATCAGAGTGAATATAATCTAGTACACCAAAATATTTATGAGGACTAGAGTAAAATGAAACATGATGATGTTTTCCATATATACAATGTTCACAAAATTCAAATTCCAGGTTACAATCATCAAGCCCCTCAACTAGGTTTTTATTTTTCAAAGCTTTCAAATATTTTTCACCAATGTCACCGAGCCTTTGATGCTAGAGCATAGTCTTCTTTTCTAGAAGTCTAACTTCCATAGAATTAACACTCTCAGGAACATTTTCCTTCTTCTCTTTAAAAACAACCTTTTGAGACTCTATAGAGACACTGTTGCATTGAACTATTAGTGCATCCAGCTTGTACAAAGTACCAATTTGGGAATCCCTAGCCAGCACCATCAACCCTCTAGGAATTTTATAACCATTACTAGAGAATGAGACTTGCACTCCAAAATCATTCATCTTTCTTACAAAAATTAAATTTTGAGCCAAACCTGGTAGATGCATTACACCATCAATTCCCTTAATTCTTCCATCGAGAAATTGAATTCTGACTCTTGCACAACCAACTATTTCTAGAGATGAATCGCTTGCCAAGTAAAACTTTCCACCATCATATTTTTCATACTTCATGAACAAATATCTATGAGATGTCATATGGAAATATGATCCAGAATCAATCAACCAGACATCATCTAATGCTTGAGTTTCCAAAGCTGCAATGAAGGAATCTACATCACTCTTAGAAGAATCCTTGTCAGAAGAGTTCTTATTCTTCTTATTTTTCTCCTATTTTCAATCCTTTCGAACATGACCAAGTTACCAGAAATTCTAACACTTTACCTTAGAATTTTTGCCAAGAGACTTTGATCTCCCTTTTGACTTTGAATTTGACCTCTTGTCCTTCTTCTTGCCTTTTTCTTTTAATTTGCCTCAAACAAATAGAGCCTCCTCTTCCATCTCAGAAGATTTACTTCTCATTTCTTTTGAAAACAAAGAAGCAACCACATCTTCCATCTTGAAAGTGGTTTTCATGCTCCCAATCACCATCACCAAGTGATCCCAAGAATTTGGAAAATAGCATAACAATAGCATACAATGATCTTCATCATCAATTTTTATGCTCCTAGCTATTAACTGAGCAATCAATGTGTTAAACGTATTTAGATGATCAGCCATAGACACCCCCTCCTCCATTTTCAAAGAGTATAACTTCTTCCTTAAGAATAATTTATTTACCAACGATTTAACCTAATAAATATCTCCAATCTTATTTCACAAAGAAGATTCAGTCTTCTCTTCATGAATGTTTAGGAGAATAGAGTTTTCCAAACAAAGTCTTATCAACCCTTTTTATTTTTTATCTACGAGGTCCCAATCTTCTTGCTTCATGCCAGAAGGTTTCATTGTAGACACAACAAGCCAAATATCTTGATCCACCAACAAGTCTTCCATTTTAAGTTTCCACAACTCAAAATTGTTGCCATTTAATTTCTCAATTTCAATCCTTCCTAATGACTCACCATTGCCATATCAATCTATAATTTGACAATTACCAGACTTGTACAAAACTCTCACTGAATAGAATTGACACAAAAAAACCCAACCTACCCACAAGGATAAGATAACTAGCCAAGATCTCATACCACTCGTAAGGAAATAATATGGATGTGGAACAAACTTTATTAATGTCAAACCTTAGAGAAGAATGCAGACATGTCTTTAAATTTTATAATTTAAGTTCATTAAGATGCACATGAAGGAAATAACATAATATAGAAATAAAATCAAACACAATTGACACCAGATTTACGTGGGAAAACCCTTAAGGGAGAAAAAACCCACCACACCAAAGAAAATCACTTGTATTACAATAATCAAATTACACACAAGTTATAGACTCTCCTTTTAGATGATAATATTACAGCATCAACATTTCCCTGATCAACATCCTACAAAACACCCCTGTTACAATGCTTTCAAATCAACATACAATTAAATTCACTAACATACCATTCGATCATCCAACCTCTAAATCATCAAACTCTTGAACCTATTCATAGTTTCAATATGTTGCAATGTATAGCAACAACAATGATCAATTCATTCTTTATAAAATCAATTCAGTTCAACTTCATCTATTGAACAATCATCAAGATTCCCAAGAATTCAAATGGAATCCTTCCAAGTCAGCAACATCCTCCATGTGCAGCCTTCTTTCTTCATTTGATGCCTTAAAAATCAGCAGAACATCACGTCTGTGCTCTTCTCCTTACACCGCATTATTACTGCATAGTCAATAGGCTCCCGCGACATGGTGGTAATGACCGCACTACCGCTCGATAGATGAGAGGCTCCCTTGGTATGGAGATAATCACTCTACCACTATACATCCAATGAGCTCCTGGGGTATGGTGGTAACCACGCTACCGTAACCTAGTGTAAAGACACTCATGGTATGGTAGTGTCCACTGCACTACCGCTCAAAAAATGAGAGGCTTTCACGGTATGGAGGTAAAATAATAAACAAAACACTTAAGAAAATTTTCTACTTGGTCACAATATCAAGGTTTCTACTAGTGAGTTTGAGACACATATTCTCAACACCAAGTGGGTAGAAGTTAAGGCCATGAAGCATGCAGGAGACAATAAGGTTGCAAAATTTCTTTATGAGGAAATTTTCACATGGTATGGGGTTCCAAGAGATAGTGACTGATCAAGGGGCTCAATTTACTTCAACCCTTGTTACAACACTAGTCAATGAGTACAACATTAAGTATAATAAATCTACTCCTTATCACCCTCAATCCAATGGCCAAGTTGAGGTGACCAATAGAGAAATTGAATCCATTCTTACTAAAATAGTGGCTATCCATAGAAAGGATTGGGAGAGCAGACTACCAGAAGTTGTTTGGGCCTACAAAACTACATGGAAAACAACTACAAGATTCACTCCATTTGAGCTGCTATATGGAAAGATAGCTATTATGTCCATTGAATTTGAACATAAGACTCTTAGGACTATAGTGGACTTCGGGAGGCACAAAGGGACATAATCATGCATTTGAATTCTTTGGATGAGATGAGGAAGGTATCTTTGCATCACATAGAGGTAGTGCAGAATCAAAGAGTAAAATCACATGAAAAATTCATCAAGGATAATAAATTCCAACTAGGCGACTGGGCACTGCTCTGTGACTCAAGGTATCAAGACAATGCAGGGAAATTGCAGACAAGGTGGCTAGGACCGTATGAGGTTGTTGAAGTACTTCCCAATAGGGTTGTTCAACTCACTACCATGGACCCTATTAGATTTATGTTGTTGGTGAATGGTCATCGCCTAAGATTGTATCACAAGCCAACTTCTAAGGAAGAGTTCTTGCAGCAATTCACTCAGCATGCAACACCCCAACTTCCTACAGCCGAAGGAAGTGGACATATTGTCCATCCTTCTAGCTAACCAAGGTATGTAAATTTTCATAATAAAGACTTCCACTTTTGTGGGGGTCCATTTATTCACCCATCCATCCATCCATTCCACCTTTCTCTCTTCCATCAAACCATCATCATTTCACTTCACTTCATTCCATCCCACCTCATTCTGCTCCACTTTCATTAATTTCTCAATTGTTTTTTTTTTGAAAAGTGACCAGTACTTTCTCCATAATCTTTGCAATAAATATTCCATGAATTTAGGTACATGTGCATCAATTGTTATATCTTAATTTTATTTTAGTGCATTTATCTAATTTCTGTAAATTAATATGGGTGTTCACCATAGCATGTCATTATTCCTTGCCCCTTTCAAATCATCATTCCATCTCGCATGTGAAGATGCATGTGAAAATTTAAGTTGGGGGGGAAAGTGAAAATACCATGTATGCATATCTATCCGTACTGGTTCACGTCAAGAAAATTTAAATATTGAGCCTATTTGAATTCTAAGTGAGATGAGAACTCTTATGTGTGAAAGGACATCAATCGTTATCATTTTCCCTGATCATAGACTATATTTATTACTCCTTTACTGTCTTTATTTTCTCCTCTTATAATCTTAAGTTGAAAGGTAAAATTCAGTTGATACGAGCATTGGAAATTTTGTAGCATTATAGGAAGGAGAAGTTTGGATTTTAGATGAAGATTCTAGGAAGGAAAAAATTTGCAAAGCGATTTTTTGATTGGAGACAATGGGAGGTGGGTTAATTCGAAATGAGCCCATAGCTCATGATGTATTACTACAGGAAGCACCTTTCCTAGCTGAGTTTAGAAACTGTAGATGGATAGACTATTTCCTGAAGATGAATGGTTTTGATGAAGACATCGCATTGGAATTTTCCTAGACATTGTCTAAAGGAAAGGCCATGGTAAAGGGGTTGGAGGTCATAGCCCCTAAAGAAAGGATTGTAGAAGTTACATGGTTTCCTACTGATGGTGAGCATTAACCTATTACAAGAGAATCTAGGTTGGGTAGGGACAAATTTAGAGAACTTGGTGACCCTTCGTTGAGTGTGGACAAGCAAGGAGCGAAGATAATTTCTCCACCAGAGCCATGGAAGCAGGTAGCTATTAATGTTGTGAAGTATATTACCTGTGAAGGTTGTTAGTGAAATCTGAATTCTATTCATTTCAAAATCCTAAACCACATGAGGCATGGGAGAAGAATTAATGTGTCAATCATGTTATACCACCTTCTTTCAATCATGGCAGTTGAGACCCAAAAAGGTAGGGACAACTTTTTTTCTCACCATTATCTGATCAAATTATTAGTTGAGAAGTCCTTGCATGATGTGTTTGATATATCTTGGGAAGAATTCTAGAATATTGATCAAATTAAACTAGAGAATTTGTGACCTAGGTCTTTGCCTCAACCTCATAGGTTTAGTAGGAGGGCGAGAAATTTTCGAGCTGCTCTTGGAGCCTCAACTTCTAGCATGAGCCCTAGTGTAAACCCTCCTATAGCCAAGCAAACCATAGATATTTTTTCTTCTAAGGTTGAACATTCAAAATAAGGAAGTTCATCTCCTAATTCTAATGATGATGTACCTCTTGGTACCCTAACGAGAACTAGGCACAGAAGAATAAGGAAAAAATAAGAAAAGAAAAAGTTAAAAACCAAACGGTAGAAAAAGAAGTGCCAAGCTCTAAGAAATGGAAGACTGGCACTATTCTTCATGTATCAAAAGAAAAGTGAAGAAATCCTCCTAGAAAATCAAGACTAGTTGGGCCAACCATTGGTGTATCTCCTGAGGGAAGCCCTAAACCTAGAGAAACATCACAAGTGGATACAAAAGCTCCAATGGAGCAGGTGAATGTCGAGGAAAAAGACATATTTGAGGAAGTAGCAAACTTAATGCTAGTAGATCTTGTTGACATCGCAGAACAAGTTGAAAGTTGAGGGCATGAGGAAAATCAGGAGCTCGTAAAGCAAGAGCAAAAGCTAGAGCTCCTACAGTAAGAACAAAATCAATAGTTCCTATAGCATAAGAAAGAACAAGAACTTGAGGCCCTACAACTAGAACTAGGAGAATAATCAACACCCCTGCAACCAAAATTGGTTGAGAAAACAGAAGCCCTATAGATGGTACTCTATGAAGAACAAGTAAAAGTGCTAGGAAATTGTTTGGTAGGAATACACAAGCCCTATAATTATTTGATGCACAAGGTATTCATGAACTTGTGGAAATAAGTGCAAAGGAGGGAAGAAGAATGGAAAGCAGAGAAATGCAAGCTAAAGAGGGAAATTCAAAAGATAGATGAAGAGATTGAGGATAAGAATGAAAAACTTGTTTCTTTAAAGAAAAGGGTGGATGACATGACAAATTTAGTACCTTAGATATTAGAGTCCAAGGCCCCTCTAAGGGTCTATGCTCTGTATTTAAAGGAGAATCATCTTTCTTTTAATCTAGAAAGGATTGTTTTAGGTTTGAATCCTTCCATTGAGACCCCTATTAATTTTTTAAATTCTTATCATATTTATCCTCTTGAAATGAAAAATTTGTTGTGTGAATTTTATTTACATAATTATGTTGTGACCCAAGACCATGATTGGAATCCATTGTTGTATGTTGGAGATGTCCAATTAAGGGAATTTATGTCTTGGATATAGAACAAAGCTATTTGGGGAAAATAGTTCAGGACCTATAGGAAAATTGAATCCAACATTCCCTTGCCCATCAAGGCTGAATCTAGAAATCTAGGAGACATTTTAAAGGACTGGCACATAGTTCTTTATCGACCAAGCTATGGCAATGGAATCCTATCTGAGAGAGAGGTAGTTTATAAATAATGTGAGAAGGTAGAAAAAACCATAGGGGAATCTATAATGGGATACCTATCACAAAGGTGGAACAACCTAACTAATGATTTGAAACAAGTTGAGCCTCATTCCACACATAATTATGCTGCAACACTTAAGAGAGTTGATAGATCTATACAGATTGGAAGGACAAAGGGACAATTTTGGCTTCCACCAACTTTTCAGCCACCTATCCTACTGTGGCCTATGCCAAACTTCAGGTACTACCGATATGAGATAGCTTTAGAGAAACAGAGGTGGAGCAGGTTGGATAGACAAAAAGGTTTCTCTTGTGATCCTAATTTAGACATAACAAAAATTGATGTATGATAGTTGGTGGTTGAAAATTTTAGGGCATTGACCAAGAAAAAGCACAACTCTCCCTCTATTGGAGGACCAAAAAGACCTTAGGTTGGGGGGAGTGACGAGTCTAGTTTATGGTCTAATTATTGATAGAGTTTTTTATCCATTTTTTGTAGTCAACAAGGTGGTCATTTAATGGAGGAAACACTCTCGATGATAGAAAGATTCTTCATTCAAATCAAACTGTAACTACCTTGTAATGGTCTTAATTATTGTTGAGAAAATATAGGTGTTACTACTATGCCAGATTCGCATTAAGAAAAACATGTCTGGTAGATTTTGTGTGTGTGTAACCCCCTCTCCACTTTCTATGCTTTCCCTAATGTGGCATCCTTTGAATCTGTTGGAGTCAACCACATTTCTAGGTGATTAGATAAATAAGACTCTAATGCTCCTTCTAGGGTTCTAACTAGAGGTTTCTCAATCTGATGATGTACTCACACTCTTAGTTTTTCAGTAATATAGTCATGTTTCTTGATTGTACTTATGTTTTTTAATGAATGAAATGAAGTTATAAGTTTGTGCATTTGAGTTTACATTAGTTTTAGGGGATACTCATCCAAGGGGGCCCACTTGGTGAGTATTATGGCCTGTACCTTAGTTTAGTTTAGTTTTTATTTTATATTTAGTAATTAGTTAAGGATTTGCCACTGTCTATTCTTGTAGCCACTAGAATTCCATTCTATGATTGTTCGTGCAACCAAAGTAGAAACATTAGTTTCTTGTTTGCTCACTCAAATTTTTATTTCTATCATGCATTTTAGCTTAGTATAGTTGTTGGTTGATGCTCATCACTTATTTTATTTCCTTATAAGAAATTTACTTTCGACATTATGTATTTCTTAGTTGTGGGATGAATATGGCTACTTTGGATTCCTAGTGCACATACATTGTTCACCCATTTCAAGTTTATGTCCCTGCATTGAAGATTTAAATGCACCTTCATGATGATTGAAATAACTATTCGGGTTAGATGTCCAATCTCTGAATCACAACTATGAAGGCTTAGTTTTTGAATCATTGTAGGAGGCCGACATGGGTCCCACCTAAGTTTTGGGGCATGAACGTGAATTTGGCATAAAAATTAATATTTCTTAAAATTTGTGTCCCAAGCCTAGGACACTGGAACTCATATGCCCCAACTGGCATATGATTCCTACTTATCTTGGACCCATTTTAAATTTAAATCTAGTTGGGAATTTATTCTCCTAGATCTAATGTTGGCTTTTAGTGTTGTAATTTTGGGAAATTTGGCATAAACAAGTATAAATACAAGCTTAATTCACATATTTTCTCCTAACATTCATTATACCATTCTAGAAATTAAAGAGTAATTAAGAACATTCAAGAGCTGGTTATTAATTATTTTGGAGCTACATTCATGAATTGAGCATCATGTCAAATTCATCATTCATCATGTTTATTTTTGAGCTAACATTTGTGATGTAGGTTTTTATGGTTTAAGCAAGCATTCAAGTCAAGATCCATATCGTACAATTAAAAGTCAAGATCTACATTCATGCTAGCCATTTCATACAAGATTGCAGATTTATTAAAAGGATTTTGTGAGTTGCAGCATAGAATATTTTTTCATTCATCATTCCTTCATTCTTTTACATTTCATTTCAAGATATGTTTACCAAAATGGGGTTTGACTGAGGAAAAACCATATCCATTGAATAAGAAAAAAATTCCCTCTTTGATGTATTATTTCTAGATTTAGGTTGAAGATCCATTCAAGAGAAAGATTGGAGAAAGTTGTCCAAGTTGTCAAAGTTATCATCTATCTTGCAAGATCATGGAAAGTCACCTATAGGTCAAAATTCAGAGTTTCAAACTTGAAGATCGAAAAGGAGAGAAGCTACAAGAGATCATTAGAGGATATCAAAGTTTTAGATCAACCCTAATAATAGGACTAAATTGTCACAACTGGCATATGAGTCTGAGTATACCAGTTTTTAAACTTTTTCTTGAAATCTTGATTTACTAATCATATTTTTTTATTTTAGCCCAAACCCCTAAATCGGGACTAAATCACCCCTACTAGCTTATGAGTCCTAGTGTGCTTAAAATTTCATAATTTCAAGATTGCAGACCTTGTTTCAAGCATCTTTATTTTTCTAGGTGCACCTCTATTCATTATTTGGATTTGAAGTTTCAGATTCTAGGTTACATAGTTAGATTTGCATATCATTTACATTTCCTTCTTTATAAGACTTTGCTTAGTGGTGAATCCCCTTTTTGTTTTTAATCACACCCTTGAAGATGTTATAGCAAATGCCTCCTCTCAATTGCACCATTAGATCAAGATCTCTAGGGTTTCCTTGAATGAACTAGAGTGAAATAGGGTCCCTTAAGTTGTCCATCATCAAAAAGGTGGGCACACCCCATTTCCCTGTGTTCAAATGGTTTAGGTTGTTCTTTTAATAAGAGGTGACATAGGAGGATCACTAATTAAAGAAGGCCCAATTTGTGTAGCCATAACCTTAACTAAGTGACCTAGATGACCTTCTAGTGAGAGGGGATCTAAAGTAAAATCTTAACATCTTCATCTATGCCATCCACCTTAATGTTTGTTGAGATATATGTAGCATTATAAGATGGGAAAAATATTATCTTGAAACTCAATGATTGGGTCTCCTAACACCAATATACCTTCATCACAAATACGAGAGGTATCAAGTGAAGAACAAATAGGATTATCATGATTATATATGTGTGCATCCTCTTGCATCAAATTTTTAGTGGATGATCATGGTGAGATGAAGTCCTCAAGGGATTCATCTAACATGTCAAAGTCATCTCAAATAAAGGGCCCAAGATTCACCATTTAGTTGTTTTTTGTTTTTTTTATAATGAATGCAAAATGTAATCCAATCTTAGAAAACTATGAAATACTGCTAGAAATGAAAGAAAGTGCAATAATCTAATTATATCCATAATTGAAACATGCACTTCAAATGAAACCAAATTAAGCTAGATTTGATGAAATGAGTGAAACAAAAACTTAGCAAATTGAAATAGATATATGATAACAACAAAAAAAAGCACAAAAATGAAGTTTTAAATATTGTAAAATGTAGTTTCGGGTCTGATACAAGACTAAATCACCCAGATGGGTGAATGGGTATTAGTTAGAGTTTTTGACAAGCTTAGTTATTGAAAAAATCACAACATAGAATTCCCAAAAAGAAAGAGAAAATACATGTACCAGGACTAAATCACCTATATGGTTGAATGAGTCCTAGATTATGGTTTCCACATTAAATTCAATAAATTCTGAGTTGATTCTAATGTTTCTAACATGTATGTTGACTTGACTATTTATAATTACATATTTTTAGTGAAATTAAGATGCAAAAATTCAGCTTATATGCATGTTTCACTAATGCAATTTTTAAAGCCCTAAATACAAATTAACTAATGTAAGATCTAATAAAAAGTTAATGTAAGCTAAATCTAGTACTGCAATGTACTCCAAATTATAAATAAAGGGTCTGAAGGTCGAGTTTGAACAAAAATGAACCTTAGGAAATAGGGGTTCCACCTTTTAGGAGATGGAACCTAGGGGTTTAGGACCTATTTCACTCCTAGCTCATTAGAAAACCCTAGAGATCCCTCAACCAAGTGAATCAATTGAGGGATGAGCTATTATAAGGTTTCCTTACTTGTGATTAAAAATGGGTTTACCATTAAAATGAATCTTCAAAGGAGAAATGAAAACACTAATTCACTAAACCCTAGAAACCTAAAACATGAAATTAGATAGTTAAACAAAGAGAAATAGAAAAGTACCTGAAGGATAGGAGATTTATTAGAAAAATATCTAAAAAATTTTAAATTTCCTCTTTCTGATGTGCACTAGGACTCATACTGTAGACAGGGTGATTTAGTCATAGTTTAGGGTTTCTAGGTTGAATTTGTAAGCTTTTGTTGGCAAATAAAAATCTCATAAAATTGTTGAGAAGTTGTATACTAGGACTCATACACCCAAGTTTGTGAGTTAGTCCCAGTATACAAGGATAGGTTCACCCTAGAGTGAATCTATCCTTGGATAGGGATCTAAGAAATTATTTTTTGAGTATTTAATTTTGTATTTAAGCTCAATATTCCTAGTTGCAAACAAATTATTTAGTAACAAAATTTCTAGAAATTTCAATATGAAATGAAATATCAATTTGTGATAATGTTTGAACAAAATAATTTATTTGAATGCAACTTTTGATGTACTTTTGATCTAAATAACTAAAACACACTTTGATGCAAAATTTATGCATTTTTTTAGAATTTTTATGAATTTGAATGATGTAGTTATGTAAATTGTAACCATAAATACAACGCAAAACTAGATAATTCAAAACCTAGATCAAGGGTTTCAATGGTATCCAAATTATAAAATATGTTGGAAAATATTAGGTTCACCAAAGGATCATGGGGGTCCAAACTAGGCCCCTAAGTGGCAATGAAAATTAAAAAAAATAGAGTTAAGAAAGTTGACATAAAAATTTGAATAAGTTATTGTACACATCTAAAAATGGTCATGGTTAATCAAACCTGTTAATTAATTAAATATGAATTATTTAATTAATATTCTTAAGTCATCTACATATAAATAAATTTAATTATTTATTTATATTGTTCATTTTCCAATTCTTCTAATTTAATTAAATAAATAAAGTTTATTTAATTAATGCTATTTTATTCTTAATTAATTAAATAGATTTTACAATTTATTTACATTAATTATCACAAGTTTAAATTCTAAATTTAAATGATATTCTTCTCTCCACATTTAATTAAATATTTTTGATATTGAATTAAAACACATTTCCAAATTTCACTCTTCCCACAAAATTAAATATTTCAAATATTTAATTAAAAGGCTTTTTCTCTTCTCACATAATTAAATATTTGCAATATTTAATTAAATGCCTTTTCATTTCTCTCACACATAATTAAATATTTATTTATTTAATTATGAGAGACACCTTTCAATTGTCTCTTCATTTTCCATCTGTCTCTCAGAATTCCACCTCCTTTTTGAATTCTCGATCTCTCACCATTCATTTCAACAGGTTTGAACTCGACCATCGATCTTGGCCAATCAAATTCCTACCTTCAAAAATCTATAAATACAACCCTTTCATGAGTTAAAAAAAGGACCTCGAATCTCATATTTTCAAGCATAGCTATTATAGTCACATCTTAAGCATTTCATAGCATTTTAATTCAATAAGTTCAATCTTTTACATGCATATTGCATTTTTGATAATCTCATTCTCTCAAGTGCCATTCTATAAGCTGTTGTTTGCACAACTGAGAGCAAACATTTTGAAGCGAATCCTTGGAGATAGAGGACAATGAAACAAATTTGAAGAAGTTGCGGTTTAGAGTTTGCGTTTACTTTATTTTATTTAGTTTTCTTCAATCTAATGTTTCATTGGTGTACTAGTTTATATGCAATTTAATTAACACATTCTAATGTACACATTTTTGGTGCCCACCGTGGGGCCAAGCCCCACATTTAATCTCTCTTTTTACAGATTTTTCTGACAGGCGACGAACAAAAATTGCGGTTTAGCACATACGAGTCACGGGTCAGTGCATACAAAGACTATTTCAGTGCATACGATGACTGTTTCAGCGCATACATGACCTATTCCAGCACATACATGAATTCTTTCAGCGCATAGACACTATGTTTCGGTGCATCCCTGAAGAACTCTTTCGGCACATTCATAGCTCATTTCAGCGCATCCGTTGATTGTTTTGGCACATCTACGAGATTGTTCAACGCATATGTTACCTGTTTCAGTGCATACATAACCTGTTTTAGTGCATACATATTCTGTTTCGGTGCATACAGTTGTAAAAATTTAAATTCTAATTTCAACACAATCCATGGACAAGATTTTTTTGATGCTATTTTTAATAGAATGAACCAATCCTAGGATAGTCACCAAAGATAATTTTCTTTTGGTTAAAATAAACCCCATGTTTTTAGTGAAGCAACATCTTCACTCACAATAGAAAATTGTCGATTTGGGATTTAAAATTGAACCATCATTGTTTGCTTTGTTTGTGGCAATAGGTATATGCTCTCCCCTTAATTGGGTGATCAGAACACCAGATTTACCTTTTATTTTTTGTAATTTAATGTTTTATTACATCCTTTAGAAGGCCTACTCTTGTGGGAAAAAGTACTCGCTTAAGAGGAACGACCTAAGTGGGAATAACTAAAGCCAAGGTTTCCAACCCACTTTAATCAAAAGCAAGTTGTTGATGAAAATCCAACTTGACAGTACTACACAGGATAACCATCCCCAAAACCTTTGTTCTAAAGGTTGGGAGGTCTCTCGAGGGAGTATATCTATTTTCCACACTGAACGGATACCCTTAGTATGAACCATAGTGTAGAAATCCAGCCGTGTCAGTATCCAAACATTGTCTTAATCACGGTGCAAGGGGAGGGAAGAATCTGCCCCCAAGACACTCACCATATAGTCACCACGGATTGTTTTCTCAAGGGATTTAGTATCCACTTCCGTCACTTTGAGTATGCACCTAGAAAAGACAAAAACACGGGCGCCCTCTAGGGGGTGACAAGGCTGTGTGAGTTGACGCGATTTTAAGCTATGGGATGTGATTACTATGATGACCTATTTGAAAAATTAAGAGTGAGTCTGACTAATATGCTTATCTTGTTCTAAACCTGTGGAAATCTCAAAGAACATACACTCTTTGTTTAGATTCTAGGAGCAACAAAAAAACTGTTTGCTTATCTATGCTATGTTTTTCACATTTAAATCAGATTTAGATCATCCACAAACTTTAAAACATGGGTCATAGCGAAGAAAATCTTGTTCATAGGCTTTATGGAAATAGTTCAAATCAAGAGATAACAGAAGAAATGCTTCAAGAAGCTGAACAAGATCCACATTTTCTCTTAACTATGGAAAAGATCTTAGAGAAAAATAAAGAAGGATACTTTCTTTTATTGGCAAACCAAGGTGCCAAATCGCCCTCTGACTACAATGTGGAGAAAATTAAAGTGAATCCTGAAAAGAAGGAAACTCCCTTAAACAATCTTAGTAGTCTTACCCAACAAGTAAGAGCACTCCAAAGGAAAATCAAGGAAATAAAAGGGGGCACAACTAAAAATTCCTTTGACAGAAATATGAATGTGACACTTTCTCCTCCAAAAACAACATCAACCAAATTCAATGTTTCTAAATTTTTGCAAAGGTTAAAGGGGAAGCCCAAATCTAAGCCATCAAATAACATTGACCAATCCTGTCATGCCATGCATTTATCTTCATCCCCCATAATTCAAAATGAACCTCATGGTTCTTCCACCCAATTGAAGGATCCCATTAAATTTCCTTCTTCTATCATATCCTCTACATCCAATGATTTGTTTCAATCTACACATCTCGATCAAAATATTCTCTCCACTCCATCCCATGATACCAAAATTTTACAAACCCTTCCAATCTTTGATCAAGATCCCATATCTGAAGAATCATATGATGATCCGCTCCTTTCATTATTCACCCATGATAATCCTCTTCCATCTCAAGAACAAAATATTCTTCTAAGTCCTCCCTCTACCCTATCTTATGAATCCATACCCTCTCATGAATCAATCACATCCCAGGAGCATGAAAATTCTTCCATCCTATCCAAAGCTTCCCTTCCATTTAATGATCAAGTTACTCCATCTCCTTCATCTAATGATTCTTTTCCAAGTCAAGATCAAAGTATCCCATCATCCTCATGTCAAGGGCCCATCACACCTCTTCAAGAAATGCCAACATCATTTGATCATATGATTGAAAACATTGACAATTTCTCCACCATAATTGTTGAAGAAAATGATCAAAATCAATCCATCAATGAGCACTATGAAGATATGTCTACCCCATCTAGTGATCAAATCCACATTCATCAAGAGCCATTTTTTAGTTATGATCAAGACCCCTCCTACAAAGATCTATTTCAAGGAGTGTTGACGATATTTTGATCCTATTGACATAATCCATGATCCATTAACCAATGATCGTATTGAAAATGTCTCTATAACGCCTTATAAGTTAGAGGACATATCCCAAGAACATATTTCAAAGCAGGATCAACAACTATCACCAAGGTCTAGCAATGGTCCCTCCCGAGGCATATTGACATCCTTCGATCTCATGGTTGTGAATAGTGAAAGAATCCCCAACTCACCATTTGATCCAAGCCCACTCAAAGATCAAGAGGATATTGAGCCACTTCCCATGCCTTATGACAATGTCCAAAAACACTTTGAAAGAAATCCATCCTTTGAAATCGACCCATGTCAAGAACTTGATCCAAAACATGTCAAAATTAATTCCAGAATTAGTCAAGATCAAGGATTCGTATCTCCCAGATACTACAACGATCTAATGGGAACTCTCTTATCTATACAAGATATCACAAATGATGATCATATCCGTATAGCACATAGTCCTCCATCTACCCATAATATGCTTTCTTTGGATGGACATATAGATGATCGTCATTCAAAAAAAGAGTCTCATACTCTTACCAAGGAACAAGAGTCTCTTACTCTTAACATTTATACACATGGCCAAAATATAGAGAAATCTAGAGACATTTCAGAAACGGGTCATGAAGAAGGCTTCTACAAAAGTTGTGAATCAGAAAAATCATGTGAAAGCATATTAAGAATGAATCACGAGGAAGAATTTTACAAGGAAAGTGAAGCATCAACACCTCTTGAAGGAGCATTACAATCCGATATCTCACAAGATCAAGATAAGCATACGAATCAGGCATTCATCCCACTTATGGAAGATCATATCACTTATAAACTTGGATCACTCACCTTTGTAAGGGAAAATTATCTTATCAATAAGGAAGTTGTCACTTTTGAAGATCCACCACAGAGCAGAGAAGGATTAGCACCTTGTTTGCAAGGTAAATCATCTCCTATTGCAAATAGGCTTTTTCAGCAGATGAATTATCAAGGAAGAGGATTAGGCCTACATGAACAAGGCATCCTAGAACCAGTGCAGATTATTGGAAATCCTAAGAATCAAGGCCTTGGTTATTCGACAATCAAGGGATCTCAACATATTAGTAATACTTTCATAAAATTGGGGTCAACTTCATCTCAAACAAATGTCAACATAGAGGGCACGAAGAATCTTTATGATGAAACCAATGCCAATACTACAACTAGCCACGTCATGAATCTTCATCCACCCATCACCCCATCAAAAAATTGGGACCAATGTCAAAAGAAAGACTTGAATCAAAGCATGAAGAATGTTATCAAAGCAAAAGAAGCTAAGAATCATATCAGGCAAATCAAATACACTTGGATACCAGAAAATACAAAGAAAGATTATCCCTATCAAACTCCATCAATCAAAGAAACTATGGGGAAAAATAGAAAAGGGGCAAGTATCCATCAAAGATGTCCACAAAGGAAAAAGAAAGATTCTCAAGCAACATACAAAGTGTATGAAGCAGTTGGTCCTAATTCCATGCACATTTCCATATCCACTCATCACTGCTCATCTTCCCAAGTTTGGAGAGTCAAAAGTTCCAAACTTTCAACTAATCCACCTTTTATTTCTAAAAGCACTACATCCATGCCTCCACGCATGATATCCAATTCTTTCATTGACCATGTGTTGGAAATGACCCTTGATCATAAGGATTTAGAAGGCACTATATCACGATGTGTGCACAAAGATGAAGTTAACTCCAGTATCAACAAAGCAGACCAGGGATCTCAAAACTTGCATTCAAGTGCACGTATCTTGGCAAAAAAGCTTCTTCAAGTAGGATATCGATGGTACATTATGACAAAAGCATCAACATCAACACCACCAAGTGGTTCAGCATCAACTTAAAATCTCTCAGAAAATACAAAAAAAAACAAAATAAGAGAAAAATCATTGTCTTGATGAAAACCTGGCAAACAGGCATCTTGGTAACAACAAAAAATACAAAAATACAAAAATCCAAAAGAAATCAAAAAAAGGATTGAAAACAGTAAAGAAAAAAATCGTCCTTTAGCGAAAACCATTTCGATGGCACTTTGGACAGGTACCATGATGAAAACCTGGCAAACAAGTGTCATGTGTAGAATCGAGCATCTACGTGCACCAATTCAAGAGAAAGCATCTTATTGCATCCATAATAAAGCCAACATTTTGGCCATATGATCCATTCATCTGTGAGCCATTTATCTAGCCCATTACTGTCTATTTACATTATCTTGATCTCGAAAAATTTTGGTAAACACTTTACACTTGTTTATGGTAAACATCTTGACATGGGTCATTTTTGTTGATCCTATCCAATCCAAATGTTATTTGAGCCTCGAAGCATTATCCGAATGACCATTCCTTTGTTCGAACACCTTATCTTGTCACAATATAATCCCTGACATCCTTTGCATGCTTACAGTATCTATCCATACACCTATTCAATAATCCACCCATGGCCATTCCATACATTGCTAGACATTGGGGGCAGACGTTTACATCTTGCTTCAGGAATGAATCTTGATATATATCCTCCAACTTATGCGGTGATCTAAACATTGGAAGATGTAAAATCAAATTGGTCAATAATTTGTGAGCCAAAATATCCAAATCACTAGCCCATGGCATATGTTGACAGGAAGACGCTCCTTATCAAGATTTATCTTTCGTTGAATATCAATTTGAACAATTCATATTAGTCACATCTAACTTGCATGTCAGTGTCACATCAAATCATCAAAATAATTTTGTTCCAAATCAAGCTTCATCAATCTTGATCAATTGAATCCAATCAATTATCACCTTGTTTGACTTAACACACTTAGTCAAACTATCATCTTGTGAGTGAGTTTACTCTAGGATAACACAACTTCCTTGGATTTACAAATTTGTTATCATCTTTGTCTGGCTTAACACACTTAGCCAAATTAACAAATCCATTATCACCTTGTTTGACTTAACACACTTAGTCAAACTATCAATCCATCAATCTAATCAATCAACCTTAGCTTGGTTTTCAACAAAATTTCAAAACAAAGCAATGATATCGTCATGCATGTCCATATCCAAATCATCAAAATCCAAAAAAATAAAAAAAACATCAAAATTCAAAAAAATCAAAATATTCCTAAAATCCAAAGAAAAATCAATAAATCATATGCTTTCATCAATAAAATGGTCATGTCTCACCTTAGACTAGGGGCAAAATCCTGAACTCGTTGGGGGAAATCAACTTTGTTTGAGCAAACAAGCAACATGTGTCAATTATCAAGTATCAGATCAACAATTGAATATCCAATCAAGCCTGGTCAAAACAACTTTGAGACATGTCATACATTGAAACTGAAACAAACTAGATGATCTTAATTTGAATTAAATGAATGAAAAACTTAAAAGCATAAGTTGAAATTGTTGTTTTGATATTTGATGACATCATATCTTTGGAGTGGTTCAATGATGTACTGAACTAGAATCACAAGGAAGAAGTATAATTTTTCTTTGCTTGTTGTCTATAAGTTAATCCTTAGTATGATGCAAATTGGTCGTGGGACATGCTCTACAATGTATCATTGATGAAATTTCAGAATTTGCATAGGAAAATGGTTAACTTTTGTCTATTTATGCAAGCAATTATTCAGGTCATCTTGATTCAATTATACCTCGATGCTTGTATTAAATTGCTACATCAAACATTATGAAAGCAGTACTCAGGTCATCATTGGTGCTAACATACCCTTTGATGTTTGTACTAACTTTCAACATATCAAAAGGCTCAATGATGACAATTAAACACAATAGGAAATGGCAACAAGGATAATGGTTCATTATTTCATTTAGGATTGCATAATTCATTATTAGGATTGCATAATTCATTTGCATTTCGAGGGACTTTTCAATAGATTTTTGAGGGTTAATCACATACTTGAATATCTTTTACAGACAATGGTTGAGTATGACTGGACATTTGGTACATCTCATTTTCATTGTCATTCACATTCATTTCACATCATTTTCCATTATCATTATCATTGCACTTGCATACTTACATCATCATTTCATTTCATTATCATATCCATCACATCTCATTTTCATTATCATCTCAATCAATTCATCCAATCATTTCTTCCAATCTCATCTTATCAATCAATTCAATTTAGCACAAATCATTTAATCATACCTTTGGTCTTGTTCCTAGCCTTACTACAAGCCTCGATCATCATCATCATCATCGGGATGTATCCTTCCCTAATCAACAACACTATCAATATCATCAAGCAAGCATGCAAATCAATCAGCAATGGATATCATCAATCAATCAGTACATCAAGAAAGTTCAAATCAATTTCTATTTGTTTTTCATATCGCATGGAAAAAAATTTAATAGTCATCACGACTCAATCTATTTGACTTTCAATCAGGAAAGAAAATCTATCATCTACTATTTGTTTTTCGTATCGCATGGAAACAAATTTAATAGTCATCATGACTCAATTTGACTTTCAATCAGGGAAGCAAATTTATCAATCATTTCTACTATTTTTTTTTCATATCGCATGGAAACAAATTTAACAGTCATCATGACTCAATATCTATCTATTTGACTTTCAATCAGGAAAGCAAATCTATCATTTCTATTTGTTTTTCATATCGCATGGAAGCAAATTTATCAATCAAATCAAATCTACTATTTGTTTTTCATATCTCATGGAAGCAAATTTATCAATCAAAAAGCATCATCAATTGAGGCAAAATCAAAGTTCTTCATCTTCATATAAATCTTTCAATAGGGGTTTTCATCAAATCATTTTTATCGGTCAATGAATTAGATAGAAAATTAGTAAAAATTTCCAAAAATCATCTTTATCTGATTCATCATCCGAGGGGGCATATAGCATCATCAGTAAATTTTCAAAATTAGGGGCAATTTCTTTCAAGCAATGCGTAAAACACATCACTTCAAAGAGGGGCAAAATGTACACATCTAAAAATGGTCACGGTTAATCAAACCTGTTAATTAATTAAATATGAATTATTTAATTAATATTATGAAGTCATCTACATATAAATAAATTTAATTATTTATTTATATTGTTCATTTTCCAATTCTTCTAATTTAATTAAATAAAGTTTATTTAATTAATGCTATCTTCTTCTTAATTAATTAAATAGATTTTACAATTTATTTACATTAATTATCACAAATTTAAATTCTAAATTTAAATGGTATTCTTCTCTCCACATTTAATTAAATATTTTTGATATTTAATTAAAACACATTTCCAAATTTCTCACTCTTCCCACAAAATTAAATATTTCAAATATTTAATTAAAAGGTTTTTTCTCTTCTCACGTAATTAAATATTTGCAATATTTAATTAAATGCCTTTTCATTTCTCTCACACATAATTAAATATTTATTTATTTAATTATGAGAGACACCTTTCAATTGTCTCTTCATTTTCCATTTGTCTCTCAGAATTCCACCTCCTTTTCGAATTCTCGATCTCTCACCGTTCATTTCAATAGGTTTGAACTCGACCATCGATCTTGGCCAATCAAATTCCTACCTTCAAAAATCTATAAATACAACCCTTTCATGAGTTAAAAAAAGGACCTCGAATCTCATATTTTCAAGCGTAGTTATTATAGTCACATCTTTAGCATTTCATAGCATTTTAATTCAATAAGCTCAATCTTTTACATGCATATTGCATTTTTGACAATCTCATTCTCTCAAGTGCCATTCTATAAGCTGTTGTTTGCACAACTAAGAGCAAACATTTTGAAGCGAATCCTTGGAGATAGAGGACAATGAAACGAATTTGAAGAAGTTGCGGTTTAGAGTTTGCGTTTACTTTATTTTATTTAGTTTTCTTCAATCTAATGTTTCATTGCTGTACTAGTTTATATGCAATTTAATTGACACATTCTAATGTACACAGTTATTAACATAATTTGAAAAATATGTAAGAATAAAATTTGTAGAAAATTAAATGTAGTTTCTAAGATACTATTATTCTTTTGGAAAAGCGTAAATTTATTTGGTAAAAATTTGAAATTTCAGTGCAATAGTACTATTTTTTTAGGAAAAAATAAAAAGTAGGTGTATGTTTGACCAACCTAAGTATAAGAAAAAAATAATATATAGTTTTTAAACTTTCAATACAAGCAGAGGACAAATGGCTGGATGTGCCACAAATTTTTTCATAATTTTTTTGCAAGTAAATAATTAGTTATGAATATTTTAATAAAACTTGTTTGTCTGACCACCATAACTTAGTCAAAAACTTATGAAATTAATTTATTTTTATCCTACAATATGGGAAGCATAAAATATACCACATATTTTGGATTTAAAAAATGTGAAATCATTTAATAATTATAATTTTTTTTCAATCATCTTATCAATTAGGACATTAGTCGAAGTGTATGTAGAAAATCAATAATTATTAACTTTTAATTCCAAATAAGGCATATCTTATATTTTTGGAAAGATGATTTTTTTCTCAATAAACTCTTTTCGTTTCATCAAATTCGAATAAAAAAAATTTGTCGACCACTTTTTTATCATATCACCACTTTTTGGATCCCCATGATCTTGTATTCACCCCAAAATGAAAAGGTTGGAAAAAGGGGCGATCCCAAAATAGGGTGTCCTATGTCCTTCATTCAAATAACTAAGGAACTAACGATGCTCATTTTCCCAATATTTGATTGAAACTAAGATATTGCAAGGTGTGGAAATTGACTTACAACCCTGAGGTGAGTCAATAGACCTGAATCTCTAGGTTTCTTAAGACACTTAGGATTTGGAACTAAACTTAAATTATTTAATGCAACAACCTAATGAAAATATGACCTAAATGATGAAATACAAGATACTTGAGCTAAAAAAATTAAATTGATAGTTTGCAGGTAGATCTGAGAAGGGTCTCAACACATGTACCTAGCATAAAAATTGTATTATGAGTACTAGTCGAGGACAAGTTTACCCTAGGGGAAATGGGTTCTAGACAGGGTGTCTAGAAAAAGAATTGGTAGTCCTTTGATGCTAAATCTTGGCTTTAGTTTGACATAGGTCCCACTATAAAAAGGTTAGAAATAAAATCTGCAATTGAGTTTTTGCGGTTTGACAACAATAGTGACAACTTATGCAATTTTGCAAAATTTCTCTTTGTGATATTTTGAGTCCTTCAACCTATAATCTACACATATAAAGAGAAGATTTTTTTTGTCTAAATGGGGGTTTTCCTTAGTCAAACCCCATGTTTGGTAATTAAACCTTGATAGAATAATAATGATAAATGATAAATTGAAGTTCAATGATGAATGACCTCTTGCTTGCTACAACTCACCAAACCTTTAATGGCTTCCCTTAGAGGACTAAATTCAAACACATTGAACTCCAAGGAATCAAATATTGCTTTTCTTGATTTATTGGATACTTTAATGCTTGGATGATTTAGGATCAACAATGCATATTATCCTTCACAAGATGAAATGAATCCACATAAGCTTGAACATGATGATAGGACCTTTAATTCTACAAAAAATGATTGAAAAAACTACGCTTGAATGCTCTGAACAATAATATTTTCTCTTTAACTTCACCTCTTGATTTTGTATTTGAATTAATAAAATAACTATGTATTTATAGGTGTTTAAAAAATAGATTCTAGAAGCCCACAATTGCATACGAATTTTGAATCATTAAAATACAACCACAAACATATTAAAATTTGGGACCTAGGACTTAAGGAGGGCCCATTAACCCATGGGAAAATGGGTCTTAGCCTAAAATACTAGTACACATATGATCGAAGGTGATTAAAATATTAATTCTATTAATTAAATATAGGTTTGCCTTTTTGAAAATGAGAAAAATAAGGATTTGGAATGCATAATTTGGAAAATTAGGATCTTAATTAAGTCCAATTAATTAAGGGACCCAAACATAGTTTGAAATTGTAAAGGTATACAATCTCCTACACTACAGAGGAGATGTGAGATCATGATGTCATGGTGTGTTCCCAATTTTGTAGTTGGGATTTAAAATTGATCTTGGTTGGAACTCTTGCTATTGAGTATATTGGTCATTTGATTGGGAGATTCATGATGATGCTATTTTTAATTTAGAGTTTGGCATGGATTTATTGGTTATAGGTACACATCATGAATACTTGGAGACATAGGTTAGACTACGAGATATCTTGTGATTAGAGACATGTGTTGAGATAGTTACTCATTGATGAGGTTTCAGTTGGAAGTTCAAGGAGCCTACACCTTGGTTAGATGTGAGTTCAACATGGACCTATTAGGAAATTGTTCTTAGATGAGTCATGATGACTTGGATATCTTAGAGGATCATTCTCATTTCCCACTCTTTGTGTACTCGACGGTTAATCATTTGAGAGGTATTTCTCATTGTTACTTTTAGTTGTATTATGTTTTATTCTTTGTATTCTCATGCATATGGATCTTGAGCTATGGATAGTTAGTTTTGTATGGTTCATTTGATGGATATTGGAAATTTTATTTCCTTATGCATTTTGAAATTATTCAATTATGTTGAGTTTAGGAGATGTTATTGGGCTTATTCCCTTGGTTTGTGGATAGGTTATGGTTTGATCTTCCTTTTGTTTGAGATGCATACATCTTGTATATGGTTACATGTGGATATTTTTATTCTATTTTGGTTTTTATGGAGGATATAATATTTATCATAGATTATCATGTAGAGTTGTGTCTAGAAGGACATGCTATAGGTTTTGATTTGAGCATTCTCTCTTTGGTCTTTTTCTTATTCCTAGATGTTTGTATTCACATAACTTTGGATTTGAGATATTGTGGAGCTATGGTGATCACTATTTTTGGAGTCATGTGTTGTTAATTTTTCCTTTTTGATGACATGAATGTTCCTTTATCTCTTTCCTTTGTTGGGTGTCAAGAACTTGGGAGAGCTAAGTAGACTTGTGGTGAGAGATTTATTCTAGTATATTTTTTTGCATGATTTTAATATAATTGTGGATGTTCTTTGGTACTACATGATGTTGGTTATGCTTCTATGTGTTTCTATTGGTGGATCATTGGATGCCTTGATCATTTTAAGATTTGACATTGCCTATGAAGTGGGAGTTATTGGATGTGTGTGTTTATTTTATGGCAGGTTTGGCACTTGGAGCTTGTGATTGTAAATTATGGGTTGTATATGTTGATGGTATATGGGCTTCACTTGTTTTGATTTTTATATCTTTGAGGTATGGATAGTTGGATGTGTTATTATTTTTTGTTTGTGATATTTTAAGCTATGGTGATTATACTTGATATCTATTCACACACGTTTATTACCTTTGAATTGATTATTTATATATTGAGATATTAGTTGGAGGTGGGATTGATGCTTCTTTATGACAAATAGTGTGTCATCTCTTTGAATGTTTCCTTATCTTGTGTGTTGGCGTGATGGAGGATGATAGTATTCATGCTTGAGATGGTGGTCACCTTGATTCTTATTGCAAGTATCTTGATTAAGCACATGGAACACATTAATTCCTTGATGTTTTATGTTCTTATGGGGTTGCTGCCTTTTTCATGTTTGAGTTTACATGTTTACCCCTTATGAAATTTATACAACAAGTGGGAGAACGTTAGGAAAAGGTGTTTTGTCCACCTTTCATTATGATATAATGTAACATTTATTTATTCTATGGTGCACCTAGGGAATCTAGGGATGTGTGCATCACATGGGTCTAAAATTATTGGGGGCACTTTATGTGTTAAATATATAAAATTGGTTTAAATATTTAATGTGGGCTTTCACATGGGAATAATATATAATATTGGTAAAAAATACTACCAATATTATATGAGGGGTTTAATGGTTTTGTATGCTCATGGTATTAGTCACAAGGTTTCGTGTAATACCACTTAGTAGTTTTGTGTGAGTTATTTCAATAAAATAAAATGCATGCGTAGTTGCCTAAGGTTGTATAGCTTGGCTATTTGGATAAGGGGTTGAGAGAATCTCTTATTAGGATTTGTGAGGGTTGAAACATGGCTTGGATGTGTGGTTACATGCTTGCTCACATGGAATTATTATACAGGGCTTGATGTTTCAAAGGTGATCATGGAGATCTCTAAAGATATTTTGCAATGTTCTTTGTTGAATAATACATGAGTGGTGGATGCTTTTGGAGGATGGTTTTTTCCCTCTTGAGGGTTTTTCGAAGGTACATCTTGTGTCATATTTTATGGTAAGTTGTACATTATTTTTCATATGGTTTATTAGTAATTGTTTGCATAGATTTATCTATTTGGGTTATGTGGAAATTATCTTGGGTGGATGCATATTTCCTTTCAAAAAATGTCTGGAAAGGAAAAGGGTAGACACAAAGGAACTTGGTGTGTAAATTTGAAGTTGAATTATTTAATATAGGGTGTGGTGTACCATAGATTTTTCTCCTATTTTATAAAATATGAAAACAAAATCCTAAGTTCTCTAGTCTATGGCTCTTTTTCTCACAAGGTCACTATTGAAACTTCATATGTTGATGAGAAAATCTAGTTTTCATGTCTTGATAAGTTGTAGGCTTGAATGAACAAAAAAAATTATTTATCTTCCTCATTTAGCTTCAAATGTGAAAAAATGCACATGTGAAAGAAGGGTGAAGAGTTGTTTTATATAGGGTCTTGACTAAGTGAAACCCCACTTTGGTATTTCTACCTCCATAACAACTATGATTATATAAAAAGAGACCTTACCCTTAATAAGGTAAAGGCTAAATGATAATATGTAATGAATTGATTAATTTTTCAACTAACCACTCAAATATGCCTTCCTTGATGTACTGAAGTCATATACTCATCACCTTCAAGGAAAAAATGATTATTTGGTTAAATTATTGCAAGTGTTAGTGCTCATAAAATAAATGACCACAAAACATGGAAAAACTTACATAAAAACATGATTAATTATTCATATGATGCTTGGCATGAATGAATGCTACTAAAATAATGATAATTATTCTCTTCAATTCTTGTAGGATGCTCAATTTTTCTTAATAAAAGTGTCAGGGTTTCCTTTGTATTTCAAATAATGAAAAGGCCTAGTATTTATATGCAATTATTCCAATTTCCCAAAAATAAAATTCCAATAGTCAACAATTAAAATTGGAAAGTAAAATAATAAAATACTCACATTGATATATTTGAATTGGAGCCAAAAAGAGTTAGTTTAGGGCATTGGATGCCCTAGACCAAACCCATTATTTTCGAGGCCCAAAGTGTTAAGGGAAAATATTTAATGCTTATTTTCATCTTTATTTGTTTTATTTTTAAAATATATTCATAAAATGAGTAATTAAATACATAATTAGGTCCATGAATATAGAGGGGAGCTAAACCTAGTATGAAATTTCTAAGGGTGAAATTTTTTAATGCTACATTTAGCCCCCACTTTAGTGGGAGTATGAACTTAAACTCAAACACACACTAAAGTACAAATATGTCAATAGGGGTTCAATTATCCAAATATTAAAGAGAGAGGATGTCATTGAATCTCTAGAATATGCAATCCCCCAAGATTCAAGATCCTATGGCAAGAAAATAAGAGGGAAAAGGAACACACATGTGAAGAGGAATGCAACATGGAAAACATGATGAAGATAGAACACATTACATAACATAACATAATGAGAATAAAACCCAAACACAATGAAAGCATGCAAAGGGTGTATGATAATCATAGATTGGCAAGCTCCACATAAATCTTAGTACGATCCATACACAAGGAACTCGTGAGGAATATGCTAACAAAGTATACTATTTGTTTTTTGAACCATGAATGGAAGTACCACGATCTCATGAAGTTATGATATTCACTAGGTTAGCTTTCTAAAAGTAGCAAATGAGAAACACACAAGGGCTAGTGAGGACTAGTTTTCACTAGGTGTAATCTCATGTCAACCATACCAAGAGTTATGGTCACAATAAATTTGATAATATTTTATAAAAAATGATCAATATTCCAATCCAATGCATCACCAAGTCCAACATGTGTGGAAAAAGTGAAGCATATAATGGAATGCATTCCCCCACCTTAAAGAAATTGTTAACACCAACTACAAGAAATTTCCTTTAAGGTATAGTAAGACAATAAACATAACATGAAAGGCCATGAGAGATTATAGGAAACACTATGCCAATTATATGTTCCCAATAGAGCTAACTCATGACAAGGGGTTGCCCTGAAGAAAAAGTCAAAAAATAATATAAAAGATGACAATAATGGATCCACATACTTGAGGTCAGTATAGACCTTTGATAATATAATATGATTATGGTTGAAATCGACATCGTTTTTCTAGATAATTATGAAACTAAAAACATGATCAAAGAAAGGCACAAAGAAATTAAAACAAAACTTTTGGGTCAATATGGAAGAGACCTAAATGTCCCAATGCATTGCATCATCCCAAAAAGGAAAACACAAGATAACAACAATATCTATGACGTAAAGAAGAGTGAAGATACAAATAGATGGATGTCACAACAATTTCATTTACTTTGTATCCTTACACCAACAAGAAAAAAGGGTCATCCAATGAAAACTAGCAATCATAAAGCCATGCCAAGAACATCATAAAATATTATATTATGTTCAAGAAAACACATATAAACACACACAAAGGGTACTACACATGCGAATTGATCTAGAGAAAATTGTTTGCATCCCAATCTCACTCATCATTTATGGAAGGTGGAAAATACACTAAAGGGACTACACCAATTGTTTTACAAGGAGTGTCATCGAGTTCATCACATGGTGGGTCACTCTCAATAGGAGGATCATCATGGTTGCCCCATTTAATTTTATTGATTTTGAAAATATAAGAGAAATCTCATTATGATCTTTTTTTTCTTCTATCTTATCTTGTTCTTCTTTAGCATCCAAATTTATTACAATATGTGGCCTATGAATAATACCCTTTTCTTTTCTTCCATGAGATTGATAATTTCCTAATACTATTGTATTATGAGATAGTACCCTTTTCTTTGCTTCTATGAGATTGATAATCTCTTAATACTATTGTATTATGATGGTTCATCCACATTCAAAAATAAGTTCTCATTAGATTTCATATGTGAATAATAACCAAAATTAATGTTTCATACATTATTCTAACTAATATTTGTATTGAAAGAAATGAACAATTTATTTTTTCTTCAATAGTATTACTTCAACATTTTGATGCATAGTGTCAACAATTGTTGCAATGAAAGAATTGATAACTCATTTTAGTATTTTCTCCTCCAATATTTTTACCTTGAATCCTTTTCCTATTCCTCTAAAGTTTCTACTACTTCCTCTCAAATTATTACCTCTTCCCCTAACACTCTCATATTGACCTTTATATTCATTTTTATGGCTATATTTTCCTTTATTATAATTCTTTAATATTTTATTTATTTTTCCTCCTATTTTAGATTGAGAGGGAAAAAAATCTAATCTTTCTTTATTAATTTTCATTCTTTCTTCAATAATTAACAAAATTCCACTCACTTCGTCTAATTGCATAGTTGTGAGATCCTTAAAAATTTCAACTATATCTAGACTACACCATCAAAATTTGTGCATAAACCTCCTTAATATTTTCTTGATCACATGATTTTTATCCACATCTTCCCCTATAATGTTTATTTAACTTACTACACCTTCTACCATTGTTTGAAAACCATTCATGTGGTCATTCTTACATTAAAAAAATGTAGTGTGTGTATTTTTTCTTTTAGTGTACCTTGGTATGCATTATTAAATACTTTTCATACTTTCTTAGAATTAATAACACCCATTTTATTAGGAAAAATTATTTGATTATGTGTCACCAAAAAGTGTAGCCTTTGACAATTTTCACTCATTTGGACCCTTGCCTATGGATTTTGGACCTTTTTTAGCCTCTTTTTACCCCTTTCCAAGCCTTGTGCCAAAGTGTTGTAATACATTTTCACACTTTCCTAGGCTTATCAGCACCAAATCAACTCTCTTATTCTATAATGACACCTTAATACACATACATGCCTTATTTTTTGTGTGTTTTATGAAGACAATCCTGACAAGCATCAATAACCACATGTTATTCTCCAAAAACCAATGAAAATTTCCCAAGTGGACTAGGTCACCACCTTGGGCAACCTAGTCCCATGTGGAAATAAAATTCAAATTTAACTTAATATTCTTTCAATATTTTATCTCTAAAACCCTAAGGTCGGCCTGTATGGTCTTATTTCAAGAAAATTAGGGCAAAAATTCTATAAATAAGGGGTTTTCTCCTCATTTTTCACTTCTATCTCATTTTTCAGCTCTCTTCTCAATCACTCTTCTCTCCTTCTTCTCAAAAAATCTAGGGTTTTGAGCATTCAAGATCATTCATCATGACAAGGTAACTCACTCCTTTAATTCATTATTCATTAAACTATTTCTATCCATTTTGGTTTAGCTACCTAAAAGGGGTTTGACCAAGGAAAACCCGTAATCCCTAACAATCAACATTTTTTCGCATTCTTTCCTTGTGTATTTGCAGATTTAGGCACATTGCAGATCATTGAAGAATTTGAAGAATTTTTCAAGACCTCTCCTTGCTTGCAAAGTCAAAACATCCACCAAAAGTCACTTGCAGGCCTGAATATCAGAGTTTTAGAAGTGGACAATTGTGAAAAACCAAGGTGCAAACCGGGGGCTTCCATTTCCCCTTGGGAAATTGCAGAAATCTTGAAGAGGACTAAGTCACCAAAAATGGAAACCTAGTCCCAATGGATAGGCCCTTTTGTGATTTTCACATTTTCAAACACCCATTTGGTAGAAATAGGCTCCAGACCAATTTTCTCAAATTTGGTTCTAGGTTTCCCAGATTGGCACAAGTGTCCCTTTCAACTTCTACAACATTTTCATCAGCATTCCAGACCTCCAACAAAGCCTCCTTCAAATTATAGGTGCACACATTCTATATAATAGCTTTTTTTTTAGTTTAGTTTACATTCTTAGGTCATTTTGTACATATTTGCATATCATTATGTGTTTTCAAGCACTTTACATTTCAATAGTTTAGCATTAATAAATCATTCTATTTTCAATTTATTACACTTATACACATATAGACACACCTCACAATCCCCTAATCCTTTGAATGAACTCACCCATAAAGTATATCATTAGATGAAAGGGAGAAATATTTCATAACCTAGCTTCTAGGTGAAAAACCCTAGAAGCTCATTGGGGAATCCTCTTTCCCTTTTAGCATATTATCATATTTTTGATGGTTCATTTTGATGAACTTGAATTTCCTACACCCTCTTGTCTAATTTATATTCCTTCATTGTCCTAGGCTTGACTTGCATTGCATGTTGCATTAGTGAAGTTGCATCCTAGGGTTTCAAAATTTGCATTAGTGAAAAGTGCATGTAGGCTACATGTTTGCATTTAAAACATGAAATATTTCTAATATTTTTCATTTTCCTATTAGATATGCATTGTATAAAATAGAAACCACCTAAATACACCAAAAAATTCTAAAAAAATCTCACAAAATTTACTAGGGGGACTAGGTCGCCACCCTGGGTGACCTAGTCCCGTCAGGGTTTTGAAACTTCCTTTTATAGAGCTGAAAACCTTATTTTTACACTTATGCTTTGTGCTAGTATCTTTCTATATCAATTGGTTGTGTTTTTGTTACATGCATTTCATTAAAAATAGCTTAAAATTTAGCTCATTTCATGCATTACACATTTTCAAATTTTACATTCACAACATTTTATTTTTAGATTATTGCATAATGTAATTAGTGAATTAATTTGTTTGATATTTGAAAATTTCATTTTCTTTTAAGTCTTTACATTTGATTTTTACAAATTATTCAAACATGTTAGTTTCAATCCTTTCCAAAATTACAAAAAATAAGTTACTAAATAAACATTCTTATCATTCATTCAATGCATTCCCTACTTGTGAGAGTTTGGCGAATGAAAATTTTAATAATTATATTGAACTTACACTACTTTATATCTCTCCTATTTGTGAGGATGATGTGTTAGAAGAAAATCCAAACATAGACAATTATGATGATCATAATTGTTCCTCTCTTGGTACCTCTCCTTCTAGTGACGAAGGTATCTTGCTAAAGGAAGGTACAATCAATGAGCATCATGAAGGTCTTGCTTTTTCTTCTCCTCATCCCCTTTGGGAAGATATTTTAGCACAAGAAAATGAAATCATAAACACATTTCTAAATATTACCTTACCTAGTCTCCCTAACTATAATGATCAAACTTTCCCTTCTAATATCCCTCCTCAATGCAAAGAGGGTAGGTTGGTGTTCGAAGATATACCTCTTACAAGTCATAAGACTCTTGAACCTCCCTACCTATTTGAAAATCATAGTGGTCCTTCTCTTAATACATCATCCCCTTTTAGTGAAGCATGTGATGAACCTCTTCCAAGATCTCATACTAGGGTCGATAGTATGGAACAAGAGAATAAGACCTTTGAAAATTAAGTAGAACCCTATCCTAATCCCTCCTCTCCTCATAATCCCATCATCGACCATTTCCGTAATAATATTATTCCCTTACAAGAAGATGTAGAGCCCATATTAGACTCTCCTTCCCTAGGGGATATTAATATTATTCAACCTCAAATCATCCTTTACCCTCCTTCAACCAAACCTAAACCTGAATTTATCATCTACCCACCTACATTGAATGTGTTGCCACAATCGAGTCATAATACCACTACTCATGCACATTACATCAGAAACAATTTGCACCCACCCCAACCACCCTCCCCTCACTTACCTATTGCCCCTTGACTAAATTCACTTCTTAGGTAGTACGAACTTCTTGACCAACTATGAAATACTCCCACTAAGATATCCTTATGGGATCTCATTCAAGCCTCCCCTCACTATGACAACATGATGCATAATTCCCTAAAAAAATTCATATCCCTTCTAATGAGCCATCAAATGATATAGCAGCTATTATTCATGGAATCAATGCTGATATTGTTTTTCACCAACATGAGCTTCGTCCTTTGGATGTACAAAAACACAATGAAGATTTTGTAATAATCTCTTAATACAAAATAAAAGGGATCAAGAGAACTCTTTAGATACTGGTTCTACTCTTAATGTGTTTAGTGTGAGCCTTTTGAATAGGCTTTGCATTGATAGATCCCACATCAACCCTAATTGTCTATCTATTAGAGGATTTGAAAATGTCACTAAGCAACCACTCAGTGTGATCACTATACCTCTTAAAATTGGAATGGCCACGTTGGACACTAAAATCCATACTATGGCTCATGAGATTTTATATAATCTTATCTTAGGTAGGTCATGGATTCATGCTATGAATGGAGTTCCTTCCACTCTTCATCATAAGATGAAGTACATCTACAACAACAAATTGTACACACTTGATGTTGATCACAAACCTAATAGTTGCTTAAACATTTAAAAATCCAAATAGAATCACTTCAACACCTTAACACCAACTACCCAAGTGGAACCCACACACTAAACAAATCAAACCCAACATATTGAGAAAATCACCAACCTCTTAGATGATGATTGGGGTTCCTTAGACTTCACCCCTCATTTATTAGGAAGTTTCAAGATCATACACATAGACTCTAAAGAGGGAAACATACTCTTGTCAACACAGGACATAACTGATCCTTCAAAATCATCCAACTCAACTACTTTAGCCACCAATACAAAAACCAAACCCTCACCCAATCCAAAAAAGCTGAAAAAGCTCTATGGAAAACTTTATGAGCTCATGAAGCAACTTGGCTATAGTGGAAAAGGTTGTGACCAGTACTAATGAACAAGGTATCCACAACCCTATCGAGCCTCACATGAAAAAAACTAATCATGGTCTTGGATTTTGTCCTTTAATCAAAATCGTCAAGCCTTCATCCAACATCAACACTATCCCTCATCACCCTTCTAACCCAACCTTAGAAAGTGATCCTTTGAAACCAACAAAGGTATATTTGCTTAATTCCAATGTCATCTTGCAACCCAATACTAATTTTTATTTTACACACTCCTCCAAGGGAGTATACAAAATATCACAATCTATTATTTTCCACATTTTACACACTCCTCCAAGGGAGTATGACATTTTATACTAAGCAAGACATTTATTTTCCACCAACTAAAGGATCACCTTCAACCCTCGATCAAGAGGGCATCTTGTTGAGACTACTCCTAGATCACTTGATCTCCCTTCCTCCCAGAACTCAAAATAAATGTTCCCACAAACATTCATTTTTTTCTTACCACCAAGTTCATGGTCATCACACTAATAAGTGTAAGGCCTTGAGTAGAAAAATCAAACATATTAAGGATTTTTGTTCTCTCCCTTATGTGGGGGCACCTCATTCCTCTAATTGATAATTATTTTCACTCAACCTCGCATCTCATCAACCCTTTTGGCTCACTCTTGTCCTACACTAAGTGGGGGCAAGGGGTTAGTTAGCCCCTTCCCTCATATGTCACTTTTCGTTGTCTATTTTGACTAGACATTAACCTTTCATGAACATATAAGAGAAAGCTTGGGATGTGGATGACATGCATTAGGTTGAATCACATGTGGCATACACCCCTCTTTCATGATGCAACTTATTGAAAACATATGACTCAGCATAGGGCTTTTCGAACAATATCTCATTTCTTCTTCTTCTTCTACTTAAAGAAATTTCTCACAGAACGTGTGTAGAAATTCCTTTAAAGTGGGGGCATACACCACGAATTACATTTTCATTGTGTGATTTTCCTTTTCTTGTGATTCCCTCTCTTGGAAACATTAGGTACAATGTTTCCCACGATGAGACATTTGTATTTTTCCTCTTTTGCAGACAATATGAGTTCTTCCTCTCTTGCATACAAGATGAGTTCATTTGCACCTTTCCTCTCTTGGTGAAATTATGCATGATGTTCCTTAAGATGAGACATCACAAAAAAAAAATCAAAGCCCCTTTGAAAAAATCATTACAAAAATCACTTTCTTTTGTGGAGCCTTATCAAAGTTATCATGAGGCATAAATTTGGTATGGTTAAGCCAAAAGCCCAACCAATGGCATGAATTTCCCCATAGCCACCCTTTGGGCCTTATCAGTAGGTGGGAAACAAAAAGTCTCATCTCCCCAGAGTGGGTATACTTCTCTTTGGACAAACAATCAAGATCTGATCCACAACTAGCTGGACAAATGGTCGAAGCTTGATCTAACTTTTCACCCTTTATTTGTCCTTCATTCTAGTTCTTGTCATCACATGATCATGTATCTTTCC
Organism: Sequoiadendron giganteum; assembly: GCA_007115665.2. Lineage (NCBI taxonomy): Eukaryota > Viridiplantae > Streptophyta > Pinopsida > Cupressales > Cupressaceae > Sequoiadendron > Sequoiadendron giganteum. Next base: position 552,036,222 of record CM021101.1, on the reverse strand, counting down.
TTGCTACAATTCATTCACCCATGAATGTGTCTTTTGCATTGATTTCAACTTGACTTACAAACTCAAATCCTAGGGGCTTGATTGCCTTCTTCATCTTTTTCATTCTTCACCATCTCCATTGGGATACTTTAGTGTGATTTTGAAGAAAGTTCATACTCTCACTAAAGTGGGGGCTAAATGTGTCACCAAAAAGTGTAGCCTTTGACACTTTTCACTCATTTGGACCCTTGCCTATGGATTTTGGACCTTTTTCAACCCCTTTTTACCCCTTTCCAAGCATTGTTCCAAAGTGTTGTAAGGTGTTGTAATAATTTTTTGACACTTTCCTAGGTTTATCATCACCAAATCAACCCTCTCTTATGCTATAGTGACCCCTTAATGCACATACATGCCTTATTTTTGTGTGTTTTATGAAGAAAATCTTGACAACCATCAATAACCACATTTTACTCCCCAAAAACCAATGAAAATTATATAGGTGGACTAGGTTGCCACCTTGGGTGACCTAGTCCCATGTAGCATAAATTCAAATTTAACTTAATATTATTTTGGGATTTTGTCTATAAAATCCTATGTTTGGCCTATATGGTGTTATTTCAGGAAAATTAGGGCACAAATTATATAGTTCAGGGCTTTCCCCCTCATTTTTCACTTCTTCTATCTCATTTTCACCTCTCTTCTCAATCACTCTTTTATCCTTCTTCTCAAGCAAGCTAGGGTTTTGAGCATTCCAAGTCCACAAGACATATTTTTTGAAGCACTCAAGGGCTAATTTATGCAATAACACAAGATCACTCATCATGGTAAGGTAACTCACTCCATTAATTCATGATTCATTACACTATTTCTATTCATTTTGGTTTAGTTACCTAAAAGGGGTTTGACCAAGGAAAACCCCTAATACCTAACAATCAACATTTTCTCTTTCTCTCCTTTTGTATTCATAGATTTAGGTACATTGAAGATCATTGAAGACTTTTTCAAGACCTCTCCTTGCTTGCAAAGTCCGAACATCCACCAACATTCACTTTCAGGCCTGAATATCAGAGTTTCAAAAGCGAACAACTGTGAAGAACCAACGTGCAAACTAGGGGCTAATGTTTCTCCTTCGAAAATCCCATAAATCCTAAAGAGGACTAAGTCACCAAATATGGTGACCTAGTCCCACTGGATAGGCCTTTTTTGGATTTTCACATTTTCATACACCCATTTGGCAAAAATAGGCTCTAGACCAGCTTTCTCAAATCTGTGACTAGGTTACCCAGATTGGCACAATGCCCCTTTCAGCTTTTGCAACATTTTCATTAGCATTCCAAACCTCCAATAGACCCTTCTTTAAATTCCAAGTGCACACATTTTGTATCATAGCTTTTTGTTTAGTTTAGTTTACATTCTTAGGTCATTTTGTACATATTTGCATATCATTATGTGTTTTCCAGCACTTTACATTTAAATTGTTTAGCATTAATAAATCATTCTATTTTTAGTTTATTACACTTAGAAACATCTACACACACCTCACAACCCCATAATAATTTGAATGAACTCACCAAAAAATTATATCATTAGGTGGAAGGGAGCAATATTTCCTAACCTAACTTCTAGATGAAAAACCCTAGAAGCTCATTGGGGAATCCTCTTTCCCTTTTAGCATATTATCATCTTTTTGGTGGTTCAGATTAATTACAACTTGAATCAAAAATAAGGTTTCATTATTTTTCTTTACATTTTATTTATACTCCCTTTTGTGTTGATCATTTATTATATTAAATACTTTTAGATGGGTATGTGCAGGATCATCATGGAAAAAATAGGCCCTTAAGTGGCAATAAAATTCAAAAAATCAGAGTTAGGCAACTTGACATAAAAATTTGAATAAGTTATCTATATTATTTTAAAAATATGTAAGACTAGAATCTGTAGCAAATTGAATGTAGTTTCTAAACTACTAGGTCTATTTTTGTTTTTAAAAATCTATTTGGTGAAAATTTGAAATTTCAATGCAGTAGTACTTAAATTTCAGGGAAAAAATAAGTAGGTGTCTATCTGACCACCCTAACCACAATAAAATGATAATATTTTTTTATAAGATTTTAGGTATAAGCAATGGACTCATGTCCTGTTGTGATGCATATTTTTTTGTAATTTTTTCCAAGTAAATAATTAATTATGATTTTTTTATTACAGATTTTTAAAAATATAAAAAATCGTATGTCTAACCACCTTAAGTTGCTAAAAACTTCATCAATTTTTTTTTTTTTTTTAAAAATCCTATAGTATGTAAAGCATAGAATGTGACACATGTTTCAGATTCAAAAAATGTGACACCATTTAAAATATATAGATGTTTTTCAATCATCCTATCAATCAAGACTTTAGTCTTAATTCAATTAGGAAATGAATAATATTATTTATTAAATTCAAAGTAAAGAATAATTTATATTGGTGGAAAGCTGAGAATCTCCTTTAAAAGCCCTTTCCGTTTCATCAATTTTGGGTAAAAAAAAGTCGCCAGCGACATGGGTCATCATATCACTTAGATATCACCACTTTTTGGCCCATCCTGATCCTATACATACCCAGATCTACTAGTTATACATATAATTGTTCTAAAATTTCCCATTAATATTTATATTTGACTAGGGTTTGTATCCTAATATACCTATATGTAAAATTATATCCTCCAAAGATGAAAATTCGTATACCAAACATTATTTTTCTTACCATATTTTTAATTAAAGAAATGTACACAATGACCTATAATTTTAAGAAAGTTTTTGGATAAATATTTACAAACATATAATATCCCTATCCCTTTAAATAATACTAATATACAAAAATATATTTACATTATTTTAGTTTGTTAAAAAATGCCATTTTCAACCAATGATATACTTGTATTGGAGAGAATTTTCACCCCTAAAGAAAATTCCCCTTCTACCCCTCTCTACTTTAGAAAACCAAACTCAAAGGGTTAATTCCACATAAGCCCGCTACTTCCCATTCCACTTGGCCCTCGTTTTGAGTGTTGGTAGAGGAATTTCTATCAGGGATTCCCACATGGCGTGAAAATGTCCACATAGCATGCTTACATCACTAGCATATTCCTAGGGCTAGAGTCTACAGAGACATTACACTTACTACTAGAAATCATAGTGTAACACCTCCCTTGTGTTAGATGACACAAATATGGCCATTTATTGACCTCTTTTCTTCATATTCTCCATTCATTCATCCATTTTCATCTCTTCACAATCTCTCAGCTTTCTAAAATTCATCCACAAGCATTGCAGCAACATTTCACACCCATAGCAGTAATCTCTTCACTCTATCAATTCAATAGAGCAAGCATAGGATGACTCCATTGCAGCAGAGACTTGAGTTCCTCTCATCTTTCTCCTCCACTAGACTTGAGTGCTTTAGATAGAGGTGGTAAGCTCCTTACTTATATTCTCTATTGTTTGGTTTGGTTCGCACATAACTATTTTATAGTGTCTTTGGTTTACTTGAGGAAAACATCATTGCAAACTTGGCTATCTTTGGAGGTGGAAATACCAAAATAGGGGTCTGATTAAGGTAGACCCCTAAACAACCCCCCAACATTTTACCTCTTTTCTATGTAGGTGGAGAGATCTTGGAGAAAGCTAGTGAAAGGATTATTGTGTGAATATTGTCTTTGTCATCCTTCTAGTAATATAATTCCTTTATCACATTTTTCTTTATGTTTCACATTTCATAGTGTTATATTGCACTTTCAAAAACTATTAAACAAGGCTTCTAGTCCATTTCTTAAAGGTCGGACCTTGTGTCCTTGATTTTCTAGCCGTACAAATACCAACACACCTGAGAGATGCTAGCATGCCGAATTGTCATAGGAGAACTGCACTTATGTCCTCTGACAAAGAGTTATCCAAGACATAGAGTTGACCCTAAAACTAACTCACCTAGTCTCCTTTCAAATCTTAGGTTTGCAGAGTGATCAAATGACCTTGTAGTCCTCATCATTCTCATCCTATCCATCCTAACACTTCTTTCAACTAAGGTAACTTAGGGAAGCCATACTGCACTATACCTTTAGTGACCTAGGGCCTTGTAGTGGTTGGGCCCCATCTCTTACAGTTTTGGTGAACCTTGCTGGATGTTGTGGTTGTATTTCTGACATGTGGTTGTCATTGACGTCAACACTATTAGAATTAAAGTCTTTAAGATTGTATATGTCAAGGATATTGAGAAAATTGTAATAAAATATGCTACAGGTTGTTTGTGAAGCCGTGAAGATCAGTGTATTGGGAAGTTTAGTATGTTGATGATGATAAGTTGTTTATTAAAGGGTTTTCTTACCTATGTATTAATTTACTACTATATAATTTTTAGAGGTGCACATGAAGATTTGAGAAAGTTATAAAGTTTTGTGTTTTGATAGTTATTCTATTACTTGAAATGGTGTTCATAGAAGAAGATAATGTGTTTTTGGAAATTTGAAGTGTTGAGTATGTTTCAAAAGTGTTTGTGGATTTTTTGAGATCATGTTCTATTTTTGTTGCAAGTCTACATTGATCATTTTCCTCATGATCCAATATTTTCTCTTGTGTGCTCATGTTTTTCATGTTCATGGCCAAGAGAGCGCTTTTAGCATGTTGTGGATCTTTGAGGAAGATTAATTGAAGATCTTTCATGTTCAAGGACATTGTTTTAGGTCTCTACTATGTTGTGGCCAACCTTGATGTATGTGTTGGCATATGGCTAAGTAGTTTGGCTTATAGGTGTTGCCATTGATGGAAACCCAAGTCATGCAACTCAAGTCTTGCATCTGAATGAGCAACACTATTTTTGGCTCCTACTGAAAAAATAGAGCAAAGAATGGGAGATCCAGTTAAAGGCATAAAATTTGGTCTAATCATCCCACCGAATAGGTATTTTGGGTTATGAATCTTTGAGGAAGGTTTACAAAGGCTTGCAATATCTTAGTTTTGATGAGCACTCACTAGTAAGCAATATAGGTGGTAGAGAGCACTAATATGTCAATTATCTATGCTAGAAGGCTAACCTGACAAAGATGGAATTCATGGATGTATAGGATGAAATTAATTATAAGTCTCAATATTAGATTAAGTTTTGTTTGGGTCCTCTCTTGGTCATAACCGACTTTGGAGGATGCACATAAATATTTTATCGTGGATCTAGTCGACAAGTTAAAATATACTTAATACCATATGAAGCCAATTGTTGGATCAATTAATATTGATTGCAGATATATATGAAAGATTTATTTTTGTCATTTAAAAGTGTTTGTGTGATAAAAGTGGTGTTTGGATATGAAGAAGTGTGAATTGTGAGTCATAGCAGAGTAGTAATGCAAAATTGATGCAAAGAGCAGTAAAGAGCAGAGTAGGGCAGAGCGAAGTGGAAAATTAGAGAGTGGATCCAGAATAAGTTTCATGAGCTTCACTAGAACTGTTACCTGGCATTGTTAAATGATATCATCTTAGTTCACTCTTTTGGATGGCTTAAATCTGAATTTTGTAGGTAGTAAGCCTTTATCTTTTGAGCAGTGAGCTCTAGGCAATGTGCCTGAATGCAAGTGTATTCCCTTTTTAAATACTATACTTTGAGTACGCAAAATGTGGATTAAAATCCACCATGGTTTTTCCCCTAAAATGGTTTCCATGCAAAAAATATGTTTGTCATGATGTTATGGATGTTTACTTTCAATGCATACATCTTTTCTTTAATACAATGCTGAAATGCTTTCATGTTTTGAAAGGATGAAGTTTGAATATCATCGAACACTAATTCACCCCCCTCTTAGTGTTCCCTTGATTCCAACAGTATGTGCATTAATAATCTTTATTGTTTTGGGCTGATAGTTTGCATTCATTCTATTATTTTGTTGAATTCGACATGAAGCAATGTAATTTCTTGTTTCTTCACTTGAGAAGTGTGCAAGTGTGAATGTAAGGAAGAGAGATGTGAAGTGTGAATGTTATGTGAGAGTAAGGTTCAGATCATTTGAAAGCAGAGCAAAGTTTGAAGAAGAGTGAAAGAGAATGAATAAGTGTTCGTGTGCTTAACCGAAACTATACTCATGCATTAGTAGATGCTACTTTCTAAGTTCGATTTATTCAGATGGATTTAATTTGAAATTTTTACATAAAATAGTATGTCTTCCTTTGAGCAGTGTGATGGGACTTTTGAAATTCAAAGGGGGGAGGCTAGGGTTTCAAGGTTTTATATTACCCATGGTAATATAAACTGTCAACTTTTTAAACCCTTATGTTATATATCAGCGGTGCCTTTCTACCGAAGGTAACCGGTCACTTAAGTGATCCGGTTGAGCCTTTCCTCCATGCTCTTACTGGCCCCTTTCACCCAACCTATTAGTCTCTTTTTACCACCCAGGCTTAAAAATTTATACCGTTGAAGGTTGAACTGGCCGGTCCCACATGAATATTTTACATGTCCTATATGCAGTTTGGCTAACCATCCGATCACGGGTTTTGATCTGGACCGTTTCTCATAAACCTTGCAAGTTTTCCTCCTGATGTCACTAAAGTAGTGTGAGGTCTGCGAGATGGCACCATCTGGCATGTATGGAGGAGTGGGGTCTTTTTTTGAGGTGCCAGTAGTGATAAGTGGCCATCTTTTCACCAGCGAAGGGACTTAATGATGGGGTTAATAATAATTGTCCCTCACAGATCTCACACGGTCAGCGTAAATATTCCTAAAGTACTGTGAGGTCCATGCGGCCTTGTTCTTGAAGCGACATGGCTAAGTGGGACCTACTATCTGGTTGTGACCTCCTATTTTCATGGGTTATGATTGGTTGTGTTCTTTCCTAGGCACTAATGTGGATTGTCAACACTCATTGACTCAATTTGAGTCGTCCGATCTGCTAGGTCTGTTCCGTATCAGTGGTTCAAATTTAAAGGGGGTGTTGTTCATCTATGTGAAAATATGTGCACTTTGTAACTTATTTCATTAATGGCAAGGGTTTTTCCAGAGGATCTTCCCCTATTTTTTCTTATGTGTGAACGATGCCCTCCTGTTAAGTGCAATGATGGGTTGTATGTCATTTCTTCATGAGCCTGGAATACTCTTACAGTGGATGCATCATCCACTAATTGCTCAAATTCTTGTATTCCATTTAAGCAATTAATATTACTCACATAAATTCACTCTATAAATGCTTGCTAAGTTACCTAGTGTTATCATTGCAATTTTGAGTTGTTTTGTTTGCAGGTGGTGGTTTTTCTCCTGCATTCTGCAAGCTATTTTTCTTCAATGGACAAATCTGTAGGAAATAGGAGTGCCAGAGTAAAGTACAGGAGGTCACTACTTATGAAGGAGAAACCTACTCCTAGAACACCCGAAGTTACTACTCAAAGTGTTGGAAAAAGGCCTAAACGTTGCGCATCCCCTGTTTTGATTTTGTCAGATTCTGATGGCAATGAGTTCAAAACAGACTCAGATTATCGATGTTACCTAGTGGCCTTGACCAAGATCATGGGTGTAAATGAAGAGGTCCTTGCAGTCAAACCAATAACTATAGGGGCACCATGCCAGGTTGTTGGGTGTTGTATTGATGTGGCTGGAGGGAAGAGGGTGTTTTCGCTTCTTACTAAGGCGAGAACTCAAAGCGGTCGCCTATACTGGGGCTATGGGTCAACTGAGTGTTGGTTGGTGTGTGTTGCTTTCCCGGTGGTTGGTTTTTTATGATATGGACCTATGCATGCTTCACATGCTTTTTTTTTCTCTCTCCGACTGGTTACTGTGTAACCATTTTTTATTCCTCAGATCATGCACTTTTCTCTCCAATGATGAGGAATGTGAATTTGAATTTCATTCTAAATGAAATTCAATTTTGCAATTAACAATGTAGCCTAATGCTTTGTTGCTCTTTTGTCCTATAAAGGAGATTTCATGGCTCATTGTTAAGGGTCGGATTTTGGATCTAGGAGGTTCTAAATATATGTACAATCAGTTCATTTACTGTAGTTTTCTTGGAGGTTTAGTTAATATCTTTTCTGGTCAGGCTTTCTATGAAGAAAGCAAGTTGTGTTGATGTAATTATTGATATTCAAGTAATAAATGATAATCATTTTGAAACAATTGCTCTCCTAATTGTGTGTCATAAGTTGTGAATGAGCCTATTAATGATATTTGCATTCACTTTCAATGGTATATTTGAATGTGTTATTCATTTCCCTGCTTTAACTCAATGAGTTAATGATTTTTTTTGAAAATGAGTTACAAATTTATGATTATACATTCAGGATTGCTAGGGAGTGTTGTTTTAAAATTAAAATTCGCGTGATGTAAAGCATTATGGTGATATGTCCATAATATCAGGATTATGTTTTGTAGGACTCCTACCCAATGGATGAGGCACTGGCTGTTTTCTTCAAGATTACTATGGGGTTGTAATTCTAAATATGGTGGTCTAAGAGATGAACAAAGAAAAATATTAAATCCTATCTCTCTACGAGAGGAAAATCTTACATTGAAGGCTTCAATCCCATTGCTCTAAGATACCTACTATTATTCTTTGGTCTACCAATATCGAGAGTAATTACTATCTCATTGCGTGTGTAGGGACTATAATCTATAATAAGAGGTGTTCTTACCAGTCATAGAACATTATTATGAACACACTTATGTTTACCCACCTTGGTTTCATAGAGCCAAAAGTGTAGGAGATGTCATTTTTTATTGAATCTCATTAGTTGGCCACTAGTCTTTGTAGTTCTTTATTACAGAGTTTGGCTACCTCTTAGAGAATTGCAAATCCTATCTGGAAAAAAAAAACCAATAGAATGGCGACTCTACTGGGGAAGTTCAAAATCACAAGTTGCAGATGGTTATAGAGTCATATCAAAATATTTGCTATTCTGAATTTACATAGTGAATGTTTTCAACCCTAGAAGGAAGAGGCTAATGAAATGAACCTAACAATCCTACTATTTATGGTATCCTATTGGGAAAGGATTGAGGAGTTTTAGAATCATTAGTCTAATGGTGGTTTTATTGGGGAGAACTTCTAAGAAATTCAAAAAGAAAAAGAGAAAAGAGAATCCACAAGGGTTGAAGGAGGCTATCCAGAATCATTTGATCAAGTGAAGTTGAATGTTAATTTTGGATGCTAATGGATTGTGGTTTTGAGGGAGATTGGTAGTGGTAAGGTGTGACTCTATTATAGACAACAGATCTAGAATCTAACAAGTTTTGAGAAGGAACTTCATATTTCTATTGAAATTCAATCCTCTGTTGAAGAGGTGGTGAATCTGTCTGAAGAACCAATTGATATATAAAGGAAAATATTAATACATGCTGCAAAAAAAAAAATACCAGGTATTTCATCAAAACTAAACAGTTCACTATTTCTAATTGTGATGGGTGTTTGTAATTAAGGATGAAAATGGTTCCAAACTAGATGTCTAGCATCAAGAAAGGAACAATGATTAGTTTTTCCATACTTCTAATGATGCAATATGTAAAAGGACTTATGAAACAATTTTTTATGTTGTATCATATTTCTGAAAGCAAGGAATACTATTTTCAGTCATTAATGAAATCATGGTTGCGATAGTAAATGATATGTTTGATAAATATGTGCTATTGATGAATTTGTAAATGGGTATGTGTGATTTCCCATATGTAAAGTCAGACATAAATATGAAAAGAGAACAAGTTGCATTAAGCCCTTCAGGGTGTTTTGTAACTCAAAGGTATATGCCTTTTATTTTCAGTGATGTCAGTGGCTACCCTAATCTAATTCCTATGAAGATTAGGAAGTATTTGCCTAAATATACAAGACAAAGTGCAGAATCAACCTCTAAGCAATTACAACATTTTGTAGATGTAATGGGGGATTATTAAATCAGTCATGAGGATGTTGTCATGAAGCTTTTTGTGCAATCCTTGAAGGGTGATGCCAAGGATTGGTTTTCCTATTTACCTGCCTATTCTGTTAACTCATGGAATCAATTGATGATAGTTTTTATGGAGCAATTTGGTGAACAGATCAATCCAAACATAGTAAGAAAAGGTTTTATGGGAATTCACATAAAAGAAGAGGAGCTAATCGCATATTTTAATCTTAGGTTTTCAAGAGCTTTAAGATAAATCCCTAAAGAAATAAGACCGAGTGAGGCTAAATGCTTAATTGTATATCTTGGTGTTTTTGACAAAAGGATGGGTTACCTACTAAGAGATAAAGAACCTACAAACATGCACCAAGTGATGAGACAAAATAATGGCTCATCTTTTAGCCATATAAAAATGTATATTTTTCCTAATTATTAAGTTATCAAGACTGAGCATGATGATGAAAGTAAGATATTTTTAGTTGTTGTAGTCAAATATTTCATCATATCTTTCAAATTACGATCTGGGTTCTAGAGATTTTTCGTCCAAAATTCAAAGATAATACGGTGAAAAAACCCATTAAATTTCATAAAAAACCTAGTTAGTGGTTTGAGAGAAAAAATCACTAGAATATGTTGCTCCAGAATTTGTGGAGAGTTGCTCCGGAACTTGTGGGACAACACTTGAAGTTGTTCTAGAATCTGTGGGTTGCTCCGGAACTTTTCCAGAATTGGTAAAAGTAGCAATTGTGAGCATTAAAATAGATTGGGGTGACTTGGATAAAATTTGAGAGCATCTAGGAGGCTGTTCCAAGAATTAAGGAAAGTTCTTGGGTTGTGCAAACAAATGGAGAATATCTAGAAATTTTTTTTGGGAAGTTTGAACCATTTTTCAATCATCTAGGAGTTGTTTTATGAGCTTTAATGATACACAAGGGGAAGAAATGAATTTTTCAGCAGTCAAATGCCTTTTTGGATCTTGTTTAGGGGCTGTAAAATAACCATATTTTTTTTGCACGACCAAAGATCTTGATTGACTCAACAAGATGAAGAAAGACTTATCTTTTTCCCTTAACACATATTCCTATTTTCTAGCAAGTGGTTACACAATCATAAAGCTTATCTTTCAAATTAGTTGAAGATAAGAATTCTATAAATGCATTGTAATCAAGAAATAAAATGGGGGGAAGAGTTTAAAAAATAATATAGTTTAGTATTTTTCCAGCAATCTCTTTATTTGTAGTTTTATTTCTTAGTAGTCATTTCATTTCTAGCTCTTTACATTTTCAGTATTCCCTTTTACAAGTTTCTTAGGATAGATTTGACTCAAGCATTCAATTTACAAGCTCTTAGATTATATTTGATTTTAGCAATTTCCTTCATGCATTTCCTTTCAATTATGTTTGTAGAAAAAAAATGTCATTCAAATGATTTCTTCTCCCTATTGCATATTGTCATGGACACCACCTTGGATTGACATTTATAGTTAAATGATGAGGATTGCAGAGACACTCATCACCAAGCATATCAAATGGCTATGGAAATTGAAAACAATATGAAATAATCAATGATGAAGGGGTATCTGGCTACAAGTATTGATTACCCTAGCCTAACTAGTACTAGTAAAATGTCAAAGTTGGCTACTCAAAGTACTGATTATGATAAGGGTGTTTTTAAAAATGTTATATCTTCACCATTGCAGTGTGATGATAATGAGATCCAAGTTGAAAGCCAGTCTAGTTTGAAAGATGATGATCAAACTTCTCTTGTAGCAAAATGTATGATATGAAGAGGCAAGAGAAAGAATCACCATATGAGTTTTTCTTGATATTTTTAGGTGCTTTAATACAAATTCCTAGAAGTCATAGACTTAATGAATATGAATGCATTGATTTATTTTGTGAAATTTATGAACCAAGGCTAAGTGCTATGCCAAAAGAATTAAAACCTGCTAATTTGGCCCATCATTAAATGGATAGAGATTGCAGAATCAGCTACGAGTGTATCAACGCAAAATGAAGATAATGCTTTCCCTTTTGAAGAAAGTTGGATAACCATAGAGGAATTTGAGGGGCAACATGAGGAAGAATTGTGTGAGACACCCATTTTGTTTCCTAATATTGATTGTAATGCTCATGTCACTAAGATTTTGTTATAGGCCAGTGATTGCGATTTCAGATGTAGTGATTGCAGTACTGAGGATGGAATTGAGCTTTTCTTTTTACTAGAGTTGTATGGAAATGTAGAACCTCATGTTCTTACTTGTTTCCAAGTGAAGGAACAATTTTCAAATGATAAATATTTAGAGTATACTCCAGGTATACTGGCAATGGAAAAAGCTTATTGTATAAATGCCGAGGAATTTGAGGACAATGAAGTGGGTAATCAAAAGAATAGTACTGGAGACAACCAATATATTGATGAATATATTGGTACTATGAATTTTCCTGACTACTTATGTGAATTTGAGATGGATGTGTTGTTACCTTCTAACATTGATATTGTTGGTGAAAAGTTCTCAGCTTATAATGAAGGTGACATTGATATTGCTGGTGAAACGTTTTCAACTTGTGCTGAAATTTTCACTTATAAATTAACACATATAGTAGGTTGTGTGGAGTACAAGGAGGCCAATGCATATTTCTCCTTCTCTTTTGACCAAGTTGAAATTGATGTATTTGACTCTGTCTTTGAGGGTTTTCATTTGATAATAAATGAAGAAGTACAAAGGAAGATGTATATTGAGAGGCCTAAGATGAATGTGTTTACACATTCCCTGGAGAATGATGTAGCTAGTATTGCCAACATTTGTAATGCCAGGCTATATAACAAATTGATAGAATTAAGATGCTGGAAACCAAACTTATGTGGGAAATTCTAGGGTGGGGATTCCTCGCATTATGCATCATCTTTGTTGAGTAATGGAAGTATGGACATGCACACTATTTTATATGAATTTTTTTAGTTCTATGTTGATGATGATGCCATAGTGTGTGATGTTGCAAACCAAATAAGTTATGAATGTTTCTACTTCTTAGCTCAATTAAGCCAACATTCTATGAGATATGACTAGGGGTAGAGTATGGTGAAATATTATAATGGTCATATGTTGCTTTTAAAGTTTGGGTATAGGGCATTGACTAATTGGTGCAGGGGAGTATAAGTAAACATTATGATACTTCTAGGCATATTAATTATCCCATTAATTTTGAAGCATCAAGAAGTAAAGACTGTAGACTTGGTTGACTCCAAGTACCTGAGAATTTTGTTTTTGTTAGGGGTAAATTTTGATTTCACTTGTTTGGCGGTCTGGGGCCACCAAGTGAGTATGCACAAGTCTAATTGACAAAGAATGGTGAAATATCTTTCAACGAACTTGTGTAATCCAATAATCTGTTATGCAAAACTAGAGATTCTAGATTCTTGCTATGCTCATAGGGAGCATACATCCCTAGTCATAGCCACTGATGGGACTTTTGAAATTCAAAGGGGGGAGGCTAGGGTTTCAAGGTTTTATATTACCCATGGTAATATAAATAGTCAACTTTTGAAACCCTTATGTTATATTTCAATGGTGAATTTCTACCGAAGGTAACCGATCACTTAAGTGATTCGGTTGAGCCTTTTCTCTGTGCTCTTATCGACCCCTTTCACCCAGCTTGTTGGTCTCTTTTTGCCACCTAGGCTTAAAAATTTATACCGCTGAAAGTTGTACTGACCGGTCCCACCTGAATATTTTACATGCCCTATATGCAGTTTGGCTAACTGTCCGATCACAGGTTTTGATCTGGACCATTTCTCGCAAACCTTGTAGGTTTTCCTACTGATGTCACTAAAGTAGTGTGAGGTCTATGAGGTTCCGCCATCTAGAATGTATGGAGGATTGGGGTCTTTTTACGAGGTGCCAGTAGTGACAAGTGGCCATCTTTTCACTAGTGAGGGGATTTAATGACAGGGTTAATAATAATTGTCCCTCACAGATCTCGCATGGTCAAAGTAAATATTCCTAAAGTACTGTGAGGTCTGCAAAAAGGTGACATGTGGCCTTGTTCTTGAAGCGACATGGCTAAGTGGGACCTACTGTCCAGCTGTGATCTCCTGTTTTCATGAGTTATGATTGGTTGTGTTCTTTCCCAGGCGTTGATGTGGATTGTCAACACTCATTGACTCGATTTGAGTCATCCGATTTGCCAGGTCTGTTCTTGTATCAGTGGTTCAAATTCAAAGGGGGTTGTTGTTCATCTATGTGACGATTTTTTGTGATCTGTAACCTATTTCATTAATGGTGCGGGTATTTCTAGAGGATCTTCCCCTATTTTTTCTTATGTGCAAACGATGTCCTCTTGTTAAGTGTGATGATGGATTGTACGTCATTTCTTCATGAGACTATAATACTCTCATGGTGTCTACGTCAGCCACTAATCACTCAAATTCTTGTATTACATTTAAGCAATTAATATTCCTTGCACAAATTCACTCTATAAATGCTTGCTAAGTTACCCAGTGTTATCATTGCATTTTTTAGTTGTTTTGTTTGTAGGTGGTGGTTTTTCTCCTGCATTATGTAAGCTATTTTTCTTCAATGGACAAATCTATAGGGCATAGGAGTGCTAGAGTAAAGTCCAGGAGGTCACTACTCGAGAAGGAGAAACCTGCTCCCAGAACACTCGAAGTTGCTACTCAAAGTGCTGGAAAAAGGCCTGAGCATTACGCATCCCCTTTTTTGATTTCGTCAGATTCCGATGGCAATGAGTTTGAAACAATCTCAAATTACCGATGTTACCTAGCGGCCTTGACCGAGATCATGGTTGTAAACAAAGAGGTCCATGCATTCGAACCAATATCTATAGTGGCACCGTGCTAGGTTGCTAGGTGTTGTGCTGATGTGGCTAGAGGGAAGAGGGTGTTTTTGCTTCTTACTGAGGCGAGAACTCAAAGCGGTTTCCTATACTGGGGCTATGGGTTGACTTAGTGTTGGTTGGTTTTTGATGATATGGACATGCACGTGCCTAGCATGCTTTTTTTTTTGTCCGACTAGTTACTATTTAACCATTTTTAATTCCTCGGATCATGCACTTTTCTCTCCAATGATGAGGAATGTGAATTCGAATTTCATTCTAAATGAAATTCAATTTTGAAATTTAAAATGTAGCATAATGCTTTGTTGCTCTCCTATCCTATAAAGGAGATTTCATGGCTCATTGTTAGGGGTCATATTTTGGATCCAGGAGTTTCTTAATATATGTATAGTCACCTCATTTACTATAGTTTTCTTAGAGGTTTTAGTTAATATTTTTTTTGGTCAGGTTTTCTATGGAGCAAGCAAGTTGTGCTGATGTAATTACCGATATTCAAGAAAAAAATGATAATCATTTTGAAACAATTTCTCTCCTAATTGTGTGTCATAAGTTGTGAATGAGCCTATTAATGATATTTTCATTCACTTTCAATGGTATATTTGAATGTGTTTTTCATTTCCCTACTTTAACTCAATGAGTTAATGAAATTGCTTGAAAATGAGTTACAGATTTATGATTATACATTCAGGATTGCTGAGGAGTGTTGTTTTAAAATTAAAATTTGCATGATGTAAAGCATTATGGTGATATGTCCATAATATCAGGATTATGTTTTGTATGACTCCTGCCCAATGGATGCGGCACTGGCTATTTTCTTCAAGATTACTACGAGGTTGTAATTCTAAACATGGTGGTCTAAGAGCTGAACAAAGAAAAATATTAAACCCTATCTCTCTACGAGAGGCAAATCTTACATTGAAGTTTCAATCTGGTTGCTCTAAGATACCTATTATTATTCTTTGGTCTACCAATACCAAGAGTAATTACTATCTCATTGTGTGTGTAGGGACTGTAATCTGTAAGAAGAGGTGTTCTTACTAGTCATAGAACATTCTTATGAACACACTTAGGTTTACCCACCTTTGTTTCATAGAGCCAAAAGTGTAGGAGATGTCAATTTTTGAGTGAATCTCATTAGTTGGCCACTAGTCTTTGTAGTTCTTTATTATAGAGGTTGGCTACCTCTTAGAGAATTGCAAATCCTATCTGGAAAAAAAACACCAACCCAATGAGCTCTAGGAAATGTGCCTGAATTCATGTGCATTCCTTATTCATTTTACTTATACTTTTAGCATGGTATAACTTGTGGATTAACCTCCACCATGGTTTTTCCCCTAACAAGGTTTCATTCTTTCATTGTTAATAATTAGATCTAAGATTAAAGGTTAATAAGTTTGAATAATGTTGAAATTATATGACAACTAATTCACCCCCCTTCTCAGTTGTATGTCCTTGTGTTTCCAACTATTGGTATCAGAGCAGGTTCCTTGGAAGAATTTTAACAACTTGAGGTGATCTGGGATGGTGACATACAAGAAATCTTTCTGATATTTGATGGAACAAACTACACACTATGGAAGCCTAGAATGGATTTTCATTTGAAGTGAATTGATGAATCATACTGTAACATTACAAGTAATAGGTATGTTATTCCTCAAAGTGGTTCTACTACTACTATTGAGATTAGGGATGCTAGATATAACATCAGAGATAAGGAAGAATTGTTGAGTGCTTTGATTGATACTGAGATGAAAAATGTTATGAATCTGAAAACTGCTCATGAGATCTAGAAAATTTTGGAAACCTTATATGAAGGTGATGCTAATATGAAAATGGCCAAGCTACAATGTCGGAAAGGAAAATATGAACTGTTGAAGATGGTAAATGATGAGAATATTTCTACTTACATGCAAAGAGTGATTGAACTTGTGTGTGGTATTAGATGTGTTGGTGGACAGGTGGATGAATCAAAGATTGTTGCTAAAGTGCTTAGAGTTGTAGCTATTGAAGAGCTCTGGACTAGTGTAAATGTAACCAAAGATATGTTGGTTGGGAAACTGGCTACTTTTGAGTTGAGTGAATTTGGTGATGCACTTCCTAAGATAGAATCTGCATTCAAAGCTACTACCTCTAGGAGAGACAAGAAGAGATATGATCCAGGTGAAAGTTCTTCTAGAAAGATATTCAAATGAGGAAGAAATGAGACAGATTGAAGAAGAAGAAAGAGAATTGAATGATCTTGAAGCACTTTTTGTCAAAAGGGAAGCTAGAGGAGACTATAAGTATACAAGAAATTTTCCTATAAAATTTTTTTCTTGTAGTAAGATAGGTCATTTTGCTTAAAGGTGTCAAGAAAGAGTTCCTAAGACAAGACCTTATAAGCCTAAATTTCAAAAGAAGTGTTATTATGCTGCTAATGAAGGTGTGAAAAATGATGAATTTGACAAAGGGAATGCAAGTGAAGATGAGTTTGTGTTTATTTCTATCAAGTAAAATAATCTCATGTCTACAAAATCTACTATTTGTACAAAAGTGGAGAAATCCCTAGCTACTCGAGTTGAAGAAAAATATGAATGGGTAATGTGGATGTTCACATCACATGACAGGTGAAAAAAGTAAAATGATAAGTTTGGAAAAGTATGATGGTGGTGTTGTAAGATTTGGAGATAACAATGGTGGTATAATCCATGGAAAAGGATGTTTTTCTTTTGATGGTAAGGATAATACTAATGATTTTATTTATGTTTAAGGTTTGAAGCATAATATTCTGAGTGCTGGATAGATGGTTGATAAGGGATACAATCTTCAATTCAAAGATGGGAAGTGTAGGATTTTGGGAAGCTATATAAATGTGACTACTTCTGGTAAAAGTTAACATCTTTCATCTAAATGCTAGTAGTAAAAGTTGTCTAATTGCTAAATTTGATGAGATTTGGTTGTGGCATAGAAGAATATGTCATGTAAAATTTGAAATTATTATCAAGATTAGTGTCTCACAGGCTATGAGAGATCTTCCTAAATTGGTGAAGCCTACTAATGTCATATGCAAGGAATGCCAACTGGGAAAGAAAACTAGAATTTCATTTCAAAGCAAACAACATTGTTCAAATGAATTGTTGGAGCTTGTGCATACTGACTTGTGTGGTCCTACTAGAATAAAAAGTTTTCAAGGTTACTTGTATTTCATGTTGCATATTGATGATTACTCTAGGATGACGTGGGTCAATTTCTTAAGGTATAAATGTGAAGCACTAGAGAAGTTCAAGATCTTTAAAGATATGGTTGAGATAGAGACGGGTCTAAAGATTAAGTGTCTAAGATCAAATAGAGGTGGTGAATTCACTTCTAGTGAGTTTAATTATTTTTGTGGAGAAAATGGGATAAAGACACAGTTAGCTACACCGCAAACCCCTCAACAAAATGGAGTTGTGTAAAGGAAAAACAAGACAATTCTAGATGTTGCTAGATCCATGATGGTGGAAGGAAATGTCCCTCATTTCTATTGGAGAGAATTTCTAAGTACTACTGTTTATATCCTTAGTGGGATATAAATCAAAGGTAATATTGTTAAGAATCCTTTTGAGCTATGGTTTGGTAATAAGCCTATTGTTAAATACTTCAAAATCTTTGGGAGTAAATTCTATATTAGGAGAGATCAATATATATGAAATTTTGATGCTAGAAGTGATGAAGGAATGTTTCTTTGTTATTCTACTAAGAGCAAGGCCTACTAGTATTACAACAAAGGATTAAAGAAAATGGTTGAAAGTGAAAATGTTAAGGTTGATGAAGACACTGCTAGACCCTCTAAAACCCATGGATATGAGTCTGATGATCAGAATGACAGTACAAACAAGAGTCAGACTTCAAATCAAGTTCAGATTGTTTTGGTGAATCAAGAAGATCAAGAAGAAGATAAGACTAGTGAAAGAAAATAAGAGAGATCACAAAAGCCTAAAATTCAAGATCATCCTAGGAATCCAAGGTATGTGAGACTAAATCATTCAAAAAATTAGATTATAGGAGATAAGAATAAAGGTGTCCAGACCACGAGAAGAATTGCAAAAGAAAATTGTTTAATTTCAAAGATTGACCCAAGTAATGTCAATGAAGCATTCAAATATGAACATTGGATTGAAGGAATGAAAGAATAAATACAACAAATTGAAAAGAATAATACACATGGATTCTTGTTCCTAGACTTAAAGACAAAAATGTAATTGGAATTAAATGGGGTTTTAGAAACAAGTTGAATGAAGAAGGTGAAGTTATCAAAAAAAAGAAAGATTGGTATGTAAAGGATACTCTCAGATGAAAGGAATTGACTTTGAAGAAACTTTATCTCATGTTGCTAGAATTGAAGCCGTGAGATTGTTTCTTGTTTATGTTGCTTACAAAATTAATAAGTTTATTAGATAGATGTCAAGTCAACATTTCTAAATGGTGAATTAGAAGAAGAGGTGTATAATGAGAAACCTAATGGATTATAATTGACTAATCAGGGATACATGATTTGTTAGTTGAAGAAAGCATTGTATGGACTCAAACAAGCCCCTAGAGCTTGGTATGTAAGACTAGATAAATACTTGCTAAAACTTGAATTTAATAAAGGTACTTCTCATAGTAATCTATATTTCAAGATTAATGATGATAAATATTTGTTTGTGGAAGCCTTTGTTAATGATATCATTTTTGGAGGAGATGATGGTTTGTGCATGAAGTTTGCTAATAATATGCAGAATGAGTTTGAGATGTCAATGATTGGAGAACTGAAATTATTTTTTAGGATTGCAAATTACTTAGTTAAATAAACAAATCTTTATATCTCAGTCCAAGTATGTGAAGGAATTGCTAAATAAATTTGGTATGGAAGATTCAAATCCAGTTGGTACACCCATGGTGATCGGATGCAAGTTAACAGAAGACGATGATTCTCTGAAGGAAAATCAGACTAGGTACAAATTAATGATTGGTGGATTGTTTTACTTGACTCAAAATAGACTAGATATCATGAATGTTATCTGCATTGTTGCTAGATTTCAAGTTGATCCTAAGGAATTGCATGTGACTGCTAGGAAGAGGATTTTTAGATACTTGAAAGGAATAGTTGATTTTGGCCTATGGTATCCAAAATATTATGATCTTACTTTAAGTTCCTTTACAGACGTTGATTGGGAAGGAGATTTAAATGATAGGAACAATACTAGTGGTGGTGCATTTTTCTTGGGGAAGAATTTGATTTCATTATTAAGAAAAAAGCAGAATGTTGTTTCATTATCTATTGCAAAGGCATACTACATTGCTACTGCTAACAATTGTACTCAAGTATTATGGATGAAGTAGATGCCAAAAGATGTTTGAGTTGTGTATGATGAACCTATTGCTATATTCTGTGATAATTCAAGTGCTATAAACATTTATAAGAATCTAGTGTTGCATTCAAAGACCAAGCATATATCTATCAAGTACCACTTTTTGAGAGATAAAGTGAGTGATAAAGAAATCAGACTGGAGTATGCACCTACTAAGGAATAGATTGCAAACATATTTACTAATAATTTTCCTAAGGATACTTTTGAGTATCTCAGAGAGAAGTTAGGGGTGATTATCCCTCCTAATAAGAACTAATATGCATAGTATTTGCATCATTTTGTGCATTCATAGTCATATTTTGATTCGAATTGATGTTGTGGTGGTTGTTACTCGGGGGGAGTAGTTGGATGATTCAAATATGTGGTTTAGAGCTTGTGTACCTTTTCCATTGATGCCAAAGGAGGAGAAGAGTAACGTCAAAAATTATGGGGAGAAGAGTAATGTGAAAAACTAAGGGGTAGAAGAACAATATGAGATGAGCAATATGTAAAATGAAGATTGTTGAAAGAAGAGTTAGTTACATTGATGGTGTACTTTTTACATCATGTGTTGCCATCAATGCGAAAGGGGGAGATTGTTGGATGTTGTGATTGTATTTTTGATATGTGGTTGTCATTGATGTCAACACTATTAGCATTAAAGTCTTTAAGATTGTATATGTCGAGGATATTGAGAAATTGAAATTGAATATATTATAGGTTGTCTGTGAAGCAATGAAGATTAGCGTATTGGGAAGTTCAGTATATTGATGATGATAATTTTTGTATTACATTTTTTTCTTTCCTATGTATGAAGTTCCTACTCCATAATTTTTTGAGGTGCACATGAGGATTTGAGAAAGTTATATAGTTATGAGTTCTAACAGTTATTCTGTTACTGGAAATAGTGTTCACAGAAGAATATAATGTGTTTCTAGAAATATGAACTGTTGTGTATGAACCTGAAGTTTTTTTGGATGCTTCTAGATCATTTTCTATCTCTGTTGCATTTCCACATTGATAATTGTGCCCGTGAGCTGAGATTTTCTCTTGTGTGTTCATGTTTTTCATGTTCATGGCCAATAGAGTGCTTGTAGTGTATTGTGGCTCTTTGAGGAAGATTAATTGAAGATGTTTCATGTTCAAGGAAATTGTTTTAGATCTCTACTATGTTGTGTTTAACCTTGGTGGATGTGCATTAATAATATTTATTTTTTTGGGCTGAGAGTTTGCATTCATTCTATTATTTTGTTGAAGCTCACATGAAGCAATGTAATTTCTTGTTGCAGATATATATAAGTGATTATTTCTTCAAGTGTACAAGTGTGAATGTAAGGAAAAGAGATGAAAATTGTGAATTCTATGTGCGAATAAGGTTTAGATCATTTGAAAGCAGAGCTGAGTGTGAAGAAGAGTGAAAGAGAATGAAGAAGTGTTCATGTGCTTAACTGAAAGTGTACTCAGGCATTAGTAGATGCTACTTTCTCAGTTCAATTTCTTCAAATGGATTTAATCTAGAATTTTTATGTAAGACTATGAGTCTTCCTTTGAGAAGTGAGCGCCAAGAAATGTGCCTAAATGCATGTGCATTCCCTATTCATTTTACTTATACTTTTAATAGGGTATAACTTGTGGATTAACCTCCACTGTGGTTTTTCCCTTAACAGGGTTTCCATGAAAAATATCTTGGTGTTTTGTGTGTTTCTGATGTGTTGTTGATTCATGCTTTCACTACTAATAATCAGATCTGAGATTAGAGGTTAATAATTTTTAATAATGTTGAAATTTTGTGACAATTGATTCACCCCCCCTCTCAGTTATTTGTCCTTGTGTTGCCAAAAAAATTGACATGAATCGACGTCTTTTCATTCATCAGTGTTTTGTGATTTTCTCTTATACACTTTGATTTTTGCACTCTTGTGTGTTGTGAAGTTTTATGAGCACCACAACCTAGTCCATGACCTCTAGGCATATTGTCAGTAGAATTATATGATACCTTTCAATGCAGAAGACACATGTCTCTTCTAGTTTCACCACTGGTCTTTTCTCTGGTTCTATGGTTAGCTTGTCTATGCAGGAGCAGGTGTCACGAGGCGAGTCTAGAATATTTGATGAAACTGATCACATCCCTACCCCTTTTGTGTCACCAACCTCATCATTTATCAAGGAGCATGAGGCTTTCCACATCCCTTCGAAATATGTCACTAGTCTAAGCAAGGGGTTGGCTACCTTGAAAAATCAGCTGGAGAAAAACCTGAAGTTGGCTAGGGCTGCTAAAGTTATCAATGAAATAAATTATATGGTAGGAAAACATCAAACAAGCATAGAAATCCTAGCTAGTCCCATTGGTCTGGCCAAAGCGTGTGCCCCTCAAACCATAGTAACATAATGTGAGGTGGAAACTTCAAAGAACACGAGAGACAGTTGAAGGTATCAATGCCTCCCACATTTGTGTACACGGTTGACACGGTCCCTTCGGTCAGTGTGCTTGTTGCTTTTGAAAATTTTCAAACTATCAAAGTAAATAGAAACCCTCTAGGTTTTCACTTCACCCCTCCTACTGCCTCTAGTGATGGAGAATTTGGCGGGATGATTGGTGGAGGCTTTAGTGGTGGTGACTTTGGTGGCAAACGTAGTAATAGCAAAAGTGGTTCTAGCATAAGTCATGGTAGTGGCAGTGGCTCCAACAGAGGTCACATTAGTGGTGGTGGAATCGGTGGTGCTCCAGCGGTAGTCATGGTAGTGGTCTAGGTGGTGGCTCTGGTGGTGGTTCCATTGGTCCTACACCTTCTAACGACCCTATTCTGAACACTCTTCTTCAAAAATGAGGAAGATGTAGAACCAACTAGAAAAAATTTCTTAGGCTTCTTCCTAGCCTATCTTCTAGTGCTTCTTCCAACATAGCCCATTTTTGGTAGTAATTATGAATACTCCTTTCCCACAAGGGATGGAGATTCCTAAATTTGCGAAATATGGTGGTAAAGGGGAACCACAAACAAATGTGTTTGCTTTTAATTCCTTGTGTGTAGACTTCGTCTATCATGATCCGTTGATGGAAAAACCGTTCCCTCGATCCCTCAAGGATAGATCACTTGAATGGTACTGTTCCTTGAATCAAAAATTCTATCTTTACATTCGATCAGCTTGTGAACTAGTTCTGATGACAGTTCCAAGCAAACATCAGGCCTAAGATGACCTTCTCTGATCTTGTTTAGTGTAAAAAAGCAGACAATGAGAAGATTACTGAATTTATAACATGATATCAAGCACTCTTTTCACAAATATCATACCTGTTGTTGGACTCTGATATGCAGAAGGTGTTCATAGGGAATTTGTAAAAGCCTTGTCAAGAGAAGTTCACCCTTATGAAAAACCCTTCTTTTGTGCATTTGTGTACGACCCTATGGGAGTAAGAACAAATGGTAGTTTATTTCAGGGTATCTTCCTCGAGCCCCCATCCAGAGGTAAAGTCCATTATATCAATCTCTAGAAAAGGAAAGGTTGTTACGAATGTTGTATCTATTGTGGATAACAATGGCCTTAGGCATGACCAAAAGTTCAAAAAGTTATTTGAATCTTATTCTTCCATCTTAAAAAAGTTTTTAAAGGATAAGATTGTTAGCTTGCCAACTCCAAAACTAGTTAGAGAACCATATCCTAACTAGTATGAAGTGCATACCTATTTTCAATACCATCGAGTTAACATACATGATATGAAACATTGCATGCACCTACATCATGAGATATGTGATCTCATTGATTATAGTACTATTCATCTTGATGAAAGTAAGTAAAACACAAACAGATCAATGGTGAAAGCTAATACAGAATTGAAGATATACACAAACTGTTTTTTGTCACATTCTACCAACATGATTATCGATCCCTCTGACTCTGTTTCTCAGCCTGAAGCATACGTTAACATGGTTACTATTACTCCTCCTTATCTTGCAACTGGTTCATTGAATATAACATTCACTTCACAAGATGTACTAGCCAATGGAAAACCTTCTCCACTCTACATTCTCTCTCACCTCAATGACAACATTGTGATAGGGGGCTTAGTTGATCTCATGAGTAGAGTGAATTTCATAATTGAACTACCAAAAAAATGATATCCTAAAAAGGAAAAGAAGATTCCCCAAATAGGCCCCTAAGGTTTTTCACCTAGGAGCTAGGTTGGAAGAATAACACTCTTTCCACTTAATGATATAAATTTTTGGGTGATTTCATTCAAAGATTATGGGTTGACTAGGGTTTGTGCTTTGTGTGCATGTATGTAAGTACAATGAACTAAAAATAGAAGCTAACTATGAATGTAAAACCTAAAGAATGCAACTATGCTGGAAAAAATATAATGATATGCAAATGACCTAAGAAAAGAACATTAAACTAAAATAGAAGGTTGGAGATGAAAGGGGTGTGCACCTGGAAACTTGTAGGAGCTGGAAATAATCTTAATGCTAAAATTTAAACCTATTGGGACATTTATGCCATTCTAGGAAACCTAGCCCCAGATCTAGAAAAATCCACAAGAGCCCATTTCAGCCAAAAGGGTATCCAGATCTCTAAAACTCTCTAAAAACCAGATTCAGAGGGACTAGGTCACTGTTGGTGACTTAGTCCTCTTCTAAATTTTTGAAGATCAAAAAGTGGAAGTAGAAGCCCTCCATCTGTGTTTTCTACTCCTCCAAGTATTTGGTCCTAAAAGTGAAGATTTTGATCTGTAGGTGTCCTCCAAGCTCAACTAGGGTTCTTCCAAACTTGAAGAGCTTGGACAAGTTGTTCAATATTCTTCCACCTAGGTTCTTTGCCAAATCTTCCTACTAGACCTGCAAATCAAACAAAGAGGGAAAACTTGTTGATTGTTAGGGATTAGGGATTTGCCTTGGCTAAACCCCTTTCGAGTAATCAACCAAATGGAGATAGAAATGTAAAGAAGCATGAAAAAAGGGAGTGATGGAGATTACCTTGCCATGATTGATCATGAGTTGCAATAATCAAGGATTTAGCTCTTTGGATGCTTCTTGAGAGAGATGTCTTGGTGACTTAGAATACTCAAAACCCTAGCTTGCTTGAGAAGAGTGGTGAGTAGAAGAATGAGATAGGAGAATAAAATGAGATTGAAGAAGTGAAAAATGAGGGGGAAAACCCTTATTTATAGAATTTTGTGCCCTAATATTCCCAAAATAACACCATGCAGGCCAACCTTAGGGTTTTAGAGACAAAATCCTAAAAGAAATTAAAGTTAAAATTGAATTTTATGCCACATGGGACTAGGTCATCGAAGGTGGTGACCTAGTCCACCTAGGAAATTTTCATTGGTTTTTAGGGAATAACATGTGGTTATTGATGCTTGTCAGGATTGTCTCACAAAACACACTAAAGTAAGGCATGCATGTGTATTAAGGGGTCATTATAGAATAAGAAAGGGTTGATTTAGTGATGAAAAGACTAGGAAAGTGTGAAATTGTTTTACAACACCTTACAACACTTTGGAACAAGGCTTGGAAAGGCGTAAAAAGAGGTCCAAAATCTATAGGCAAGGGTCCAAATGAGTAAAAAGTATCAAAGACTACACTTTTTGGTGACACATTTAGCCTCCACTTTAGTGAGAGGATGAAATTTCTTCAAACTCACAGTAAAGTAGCCTAATGGAGATGGCGAAGAATGACAAAGAAGAAGGAGGTGGTCAAGCCCCCAAGGATTTGAGATTATAAGTCAAAAAGAAATCAATTCCAAAGACACATTCAAGGGTGAATGCATTTCAACAAAACAAGATGCATGATCATGTGATGACAAGAACTGAAATGAAGAGAAGAGGGAAATGTGAAAAGATGCGCTCACTTTGGGGCCACAAAACATCAAGTCATTCATGGGGTGAGTTGTCCCAAAAGGTGAGAAATATACACATGGTTGGTATGTACTCAAACACATACAAAGGTAGCAATGGGGAAAGTCATGCTGCTAGTTGGGCTTCCCGCTTAACCATACCAAAGTTATACCTCATGATAGATTTGATAAGGTTCCACAAAAGAAAGTGATATTTGAAATGATGAATTGTTCAAAGGGATTTTCTTTGTTCATGCAAGGTCTCATCTTAGGGAACATTATGCGTAATTTTTTTGATAAAAGGGTAAAACGGGTTTTACAGGGACCCAAAACCACAAAGTTTACAATAAAACAAAAAGAACACCAAAGTTCCGCCAATAAAAACAACTGCCCAAGAAAAAACTAGCAGCAACCAAGCAAAAAGGACCATAAGGGTCAAGAAAGAAAGGACAATAGAGAGAAAACACAAGAAACCCAGCCATTACTTCAGAGACCTAAGAATAGTCTTTGTCTCCACCTCCATATCCTGCATATCTTTAACCCCCTTTTTAAAGGTTTGAACCATTTTTGGAGTAAGGTGGGTCTTTCGCTTCAAGTTGGCCCGGGTTCTTCTGGAAATGCCAGCTTCCATATCCTGGCTTTTGTCTTCAGTATCTTCTAGATCAACCACCAAAGATACCTACTAGGCTTTGTCAAGCTTTTCATTCATCGCATTAATAATTATAGCATTATGTCTTGCTATACAGTTGTTTTGTTCAACAACAATTCTGATGATATTCCTTAAGCTCTCAGCTTCGGTGTCAATGTTCCTGTTACTCTGGGCCACTTCTTTCTTATCCATCTCAGCAATCTTAGCACCCATTTCCTCGATCTTACTTTGCAAGGCCCAGTTTTTAATTTTTAGTTCATTAATTTCTGAGAAGGTCCAATCCAAGAGTTTGGAATGGGACTCAGAATTAGTTTTAGCAAGGTTGAGATAATCAAGAGAGGGTTCTTTACCAGTGTTAACAAGGGAATTTTCAACAATGTGTATGTCTGGTAGAGGGTCAGCACAGTGCTTAGAAATATTAGGGTCAGCACAGCGTTCATAAATGTTGGTTTCAGATTCCTCTGACTCAGAGGATTCTTCAAAGTATGAAACAAGGTTTTTAGCCTAGGTTTTCTTACCAACAGAGCTGAACTTAGGAGGAGGGAAAACAGACTCAAGCTCAACGTGAATTTTACTCGACTCCCTGGAGGGGCCAACATGCAAGCTAGGGGCTTTTCTAACCAGGCTAGTGTTAGGCATATACTCCGAGCCACTGGGCTTAGTATCATCACTCCCAAAATCTGGGTTGGTTTCCAAAATGGCAGGAGCGGGCACATGAAGATGTTCAACAATCAGCCTAATTAACCCAGAGTGAAGAATGGGGAATCTTTTAGGATTTTTCTTATTGTCCTCCAGGATTTCCTTCAGGGAGCAGAAAAGATAATAGGGGATAGGGACCCTTACCTTATGTCGGAAGTGGTTGAGAAGAGCAAAGTGGTAGCCATAGACTTTAGTAAATTGCTCGTCCACTATGATGTACTCCATGATGACCTGAAGAACCTTTCTCCATAAAGATTTTATGGAGTCAACATCGAAGTAACTGTTAGCAATTTTGACCAAGCTTTTCTTTTCCTTGTCCTTTTTGGGAAATCTAATAACAGCTTCATCAAAGAAATCTCTGTCCCTAAAAAACTTCTTCCCATCAGTGGGTAATCCCATAACATCGGCAATAAGTTTTTTGTTGAGCTCCACATTTTTGCCAAACAGGGTCAAATTACCATCGTGCGAATTGTTGGCGAAGAGATTCATAGCCTCCTGGGCAGAGCCATGAAGCTTCTCCAAGAAAGGAATCAACCCTCCACTTTTGATCTTGTTCCAAACCTTGGCATTTTTAGTATGAGTTTTGTAGCTGTCCGGCTCAATTCGCTTTCTGTCTCCTCCCATATCTGCTAGCAAAGTGAGGTAGGTCCGAGCACAAGCCTTTCTAAAATTGGCCCCACCAAATCTTAGAACCCACAAAGCGTGCGGAGTTATCTTGCAAATAACTCCACTGGGCTCGGTCCCATGCAATCTAATGATTGTGATGTGATAGATCCAACCTGTCCTCATTAAAGGGATAACAAGTCGCAATCTAATGATTATGCGTAATGTTTCGAAGAGAGGAAGAGTGCAAATGGACTCATCTTGTATCCAAGAGAGGAAGAACTCATCTTGTATGCAAAAGAGGAAAAATGAAGATGCCTCATCTTGAGCAACATTGTATCTAATGTTTCCAAGAGAGGGAGTTACAAGAAAAGGAAAATCACATAGTGAAATGTGAGTGGTGATATATGCCCCCACTTTAAAGGAATTGCAAAACACTATAATATGAGCAATTGCTTTAAAGTAGAAGAAGAGAAGAAAGAGACATGAGAGCTTGTTCAGAAATCCCTATGTCGAGTCATATGTTTCTAATAAGCTGCATTATGAAGAGGGGTGTATGTCCCATGTGAGTCAACTTAAGAAAGGTCATCCACATTACAAGCTTACTCTTATATGTTCATGAAAGGGAAACGAGTAGTCAAAAGAGACAAAGACAAGTGACATATGAGGTAAAAGGTCTAACTAGCCCCTTGCCCCCACTTAGTGTAGGACAAGAGTGAGCCGAAGGGATTGGATGGAGTACAAGGTAGAGTTAAAATTGGTATCAATTAGAGGAATGAGGTGCCCCAACAGGAGTAAGAACACAAAAATCCTTAAGATGTTGGATTCTACTACTCAGCGCCTTACACTCATTAGTGTGATGACCATGAACTCAGTGGGAAGTGTAACATAGGAAAAATACTGGAAAGTAATTGGTTAAAGCATATACAAATCAAACTAACCTACATTAGACAACAAAGCAAAAAATAAATAAAGAAAACAATAATTGAAACATTCTCACCGAATATCTGTACACTCCTTTGAATTATCTTTGTTGTCCTTCTCCATCTTGCTATGATAGTATTCTTGCCCTAAGATTTTCAGTATGTGTGCAAGTATAGCCTTGATGTATGTGATTATAGAAAAATATCGAAGATTAACAAATTTTCTTCCAAAAGTATATCGATTTTCGGAGGAGTTGAAATGATGAAAGCAAGGTCAATTTATAGAAAATTGGTTTTCGAATGATCGACTCAGATTCAAAAGAGAGATCAATGATCGATATTGATGAATGTCATGCGATTGAGATTTGTGTCAGTTAGAACATGAGTTGGAAAAGTCTATAGGATGTAGATTAAATTAAATAATAATTTAATCTGATGTTAAGATTTATTTGAAAATTTGAAGAATAGAGATCAATATTAAATAAATGATTTAATCTTTCATAAAAATTATTCAAAAATGAGAAGAATAAGAGTTTGAATGAAAAGGATAAAGATAGACTTTGGGAAACGATCTATTTGAATGCACAAATGAATTAATTAATTAAATAAAGATATTTAATTAATAAATATGTTCATGCATAAGAGTCTTAACTAGATAACTGGTTGGTTATGACAAAGAGTCTCTTCGCAGAGATGATCAAATGTTGAATGAGGAGATAACTAATTTATTCTAATAGATCTCAAGTCAAGTGATGAGTGAATAATTAGATAACTTAGAAAATTATCTAAATGTGGAGGAATATGTCAAAAATAGAGTTTTATGAATCTAATGATTTATTTAATTCAAAATTCAACATTTAAGGATTAATTAAATAAATAAGATTTATTTAATTAAGTGATGAAAAGGTTAAATGAATAATTAAATAATTCAAACATTTATTTAATTTTAGTTGAAAACATGATAAAGATAAATTAAATAAGAATTTATTTAATTTATAAAGGAGGGTAAAGCTAATTAATGGCTTTATTAAATAAAGAACATTTATTTAATTAATCGGCATATAATAAAGACAATGTGAATTAATTTAAATAATTAAGATTATTTAATTTAAAGATGAATAAATGTTAGAGTGAATTAATTAAATAATTAAGATTATTTAATTAAAATATTATATAATTAGTCTTTGGCATGTAAAGTTATATTTTCAGATGTGTCACTTCTAGTTCAACACATGCATTCATACACGATGCATTTTCTCACGAAATGACACATTCGTGAAAACACGTCTAGGTCATATGTAGGTCGAATAGCAGATCAATGCATTTGAAATTTTATGCATCACATATGTAGTTATGCATTGCATTTGAGATTAACATAGTTGCATATAATTTTTTGAAACACATTTGTTTAAATGCATCGCATTTGCATGATAGATAGGGCAATAAAGTGCACCACATTTGCAAATTTTTTGACGCATTTGAGATTGTGCACCACATTTGCTATTGAAGCGATGCATCTGACTGTCAAACTTTTGAAAAACATTTGTGATGGAAAGATGAATATTATTGTCTAACACATAATATTTCATTCCCTTGTAGGTTGTATTAGATCTTATTTACACTCGGGAGTCATGAACGACGACATACGATCTTAGAGATGATTTACAAAGTGTGAAGACACAAATGATTTAGAGATTAGGGTTGAATCATGTATGTACCATGCCCACCTTTCAAGCGAAAATAGGTATCCTTACTATGCTTTGTGAGAGGTGG
This sequence comes from Sequoiadendron giganteum, assembly GCA_007115665.2. Taxonomy (NCBI): domain Eukaryota; kingdom Viridiplantae; phylum Streptophyta; class Pinopsida; order Cupressales; family Cupressaceae; genus Sequoiadendron; species Sequoiadendron giganteum. The sequence goes on along the minus strand of CM021101.1, from coordinate 552,005,670 downwards.
AACTTAGAGACCTCCTCATTTCATTTGCCTACTAGAGAGGCATCTTTCAAATTAGAGGATGTATATAGGATATTGAGATTTCCTTTTAGAGGGGAGAGGATGATGGATGATACACAGAGGGGATATAGTGAGATTACCAGGTTTTATGTATATGACAATATTAGGTATTTAGGTATAGAGCATTATGATATTACATGGTAGGTTTTGGCAGATAGATATGAGAGGATAGATTGCATATTATGTACATTGATTGTTGGTATAGTTCTTCTTGATCATCGAGGCCATTGATTTCCTATTGGGTGGGGGGAAATGTTAGTCGGTATGCTAGAGAGAAAGGTTGTCTATGCATTGGGGCCATTTTTACTAGCCATGTTGTGCTTCCATATTCATGAGATTACATACAGAGACACCCAATCAATGAGCTGTGGCACTACCCTTCTTATGGTCTGGGCATGGAAACACATTGTTGTGTTATGTCCCCTAGTTACTGCTAATCAGGATGCAAGATCCCCTTATGTTTTTTGTTATGTGGGAAAAATTACACAAATCCATGTTGGTGATACTGGATATTGGAGGCATGAACTTGATACACTTGTTTAGTTTACTTGGAGACCATACGTGGATTGTGGTCAGTGGTCGGATGAGGATAGGCACTTGCCATTTTTTTGACAGACATAGTATTTGATAGGGAGGATAGTTTCCAGTGTACATATTATTGAGAGGCACCTTCCAGAGCATGTTTTAAGACAGTTTGGAGAGTTTTAGGATGAGCCTCAAGGTGAGGAGATTTTGCTCGGTCTTTAAGAGAGGTTCCATTATAGGGGTGTATGATACATGTGGCGACAACAAAGGAAGAAATTTAGGTGTTACAACCTATACAATGGAGATGGAGGGGTGGTGTGGTAGATCCTATGAATACAACAACCTATGATACCTAGTGGGTTGCGCACTAACCCATTTCATACATAGATCTTGATCAACTGGCACCACTGGAGAGATGGGGGATAGGGCCTAGAGGTTGGTGTGGAGGTAGGGGTGGAGGTAGGGGTGTAGAGGAGGTGGAGATGATGGAAGGGGTGGAGGTAGGGGAGGTGGTCAACAAGGTCGACAGGGGAGGAGAGGTAGTTAGGTGGGTGGACTATCACATGTACGCAAGGAAGAGGCTGAGGGTGAGGACATACCTATGTTGGACCTTGGCAGTGGTGGAGAGACTAAGATTAGAGGAGAGCATGCTTCCAAGGAGGCAGGATTAAAGGAGCACATGGAGGAGGGTGGGAGAGAGGACATGGATATTGATATGCTTGGTATACTAGCAGGTTATGGAGTAGATGAGGAGGAGGAGGAGATAGTGATGGGGGAGTAGGAGAGCGAGCTCCAAGATAGGATAGTGGAGGGTTGAGATGTCAAGGTAGAGGAGAGGTGAGGACTAGATGCAAAGGCTCCTAGGGATACTAACATAGATTTGTCGGCCCGAGTAGAGGCCTTGGAGGAGAGAGTCAAGGTTTTGAATATAGAGTGAGATGCTCTGAAAATAGAGAGGGATAGTGATTTTTTGGACAAGGACCAGGCAGTGGTTAGGAGATAGGAGAAAGAGGGCCAGTTTGTTGAGTTGAGAGCTTTATGTATAGGACCAGCTATAACATTTTCTCAGGAGTTAGTCTGAGATGGTGATAGGGAGAGATATTATAGGGACTTATATGAGGTAGAGGTTCCTCCTAAGAGATGAGCTCCTAGCTACTCACAGGCACAAAGTAGCAGGTCACAAAGAATAGCTCATATGAGAATAGTGAGTATAGAGGGGGTTGAGGGGCCTTGTAGATTATCACCATATGATAGGCCTCCTACTGCACATAGAGTTTATCAGCAATAGTCACCTCCACATACACCCCATGGGAGTGGTGGTAGCATAGGACAGTGACACTATTATATTTATAGACATTTTTATTTTGATCATAGAGCCTATGAGATCCCTTTTAGATTGACACACTCTGACATTGGACTGTGACACATATTATTTTGAGCTATATATATATCATTTTTGGCAATGTTCATATGATATGCAGTACTATTTATGATTATGTAGTCTTTTTCTTATGCATGTGTTCTATATGATATGTTATTGTCTATCTGATATGTACATGTTATGGATGATCATATCTACATTATGATGTGTTTATGCAGCCTATGATGTGATGTTGATTCTATATGATGATAGATGAATGTGATTTTTTATGGTGTCACTGGATGTGTTGTATGCATTTTATGATTATGGGATGCAATATGATGTTTATATATACAATTATATCTAAATGTGATGCTCTACATTTTTAAAAAAATTGTACATGTAATGCTTCCGTTATGTACTCTATGATGATTGAATGCCTATTATGCCATGATTTCCTAGATATGATAGATGCCTATTATTTTTTGTTTTTGAAATGCAAGATATATATGATTTACAATGTATGATATTTACATGATGTTTCTAACATGAATGCATATGCAAGATGCTTTATATTTTTCTGTGTCACAGGACTTCATCTTAATACAAGAAAGAAGAAATGTTAATGTGAAAAGAAATATGAACAAGAAAAGATATTGATGTTAGTATTAGAAATCTTCGATATTTTTTCAAATTACATAAGGCTTTACACTTTATAATCATTGGGTGGTAACTAATACAAATGGAGACAAACACTAGGATATGACATAGATCAAGGTGTGCAAGGTCATCCACCGGCTAACAATAGATAGTCACAGATAAGGAGTGTCTTAACTAATACTAAGGACATAGTTTCCCTAGTATTTTTGTCAAGACAAACCACAGACAAGAAAAAAAGAAAATATGGGTCATGAGACATCATTGCTCCTTTAATTCCTTCATGGGACATCCTTCAGGAAACTAGTAAAATAACTCAAAATTGAAAGTTAAAAGACAATCGACAAACAATAGTCAAAGAAAATGGAATTCTGATATATCGTTGCTTCTCTAAATACTTCAAGGGACATCCTTGAGAAAGATAGTAATCAAACTCAATGGAAAAGTCAAATAAGATAAAACCAAATAAGTGATAAATGTCAAAAAGTCAATAGAAATATTTTCCAAAGTTTGATTTTTTGTTGTTTATTTGATAATTTAATTGTTTGACATAGCCTGATGCCAGGGATGACACATACCATATAAGACATTAAGTCTGGTTTCGACTTTGTGACTATCTATGTAAGGCATGACAAAGCCTGGTTTCAGAAAGACATGTACCATATAAGATGTTAAGCCTAATGGCGTTGATGCAACAAGTTGCATAAGGCTATGATGATTGATGATGTCCGTTATCAAGAAAGACATATCTTGCATAAGACATATGTGTGATCTGACTTGATGAAATTGCTAACATGTTTGACATGTTGATGTGTGACCTGTCTTGATATTTTGATTGTTATGTGTGTGTTGAAAATATATGACACGACGTACCCTAAGGACTAAACTAGTGTGGCCTCAAGGGATCATCAATTGATGGCCTTGCCTACATTGTACTAGAGACCTTATAGTTCGACTAAATTTTACTGACAAAAATGATTGATAAATATGTAGTTAACTTGATATGCAATGTGTGTGATAGTGAATGTGATAAAACTTAATGGACTGACCTAGTGCAGCTTTGAAGGCTCATCGATTATTGGCCTTGCCTAAGTTATACATGTAGAGAACTCATAGTTCAACATGACCAATGACTTTGACATGTACAAAGAATGAATCATGATTTGTTGTGTGTGATATGTGACAAACCTAATAAGACAAACCTAATGCCTCAGGGGCACATCAAGTGATGGACTTGCCTATGTCTAGTCATAGAGGCAATGTAGTTTGAATTTCCATGAATAACTTGACACAACTGAATCTGACTCTATTTTTGGGATTTTTTACATGTTTCAATTTTTTTGCCTTTTTGGAGGTTTTTTTAATGTTTTTGGATTTTTCAGCACATTTTCTTATGTTTTTGAGTTTTTTTTCAAGACATTTTTTATGCTTGGATGTTATGTACAAGGTCTAATTGACACAAGTCAAGGATTTTCCCCTAGTTAGGTATAAGACCAATAGGATAGGATGGGGAGATGGAATGGACTTGATGTCAATCGTTCCAAGTTATGGTAAGGACAACCATTTATTATGGGTGATGGTGGAAAAGTCTAATTGGAATGATGGTAGATGAAGGAGCAAAGTCAACTACACATGGCACCTGCTTGCCAATTTTTCACCATGGTACTTATCCAAAGCGCCACCAAAGTGGTTTTCACTATTGGAAGGATTATATTTCTCTTTACTATTTTATTGATTTTTCAAAAATTTTGGTGTTACAAAGATGCCTGTTTTCTAGGTTTTCATCAAGGTAACTATTTTTGTTTTCCTATTTTTTTGTATTTTTATGATTAAGACATGGTTCCCAGAAGCTATGCATAGAACCTCTTCAAATGAAGGTTGTTGATTAGTGACAAGAGTGGTTCTCCTTCGATGGTTGAGATTTGATATGCTCCTAATCTAAAGGCTTATGTAATGATATAAGGTATTAACCAGTTTGGTTCAAACTTGCCTCATTTTTCTCTTTCAAATTGATTCTTCAGGTTCTCCATTACGACCAAGTCACCCATGTCAAAATTTTAATTCAGAACTTTCCTATTATAGTTGTGATGAATATGATTATGATATGCTTGAAGATGATCTAATGCCTTTTGTCTTTATTCATCTAGGAATTCTAAATCATGTAGTCATGACACACGATACTCTTCATCATCAATATGACCTTTCAAAGATACCCTTAGGGAAGGAATTTCAACCTCAATAGGTAAGATAGCTTCAGATTCAAATACTAGGGAGTATGGAGTGGTGCTAGTGGGATTACATATTCTTGTATGATAAGCCCATAAGGCAGGATTTAGCTATAAATTCTAGTCACGACCAGCATCATTGATAGTATTTTTGAGGATTCTGATGATTGTTTTGTTAGACGCCTCTGCTTGGCCATTACCTTGTGGATAATATGGAGTGGAAAAGTGATGTTGAATATGGAATTCTTCATAGAGATGGAAGAATTCTTGGTTTTTGAATGGACAAACATTATCCATGATGATGGATTGAGGAACACAATACCGAAAAATTATGTTGTTTAGGTTAAACTTGGAAATTTGTGTGTCGGTAATATAGGTCATAAGAATAGCCTCAATCCATTTGGTGAAGTATTTAGTGGTGGTTATAATGAACTTATGGCCACTGGAAGATGGAGGGTGTATCTTACCTATGAGATCAAATCCCCATTGGGAAAAGGGCCATGGTGAAGCTATCGGTCAGAGCTCATGTGTTGGCATGTGTATCAAGTCTTTGTGTACCTCACACTATCTACATTTCTTGATGAAGACATATGAGTCCTTTTCCATTATAGGCCAATAATAGCCTAATATCATAATCTTCTTGTCTAAGGTAGGACCACTAGAATGGGATCCACATATACCTTCATGTACCACATGTAAGGTTGCTTGTGCTTCTTCAACATTGAGACATCTCAATATGGTATTATCTAAGGCACCTCTATAAAGGGTATCTCGAATGATGGTATATTTGGAAGACTTACGAATGAATTTCCTACGTTGGTTGTTTGATAGGTCTAAGGGTAGGATTTGGGTGTGGAGGTATTCATATATGTCCTTGTACCATTGGCAAGTAGGACCAAAAATTTTACACACCATCATGGAATCAGGGATGTCATAGGTAGGGAGCAAAAGTTGTTCCACCAAAAACTCAAATTTAGGCACGTTGCTAGGAATATCCAATAATGAACCAATGGTTTCCATAGCATTTGTTGCCATATTCTGAATGCAGGGTATTTGTTCAAAGCTGATGTTATCAAAGTACTACTTAAAACTATCTACCATGCACTTATAGGGAGAAATTTTCTCATCTTTAGTGTCATATTCATCATTGACTTGCCGGACTACTAGCTCAAAATCTCTATAAAAATGTAAATGTGTAATCTTCCATTGGACTACCATTTTTAATCCTATCACAAGGGCTTCATATTCCACTATGCTTTTTGTGCAAGGAAAATAAATTTTGAATGACTTGGGAATAGTGTCACCTTGTGGTGTAACAAATAGTATACCTGCTCCTGAACCACAATTAGTATGTGACCCGTCAAAGTATAATTTCCATGTGGTTCTTGTGTCGATTGTGAAGATGAACACGTTAGATAAATATGCAAATAGAGGATGGTTGACCTTAATTGGTGCGTCTTCCAATTGATCTACAATAGCTTTACCTTTTATCTCTTTTCTTTCTACATACTGGATGTCATATTCACTAAGTATCATTACCCATTTAGCCAATCAGCCTATTAGTGCTACTTTACTTAGGAGATATTTCAAAGGATCTATCTTGGTGACTAGCATGGTTTGCAAGTTTAGCATATAGTGCCTAATTTTTTGAGTAGCAAAAACTATTTCAAGACATGCACATTCTATGTTATTGTAGTTTAGTTCATATCCTACCAAAGTACGGATGATATAGTACACTTCCCTTTCATGACTTTCATCATAATTTTGTGCAAGTAAGGCTCCTAGAGTTGACTGATTTGCCGATATATAGAGTATCAGAGGTTAGTTAGTTGTAGGAAGCATTAACACAGGTGGTGTAAGAAGATAATCCTTGATCTTTTGAAAATCTTCTTGGAATTTGGGTGTCCATACAAACGATACCCCCTTCTTGAGAAAATGTTGGAACAGATGTATCTTGTCTGCTAACTATACTATGAAGCATCTGATAGACTATAGTTTCCCTTGTAATTGTCTTAGCTGATCGATGTCGGCTGGTGGAGGCATGTCCATTATAGCTCTTACTTTTGTGGGGTCCACTTCAATGCCTCTTCTAGAAATGATGTATCTTACAAGTTTTCCTGATTTAACACCAAGGACACATTTTTTAAGATTTATCCTTACTTTGTAATTTTCTAGTCTTTGAAATATATTATCTAAGACGTTAAAATGATATACACTTGTTAATGATTTGGCTATTAGATCATCGACATAGTCTTCCATGAGAGTATGTACAAGGTCATGGAAAATAGTCATCATTACACATTGATATGTTGCTCTTTCATTTTTGAGCCCGAAAGGCATAACATTCCAACAATATGTTCCCCATGGACATGTGAAAGCAGTCTTTTGTTGGTCCTCTCTTGCAATTTGGATCTGATTATACCTAGAGAAAACATCCATGAGGGATAACAACTGATATCCTACTATAAGGTCTACTATCATGTCAATTTTCGATAAAGGAAAGTCATCCTTAGGACATACCTTGTTGATATCTCTGAAATATTTAAAATGTGGATGCCCCCAGATGGTTTAGTCACTGGAAAAGGATTATAAATCCAATTTGTATAGTCTATGGATCTGATGAATCCAACATCCAATAGCTTCTTAAGTTCAGCTTTGACTAGTAAAGCAATTTGTGGATGCATTTTTCTTAACTTTTGTTTGACGGGCTTAACACTTGGTTGTAATGGTACATGATGCAGTATAATATCTGGATCTAGCCCAGGCATGTCATCATATGACCATGCAAAGTTTATATGTCTTTTTGTAAAGAAGTCTCGATACTCTAGTTCCTTTGTCTTTGTCAAAGATGCTACAAAATATATTACCTAAGGGTTTTCTTTAGTGTTTATGTTGATCTTGACAGACTCTTCGACTAACATTGGTGATTTTTCTTGAGCAACTGGGAGAATTTTAAAACCTCCATCCTTGGGTACCTCAAAGAGGTTTTCACCCTCAAATGTGCCCTTTATTTTTACTATTTATTTGTCCAAAGGCACCTTTTGGTTTTCACCTAGGGACTTGTCATTTTCATCATTTTCATTTTTTTTCTTTTTGTTTTCATTTTTGCGACTAGAGGTGTGAAAAAACTCCCCAAAATATGCCATTTCATCGAAGTCTATGGTAAAGATATCTTTATGATCACCACTAGGTACGCCTTCTCGAAGTCCCATGAACTCAAGTATCGCTTCGTCGTTATCGAATATGTCTAAGATGGTTGTACCTTGTTGATCCCAATTGATAAGTTGGGGATATACGAGGGGCATGTCATCATCAGAGTTATCAAATGTGGAGGCTAACAAGGTGAAAATAGAATGGTTAACATGGTCATAGAATTTTTGGACTAACTCCTTTTTTTTCTTCTTCCTATGGATAGGTACACTTTGGGTTGGGACCACTGTAAGGGCTAGGTCATTATAATATTGTTCATTAGGTTCCTAAGATTCAGGATCTATAGTTTCCCAATAATAAAGCTTAAACCATTCTTCTTTTGATAAGGACTTTTTAGGACGAGGGCTAGATGGATTTGTTGAGGGTTGTAGTATTTTATCAAGTTTTCCAAATAACTTATCTAGGTCCATCATGGTGGTAGAGGAAAGGGAATCCCATTCATATTCATTTGAGTCAAGGGAGCTGCAGTAGAATGGGTCAAATGGTTCGTGAAATATCTCGATGTCCTCAGAAGCACTTCCTTCCTCTTGTGATGATAATGAACTACCTGGAATACCAATTATAATTGGTTGAAACCCTAGGCCTAGTCCTTTTGGTCTTTGTGATACAATTATTGTTCCAGTCCTTCCATTTTGATGTAGCCCTAACCCACTATGTCTGTCATATCCTTTTCTTTGCATAATCATGAAGCCTTTTCCATATTGATCCTTAGATATTTGGATAGATGGTGGAGGGTTTTTATTGTCTTCATTATACAACCAGGAGGTGACATCTTCTTGGTCCATAGCTTCCTTACTTAACTAGATCCCCATTTTGTGAATGTTATTTTCAGAGGGACATGTATTGTGACAACTGATTGTTTCCTATCTGTTGTGGGTAAACCATATGACTTAGAAAGAACCAATTGACTGATACAATAGGATGCTTTCATGCGATGTTCTCCACAAACCTTGTCTTGGATCTCAACATTAGGAGTGGATGATTGTGGTTGTGATGCAATGGAATTGGTAAGAGTTGATGGATCAACATACAGGGATAAGGTAGAGCATGAAGCCTCTTGATTAACTGGCACCTGTCGTTGCAGTATTTCATGTAGGCTTCTGTAATATTGGAAAGGATTTGGATCACCATCAATTGTGATCTCAGTGCCATTGTACAAGAATTTAAGACACTAATGAAAAGTGAAAGGTACAAATTTTATAGTGTGTATCCAAGGTCTACCCAAGAAAAGGTTGTAGGGAAGGGTGAGATTGAAGACTTGGAAACTAGTGTCCATAACTGAAGGTCCAATCTTGACAAGGAGTGTAACAATTCCTTTATATGATCTTTCCTCATCATCATATACTTTAATGACTATACTCTTAGTGGTGTCAACACATGCTTTTGAGAAACCTAATTCCTTAACCAATTTCAAGGTACAAAGAATTAACCCTACTCCTTCATCTACCAAGACTTGTCTAACTTTGGTTTGATGGACAAGAACTTCAAGGTGTAATGGATCGTTATGATTGGTATTCTAAGTTGAATAATCATGTTGATAAAATGTGGCATGATGGGAATTGGTTAAGTATCCTACCATTTCTTTGAAATGATTGAGATCTATGTTGGTAGGGACTATTGTGCTTTGCAAGGCTTTGTCAAGAATGGCTCGATGATCTGGTGATATAGTCAATAGTTCCAAGATGGATATTTGTGTCACGGTCTTCCCCAATTGGTCAAGCAAATTATAATTAAGTTGGGAATACTATGTTTGTGGTTCTGATGAAGTACTTGGAAGGGTTATCTTAGTTCTACATGTGTTAACAACACATTTAGGACACTTCTTTATGGTAAAGGTATGGATATTTTCATTAGCAACTTAGATATGATTGATGATGGTACCTAGTTTATAGTTGTACTTAGCATTGGTATAATTGGTCGAGGTATTATTCTTAGTTCCCAAAGTGGAGGCATTTCCTTTCCCATGGTCATGTAATGGATCTGTGAAGACCTTGTGATCACTATTTTTGGTATGTTTCTGCCCATTGACTTCTATGGTTATGTCTTCAACAAAATCTTGTATGATGTTCTTCAGTTATCAAAATTGTTGTAGATTATGTACCTTTGTTTGATGGTACTCACAATAGGCGTTATCATCCCACCATGAGGGTTTAAACTATCTAGGATCATACTATTTTATCTCTAGAGGTTTTATGAGGTTATGTTTAATAATTTCTTTAAAAATTGTCTCGATTGGTTCCCCAAGGGGGTAAATGCACATTTAGGAAACCTCCTCTGTGGTCATTGTTGCGAATTTTGGAAAATTTGATGGTTTGATCAGCATCATTAAGAATTTCATGAGAGGGGTTGTAACCTCTAAGTGTGATAACAAGTCTTGCATGTAGGGTATTAGCATCAACAATACTGTCATTTGTTACGTTTTTGTTCCTAGACCAAAAATTGTTTCTATCGTTGGGAGGGTTTTGGTCTTAAACAACTAGATTCCTACCTCGTTTCTTAATTTCCCCTTTGTCAATGAGGGATTTCTCACATATTATGCCTTTTTGTACTAAGTCCAGAAAAGAGGTACAACATTGTACTTGTAAGTCACTTCATAGTTTTGGATAAAGATTTTCAAGGAATATCATGACTTTTTGTTTCTTTGGTATCTCGACAGGACAATGACTAGCTAAACTCATTCATCTCTGGAAGAATGTTGTGAATTTTTCTCCATCTTGAATGGTATTACACAAGGTAGATATTGTGATTTCATTGTCTATGTTGAAGGCAAAGTGTTCCACAAATTTCTCAGCTAATTCGCCCCATGATCTTATGCCATACGGAAGTTTAGAGAACCATTCGAATGCTATCCCAACAAGGGTTCACATAAATAGTCTCATAAGGTATGTGGAGTCATATTATATGTCCATGCATGTTGTGGAAAATTCTCTGATGTGTTCAAGAGGATTCCTCTTCCCATTGTACTTAGGTAAATTTAGTATAATGTATCCATGTGCGAAGGGTGTCATGTATAGTGCTTTGCCAAAAGGACATGGACATAAATCTTGCACTAAGATAGTTTGTTTGCTTGACATTGACATAGTGTCCATTTGTTGTTGGAGAGCTTGCATTTGGTTTTGGAGAACATCTACCTGTATGTTGGTTGCGTTGTTTGGATCAATGTAAGTGTTCTGAAATGCAATATTCTGTGATGGATTGTGATTTGGCAAGGGTATATGTCTTGTTTGAATATTCTGATTCGGTGTAGGAATATGTCATGTCTGAATGTTCTAATTTGGTGTAGGAATATTTCCTATTTGTGTATCCTGTATTTGTGGAATGGAAATAATAGTGTTGATATGAGGTATAGCTCATGTTGTGTTCATGCCAACTTTGGTTCTTTTACCAATGGTGTTGGTGCCAAAGGGGTTTGATAAAGATGCTCCAACAGTAAATTGTAAACCTTGTGTTATACTGAATGGAGTTGTGTTTACAATTGAAGATGTTTGATTAGGTATGCCAATTGGTATTGTTGTGGTAATTTGAGGAATAGAAACACTCGATGTCATGGTTTTCATTGGTTGTGTAGATGAAGGTTGTATTTTGTGGATGTCAAATCCTGGAGGTAGTGGGTATGCATAGGATCATGATGGGCCAAAAAGTAGCAATATGTAAGTGATATGATGGCCCATGTGGCTAACGATTTTTTTTTTACCCGAAATTGATGAAACAAAAAGGGTTTTTTAAATGAGATTCTTAGCTTTCCACCAATATAAATTATGTTTTACTTTGAATTTAATAAATAATTATTATTCATTTTCTATTTGAATTATGACTAAAGTCTTGATTTGATAGGCTAATTGGAAAACATCTTAGCTTTCAAAGGGTATCACATTTTTTGAATTTAAAAAATGTGTCACATTATATGCTTCACATACTATAGGATTAAAAAATAATAACTGAATTTCATGAAGTTTTGACCAAGTTAAGGTGGTCAGACGTACTAGTTTTTATATTTTTTAAAAGTTGTAATAAAAAAATCATAATTAATTATTTGCTCAGAAAAACATTACAAAAAAGTATGCATCACATCAGGACATGAGTCTTCTACTTATATCTAAAATCTTATAAAAAAATATTATCATTTTATTATGGTTAGGATGGTCAGATAGACACCTACTTCTTATTTTTTCCTAGAAATTCAAGTGTACTATTGCATTGATATTTCAAATTTTCACCAAATAGATTTTTTAAAAATAAAAATAAACCTAGTAGTTTAGAAACTAACTTCATTTTGCAACATATTCTACTCTTACATATTTTTGAAATAATATAGTTAACTTATTCAAATTTTTACGTCAAGTTGCCTAACTTTGATTTTTCTAAATTTTATTGCCACTTAAGGGCCTATTTTTTCCATGATGATCCTGCACATAAGCTAGTGTGGCACCTTCTACTGGAAGTTTTTCTAGATATCTTTGAGGATCACTTTCCAAATGCTCATCCATAAAGGATGCGAATTCAGGATCTTGGATAGCAGCATCTACATCTTCTACATAAATTTTTCCATGTGTGTCTCTAGTGATAAATTTTTCAAGCAAAATTTTATGTGGTCTTTCTATCCCTGATGGTTGGTTTCTGACAAGATTGCTGAAGTCCTGTGAGTCTACCATCTCTCTATGTTTCTTTCTAGACCATTTTTCAACCATGAAAATATTACTCAAGATGGGGCAATGCAAACACTATGCCTAAAATGATATGTTCTTCTATATTTTGGGGATTTTCTGAATATAATGGATGCTACTATTTTTTTGGTATTTTCTTGGCAAATAAAAGATGTCTAAAATGACGTATGCTAGGATGACAATATAAAAAATGATGGTAAATGATTCTAAGAGGATACTACCTTCTATCTGTGGATTAACCAAGGTTACGACTTAACTTTATCAAGGAACTTGATGCAGGATGAGTGTAACACCCCACCATTTTGCTCTTTTGATCGAATAGTGTTTTTCTTCATTATGTTGTGTCTTTTGTTAGTATGTTGACTATGATACTCAGTTACTATTTGATCGCTAACTATAAAGCTATGTGAATGATATATTTTGATGTGGTGGTATTTTATTCTGATGTTATCATTATGGCGTGCTTTAGATTAGCATAGTGGATATTTCAATTAATGTTTTTTTATGCTTTTGATTAAAATGTTGATGTTATATTCATCAGTTTGTAACACTGTATTGGTGAAGGGGACGGAATTGCACCACTCGCTTGTGAGTGCCCTACGATTCCATGATTCCCTCTTCATGGTGTGTTTTATATGATACATATACACATGTTTGATGTACTTTTTGTTCGCAGGTTAATAGGTATAGGACATCGACTCCACCTGGCTTCACAGGTTTGAGTGTGTCCATTGCCTAATGACATTCAATTGGGAGATAGTAGCTAGGTTTTTCATGTCAAGTCATCACCCTGGTCATAGTGTATCATTGGTTTATGTTGGGTTTAGTTGCTTTAATTTTTTTCATTTCACCTAGATTTTATTTAATTTAAAGTTGAAAAGGGTAATTAAATGGTATTAAATATTTAAGTTGTTTAATAGATTAATCTGTTTATTATGTTGGAAGATGTTATCTAATTAATTAATTAATTTAATTTAAATAATAAAATAGTTTAATCTTGGATTAAATTTATTTTATTGAATTAAATAAATTAATTAGATTGAATTAAGTTTGAAATTTGAAAAAGGTTTTAAATTGCATTTTTGAAAATTTTAAATGCAAAAAATGAAAATTTGAGATATTTTTTGGTTTTGTTTTTGAAAATTTATGATGGTGGTTGAAAATGAGATATTTTGATTTTGATAGATTTTTTGGCTATAACCATGAAAAAAAATGGAAAAATAGGAGAGGAAGGAATTTATGGATTTGGATTTTGGAGAAGCTCAGTTGGATAGCTGGGAAGGATCTTGAATCTAAGGAGAAGGGTTTGGACCATTTTGTAATCTTGCAAGCACTTGGAGACTAGGCTTCATTAAATTTGTTTCATTTTTGATAAGATTCATAATTTTCATGTGTTGTTTGAAAAATATATAAAAACTTTGTTTGAATTGAAAGAAAAACCTCTGGTAGCAAATGATGTTCTTCAAGGAAAAATTGTGTTCTTGGCTGTAAATGGTTATTTTAAATATTATTTCCCCTATTAATCTTGCAAATCTCTTGTGGGGATATTTAAATTTATATATATATATGTATGTATATATATATATTGATATATATACATATATATATATATATATATATATATATATATATATATATATATATATATATATATTATATATTTTTATTTGTTTGGGGGTTATGTTGTTAAATTTTTTTTAAAAAGAACCTTGTGGAGGTTAGCGGATTTTGAAATCTGCAATCAGATTTCCAAGTAATTTTTTTTTTTTTTAAACAAAATTAATGGAGGGTTTGGGAGAGGGTCGTTGGGGGTTCACCCCACCATAGCCCCCATGGGAGGCATTGTGGGGGAGTCGCGCCCAACATGACCCCCACACCCACACCCTCATCATCGCTGCTGCCACTGCTAGGGGACGAGTATGTATAAACACAGCCGTTGCCCCCTTTGGGGTTGTCGACTGTGTTTACACACAGTTGTCCCTAGTAATGGGGTCGGCTATGTATAAACACAACGGGCCATCCATACCCACACGTGCATCCCCATAAAAATGAAGATGGCCCAAGTTAAAAATGCATTTGACTTTTTTAATTTAGGTTTCTTTTTTAAATAAATGAAATATATAATTAATATTTAATATTAAAATATTAATATATATGATTAGTAAATATATATTTAATATTTTATTATTATATTTGTATAATATTAAAATATTAATTTATATATTAATAATAAACTATATATATTATTACATATATAAATATATATATAGTTGATTTTTTTAAGTTTAATATATATATATATATAAACATATATTTATTAAAATGGTGATTTAAATAATGGAATAATTTAAATGAATTTGGGAAAATATTAAATCAATATGCAATAGTCAATGTAATGGATTTATTTTAAAATAATATATTTGGAAAGAATAGTTATTTGATTTTCAGATATTGTGTTTAATAAATGAATTAATTGACTATTTTTTTTAAATGAACTATTTCTGAAAGGAAGAAATAGATGATTTGAAAATGGTATGTTTTAGATCAAGTAAATATTTATTTTATTAATATTTAGAGCCATTAAGGAATTAAACATATAGTTTAAATTTCATCTTTGCTTGAAAGAGACATTATTAAATTAGTTTCATTGAGACAATAAACTACTGAGTTTTATTAAGGGAAATGGATTTAATATATCCAAAAACAGTTTAATTCCTCACAATTGCTTTATGCAATCATTTCCTTTGTGTTCATGTTTGGGGAAATGGGTTAATTGTGTCGTTAATATATAAGTCTTCCAAATGGGGTTTTTTAATTATTTGGGGTTGTCATTTTGTGATGTCAACCATTTGGTTTTCTCTTGGGTAGTGCATGGTTTTTTGTTAGTAATTTACTCGGTTTCCATGGATGGGGATGTTTTGTGCCTCCTTTGGATTAGGATTGGATTATGTGATTTCTGTCTCCTTTGGATTAAGAGTGGATTATGTGATTTATGACTCCTTCTAAGGAGTGGCTTTGTTATGTTTGTTACCTCCAGTGTTTGGAGAGGGTTTTGACTTATGTTTCCTCCTAGAGTTGGAGTGATTTTTTTATCTAGTTTGTGTGCACTTTGGCACCCTTGGTGATTGGTTTTGTTTGGTATGTTTTCAAGTAGAAGAGTGGCTTTTGTCAGGTGCCACAGCCCAAAGAGGTAAATTGGATAACCTTCAGAGGTGGTTTAATCAAGTGATAGCTAAAACAATATACTTAGGAGATTGGGTAGTATTTCACACTAATCGATATAATTTAGCCTCACTCATAGACACAAGTGCTCGTTTAGGCTTGGGATGAGTGGGAAGGCCTGAAATGGCAAGGTCATCTATCTTGTCTTTACGAAAGGTATTTGATTTCGCATGAGTGAGTATGGGGGCTGAGATTTGCTTGAGCCCACCAAGATAACTCATAATGGGGGCCAGAGCCTATGAAGATTCCCAAAGGATATCTGTTGATGAGTTGTACGATGACACTCTGTCTAGGACAATAGTTGGTATGTGATTTTGTTTGTATGGTTTTCTTAACATACTTGATCTGTTTTATATCTGAAAGTAATGTGACCATGTTAGAGTTGTACATGTGTTGTACATGTGAATGGTTGTGTCAGTATGGTTCAGTTATGTACTAGCCTATGTCTAGAGGTAGTTCGTCTTGGCTAGGAATCCTTGTTACTATCTCCTAACATGGGGGGTGGGCCTTCGGGTACCACTTGATTCGGTGGAATGTGCACCTTACTCTATTGGGTTTTCTTCTTGTTCGTGTTGATGAGATTTCAAATTGGAGAGCTCATGGGATCCAGTTACTCTTTATTTTTATTTTCATTTCAGTTGATCTTGTAATTTATTACCCCTCATTTGTAATCGAGGTGGAAAGATGTAATATGTAATCATGATTTTTAGATTTACCTCCTTCGGGGAATGAGAGATGTAATCTTCTTATCATAATATCATTATTTAGAATTGTTGGGAAATTTATGCCTCAACATTCAGGTTTCCCTTGAAGACTTGGCCGATTTCTCCATGTTTATGGCATTTACCACCATACCGCTACATGCTTTCCTTAGAGGTGTGGTTGTGCGGTGTACTGCTTTACCACAAGCCTCTATTGCTCAGTTTAAGGTTGGGTGGTGTTACCACTCTACCATGATGGTCTTCTTTATGTGTAGCGGTGGCGCGGTGAGCAGCGATAGTCTGGAAGGAGGTTACCTCCTTACCATGGGGTGTCAGTCTGGTGGTGGAGGTAGCACAGTGAGCGGCACAGTTGTGGTGAGCTAGTGGGTTGGTGGTTACCGCCATACCGCAGGTGGTGAGAAGCCTCACCTTAGTGGCCGTGGTATGTGGCTAGCAGTCGGTGGTGACTATTATTGCTCTACCACAAGGGTGAGCATGCTCACCATGGTGGCTGCGGTGAGACTGCTAGCGGTCTTCTAGAGTGTTCACTGCTCTACCATGGGGTGGCCTAGCGACCTATACGTTAGTGCAGTGAGACCACTGATGGTTTGGTTGGAAATTACCGCCACACCACAAGAAGGCATTGGATGGTTAGCGGTAGCACAGTGGAGATGGAAGTCAGCACAATGTAGTCATAGTTTCAGCTCGGTGATGACTTGGGTGAGCTCGATCGAGCTCACCACCATATCACGAGGTGACTCAAACAAGGGCACGATAGTGTAGTGGAGTCAAGGTGGGAGCCCGGATGGCTCACCACCATACCGCGAGGCGAGTCGGCTAGGGCTGCGGTAGCATGGTAGAAGGTAGGGTGAGCTCGGGTGAGCTCACCGCATTACCAAGGCCTAGTCAAATGGACTTGGTGGTAACACGATAGAAGGCTGAGAGTGTTGGGAGCTTAGTTGACTAAGCTTGACCAAGCTAGATCAACAATCAAAGACATAGGTGAATGGAGTGGTGACACGTGGTAGGTTATCATTGATTGATTGGCCGAAGTCTTGAGTGGTGAATGCATTAACTACATGGCTCACATTTGAATGGTTGAAAAGACCTAATTCTAGAAAATAATTGAATGTCTAGATGGCTTGATGGATATTTGTAGGGCGACTTGGTTAAGGCGATCAGATTTTTCTGACAAGGATAAGGTGCATATTAATGCCACCCGATTGGTTGGTTGATAGGGATGAGAAGTATGACTTGGAAGAGTTGAATACTTTGAACTTGGTTGAAAAAGGTGGCAAAGTGTTGGAGCCATATGCAATGTAATTGAAATGGTTAGCACTTGGTGTCACAAATCAGATGAGAGATGAACCTGGTTTGCCTTGAGACTATGTTTTCCGAGAGGCTGGCTGAGAGAGTCTTTTGAGGAGCTAAATGGAATCTACATGATATGTCTTTGGAGACATTGTAACCTTGTGAAGATTTTGTTTCTGCTTGTATTCTCCAGATGAACAAGATGTAATCTCCTAAAGATCATAGCTTTGATATTTGTATTGTAACTATTTTGTTACTAAATAATACAAGTGAGCTTAGTATTTTGGAGGGTGGGGTTTTTTACCTGAAAGGGTTTTCCCCATGTATATCTTTGTGTCCTCATGTTTGTCTTTCATGTTGTCTGATTCATGTTCTTGAATCTTTGCTTGTGTTGAATCTATTTTCTTGTTAAGCATTTTACTTTTCTCAGAGGATCAATGGGGAATCAACTATTGTCTTAGACATGTTCTATGATGACAGACCGACTCTGTATCCCCAAAAAGTGGTATTAGAGCTATTTCAAGGAGGTCAAGGCTTGATGATACCAACAAGTGGCATCAAAGCCTTCTCCTAGTTACTAGAGTTCTAGGTATTTCTCTTGTGTTAATTTCTTAGCCTGGAAAGATTGAGGAAATATGGAGCAATCAATTGGTGATTGATCCTTTGATGAGTGGAAATTGTTTCTTCTTTGATTCAACACACAGCTTGAAAGATGTTGGAGATGATTGGAGTTGATCATATTGTTGCAATATGGTCTGAGGCTTCTGGCTCACGACAAATGTTCCTAATGCAAAGGGCGTGAGATGTGCTTTTGGTTATGTTGCAGCGAAGTGTGGTTTCATACTGGGTGTCTATGTGAGAGGCTCCCTAGTGGTATGAAGTTTCTTGTGTTGTTGTTCAGCCATGGAGTATTGTGCTTGTTTTGGGTGTTTTGACTTAGCATTGAAGGCGGTTTCTTTGTTGCTCTGATTGCATGGAGGATATGAAGTTGATCCTAGTGGTCTGCAACTTCTATATAGCCTAGCTCATTTGTATGCTTGTGCATGGTTGTGGTTTTGGAACTGGTCTAAAATGGACCTGTTGTTCCTGCTTACCTATTTCTTGCACTCACATGGTTCAATTTCATGTCTTTGGCTCTCAAGGTTTTCTATAGATTTTCCTAAAACTTCTATCATGCATATTCATGTTTCTTTTCATTGTTCTGGTTAACTTTGATGGTTGTGTGCAAACTCCCAAGTCATCCAGATGAGCAACGAATATGAAGATGCATGGGTGTTTTATAAACACTATGGTTTTGCAAGATTTTCATGGTCAAGTAAAACTTGTGACTTGTGGAGCTATTGTTCTACTATTTTCTAGACCCTGGTTTTTGGGATGCAACTGGATGAGATAGCTATAGTTAGACATGTATCTTGAGGAGGTGTGTTGTCTTCTCTACATGGGAGTGTTGGTATGTGTTTTAATCTTTCAACATTCTTGTGGTGTGCTTGTTTGTTTCCTAGACTATGGTGCTTGAGTTGTAAAAGTGATTGGAAAATCAGATTTGGTCTTTGATCTGGTGTTTGAGTCATGTTTGTCTACGTGGTTGTTCTCTTTGATGATCTCAGTTTTGCAGTTTCTAGTGCAATGATAGATTTGTAGGTTTTGAAATGGATCTCTAAGTTGTGAGACTGATGGATTAGCTATCCATTGGGTGCAGTGGGACAACTCAAAAGTGGACTATCAATATCCATGATACTGCTTCTGTGTTGTTGCAAATCTATTAGCTTACCTTGTCTGTGGTCACTTGTGCATTGGCTTAGCTATTTTGAGATGAGAAGGTGAATGGCATTCTGAGTACCTAAATAGTCAGTTATGGGGACCTATAGCATGAGAATCACAATGTCATGAAGAGACTTGTTAAGCTTTTGATAGTGATGGTGTTATTTGCGTGATCTGGGAAGCTTGGTGTTGGTTGATGTTGTTGTCCAATGGGCATGTTGTCAGTTGTACCTGAAGGTTTTTTGGATCAGTAGGTAGTCGATCATGATGCTTGAAAAGCTCAATGTCATGGTTCAGTGGGAGATTTAGCAATGACTGTGGATTCATCACTTTGTGGTGGATGATATTCTTTGGTGTTGCAGATGCTCTTGGTGGAATTCTTAGATCTCATTACTATAGAAGAGTTCTTTCACATCTGCATGATCACTATTTGAAGATGTGCAACATCTTGGAGCCATGGAGGACTTAGTTAGTTTTTTGGTAGAGATGTTGGTGGTGCTTGATAGGTGAAGTTGGTCTAGATATTTGGCATGTTTCTTTTCTCTTGATACCATGGCTTGTTCACTTGAAGCATGGTTTCTCCTAATGGAGATGTGTAGATCATGATGTCATGATAAGTTCCTGTCCTAGGTTCTGGAGCCTTGATAGTGGTATGGTGTTTCTCTTTGTTTTGAGTACTTTGGTCATATGCTGGAGGAATTCATGTTTACCGCAGTAATGTAGTTTGGAGTTAGCATGAGATGACGGTATGTTGGTGCTCATGGATGCATGGAAAATAAGGTGAGGCTGGAATTCTTTGAGAATAGTGTTATTACAGCTGAAAGTCTAATTAGCTCGCACCTTGGTTGAATGCAAATTCAATAGTGACCATGAAGGAGAATGCTCTTGGGTAAGTCACAGTGACTTGTATATCTTGGAGGAGAATTTTTTTCTCTTCTTCTGGTCTGCTCGGTGATGTTTATTTGAAAGGTGTTTACCCATTACATCTTTCAGATGTCTTTTGTATGCTTTATTTTTCATATATATGAATCTTGAGTTGTCTTGAGATTTTGGAGGATTCATTATGAAAGATGGACTACATAGTTTATCTCCTTTTTTTTATTTGAGGATTGGTAGGAGATGTTAATATGGGTTAGTCTAATCTTCTTTGTGGTGCTTACATTCATGGATATGTTGGGTGTTGTTTTGGCATTTCCCTTGGGATGTAAAGAAGATCATACTTGTCACAGCCAGCTTTAGAGATGTATGTAGGAGGATCTTCTACTGATTTATGTTGTGCAGTAGTTCTCTTTTTTTGGTCTTGGACATCTTCCTGGAAGTTTTTTTTTTAGTCTATGTTGGGTGAGAAGAACTTGGAAGAATTATTTAAGACTGCTAAGAGAGATGGTTCCTGTAGTAGGTTGTTGCAGGTTGTGCATATCACTATGGATAATTCCTTGGTACTACATGTTCACATTGTTTCTATATGTTGTTTTTGGTAGACTGGTAATGCCATTGATCTTTTAGATCTGACATTACCCATACAGTGGGAGTTCCTAGATGTGCTTTGTCTTCGTTGACTGACTGGCACATGGTGCTTGTGTTCTATTGTTGATGGGTTGTTTGTGTTGCTTGCATGGGTTTAATAATGGTGGATACCTTAGAGGTATGGTTGATTGGATGGTTAGCACTTGTTGTGGGTTCTATTTTTTAATCATGTGGGTTTTTATCAGTTGGATGAAGGGTAGTCAGTTTTCTAGTTGCAATTCAAGCTGATGGTTTGTCTTATTCTGGAAGTGTTTCTCTTTCTGTGTTTTCTTCTATGTGCTTTGTTGTTACTATTGTGGTGTCTTTGCGACCTGAAGGATTAGATCTTTGCATTCCTAAGACTGGTGCTTTTTCACCTTGGTGTGTTCCTGTGTTTGGAGCTGTTATGTGACATGGTGGACATTTTTTTCATATGTCATTGCAGGTGTCTTGGTTGGAGCATGGGGGCATTGTGTTCATCATTGTTCATGTATGGAGGAAGCCTGAATGTCTTCATCAAGTGGGAGATTGTTGGGAAATTTATGCCTCAACATTTGTGTTTCCCTTGAAGACTTGGCTGATTTCTCTATTTTTATGGCATTTACCGCCATACCGCTACATGCTTTCCTTAGAGGTGCAATTGTGCAGTTTACCGCGAGCCTCTATTACTTAGTTTGTGGTTGGGTGGTTTTACCACTCTATTGCGGTTATCTTCTTTATGCATAGCGGTGGCACGGTGAGCAACGACAGTCTAGAAGGCGATTACCTCCTTATTGCGGGGTGTTAGTCTGGTAGTGGAGGTAGCGCAGTGAGCAACACAGTTGTGGCGAGCTGGTGGGTTGGTGGTTACCACCATACCATGAGCGGTGAGAAGCCTCACTACGGTGGCCACGGTATGTGGCTAGCAGTCGGTGGTGACCGTTATTGCCCCACCATAGGCGGTGAAGATGCTCACTGCGGTGGCTATAGTGAGACCACTAGCGGTCTACCAGAGTGGTCACTGCTCTACCGCGGGGTGGCCTAGTGGCCTCTGCGGTAGTGTAGTGAGATTGCTGATGGTCTGGCTGGTAGTTACTGCCACACTACAGGAAGGTGTTGGATGGTTAGTGGTAGCACAATGGATATGCTGGTCAGTGCGATGTAGTCATAGTTTGGGCTTGGTAATGACTTTGGTGAGCTCGGTCAACCTCACTGCCATACCTTGAGGCAAATTAGACAGGGGCACAGTAGTGCAGTGGAGTCAGGGTGCAAGCCTGGATGGTTCACCACCATAGTGTGAAGCGAGTTGGGTGGGGCTTTGGTAGCACGGTAGAAGGAAAGGTGAGCTCGAGCAAGCTCACCGCATTACCGTGGCCTGGTCGAATGGACTTGGTGGTAATGTGGTAGAAGATCGAGAGTGTTGGGAGTTCAGTTGATTGAGCTTGATCGAGATGGATAGACACTCAATGAGATAGGTGAATGGAGTGGTGACACGTGGCAAGTTATCATCGATTGATTGGCCAAAGTCTTGAGCAGTGAATGCATTAACTACATTGCTCAGATTTAAACAATTGATAGGATCTGATTGTGGCAAAGAATTAAATGCCTGGACACCTCGATGCATATTTGGAAGGCGACTTGGGCAGAGGTGATTAGATTTTTCTGACAGAGATAAGGTGCATATTAATGCCACCCAATTGGTTGGTTGATAGGGATGAGAAGTATGAATTGGAAGAGTTGAATACTTTGAACTTGGAAAAAAAGGTGGCGAAGTGTTAGAGCCATATGAGATGGCATTGAAATGGTTAACACTTGGTGTGAGGTGAACCTAGTTTTCCGTAAGGTTGTGCTGGCCTAGAGGTTGGCTAAGAGAGTCTTTTGAGGAGCTAAAGGGAATCTACATGGTATGTCTTTGGAGACATTGTAGCCTTGTGAAAAATAAATTGCTGCCTATATTCTCTAGATGAACAAGATGTAATCTCCTGAAGAGCATAGCTCTGATATTTGTATTGTAACTATTTTGTTACTGAATAATACAAGTGAGCTAAGTGTTTTGGAGGGTGGGGTTTTTTACCCGAAAGGGTTTTCCCACGTATATCTTTTTGTCCTTATGTTTGTCTTTCATGTTGTTTGATTCATGTTCTTGAATATATGCTTGTGTTGAATTTGTTTTCTTATTAAGCATTTACTTTTCTCAAAGGATCAATGGGGGATCAACTATGCCTGCTTCTACTTTATGGCATAGTTGTTTGTGTCTTTGTTGTGATTTGAATGAAAATCACTAAGGATTTGTTGTCTTAGATGTGTTCTATGATGACAGACCGACTTCGTATCCCCAACAAGAATCTTATTGTATCCCTTATTGTTTGATGAAACTTATCATGTATGGAATGCATGTGTTCTTTATTCTTAAGTAGATAAATGCTATGGATTCAATTCATGTTTAAGTTGTTTGTGGGTTAATAAGTAATATCAGTCTCATAACCTTAGAGGTTGTTGGCAATAGGTAGTGAACTTGCATGTTAATTGTACTTAAACAAAAAAAAAATTAGTGCGTTTGAGTAGTTAATTACAGCTTCCTCTAAGGTTATGTGGTGGGGCATTACACATGGTATCAGAGCCTCAGGTTCATACACTAGGTACTCTGGGTACATTTGAGTCCACTAGGTTGTCCCTATGAATTTGTTAGTGGAATTTTTAAGTGATCACGTGTTCATGGATTTTACTTTAGCATGATGTACTCTATCAAAAATAGTAGTGTGAAAGAAACCTGATAAAAGGTTATGGTTGGAAAGTTATGATACGTATCCCATGGGTTATGGAATTGGATGTTCCTATGGGATTATGTATGTAGTGGTACCCTTTTAAATATAAGAAACCAATACTTATATCTTGTTTGAGAGTTGTGAATACCCCGTACTTGTTTTGTGTATCCATGTGATGGTGATACTTGGTACCCATCCTTGAGGAAAAAAGTTACACTTTGGTGTGGGATTTACCATACCATTATGTGTGTGTGCATGTTTGTTACCAGATTGAGGGCCAACCCATATGTGGTTGAAACTTATATATCAGAGTAACTAAAAGTAGTTATTTTTCTTTTGGTTCTCTAGACCCTTAATCTGTGAAGGGATAGTAGCAGACACAAGTTCCTTGGGTGGAGTGTGTAGCGTATGCATAGTGCGACGCAAAGTGTCTTAGCTCAACCAATCTCGAGGAAATGTACCCACTAATTTACATTATGATGGATCGGGATACTTGATCCATAAGTGTTAACCTAATCCCCACAGATTTGAGTACATCAGTATAGGATTTTTAGTTATGCCTGAACGTTTGTGGAGTTGTTGATCTGGCACAATGAGTAAACCTTGTTTGTATGAGAGGTGAGACTCAGTAGCCCCATAGTGATATTATCGTATTATATTGTATACTTAGTGTATTTGCACATGCTCTGACATGATGTGATAGATACGATGCCACACCGCACTGATGTTTTGACATATTGTTGGTGATGATGTTGTATTTGCATGTATTATGATATGATGCAGTACAATACCACACCCCACTCATGTTCTGACATAGTTATGTTGAAGATTCTGTGTTAGACGATGCCATGTGCTTAGACACGTGAAGGCGCATTATGATATTGTCTTTGTTAGCCTACTTGTGCAATGAGCATTATGGGGCCTCGAACACTTGTAGAGGGATCCTCATGGTTGCTTTGACCATGTTGGTCGAGTAGCATATGGGTAGATCCTAGCCATGTATACCTTTGGTTTCAATGAGTTTATGCGTGTGTCTTCTGCATGAGGTATCATGGACAA
The DNA here is from genome assembly GCA_007115665.2 of Sequoiadendron giganteum. NCBI lineage: Eukaryota > Viridiplantae > Streptophyta > Pinopsida > Cupressales > Cupressaceae > Sequoiadendron > Sequoiadendron giganteum. The sequence continues at coordinate 551,980,668 of CM021101.1, read as the reverse complement.
AGTGTGTTCTACGCGTGCCTATTTCCGTAGACCCTCAGACACACTGTCATGTGGCATACAGCTGGTACATGCTTTCTCTGGCTGGCATATGACCAAGTAGAGTGACGATGTTTTTTTAGTCTTGGATACACTCTGGGTCATGTAGATAGCGTTCTCACTCCAGATCACATGAGGGATATTATCATTCTAGTCGGACGTTGTTTCCTCTTTCCTTGTTGGTGGCTAATATCTAGTCACATATTGATTGTACAATGCAATTTTAAAGATTGTGAACTTTCTTTTGGTTATTGATGATTTTTCAGTTGATTGTGAGGGCCAACACTTTTTTATATTTGATTGTGAATGTTTAGCCACAACTTGTGATCTTATTTTCTTATAACCCTAGTGGTTATATATTTGATTCAATGTTGAAATTGAACTTTAATTTTCTCTTCTTTATGAACTTGATGGCTAAGCTAGTTATCATTGTTGTTTTCAATGTCGGCTATGTGTTGTATTGTGATTCCTCTCCAAGGATGTATGAGGCGAACTTGGTGAGTGTGTATGAGGAAGTAGACGTAGGAAACGTAGAGGATGGGGGTATGTGAGGCTGTTATGTAACTAGGACCCACTACTCACTTATGTGTGATGATTATCTCTTGGAGGCTAATCACCTTACACAACAAGAGACCGGTCATTGTGGTCTTGTTTGGATGGTTTCACTTTATGTATGACCTAACACCATCAAGCCACTAATTTGGTGTTGATTTATTTGAGATGGTTATTTTCTTATAGTTCATGGATTCTTCTATCATGGATTGGTATGCTACTTTCCAGTGTCCAGATGGACCCTTGTGTAGCCTTGTGATGATTCTCAGTGATGTTTATTGGTACTTATGTGTATTATGTACGTTAATCCATGGTTATGTGTTTTTAGAGACTTGGTTGGTGGTTGCTTCACCATGTTGGTTTGTATGGATTGGCAGTGTACTTGGTTGGGTTGTATATGGCACGGGTTGCTGTTGTTTTTATGTTGAGGTATGGAGTGGTTCAGTTGTGGAACCCTTGGTTATGTGTGTTTTGTGGAATTTCTACTAGGGTTTTTTGCAGGCTTCCAAGAGTAAGCTTGACCCTAGGGGGGAAGGATGTAACACCCCTCAATTTTTCTCTTTTGATTGAACAGTGTTATTCTTCATTATGTTGTGTCTTCTGTTAGTATGTTGACTATGATACTCGATTACTATTTGATCACTAATTGTAAAGCAATATGAATGATGTATTTTTATGTGGTCGTATTTTATCCTGATGTTATCATTATGGCATGCTTTAGATTAACATAGTGGATATTTGAATTAATGTTGTTTTATGCTTTTGATTAAATTATTGATGTTAGATTCATCAGTTTCTAACATTGTATTGGTGAAGGGGACAAAATTGCACCACTCACTTGTGAGTGCCCTACAATTTTGTGATTCCCTCCTCATGGTGTGTTTTATATGATACAAATGTACATGTTCGATATACTCTTTGTTCACAAGTTAACAGTTACAAGACATTGACTCCACCTAGCTTCACACGTTTGGGCATGTCCATTGCCCAACAACATTCGATTGGGAGATAGTAGCTAGGTTTTTTGTGTCAAGTCATCACCCTGGTCATAGTGTGTTGTTGGTTTAAGTCGGGTTTAGTTGCTTTAATGTTATTCATTTCACCCGCATTTTATTTAATTCCAAGTTGAAAAGGGTAATTAAATGATATTAAATATTTAATTTGTTTAATAGATTAATATGTTTATTATGTTGGAATATTTTATCTAATTAATTAATTAATTTAATGGGTATGTGCTGGATCATCACGGAAAAAATAAGCCCTTAAGTGGCAAAAAATTCAGAAAAATCAGAGTTAGGCAACCTGACATAAAAATTTGAATAATTTATCTATATTATTTCAAAAATATTTAAGAATAGAATTTGTATAAAATTGAATGTAGTTTCTAAATTACTAGGTTTATCTACAAAAAAATAAAATCTATTTGGTGAAAATTTGAAATTTCAATATAGTAGTACTTAAATTCCAAGGAAAAATAAGAAGTAGGTGTCTGTCTAACCACCCTAACCACATTAAAATGATAATATTTTTTTATAATATTTTATATATAAGTAGAGGACTCATGTCCCAATGTGATGCATATTTTTTTGTAATTTTTTTCCAAGTAAATAATTAATTATAATTTTTTTATGACAACTTTTAAAAAATATAAAGACTCGCATGTCTGACCACCTTAACTTGGTCAAAACTTCATGAAATTCAATTTTTTATTTTTTAATCTTATAGTATGTGAAGCATAGAATATGACACATGTTTTGGATTCAAAAAATATGATACCGTTTGAAAGCTATAGATATTTTTCAATCAACCTAAAAATCGAGACTTTAGTTGTAATTCAATAGAAATTAAAAAATAATTATTTATTAAAAATTCAAAGTAAAGCATAATTTATATTGGTGGAAAGCCGAGAATTTCCTTTAAAAACCCTTTTCATTTCATCAATTTTGGGTAAAAAAAAATCGTCAGCCACATACCCATCATATTGCCACTTTTTGGCCCATCATGATCCTACACATACCCTAATTTAATTACTAAAATAGTTTAATCTTCGATTAGATTTATTTTATTGAATTAAATAAATAAATTACATTGAATTAAGTTATTTTGGAATTGATTGAAATTAAGTTTGAAAATTGAAAAAGGTTTTAAATTGCATTTTTGAAAATTTTAAATGCAAAAATGAAAATTTGAGATATTTTATAGTTTTATTTTTGAAAATTTATGATGGTGGTTGAAAATGAGATATTTTGATTTTGATAGAGTTTTTGGCTATAACCATGAAAAAAAATGGAAAAATAGGAGAGGAAGGAATTTCTGGATTTGGGGGTTTTAGATTTGGATTTTGGAGAAGCTCAGTTGGATAGCTGGGAAGGATCTTGAATCTAAGGAGAAGGCTTTGCACCATTTTGTCAATCTTGCAAGCACTTGGAGACCGGGTTTCCTTTTATTAAATTTGTCTCATTTTTTATAAGTTTCAAAATTTTCATGTGTTATTTGAAAAATATATAGAAAATTTGTTTGAATTGAAAGAAAAACCTTTGGTTGCAAATGTTGTTCTTCAAGGAAAAATTGTGTTCTTGGCTATAAATGGTTACTTTAAATATTATTTTCCCTATTAATCTTGCGAATCTCTTGTGGGGATATTTAAATTTATATATATGTATATATATATATATATATATGCATATATATATTATATATTTTCATTTGTTGGGGGGTTATGTTGTTAAAGTTTTTAAAAAAAGAACCATATGGAGGTTCACAGATTTTGAAATCCACAGTCGGATTTCCAAGCTATATTTTTTTTAAAAACAAAAAATTTAATGGAGGGTTTGGGGGAGGGTCGCTGGGGGCTCACCCCACCGCACTCCCTATGGGAGGTGTTGTGGGGGAGCTGCGCCCAGTGCGACCCCCACACCCACACCTTCGTCGCTACTATCACCACCACTAGGGGACAACTGTGTATAAACACAATCGTCGCCCCCTTTGGGGGTGTCGACTGTGTTTACACACAGTCGCCCCCAATAGATACAACCGACCACCCATACACACATGCGCATCCCCATAAAAACACGCATGGTCTGAGTTAAAAATGCATTTGACCTTTTTTAATTTGGGGTTTTTTTAAAAAGAAATAAAATATATAATTAATATTTAATATTATATTAATATAATGTTAAAATATTAATATATATGATTGGTAAATATATAATTAATATTTTACTATTATATTTGTATAATATTAAAATATTAATATATATTAATAATAAACTATATATATTATTACATATATATATTGTTGATTATTTTAAGTTTAATATATATATATATATATTAAAATGGTGATTTAAATAATGGCATGATTTAAATGAAATTGTGAAAATATTAAATCAATATGCAATAGTCGATGTAATGGACTTATTTTAAAATAATATATTTGGAAAGAACGGTTATTTAATTTTCAGATATTATGTTTAATAAATGAATTAATTGACTGCTTTTTAAAAATGAATTATTTTTGAAAGGAAGAAATAGATGATTTGAAAGTGATATTTTTTAGATCGAGTAAATATTTATTTTATTAATATATAGAGCCATTAAGGAATTAAACATATAGTTTAAATTTCATCTTTGTTTGAAAGAGACATTATTAAATTAGTTTCATTGAGACAATAAACTACTGAGTTTTATTAAGGGAAATGGATTTAATATATCCAAAATTAGTTTAATTCCTCATAATTGATTTATGCGATTATTTCCTATGTGTTCATGTTTGGGGAAATGGGTTAATTGTGTTGTTAATATATAAGTCTTGCAAATGGAGTTTTTTAATTATTTGGGGTTGTCGTTTTGTGATGTCAGTCATTTGTTTTTCTCTTGGATAGTGCATGGTGTTTTCTTGGTGATTTATCCAGTTTCCATGGATGGGGATGTTTGGTGCCTCCTTTGGATTAGGAGTGGATTATGTGATTTGTGCCTCATTTGGATTAGGAGTGGATTATGTGATTTGTGACTCCTTGTAAGGAGTGGCTTTGTTATGTTTGTTACCTCCAGTGTTTGGAGAAGGTTTTGACCTATGTTTTCCTCCTAGAGTTGGAGTGATTGTTTTATCTAGTTTGTGTGCACTTTGGCACCCTTGATGATTGGTTTTGTTTGGTATGTTGTCAAGTAGAAGAGTGGCTTCTATTAGGTGCCAGAGCCCAAAGAGGTAAACTGGATAACCTTCGGAGGTGCTTTAATCAAGTGATAGCTAAAATAATACACTTAGTAGATTGGGTAGTATTTCACACTAATCAAGTTAATTTAGCCTCACTCATAGACACAAGTGCTTGTTTAGGCTCCAGATGAGTCGAAAGACCTGGAATGGCAAGGTCATCTATCTTGAGTTTATGAAAGGTATTTGATTCCACATGAGTGAGTATGGGGGTCGGGATTCAGTTGAAGCCACTAGGATAATCCATAATGGGGGTTGGAGCCTATGAATATTCCCAGAGGATATCCCATGACGAGTTATATGATGACACTCTGTCTAGGACAACAGTTGATATGTGATTTTTTGTGTATGGTTTTCTTAACATACTCAATTTGTTATATATCTTGAAGCTATTTGACCATGTTAGAGTTGTACTTGTGTTGTACATTTGAATGGTTGTGTTAGTATGGTTCAGTTATGTACTAGCGTATGTCTAGAGGTAGTTGGTATTGGCTAGGAATTCTTGTTACTATCTCCTAGCACGGGGGGTGGGCCTTCGGGTACCACTTAGTTGGGTGGAACATGCACATTACTCCGTTGGGTTTTCTTCTTGTTCGTGTTGACGAGATTTCTAGTTGGAGAGCTAGTGGGATCCACTTACTCTTTATGCTTATTTTCATTTCATTTGATCTTGTAATTTATTACCCCTCATTTGTAATCGAGGTGGAAAGATGTAATATGTAATCATTCTTTTTGGATTTTCCTCATTTGGAGAATGAGAGATGTAATCGTCTTATCATAATATTGTTATTTGGAATCTTATTGTATCCCTTATTGTTTTAAGAAACTTATCATTTATGGAATGTATGTGTTCTTTATTCTTAAGTAGATAAATGTTATGGATTCAATTCATGTTTAAGTTATTTGTGGGTTAATAAGTAATCTCAGTCTCATAACCTTAGAGGTTGTTGGCAATGGGTAGTGAACTTGCATGTAATTGTACTTAAACAAAAAAATAATTAGTGCGTTTAAGTAGTTAATTGCAACTTCCTCTAGGGTTACATGGTGGGGCATTACAACAAGGACCAAATGATAAGGTGAATTTACAAACTAGACTGATGAGTTGGAAGGATTCACTAGTAAGACAAAATGACTAGGTTCAATGACTTAGACTATCAAAGCATGGATTTATCTGATAATGTGGAAAGTTGATGTATTCTAAGCAATGAAAATTCCTAAGTTTTATAACTAAGAATTCTATCTCTAAAACTTAAATGACACCTAAAAATGAACAATGCAAGTTCTTGAGAAATTTTTTGGTTTTGTCCAAGTTTGACTATGAGAAATAGAGGTTGAAATGACCTTTTTTTTTTGGACTATGATTGCAATTTCAAGATGTTTGTTGGCAGTCAATTGTGGTTCACTTTACAGATGCATCACTATAATTGACAGATGTGTTGCATATTGTAGATGCGACTATCTAATGAAATCTAGTCTTGGTTTGCTAACAAGAAATTGCAACTTACCCTAACAAATTTGTTTTAGCCTTGAAAAGATGCAACTCTAGTGTCAGATGCGACACTCAATGCAAATGCAACTCAAAATTTAATGCTAGTGGAAACTGACTTTATTGATAGGAAGATGCAATTTTTAGTTTGACAGATGCAACTCAAAATTACACATGTGGTTTTCTATTTATCAGATGCGACTCAGTTTATAGATGCAATTTTTCAATGATAAGGTTTTTGACTGAATCAATTTCATGATCAAATTTTGGAAATTTAAGACAAACAAAAAATACTGTGTTTCAGTTTTGATGTGTATGAATATGTTAAAAACCAGAAAACATGTACAATTATGAAGGCTGATAGTGACAATATTTACTAAGTTCTCACTTGGGTTTCCCCTACTATGTATATTCAAGGTGGATGACTAGTAGCTTAACCCCACTAGCTCCCCTCCATGGTAGACATTTCTCAAGGCAGCCAAGGTACAATACACATGAAACTCCCATGGCATACTTCTCATCTCTACAATGAACCATAAAAATGTGAGATGGCTTCACAAGTCCGACGTGCTGCACCAATAAATAGATAGGGATTTTATCTTAACTACAAAAAAATGGATTTTTAGTTCGGACACCCATTCAGAGAGCCATGCGAGAGGCAATATCATCCCAGTTTGTAGAGGTTACACTCTACAAGTTTCAACACACCACAAGGGTACTGGGAAATCAAATGTTTGCCTGTTGGGATCTCCATAATACTAATTTTTATCAAGCATTAGAATTTGTATGCTAGTTGGGAGTGGCTTTCCGGACAAGCTCATCATCGGTTTGAATTGTGTTGGTTACTCTTAACCACCAACACATGCCCAATTCTAGAGTCGGTAACTAGTTCTCTTGCACCTAGGATCACACGAATGTGTAAGGGGAGAGAATATTTCAATATACCGAATCAAGGTTCTAATATAAACATATACATGCACGATAGACATTGGTTAATTTTAATCCAAATGATAATTTTCTAATCTACCAAATAGTTTGTTTCAAAAAAAGTCTTTGACTCTCATCGTGCCAAAAATTTCATTAGTAGTTTTGCAAATGATTTCTTCGATGGTCGTCCTGCAAGAGGGGTTTTCAAAAATAAATCTTCTACGCTTACGCCCTACAAACACTATGTTAACTCCTAAAACACACCCTGCAAATCAAACATTGGCTAAAATAAAAACACAAAAGAAAGGCGTAAATCAGAAAATTAAACTTTAAAAATTTACTAGTAAGATGTGTCATTTAAAGAAGCAGATGCGTCAAAATGTTATCAGTTAGTTTGGTTCAATAAATCATAGATGCACCAAAATTTTCTAGATGTGTCGCTATATATTTTAGTTGTGTCATTTTGTCTATCAAATGCGTCATTTTGTATGATACCTACAAAAATTGAAAAAAAATGTCTACGGATGTGCGAAGATCATGTCTTCACGTCGAATTCACCAATTGTAACATAGAAAAAACACTAGAAAGTAATTGGTTAAAGAATATACAAATCAAAATAACCTACATTAAACAACAAAGCACAAAATAAATAAACAAAATGATAATTAAAAAATTCTCACCGAATATTTGTACACTCCTTCGAATTATCTCTGTTGTCCTTCTCCATCTTGTTGTGATAGTATTCTTTCACTCATATTTTTAGTATGTGTGAAAGTATAGCCTTGATGTATGTGATTATAGAAAAATATCAAAGATTAACAAATCTACTTCCAAAAGTATATCAATTTCAAGAGGAGTTTAAATGATGAAAGCTAGGTCAATTTATAGAAAATTGGCTTTTGAACAATTGGCTCTGATTCAAAAGAGAGATCAACGATTGATATTGATGAATGTCATGTGATTGAGATTTATGTCATTTAGAATGTGAGTTGGAAATTCTGTAGGATGTAGATTAAATTAAATAATAATTTAATATGATGTTAAGATTTATTCAAAAATTTGAAGAATAGAGTTCAAGATTAAATAAATGATTTAATCTTTAGTAAAAGTTATTCGAAAATGAGAAGAATAAGAGTTTGAATGAAAATGATAAATATAAACTTTGAACAACGATCTGTTCGAATGCACAAATGAATGAATTAATTAAATAAATATATTTAATTAATAAATATGTTCTTGCATAATATTCTTAACTAGATAACTGACAGTTATGATAGAGAGTCTCTTCGCAGAGATGATTAGATGTTGAATCAGGAGATATTTGATTAATTCAAATATATCTCAAGTCAAGTGATGAGTGAATAATTAGATAACATAGACAATTATCTAAGTGTAGAGGAATATGTCAAAAATAGAGTCTTATGAATTAAATGATTTATTTAATTCAAAATTCAACATTTAAGGATTAAATAAATAAATAAGATTTATTTAATTAAGTGATGAAAAAGTTAATGAATAATTAAATAATTCAAACATTTATTTAATTATAGTTGAAAACATGATAAAGATAAATTAACTAAGAATTTATTTAATTTATAAAGGAGGGTAAAGTTAATTAATGACGTAATTAAATAAATAACATTTTTTTAATTAATTCGGATAGAATAAAGACAATGTGAATTAATTAAATAATTAAGATTATTTAATTAATATATGAATAAATGCTAGAATGAATTAATTAAATAATTAAAAGTTATTTAATTAATAGATGAGAAAGGACTTTAGAAAGTAATTAAAAAAATTAACATTATTTAATCATGACTATGAAAATACGAATTATGAAGAAATTGAAGTCGCGGGCTTAGACCATCTATGTCTATAGTAAGCACAAAAGGAATGTGTGTTGAAACATTTTTTGTGAGTTTTGGGAGGAAGGGAGATCAAGTGATCTTCGAGGAGTCTCAACAAGATACCTTCTTGATCGAGGGTAGAAGGTGTTCCTTTGGTTTGTGACAAAGAAGGGCCTAGCTCAGTATAGGATGTCATACCTAAGCAAAGCTCTATAGATTATGAGATTGTGTATACTCCTTTAAAGGAGTGTGTAAAATCCAAATTACTAGTGGGTTGCAAGAAGACATTTCTATTAAGCAAAGAGTCTTTTGTTGGTTTCAAAGGATCACTTTCTAAGGTTGGGGTAGAAGGGCCAGTTGAGGGAGAGTTGGTGTTGGAGGAAGGTTTGATGATTTTAATGAAAGGAAAATAACCAAGACCATGAAGTGTTGTTTGTGTGATAGGCTCAATAGGGTTGCAGATACCTTGTTCATTAGCACCACATCCTTTTCCACTATAGCCAAGTTGTTTCATGAGATCATAACCTTTTCCTTAAATCTTTTTCATTTATTTTGGATTGAGTGATTGTTCGTTATTTTCTTCTTTATCTAAAGTGGTTGAGATGGATGCCTGTGAAGGATTTGTTGAGTCTTGTGTTGACAAGACTATGTTTCCCTTGTTAGAGTCTTAGTTTGTGATCTTGGATTCTCCCATTAAGGGAGGTGTGAAGTCTAAGGAACCCCAATCATTGTCTAAGGACTTTGGTTGTACAAGTTCCATTTTTTTGGTTTGTGTTGAAGTGGTGAAGGGTTTGGATTTGTTTTTCTCAAGTTGGAAGACATTATAAGGCTATGTATCAGCATCAAGTGTGTACACTTTGTTGTTGTAGATGTACTTCATCTTTTGATGAAGAGTGGAAGGTACACCATTCATTGCATGAATCCATGGCCTACCTAAGATGAGGCTGGATGAAACATCATTAGGCATAACATGGATTAATGTGTCTAATGTGGCCATTCCAATTCTAAGAGGCAAAGTGATCACAGTAACCAGATTTTTTCCTACACTGTCAAATCCATTGATAGATAGCAAAGAAGGTTGGATGGTTGATTTATCGATATGGATTCAATCCAAGAGATTGACACTAAACGCATTAACAATGGAGCCATTATCAACAAGGGTTCATCTGATCCCTATACATTTGTATTGAGATATGATCATGAAGGCTTCAACTTGTTTTTGCACATCCAAAGGAGGGAGCTCACTTTGGTGGAAAAAAATGTCCGCATTCAAGCCTTGAATCATAGTTGTTATGTCATTTGCTTGCACATTAGAAGGGATACAAATTTTTTGTAAGGCTTCCTACATCATGTTGTGATAGTGAGGGGAGACTTGAATAAGATCCCATAGTGATATTTTAGCATGAGCATTCCTTAGGTGGTCAAAAAGATCATACTCCCTAATGAGTGAATTAAATCAAGGGGCAGCAAGAAGAATGGGAAGGGAGGAAGGTAAGGATGTGGAGGGTGGTGGTTGAGATCACTGATTGTTTCTAGTATAATGTGTGTGAGCAATGATATTATGAATCAGTTGCTGCAACACAGTATTCTTAGGTGGGTAGAGGATGAATTCGGGTTGAGGTTTGGTGGAAGGGGGATAAAGGATGAGTTGAGGTTGAATAATATTAACATCCCCTTGGGAAGGAGTGTCAATGTTATCCTTGGCTTGAATCATGATATCCACCCTAGGAGAAGAATGCTTAGGAGAACTACAAACCTCGTGTTCTTGACATGCAAGGATTGGTTCTTCTAAAACAACTTCGTCACAAGAAAGGGAATGATCAATGATGGGACTATGAGGTGATCATTCTATTTGATTGTTAAAGGTCACATTATTGTGTGCCATACCATTTAACCTAGTAGAAGATCATGGAAGAGGTTCATCAAATGCTTCATCACAAGGGGGGAGGCATCAAGAGAAGGACCACTATGAGTGTCCAATAGATTATCCCAAAGGGGAGGAGCAGTGGGAAAAGGGAGGGTCAAGAGTCTCATGACTCTTAGGAGAAGGATATTCTAACACCAATATGTCCTCTTTGCATTGAGGAGGGATATTAGACGAAGGAAAAGTGTGATCATCATGGTTAGGGAGACTAGGTAAGGTAATGTTGAGAAATGTAATTATAATTTCATCATATTGCTGTTTAGTGTCTTTTGAAGGGGCATGAGGAGAGGGACAATCAAGAACCTAATTGCTTGTATCTTCTGTCACCAAGATAACTTCTTCACTAATAGGTGAGGTATTGGGAGAAGTAAAATTATGATTGTTATGATTGGAAGTTCACAAATATCCTCATTGAGGGGTAATGCAATGTTAAGAATTGTGTCAATGGTTCGGTTATTAATATGTTCTTTAATGAATTCATTATTGTAATCTACATTGAACTCATAAGAATGAATGTTGTATTTATGCAATCCATTTTAAACCAAATCAAAGCCACATCATTTAAAACAAAACATGATAATAGGATAAAGGAAAGAGATTGCAATACAATGAGTTAAACTAAAATGTTGAAATGCAATTTTTCAGTTGGGAAACAAGTTAATTTTCTAATTACACTATGCAACAATCTAAAAAATAAATCTAGTATATGCAAAATTGAAACTAACCAATACATGAAAGGAGCTAATTTAAGCCTGTTCTAGTAAAATAAATGTAAAAAAAACACAACGAGTTGATACAGATATGTAATGGCACAAAATAGAAGCCTAAAAAGTGGGTTTTCAGCTTCGTAAAGGATAGTTTGAGAAGCATGAAGGGACTAGGTCACCCAAGGTAGAGACTTAGTCCTCCTGGTGATTTTTTTGAGATTTTTGACATTTATCAAATTGCTTTAGGTGGTTTATGTATTGTATAATGAAGATATAATATTAAAATGTAAAATTTCAGAAATTATTAATGATTTATGATGCAAAAAAATGCAAGCTAAATGCACTTTCACTAATACAAATTTTAAAACCCTAGGATGCAATGTAAACAATGTAAGATGCAATACAATACAAACCTAGGATGATTAAGGACTCTAAACCATAAAGGAAGGGTGCAAGGAAGTTGGGTTCACCAAAATGGAGCACCAAAAAGATGATATGCTAAAAATAGAAAGAGGATTCCCCAAATAGGCCCCTAGGGATTTTCACCTAGGAGCTAGGTTGGAAGAATAACACTCTTTCCACTTAATGATATACCTTTTTGGGTGATTTCATTCAAATATTAGGGGTTGAGTAGGGTTTGTAATGTGTTTGAATGTATCTAAGTGCAATGAACTAAAAATAGAAGTTAACTATGAAAGTAAAACCTAAAGAGTGCAACTATGCTGGAAAACATATAATGATATGAAATGACCTAAGAAATGAACATTAAACTAAAACAAAAAGGTTAGAGATGAAAAGGGTGTGCACCTAAAAACTTTTAGAAGCTGGAAATGATATTGATGATGAAATTTAAGCTTGTTGAGACATTTACGCCATTCTGGGCAACCTAGTCCTAGATCTGGAAAACTACACCAGATCCTGTTTCAGCCAAAAAGGGTATCCAGGTCTCTAAAAATCTTTGAAAATAGGTTCAAAGATATTAGGTCGCCATTGTTGGTGACTTAGTCCTCTTCTAAATTTCTAAAGATCGAAAAGTGGAAGTGGAAGCCCTGAGTCTATGTTTTATGCTCCTCCAGGTGTTTGGTCCTGAAAGTGAAGATTGTCATCTGTAGATGTCCTCAAAGCTTCAAATAGGGTTTCTCCAACCTTGAAGAGCTTGGAAATTTTTTTGAATATTCTTCCACCTTGTTTTTTTGCCAAATCTGCCTACAAGACTTGCAAACCACACAAAGAGGGAAAAATTATTGATTGTTAGGGATTAGGGGTTTTCCTTAGTCAAACCTCTTTTGAGTAATAAAAAAAAATGGAGATAGAAATATAAATAAGCATGAAACAAAGGAGTGATGGATTTTATCTTTCCATGATGATTGATCTTGACTTCTAGCAATGGAGGATTCAGCTCTTTGGATGCTTCTTGAGAGACATGTCTTGGTGACTTAGAATACTCAAAACCCCAACTTTCTTGGGAAGAGTGGTGAGTAGAAGAATGAGATAGGAGAAAAAAATGAGATTGAAGAAGTGTAAAATGAGGGGGAAAACCCTTATTTATAGAATTTGTCCCCTAATTTTCCTAAGGGTATGTGCAAAATCATGATCGGCCAAAAAGTGGCGATATGATGGGTATGTGGCTGACGACTTTTTTTTTACCCAAAATTGATGAAATGAAAAGGGTTTTTAAAGGACATACTCAGGTTTCCACCAATATAAATTATTTTTTACTTTGAGTTAAATAATGATTATTCATTTTCTATTTGAATTACGAATAAAGTCCTGATTGATACGCTGATTGAAAAATATCTATAGCTTTTAAACAGTATCACATTTTTTGAATCCAAAACATGAATCACATTCTATGCTTTCCATACTATTGGATTAAAAAAAAAATGAATTTCATGAAGTTTTGACCAAGTTAAGGTGGTTGGACATATGAGTTTTTATATTTTTTTAAATTTGTAATAAAATAATCATAATTAATTATTTACTTGGAAAAAAATTACAAAAAAATATGCATCACATCAGGCCATGAGTCATATACTTATATATAAAATATTATAAAAAAATATTATCATTTTACTATGGTTAGGGTGGTCAGACAGACACCTACTTATTTTTTCCTTGAAATTTAAGTACTATTGCATTGAAATTTCAAATTTTCATGAAATAGATTTTAAAAAATAAAAATAAACCTAGTAGTTTAGAAACTAAATTAAATTTTCTAAAGATTCTATTCTTACATATTTTTGAAATAATATAGCTAACCTATTCAAATTTTTGCATCAAGTAAATTCTAACTTTGTTTTTTTTGAATTTTTTGCCACTTAAGGGCATGTTTTTTCCATGATGATCCTACACATACCCTGAAATAACACCATACAGGCGAACCTTAGGGTCTTAGAGACAACATATTGAAAGAAATTTAAGTCAAAATTGAATTTTATGCCACATGGGACTAGGTTGCCCAAGGTGGCGACCTACTCCACTTGGGCAATTTTCATTGGTTTTCGAGGAATAAAATGTTGTTATGATGCTTTTCGGGATTGTCTCACAAAAGACTCTGAAGTAAGGCATGTATGTATATTAAGGGGTTATTATAGCATAATAAAGGGTTTATTTAGTGATGACAAGCCTAGGAAAGTGTGAAATTATTTTACAACACCTTACAACACTTTGGCACAAGGCTTGGAAAGGGGTAAAAGGAGGTCCAAAATCTATTGGCAAGGGTCTAAATAAGTGAAAAGTGGTAACACAATAATGAAGGAGACTCTATTCTTAAACTCCCTACAAAGGGAGGAATATGAAAAAACAAATTCCATCATTCATACGCATGATGGTCTCACCCTTAAGCCCTATGGATCGATAACATTGTTCATCCTGGTCAGACCTAGGAATGTAGACACGATTTTCAATGTCATTCCCAAGTTGGACCTATTCAAAGTGAAGCTAGGTATACCTTAGTTAGCTTCCATGAATGGGATCGCCTCTATGAATCATAAGTACCTTAAGTTTTCCCATGAAGGTTTCATGCATGTGGTGCATGATACTAGATACCAACCTATGGTGTCCCATAGAGGATTTTCATTAGATCACTTTTGGCTCACTCCATTTGGTCCACTTGCACCAATAATGAACCTACTTTATAAGAACTATGTGAAGTACAAAATTGGATGCAAGGGGCAACCGAAGTTGACCCTTCCTATAGTAGAGCATCTAGCTGCCTCCTCCTCTCAAAAGGGAAAGGAGAAGCTTGCTCCTTCTCGGGCTGCCTCATCTACTCCCCTTTCTTAGGAGGAGTATTGGATGAACAAGTGTAGTTTCTACCCGCTAAGTTAGATGGTGCCTGCTTGGTGTAGACCCAAGATTAGGATATCAGATCTCCCTAATGGGTCCCTTGGACCTCGGTACTATTTATATGGCATAAAAAAGGCTCACGAAGAGAATTTTCCTAGCGAACTCTTATCATTCTTGCAAACGAGAAGAGGCCCAGTGTTGAGGCACTAGAATCCATTCCTCTTAATATTTTTGAACCTACTCCTCCTATTCCGATCTAGGTCTTTGTCCCTCTATTGGAAACAACTATAGAGGACACTCCCATGGCTGAGCAGGGACCCTCAATCCCTTTGCAAACTCTGGCTTCTTGTTCAAAGAGTCATAGAAACTGCCTTGCACATGAGCACAAGTGCCAAAAAAGGGCTCTTCAGACTAGCAAGCTTCATTACAAAAGAAGGAAGAGGAGATGACCACTCCTAAATTAGGACCTCCTACTATGTACTCCTCTCTCTTCCCTTCTATTTTGGTCCAAACTTTGTATCACTTTTGGCTTCCGTTGTGAGTGCACATGTGCCTAGTAACATGCAGGTGTTCATCGCTTCATCGGTGGAGCTGCCTCTACTAACATCCATTCCAAATGTCTCACCTTTCCTGAAACCCATAGATATGATTAACACTTCAGTAGTATCTACTACGGTTCTTTCTTCCTCTTCCTCCACCTTTCTTGCTTCATGTGTGGGGAGTTTCCTTCCTTCGACAAAGAAAAAGGTAGAGAGTGGTCTCTCTAGCAATGGAGGACATAAGAGGAACCCACATTCTCTAAAAGGTGATCCCGCACTAACTTGTTTTGTCCTAGTGACAACCAATCCCAGCCTCTTCTGAGTTCATCACTGCTCTCGAATCTCTTAGTGATCCTATCAGTGAACCTCGGGTGAAAAGCCCTATGTCCATCAAGATAAAACATGGCACTCATGTTAAGTGCATGTTGAATTTAGTGGATGAATTTTTGACCTTGTCAGTGATCTTCACAAGGTCGTTGACCTTGGACCCACAAGAGTTGAGTGATAGAGACCTCACAAGTCCTTCTTCCTTGGCCCTTGTTGTGGGAGGATTGGAAGCACCTCCCCTTAACATTACACCATTGTAGGATCGCCATCCTTCCCCCTATGATGATCTAGAGTGGGAAGTTGATGACCTCTTGGTTTGCAAGTGTTAGAGGGAGACCCTTTTCTTGATCTTTCGATTAGATATGTGTGTGTGTTGTAATGTGCTTCCTCCATGATTGTGCTATATGTGTCGTGATGACCCTTGTCACCTTTATTGGTGCTTGGATATAGGCATGGAATTTGTGTTGTAAAACTTCTTCTATTTGTATCATCATTCTTCCATGTTTGTGATTGAATTTTGAGAAATTGGGTATGATGCAAAGCATTGGGGGCATTTAGGATTCCTTCCATGTTGACCCATTTTTTATTTTTACTTTGTCTTCCATGCATTCTTCCTAATCTGGTTGGGGATTGATGATCTTTCACCTCAACCTGTGGTTACCTATTATATATATAAATAAAGGCAGATCTAACCCCATGAAACCAAATCCCCTTGTGCCCTTTGTTCATGTTCTCTTTAATTTTATGCTTTCTCTTTCTCTTTCTCTCTTCTTTGCTTGAGTTGTCCCTCTCATGTGTGACAATGCCACTTCCCCATTACTTGGATCTTTAGAAAAATTATTCACTATCAACAAATATTTTCTCAAGATCCTCCACACACTTCTTTTATAGAATTGCAATTCTCGACTTGAAACCCTAAAGGAAAATTTTTCCTTCATTACGGGCTCTTAAAAAAAGGACTTTAAAACCTTCCTTTGAAGAGGGAACACCTTTGATCTTCCCCTTGCGTGGGGGTATATCCTTCCTTTTGATTAAGTGAACATATTTCAAAAGGATTCCTTGATGAAAATTGATTCAAGAAAGAAGGCATTGGCTCTTGAAAGATGCATCCCTTGAGTGGACCCCTTCCTTTTCACATCGAGTTCCCAACAACCACCTCGAAATACTTTTACATCTTAGCATCTAGTTAGGGGGTAGCTAGACTAGACTGGTTTCACATCTTAGCATCTAGCTCGAGGGCAGCCTAACTAGACCTATTTCCTATCTTTGCATCTAGCCTAGGGGTAGGCCAACTAGACCTACCTCACATCCTTCCATCTAGCTTGGGGGTAGCTTGACTAGACTTTACCTTCCAAACAATGCATCCCTTGACTGGACCCCTCTTCCTTTTGAAGGGTTCTCGAGGAACCCCTTTGAAAGTCTTCCAACTTGACAATGGTCTGCATGACTTTCCATTCACTGGCATGTGCGGTCACTTCCTGACATGTTCTATCTACGAGTAAACATGTCGTCGTTATTGACTCGGTGGACTCCCCTTTCCTTGGTTTCCCTCATGAGAGATTTCTTGGGGGATACCTTCCTTCCAGGTCTGCGGGTCTGCAAGGTGCTTTCCTTGTTTCCTTCATGTGAGATTTCTTGAAGAATACCTTCTTTATAGGTTCATGGGCTTGCAAGACACTTTCATTCCTCAACTTTATAGTTCTACGAAACTATGGAGCCTTTTGCTTATCCTACACTTTTGGGTTAACCAGACCATGATCTACTTCCTCATCAGTATAGGTATACATCTCTAACCCTACTAATTCAATCTACTTTACCAAATCACTCATTATTATTCGTGCTAGCTAAAGTGGGAGTAAAATGTATAGGAGTGAATTTGCACCCCTAATGCAAATTCCCCTTCCACCCTTCTCCACTTTAGAAGACTAAAATCATTGGCCTAATTCCACATAAGCCCATTGCTTAACATTCCACTTGGCCCCTATTTTGAGTGTCGTTAGAGGCATTTCTGTCGGGGATGCTCGCACGGCATGTACACATCCACATGGTGCACTTACGTCACCAACAAATTCTCGCGGCTGGATTCGGTAGAGACATTACACTTCCTATTGGAATTTCAAGTATAATGCCTCCCTTTGGCTGGCCAACCCAAATATGGTCATTTCTTGACCTCCTTTCTTCATATTCTCCATTTATTCATCCATCTTCATCTCTTCACAATTTCTAAACCATCTTTACACAATTTCTCAGCATTCTAGCATTCATCCTGGTGCAGGAGCACCCAATAGGTCATCATAGGAAGGATGTCTAGAAGGTCATGTTTGACCAATTTTTCTAGGCCAATTTGTCTCCCTATTCACATTCCTTCATGTTTGTGCCTTAGTGGCATGTGTGATCAGATTTTGAGGTGGTAAAGGTCATGTTGACCATTGGATAGGTTTGAGGTTTTGGCTACAAGGAAGGCTTAAGACCTTTTTAGACCTTTTTAGTTGTTAGTCTTTCTAAATTTTGCAAATAAGGTTTAATGGAAGCCACAAGTGGCCAAGGAGTAGTTAGGACCGAGCCTAATTATTTTAGAGAACCTATTTAAGGGTGGCCTTGACATGGAAGTGAGGTTGGAAGAATTTGCATTGATTGGAGTTTTGAATTCAAGGAAAATAGTGGTGTTTTTAGTGTGAATTTTTGTTTTTGTCTAAAAGTAGAGCTTAATTGGATTGAATTTGTTACTGTAGTGTAAGTAGGATGTACTGTACTAGTTGGTTATGCACTGTGTGGTGGTGGTTTAGTTTATTAGTCCAGTTTTCAAGCACTATGGTAGATAGTTGTTTCCTTTCACTTGCTGATCTGATAGGTTGTTTTTAGAAAATGGAGGGTTAGTTCACATTCCCATTGTACATAATGTGTGGCCCCTTGGGAATTGTGACTAGACTCCATGCTTGTACATAATGTAGATTTAGGAGGTCTTGACAGTTCTGCAAGCACCATGGAAGTCTTCTCCTAGGTGAGCCAGGAAGTGTCCGGCTAGGGAAAACCAAAGTGCTAAGCACTAAACATTGCAGAGGTGTTAAATTGGATCAATTTTCCATTTGAAGAGGGGTGATGTGAGGCTTGCAAAGCTATGGTAACAAGGAGGAGACTCCACTAGTCCATCTAGTGAGGGAAAGTCTTGACAGTCTGTTGTGTGGTCAAGAAAAGGTTTAAAACAAAAGGCCTAGTTTAGTCCACTTCCAAGTTAGGGCTTTGTACGGATAGTTGAGGCCCAAGGCTCCAATAATCTTTGAGTGGTGGACATAAGGGCTAGGAATGCCAAGGAAATTTTAGGGGTTATTCGAAGGAACCTTGTGGAAATCTCTGATCTCTCTCGAAGAAACCCTAGGGTCTAGGCCTAAAAATGAGGGTTTGGTGAAAGCAACTAGGGAATGAAGCTAGGTGGATCCCTAAGTATCTTGCTAAGATATAATGAATCCTATGAAATCACCTCCTCACCTTTGCAAAGTCAAATTCAACACATTGGAGGTTGTAGTCTTTAGGGAAGATTAAGGGCTAAGGATAGAATTGCAAGATTGCACCAAGGTGAACTTGGTAGGAAGAATTGGATTCGTAGTTGGGGTTGGCAAGGAAAGACTAGGGGAACCTATCCAAGAGAAGGTCCTAAAGGTTGAGGTGGTGGAGTTAGACACCTTAGATGTCTTCCAAACAAGACCTAGAGCATGAAACAATGATTGCTTCATCCAACCTCCCTATCAGATTGGTATCAGTGCAGCAAAAGATTTGGGATAGAATCTAGTGGTTCCACAACCATGGTGACAAACATTGAGTTGGAAAAGAAGGTTGAAGATCAGGAGGAAGACAATAGGAGATTGAGGGAAAGACTAGCTCAACTTGAGAAAGTAATGAACAATGTGCAAACCAGGACCGATGAGGTCAGTGATATATTAGAAGGTAGGGTACCAAAGAGTGAAGAGGTTGCAAAGGAAGACAAGATCCCTGAACCTAACCCTGTGTTGCAAGAGGATCCTTTCTTGAAGGCATTGAAGGCATACCATTGTTTAGTGGAAAATTGGAAGCTAATCTAGTCATGGATTGGATAGAGGGTATGGAAAACCATTTTGAGTGTGATGGAGTCACTAAAGCACAAAAGGAGAAGGTGGCCAAATATAGATTGAGAGGATCTACCTTGACATGGTGGAAATTCATTCAGACAGAGAGGGAAAAGGAAGGCAAGAAGCCTATTTATACTTGGAAGGGTATGGTTGCCAAAGTGAGAGAAGCATACATGCCAAATGATTATGAGATTTAGTTGCATAAGAAGAGACAGAGCTTGAGACAAAGAGACCAAGATGTGAATACCTACACTGAGGAGTTTCAAAAACTTTGTATGAGGTCTAATTTTTTAGAGGATGAAAGTCTTAAGGTGGCTAGATATCTTAACAGATTGAAGTGGAACATTCAAGAGGAGATGACTCTTTTAAGTCCCAAGACAATACGCCAATTTTACCAATTAGCTATAAAGATTGAGGAAAGAAGCAAGAGAAAACAAGATCAAGCTTCTAAGAGTAGAGGCAAAGGTAGAGATCAAAGAGGACATAGAGGTGGCTACCAAGGTAGAGGGGCTGAACAAAGAAACCAAGGAGAGTCTAAGCTCATAGAGCATGGAAGTGAAACAACTTCTAGAGGAGGTTATGGAAGAGGTAGAGGATCTCAAGGAGGATCAAATAGAGGAAGAGGAGCAGGCAGAAGTAACTCATACTTTGCTAGTATGAAGTGTTACCATTGTGGTCAAGTAGGACATCTAGCTTATAGGTGCCCAAAGAAAGCATCTTCATCAAATACTAAGAAGAGAGTGGCATATGCTCAGGAGGACACCATGAGTACCAAATCACCAGAGGTTAGTCACATTGAATCAAAAATGGGGGAGAACTTGATGTTTAGAAGAGTTTTGATCAGACAATCGGTCAAGGAAGAGCCAAAGCAAAGGAGAGCCTTATTCAAGGTAATATGCAAACTACTTGGGAAGGTGTGCAAGGTTATTGTGGATTCAGGTTCAACAAATAACATCATCTTAGAGGAGGCAGTAAGGAAGTTGAAGTTGGAGAAAGTACCCCACACTAACCCTTACAAGGTGACATGGTTGAACAAAGGGTAGAGTGTTCTTCTCAATGAGCAAACAATGGTGGAGTTCTCCATTGGAGGGTACAAGGATAAGTTTATTTGTGATGTGTTACCCATGGATGCATGCCATCTTCTATTGGGAAGACCATGGCAGTATGACAGAGGTGCCATCTATGATGGAAAGGAAAATACTATCTCATTCAATATGGATGGAAAGACATTCAAATTGCAGTCACTATCAAAAGAGGAAGAAGGACAGTCAAATACCCCTAGTGTCTTATTAAGCAGTGGTAAATAGTTCATTAACAACCTACATCAAGGAGGTGAAGGATATGTGGTCATGGTGCAACCCAAGGAAGAAGACAAGGCCAAGAAAACAGTCATACCGAAAACAATCCAGAAGTTGTTAGAACAGTTCAACGACATAGTGAGTGATGGGACACCAACAACCTTACCTCCCAAGAGAGCCATTAGCCATAAAATTGACTTCATACCAGGAGCTTCATTACCAAACAAAGTAGCCTACAATCTTACATTGGATCAAAACCTAGAGGTAGCTAGGCAAGTGCAGGAGTTGTTGGATCAAGGTTTAATTAGGAAGAGCATCAATCCATGTGCAGTACCAATGGTATTAGCAACCAAGAAGGGTGGTAAGTGGATACTATGCATTGATTCTAGAGCTATAAATAGAATCACAATCAGGTATAGGTTCCCTATTCCTAGAATTGAGGACTTGATGGACTGTCTTGGATGAGCTCAGTACTTCACCAAGTTGGATCTCAAAAGTGGATACCATCAGATCAGAATTAGAGATGGGGATGAGTGGAATATAGCCTTTAAGACAACTGATGGATTGTATGAGTGGAGAGTTATGCCATTTGGCCTCTCTAATGCCCCTAGCACATTCATGAGGCATATGAATGAAGTGCTCAAAGACTTTACAGGGATATTTGTGGTGGTGTATCTTGATGATATACTCATCTTTAGCAAGACAATAGAAGAACATCTAAAACACGTGGAGTTGGTTCTTAGAAGATTGCAAGAAGAGAAGTTAGCCATCAATCTAGAGAAGTGTGAGTTTTTCAAACAAGAGCTTTTGTATTTGGGGTTTGTAGTATCCCAAGGATCATTGAAGATGGATCCAAGCAAGGTGGAAGCTATCCTAAACTTGCCTACACCAACCACAGGGATAGAGGTAAGAATTTTTCATGAATTGACTTAGTTTTATAGGAAATTTATAAGGAACTTTAGTGGCATATGTGCACTAGTCCTTGATACAATCAAAGGTGGTCTAAAAAATAAGTTCAAGTGGACTCTAGAAGCTGAGAAGGGTTTCGAGAAACTGAAACAAGAAGTGGAAACTCAACCCATCCTTTTGTTACCTAGCTTTGATAGGTTGTTTACTATGGAATGTCATGCTAGTGGAATTGCAATAGGAGGAGTACTAAGCCAAGAAGGCAGGCCTATAGCTTTCTTTAGTGAAAAGCTCAATGAAGCTAAGAAAAAGTATTCTACCTATGACCTAGAACTCTATGCTTTAGTACAGTCACTTAGGAAGTGGAGGAATTATCTTCTACCTAAAGAGTTTGTAGTGTTCACTGATAATCAGGCACTAAGCTACATCAACACACAAGAGAAATTGAGCAATAGACATCTAAAATGGATGGAGTACCTCCAAGCCTTCACTTTCACCATCAAGCACAAGAAGGGATAGTCGAACAAGGTGGCAGATGCACTAAGCAAGAGATACAGATAAAGAGCATTGGGATAGAGAGTTTCAAGAATCTCTATGGGGAAGATGAAGACTTCTCGGAGGCCTACAAGGTGTGTTCTAACTTTGAGAATCACTTTCATAGTCAATACTCAGAGTATACATTCAAAAGTGGATTTTTATTCAAGGGGAATCAATTATGTGTTCCAAGAGGATCAATGAGGGAGAATCACATCCAGGAGAAGCACAATGGTAGTCTTAGTGGACATTTTGGCATCAATAAGACAATGTAACTAGTGCAAAGGTTCTACTATTGGCCTAAGTTGTCAAGGGATGTGAGGAGGTATGTGGAGCAGTGTGTAGTGTGTATGAAATCCAAAGGGGGAGCTAGTAATGTAGGTTTGTATCAACCCCTACCCATTCCTAATAGACCATGGGAATGTATTAGCATGGACTTTGTTGTAGGACTCCCTAAGACTAATAGAGGGTTTGATAGTGTCTATGTGGTGGTAGATAGATTCAGTAAGATGAGTCACTTTATCCCTTGCAAGACCACCCATGATGCTAGCTATATTGCTCACCATTTCTTCAAAGAAATTGTAAGGATCCATGGATTTCCTTTGAGCATTGTTTCAGACAGGGATGTGAAGTTCATGAGTCATTTTTGGAAGACTCTATGGAGTAGATTAGATACCAACCTGTCTTTTGGATCAACTTACCATCCTCAGACTGATGGACAAAAAGAGATGGTTAATAGGGTGTTAGATAACCTTCTAAGGTGCCTAACCAAGTATTATGTATAGACATGGGACTTAGTCATCTCACAAGCAGAATATGCATACAATGACAGTGTGAATAAGACCATAGGGAAGAGTCCTTTTGAAATAGTGTATGGAATGCACCCAAGAGGTGTGTGTGAGCTCAAGGATCTAGGAGCTATGGAGCATAGGAGTGGTTAGGCTGAGGATTTATCTCAGACCATGAAGTAGATACAAGAGCAAGTGAAAAAGACAATTACAAAGGCTACACACAAGCTGAAAGCTAAGGTGGATCTTTCTAGGAAGGATCTACAATTTGCAGTAAGAGACTATGTTATGGTCCATCTCAATAAATCCAGATTGTAGAAGGGAACATCAATTAAGTTAAAAATGAAGAGAGTGGGACCATGTAAGGTTATAGCTAAGTATGGGAAGAATTCCTACAAGGTGGAGCTACCTGTATATTTAGGAATTTCACCAGTGTTCAATGTAGCTGATCTGCTCATATATAAGGGAACAGTCACTGACATGGATCAGAAGAGTAGGGATATCTTCAAGGATGTGAGTAACATAGCCTTACCTACTCAAGACAAGCTACAAGCAGAGAGGATCTTGGAGTCAAGGGTGAAGAAGTCTACCCAGCATAAGGAATACATGGACCATCTCATCAAATGGAGGGACAAACCAGACTCAGAGGCTACATGGGTGGATGAAGCTCAGTTCAAGAAGCAAGGTATTGATCCATCTCTAATCTCTCCCCCCATTCCTTCATGTTTTTTCAGAGGGATGGGGAGAATGGTGCAGGAGCACCCAATAGGTCATCATAGGAAGGATGTCTAGAAGGTCATGTTTGACCAATTTGTCTCCCTATTCACATTCCTTCATGTTTGTGCCTTAGTGGCATGTGTGATCAGATGTTGAGGTGGTAAAGGTCATGTTGACCATTGGATAGGTTTGAGGTTTTCGCTACAAGGAAAGCTTAAGACCTTTTTAGACCTTTTTAGTTGTTAGTCTTTCTAAATTTTGCAAATAAGGCTTAATGCCACAAGTAGCCAAGGAGTAGTTAGGACCGAGACTAACTATCTTAGAGACCCTATTTAAGGGTGACCTCGACATGGAAGTGAGGTTGGAAGCATTTGCATTGCTTGGAGTTTTGAATTCAAGGAAGACAGTGGTGTTTTTAGTGTGAATTTTTGTTTTTGTCTGAAAGTAGAGCTTAAATGGATTGAATTTGTTACTGTAGTGTAAGTAGGATGTAGTGTAATAGTTGGTTAAGCACTGTGTGGTGGTGGTTTAGTTTATTAGTTCATTTTTCAAGCATTGTGGTAGATAGTTGTTTCCTTTCACTTGCTAATCTGACAGGTTGTTTTTAGAAAATGGAGGGTTAGTTCACATTCCCACTGTACATAACATACGACCCATTAGGAATTGTGACTAGACTCCATGCCTATAAATAATGTAGAGTTAGGAGGTCTTGATAGTTCTGCAAGCACCATGGAAGTCTTCTCCTAGGCGAGCCAGGAAGTGTCCGGCTAGGGAAGACCAAAGTACTAAGCACTAAACATTGCAGAGGTGTTAAATTGGATCAATTTTCCTTTTGAAGAGGGGTGATGTGAGGCATGAAAAGCTATGGTAACAAGGAGGAGACTCCACTGGTCCATCTGGTGAGGGAAAGTCTTTACAATCTACTGTGTGTTCAGGAAAAGGCTTAAAACAAAAGGCCTAGTTTAGTTCACTTCTAGGTTTGGGCTTTGTATGGCCAGTTGAGGCCCAAGGCTCCAATAATCTTTGAGTGGTTGACATAGGGACTAGGAATGCTAAGGAAAGTTTAGGGGTTATTCGGAGGAACCTTGTGGAAATCCTTGATCTCTCATAGAAGAAACCCTAGGTTCTTGGCCTAAAAATGAGGGTTTGGTGAAAGTGACTAGGGAATGAAGCTAGGTGGATCCCTAAGTACCTTGCTAGGATAGAATGAAGCCTATGAAATCACCTCCTCACCTTTGCAAAGTCAAATTCAACACATTGGAGGTTGTAGCTTTTAAGGAAGATTAAGGGCTAAGGATAGAATTGCAAGATTGCACCGAGGTGAACTTGGTAGGAAGAATTGGATTGGTAGTTGGGGTTGGCAAGGAAAGACCAGGGGAACCTATCCAGGAGAAGGTCCTAAAGGTTGAAGTGGTGGAGTTAGACACCTTAGAGGTCTTCCAAAAAAGACCTAGAGCATGAAACAATGATTGTTTCATCCAACCTCCCTATCACATCCATAATCATTGCAATAATATTTCACACCCCATAGTAGCAATCTCTTCACTCCATCACTTCAATAGAGCAAGAGTAGGATGAATCCATTGCAACAGAGGCTTTATTTCCTCTCATATTTCTCCTCCACTAGCCTTGAGCACTTCAAATTGAGGTGGTAATCTCCTCACTCATCTTCTCTATTGTTTGGTTACGCTAACACATTACTTTTTTCTAGTGTCTCTGGTGTAATTTTCTTGTATTTCTTTATTTGTCACATTCTTTCTACATCATTGCAAACTTGATTTTCCATGGAGGTGGAAACACCAAAACGGGGTTTTGATTGAGGCAGACCCCTAAACAGCCCCCCAACATTTTCCCTCTTTTTTGTGTGTAGGTGGAGAGATCTTAGAACAAGCTAGCGAAATGATTATTATGTGAAGATCATTTTTGTCATGCTTGCGATAATATACTTCCTTTATCACATTCATCTTTATGTTCCACATTTCATGGTGTTATTTTGCACCTTTAGAAACACTTAAACTAGGCTACTAGTTTGTTCCTTAGAGGTTAGACCTCGTCTCCCCAATTTCCTGGCCGTATGGATGCTAGCGCACTTGAGAGACGCTAGTGTGTTGCGCTGTTGTCATAGAACCACATATATTCCCTCTAATAGAGAGGTATCTGAGACACAAAGTTGACCCTAAAAATTGACTCACCTAGTCTCCTTTCAACTCTCGGGTTTGTAGAATGATTAAAGGACCTTATAGTCCTCATCATTCTCATCTCATCCATCCTAACACTCCTTTAAACTAAGGTAAGTTAGGGAAACCATATTGCTCTTAGCCTTTCCTGACTTGGGGCCTTATAGTGGTTGGTCCCCCTCTCTTACAATACTTAATTACAAATGATATTCATTTATCACTTTAAAGAAAAAGAAAAGTTTTAAGAGGTTTACACATATAATTCCTCTAAAAATTGTAATATCTAAATTAGACATCATTACCAACCAATGTACTCATTTCGTTATAATCATAAATATTAGAAGAACGTATATAAAAAAAAATTGAATCTTTTTGAAAAAAATATAATTTTTTTAATAACAATCTTTCATTTTATTTTTTCAAATGTTGTTTGCTTTGAAAAGAATCGACACCTCTCTTTTCCATAGTCAATTTTCAACTACTTCAATACATTCCAATGGTGGCCACAAAATTTTTCCACTACACTATTTTAATTAGGGTTGTGAGACACAAGTGAAAATCACGTATGTGGCTATGATCCTTTGTTGTCACTATTCCTTCTAATTTGTTATATGGTTATAACGTAAAAGTTTGATAGTGTAGAAAAGTATAAAATAGATCTTCTTTACTACTATAAGAATAAAGCTTTTATATAATCCAACACAAATCTCACAATTTATATCAATAATTAGAAGAATTCAAGAGCTTTCGCTTTGATGTTTGGTTCTTATATTAAAAAAAGGTAAATAACTTAATAATGATGATTTATTGATAAAAATAAAAAAATATAGATTTTTTAAAAATAAATCTATTATTAAGTAGACGACACACAAACATATTCACCAATATCACAACTAAATTATTTCTTGCAAACAACAATGACAACTAATACTGGTTTAATTAGGCTTATTATTGATTATCTACATGAGCATGCCCCTACTACCTCAGAAGCCAACCCTGATTTTGATAGTGAGGATACTGAGCCCAGTGGCTTGGATTATATGCCTAACCCTAGACTTGGCCCAAAAGACCCTAGTCTACATGCTAGCCCTTCCAGGAACCTGGGTAAAATTCGAGGTGCACTTGAGCCCATATATCCTCCTCCTAAGAATAGCCCTACTGGCAAGTCCACCCAAGCTAAAAGCCTAGTCTCTTACTCTGAAGAGTCCTTTGAGCCGGAGGAAGCCGCTACCAATACTTTTGAGCGTTGTGCGGGCCCTGCTCCTGATTTACAGAATGCCGACAATTCCCCTGCTAATACTAGTAAAGAGCCATCCCTGGATTTTCTTTATATGGCTAAAACCAATTCCAAGTCCCACTCTAAAATCCTGGACTAGACTTTCTCTGAAATTAACGAGCTTAAAATTAAAAACTGGGCTCTGCAAAACAAAATTGAGGAAATAGAAGTTAAGATTGCGGATCTGGGTAAGAAATATGCGGTGCATAGCAACAGGATTACCAATAATGATGTTGAGGGTTTAAGGATTAACATCAGAACCATTGCAAAACAGAACAACCGAATAGCAAGACACAATGCTATAATAATCAATGCAATGACCGAAAAACTTGACAAAGCCCAGCAGGGATCCTTGGTGGTTGATCTTGAAGACACTGAAGATAAAAGCCAGGAAATGGATGTTCTAGAAGAACCCGTGCTAATTTGAAATGAAAGGCCCCCTTAACCCCAAAAATGGTTCAAACTTTTAAAATTGGGGTTATTGATATGCAAGCCTTGGAGGCAGAGACGGAGACTATCCTTAGGTCTCTGAAGTAATCCTGTGTGCTTTTTTTTTGCTGTCTTTTTCTTTTTGACCCTCCTGGTCTTTTTTGTTTGTTTGTTGTTGTTTTTTTTTGGACAACTGTATTTTTTTGGTGGACAATTGGTTTTCTTCTCTCTTTCTTGTAAACTTTGTGGTTTCGGGTCCCTGTAAAACCCGTTTTACCCTTTTATCAAAAACAATGACAACTGATACATGAGGTGTTGATGGAATCAATGGTTTGTTCGGCTTATGACTTTGAAAGGGTTAAAGTTTGGGAGATTAAAGGAGATGTGTCATTTTCTTCTAAACCAACTAAAAATAATTGTGATAGTTTTGTATGGTGTCACCCTCCCAAGGGTTGGATTAAAGCCAATTTTGATGGGGCGGCAAAAGGGAATTCAAGATTAGTAGGGATTGGGGGTGTGTTACATGATGATAAAGGCATGTCCATTGTTGCGGTAGCTATCTCTTTCGGGAGACAAAAAAATCATCTAGCTAAAGCTATAGGAGCTTACTGAGTCATTATTTTGGCTAAAAGTATGAAATTTAAAAATATTTGGATAGAGGGCGACTCCAAAAACATCATTGATTGCCTCCTTCCCATTTCCCCCCCATCTTGGACTATTAAATACTAGATTGATGAAGCTAGGTCCACTTTATCCAAGTTCGAGAAAGTTAAAATTTCCCATATCTATAGGGAAGGGAATGGTGTGGCGGACTTCTTTGCCAATGAGGGAATAAGATAGAATAAAAAGGTGATGTGGTAGAATTACAAAGATTTTCTTGCTAACGTCAAAGCCCTAATCAAATATGATTGCACTTATGGGAGAGAAGCCACATTTTAAGATGATTAAAGAGAAAGGTGCCAAGTACTGAGATTTCATAAGATTTGATGGTAGAATCGTAATGAATATGATAGATGGGTTGAGCTTTCATTTTTTGTGGGTGCTTTGGTTTTGTTGCAAACTCATAAGTCTGTATTTTCATGGTGTGGGCTTTCAGAACAAGAGATTGATGAAAATGGGAGGAAGTAGGAAAAGAGTTGAGCCAACTTCATGTACAAAGAATAAAGACAATTCCAAGGTTTGGAAGAAAATTGAAAATGGAGGGTTGCAACCGTTCATTGAAAGACTTCATAGTCCAGAGCTCAGAGCTACTGATTATTTTTCAAAACATTGGAACAAAGGAGAGATTATCATCTTTGGGAGGAAGGTGTTGGTGGAGGAGGCACTTATTGGAGAAGTTATTGGTCTCTCTATTGATGTTGGAAATTTTATTATGACAGGAAATATTTGGATGAAGTTGTTATCAGTTTTCTGAAGTTGGAGGAGGAGAAAAAGAGACTAGCTAAAGTCTCTAATAGTTATTTCGAGTCGAGCATGATCAAGAAAATTTGGAAGGAGGTGCTCAGAGTCTTAATGAAATATATTACACTGGATGGAAGATTTACCAGAGTATATGGGTATCATTTTATTTTAATCGACCACTTTAGATATAAGGTTAGTGTTTCTTTCCCCTACTACCTATTGTGTTCTTTGAACAATCGTATTGAGGAGTTTAGGAAAAATCCTAAAAAAGAATCTAGTCCTGCATGTTGGCCTTATACGGCTCATTTATGATCACTTCAAAAATATGTCGGTTGTCTCTAACCCCATCACTGCCTCGGCCTCGGAGGGCTACGACACAGAGTCTAGATCGCCTGAGGATATCAAGGGTTCAGACCCAGATTGGGTGGATGAGATTACTCCTCCTCCTAGTAAAAAAAGGAAGAATGCCCATTTTGCTAAGCCTTCAAATAAAAAATATTGTCAGGCAGCTCGAAAAATTCCTCACGAAGTGTCTGTGTTGAAGGACAAGATAAGGGATGAACCTGTAGGATGCCAAAATCTTACACATGGATTGTATAGATTTAGCCATCCTCATAGAATAACATATAACATTCCTTCAAACAATTGATAAAACCAACTCAAGCATGCAAAGAAGAAATGAAATACAGCCTATTCTATGGTGGATTGGTGCTCTTTGAGTATGTGAAAGAGCCCTTTCCCAATCCTTGATAAGCTTAGTGAGATAGACAATGAGATGCTTGAACTCAAGTTGCCTATAGTGTAGATGCTTTCAAATGTGGCCGTTGTGTTGTTTGAAGGAGAGAAGCCTTCAACTTATAGTTGAGCTTGAAGAGAGGAGAGGCCAAATTGATGAATGTGGGATCATTCATGGGCCAATGACAAGATGCCACTTGTCAAGGTGTGAGAGGGTGAGGAATGTGCAAGTTTTGGCAAATGTGCCAATTTCAAATTTGAATTTGAATGACTTGACATGTTTTGGGGGGATGAAAGGTGCAATAAATGCCATGTTGACTTGTGCAAATAGCATTTAAAACCTTGTTGGAAGGGACAAGTCCCTTTTGGGGGGAAGATTCAAATTGGAAGAATATTCCATTTTGATGCCATTTTGAATGTAATTAGAGGAAATAATAAATCAAATAAATGATTTATTGGTGCAAGTGGGTGGGTTAGTTAAGAGTTTGGATTTGACTCTAGTTGAGTCAAAAGCTAGAGAATGATAATCATGATTAGAAGCTAATAAATGTAGATTAATTAACTTGGATGATATTAGGAGGTGACATTTGATTAAATCAGTTTGATTTATTAAATCAAATGAGAAGAACATAAGGATTAAATAATTTGATTTATTTAATGAACCTTAGGAAATTAATCAATAAATTGTCTTAATTGATTAATAGGAGAATTCGATGCACAATGTTAGTTTTGCATGTCTACATTTTGCCCCTCTTTGAAGCAATGTACTCGTTGCATTGGTTCAAAGAATGATGTTGCCGGCATCGAAATTAAAAAATTCTTTGGTTTTTTCGGATGCCCCAGTGGAAAATAAGTATGTTAGTACATTGCCCCCTCGAGAGATCGAGCGAAAAGATACAATTTGAGGTGGATCTCACGACAAAGAGGTTCAAAATGAATGTATGGATGGTTAGACTATATGATAATGATGATGTAAATGATATGTTTGGAAGATGCTTAGAATAACAAATCTATATTATTTTAAGCATGTTAAATGATTATGCGATGCATGTGAGATGGATGAGATGGATGATGTTGTCCTATAATGATATGACGTGATTATGCAAGATGAGAGGATGAATGCACATGGATGCAGGATGGATGCATTGTTAGCATGAAAGAAGGTAGAAGAATGAGAGGGATGAACCCTTGAATCCAAGAAGATGCAGAATTTCAACAAGCCAACTTTATTAGAGATGATGATGAAAGATGATGATGTATTGCTTATCCAGGAATGGGAGATAAAGAGCGTAACTTTCTTTATGTTTGATAACACACATAGGTGCGATGCATCAAGGTATTAAGAACCAGGATGGCGTTGCGCCTAGTGTGATGGACTTTGACTCGACAATCAGA
The DNA here is from genome assembly GCA_007115665.2 of Sequoiadendron giganteum. Lineage (NCBI taxonomy): Eukaryota > Viridiplantae > Streptophyta > Pinopsida > Cupressales > Cupressaceae > Sequoiadendron > Sequoiadendron giganteum. Next base: position 551,949,060 of record CM021101.1, on the reverse strand, counting down.
TAGGAGTACTCTTGTTCACACTTGACAAACATAACCTTATTCAGAATGCAGTTCAGATATTCTAGACATCTCGGGCCAAAACATAAAAAGGCAAGCCTTCTTATGTGGTCAACAAGATACCTAAAACATCCTTCCTACAAACAAAACAAAGTATGCATGACGAAGTTATTTTACAAGAATATCCAACAAGCACAACAGATAAAAAGATAATGATCGTTGCCCCATTCCTTTCTCTCTAAACCTGTTTTGTTTAGGCATCATTGAGAGGTCCTTGGAATGAGCGCAAAATAAGATAAGTCGGAAAGACCAAAATAAAGTAAATAAACAAGTTGATGTTCTTCGTACCGCTAGCCAAGGCTAAACTACTGCAAGGTACCTGATGCTTATGTCCATCATGGGAAAGCTTCATCCTAGGACATGTAATGATCAGGGTTTTGGTGAGACTGATTTGGGTGATAAGCTATTGATACTCCGAGTTGACCAACTTGTTGACTTACTGACTTAGACTTGAGACTTTGACGATTAGGTGTTCACTTTGGAACTTGCTAAACTTGCTTCTGATTGCTTCACCAAAGGATGAAGGCGGTGATTTGATTTATTAGGAATGACGATTATTGCAGGTGAACGCGAGATGGGACAGGTGCACCATTTTAGGTTTTTCAGATATTTGGATGTTTTTGGTGTTTTTGAAATATTTTGAGGCTGTTTTGATTTTTGGATTTTCCAATGTTTTTGGTATTTTCAAGACTTTTTGAATGTTTTTTGGATTTTGTGTCAATTGACTTGACTGCGGATGAGATAGATGGGCAAATGGATGCCAATGCGACAGACGCATAAAGAATGACCTAAAGGTAAAAAAGATAAGCAAACGAATGCCAATGCGACGGATGCCTAACTAGATGGGCAGACGGATGCCAATGCGACAGATGCAAATTGTCTCGGGGGATGATCAAAGATCAACCTTGCCTACGTTCAAGCTCAGAGACGACGTAGTTCAACAAGGTGAAAGACTGATAAGACTTAATGATGAAATTTTTGAAGATTTTCTGATATTTCGACATGTTTTTGGATTTTTGATGATTTTTTGAATGTTTTTGGTTTTTTGATGAATTTTCTAGATGTTTTTGAAATTTTTGATGGATTTTTTGAATGTTTTTGGCTTTTCGCATGATTTTGACGATTCGGATATGGACATGATATGATATCAGTGCTTTGTTTTGGGATTTTGTTGAAAACCAAGCTTTAATGTTGATCAATCGGACTGATGGATTGATAGTTTGACTAAGGGTGTTAAGTCAAACAAAAGTGATAATGCACTCGTAAGTTCCAAGAAGTTGTGTTATCCTAGAGTAAACTCATACAAAAAGGATAATTTGGCTAGGTGTGTTAAGCCAAATGAGGTGATTATGGATTTGATAATTTGGCTAAGTATGTTAAGCCAAACAAAGTGATGATAATGAACTTGTAAACCCAAGGAAGTTGTGTTATCCTAGAGTAAACTCGTGCACAAGATGATAGTTTGACTAAGTGTGTTAAGTCAAACAAGATGATGATTGATTGGATTCAATTGATCAAGATCGATGAAGCTTGAGTTAGAACAAAATTTCTTTGATGATTTGATGTGACACAGATGTGCGCATTAGATGTGACTGATATGGATTTTTTGAAAGATAAAGCTTGATGAGGAACATCTTCCTGTCAAAAATATGCCATGGGCTAGTGATTTGGATTTGTGTTCACAAATGATTTGACCAAGTTGATTTCACATTTTCCAATGTTCGGATCACTTCATAAGTTGGATGATATACATCAAGATTTATTCCTGAAGTGAGATGTAAATATCTGCCCCCAGTGTCTAGCAATGTTTCAACGGCCATGGGTGGATTCTTGGATATAAATGGATATGGATTATCTTGCGATAAGATAAGGGTGTTCGAACAGAGGAATGCTCACTCAGATAATGCTTCAAGGCTCAGATAGCGTTGGGTAGGATAGGATCAATGAAAATGACCCATGTCAAGATTTTTACCATAAGCAAGTGTAAAGTGTTTACCAAACCTTCATCAAGATCAAGATAAGGTAGATAAATGGCAATGTGTTGGATAAATGGTTCATGGATGAACGGATGATATGGATGGAATGTTGGCTTCATTATGGATGCGATAAGATGCTTTCTTTTGAACTGGCGCATGTAGATGCTCGATTCTACACATGACGCCTGTTTGCCAGCTTTTCATCATGGTACCTATCCAAAGCGCCACCAAAATGGTTTTCGCTAGAGGATGATTTTTTTTTCTTTACTGTTTTCAATCCTTTTTCTGATTTTTTTGGATTTTTTGTATTTTTTGGATTTTTTTGTTGTCACTAAGATGCCTGTTTGCCAGGTTTTCATCAAGGTGACTATTTTTTTCAGGACATTTTTTGATTTTTTTGTATTTTCTGAGAGATTTTAAGCTGATGCTGAACCACCTGGTGGTGCTGATGTTGATGCTTCTATCATAATGTGCCATCAATATCCTGCTTGTAGAAGTTGTCTTGCCAAGATACGTGCACTTGAATGCAACTTTTGAGATTCTTGATTTGCTTTGCAGATACTGGAGTTAACTCTGTCTTTGTGCGCACATCGCAATAGAGTGCCTTCTGAATCCTTATGATGAAGGGTCACCGCCAATACATGGTCAATGTGAGACTTGGATATCATGCGTGGAGGCGTGGATGGAGTGTATTTAGGGATAAAAGATGGATTAGTCAATAGTTTGGAACCTTTGACTCTCCAAACTTGGGAAGATGAGCAATAATGGGTGGATACAAAAGTGTACGTGGAATTAGGACCAACTGCTTGATACACTTTGTATGTTGCTTGAGAAACATGTTTTCGCTTTTGGTGACATCTTTGATGGATACTTTTCCCTTTTTGATTTTGCCCCATAGTTACTTTGACTAATGGAGTTTGATAGGGATAATTATTCTTTGTATTCTTTGGTATCCACATGTACTTGATTTGTCCAATATGCTTCTTAGCTTCTTTTTCTTTGATAACATTCTTCATGCTTCGATTCAAGTCTTTCTTTTGATGTTGGTCCCAATTCGTGGATGGGGTGATGGGTGGATGAAGATTTGTGATATGGCGGGTTGTAGTATTGGCATTAGTTTCATCATAAGGATTCTTCGTGCTCCCCATGTTGACGTTTGCTCGAGACGAAGTTGCCCCCAGTATGGTGATAGTATTACTGATATATTGAGATCCCTTGATTGTTGAGTAACCAAGGCCTTGATGCTTAGGATTGCCAAAAATTTGCACTGGTTCTAGGATACCCTGTTCATGTATGCCTAATCCTCTACCTTGATAATTCATCTGTTGAAAAAATTTATTTGCCATAGGATATGATTTACCTTGGAAACAAGGTGTTTCTCCTTCTCTGCTCTGTCGTGGACCTTCAAAAGTGTCAGCTTCTTTATTGACGAGATAGCTTTCTCTAAGAAAGGTAAGTGATCCAACTTCATAAGTGATAGGATCCTCCACATGTGGGATAAACTCCTGATTGATCTCTTTGGCTTGATCTTGTGAGATATCAGATTGTAGTTCTTCTTCAAGAGGTGTTGATGCTTCAATGTCCACACAAAAGTCTTCCTCATGATTTATTCTTGATATGCTTTCACGTGATGTTTCTGATTCACAACTTATGTAGAAACCATCTTCCTAACCCATTTCTAATACGTCTCTGCATTTGTCTACATCTTGATCATGTGTACAAATGTTAAGAGTAGGAGACTCTTGTTCGTTGGTAATGATTTGAAGAATATGAGACTCTTGTTTTGAATGAAGATCATCTGTGTGTCCATCCAAAGAAAGCATCTCATTGGTAGATGGAGGAGTATGTCCTATGTGGATATGATCATCATTTATAGCATCTTGTATAGATAAAAGAGTGCCCATTAGATCATTGTAGTATCTTGGAGATACAAATTCTTGATTTTGACTAATTCTGGAATTGCTTTTGCCATGCTTTTGATCAAGTTCTTGACATGGGTCAACTTCAAAGAATGGAATTCTTTCTTGGATATCTTCATTAGGAAGTGGCTCAATATTCTCTTGAACTTTGAGAGGATTTGGATCAAATGTTGAGATAGGGATTCCTTCAATATCTTTAACCATGAGGTCAAAGGATGTCAATATGTTGTTGGAAGGGCCATTGCTAGACCTTGATGGAAGATTTTGATCATGCTTTGGAATATGTTCTTGAAATATGTCCTCTGACTCATTAGGTGATGTAGAAACATTGTCAACATGATCATTGGTGGATGGGTCTTGGTTTATGTCAATGGGATCAAATAATGTTAACACATCTTGAAATAGATCGCTAAAAAGTGGCTCTTGATGAACGACGATTTGATCAATGGATGGGGTAGACATATCTTCAATGTGCTCATTGATGGATTGATTTTGATCATTGTTTTCAACAATTTTGGTGGAGGGATTGTCACTATTCTGAAACATAGGATTGAATGATGTTAATGTTTCTTGGATTTGATCATTGTTGGGTATCATCAGTGAGTTTTGATCGTGATTGAAAAGTGCCTCTTGGTGTGTGATGATTTGATCATTGAATGAGATGGGAACATCTTCAATGTGTTCATTGATGGATAGATCTTGATCATTGTTTTCAACAATTGCGGTGGGAATCTGTTGCAAGCTTTGTTGAGTGGGTAAGGCCTGTGTTTGCTGCTAAGCCAACAACGCTTGTTGTTCGTCGTGTTGTTTTTGTGCCAACAATGCTTTTTGTTGGGCTCTTTGTTGTGCTACTTCTTCTTTGATTGATTGCAATAGTGCGTAGAATTCTGGTTGCGCTTGTGCTTGTTGCGCTACTTGAGCTGCTTGTGCTTGTTGAGCAACTAGCTGTGTAGCTTGTTGGGCTTGGAGTGCCTTTTTGCGGGAAGCTTCTTGTGCAGCTTCCAACATGATGGAGAATGAATTGGTCATGTTATGTTTTGGTGGTGGTGGCGGTGGTGGTAGAATAGTGTTGATTGTTGGGGTTGCTTGGATGGTTTCCATCTGTTTTTGCAATATCGATGGAAAAATGGGATGATTTGGTATGATGTTTTGATTTGGCATGATAGATTGAAATTGAATATTGTTGTGGTTGGGAATCATACTGCTTGGATTTAGGTAACTTTTATTTTGCATGTTGTTACCTTGACTTGAATCCACATATGGAGTTACCAATATATTGCTAGGATTTTGAACAACATTAGGGGGATTTGCAAACATGTCGACCCCAAAGTTTACCAAGTGTGGATTTGAAATGGTCATGTTTGGTAAAGTTGCACTTGGTATGTATGGATTTGGTGGGATGATGTTTGGAAAACTCATGCATTGAGTGTTTGGTTGATAGATTTGTAGATTTGGACTTAGATTTAAATCTATCATTGGGAAAGGTGTTCCAAAATTTGGATTGGGTATGCTCATATTTGTTGTACCATTGATGTTTGTATGAGATAATGCTCCCATGTATGCATTGTACAAGCTTTGAAAATCAAATGGTATTGCAAGGCTTGGATAGTTTAGTTGATTTGGGTTGCTCATGATGGATGGATCAAATTTATATTCCATGTCCCTCTTGTGTTGAGATCGAGTTTGAACCATAAAATGAAGATCAATTTTCAAGAATGTAAGAGATGAACCTCTAATCCTTTAGATCGGTCTAAACCTTAAGTTCAAAGAAGCGAAGAACTAGGATAATTGGAGGATCAAAGCGATAATGATGATGAGATAAACGGAAGATGAGTGATATGGATGAATGGAACTCTTAAAGAAACTTTGAAGGAAATGCTAAACTTTTTAGGACTTTGATTGATCGTGATTGGATTGATGGTTTGACTAGATGTGTTAAGTCAAACAAGAGTGATGAATGTAATTGTAAAACTCTTGGAAGTTGTTTTATCCAAGAGTGAACTCCTACAAGATGGTAGTTTGACTAAGTGCGTCAAGTCAAACGAGGTGATGATTTGATAATTTGGCTAGGTGTGTTAAGCCAAACAAGATGAACTCGTAAACCCTAGGAAGTTGTGTTATCTTAGAGAAAACTCGTGTATAAGATGATGGTTTGACTAGTTGTGTTAAGTCAAACAAAGTGATTTGATTTTGCCTAAAGGTTTAGCATAAAAGATGTTTACAAAGTTTCCAAGAGTTGTTGGGATGGAAATTTGATTGATTTTGATGGTTGAGAGATGGATGAAAGTGATTGAATTTGATCCTAGACTTGACCTGGAATAACACTTCTTCTTACAAGACCTCGGTGTTCAAGGACATGCTATATTCTGAACTTGAAAAAGTCTCTCAAGATGCTCCTTATGAGCTTTTAGACTAAGCTTTTTGAACCTTGGTTTTGGGATTTTGATCATGTTAGAAAACACATGTGTAATCAAATTTGTCTTTTATCTTGTCTTAGTGAATTATTTTTACCAACACACTTGCTTGATTATGTTTTCAAACTGAATGTCTAATGTCCTGCGTTCGTTTTCATCCCACAATGTCCATTATGTGGAAATTAAAGAAATTAGGGCAAAAGTTTCCTAGGTTTATCCTTAGTGAAAACAAATGACGATAGAATTTAAACACTTAGAAACCTCTAAGGATATAATCCCTAGGGAAAGCAAGAGTGCTTAAATTCATCAAAGGATATTTGTTTCTTCCAAGGTGTTTGAAATTTGAGGCTCTTGTGCATGTTTGTTTTCCAAATTTTTTCAAGATCAAGCAATGTGTTCTTTCCAAGCACTTTCACACTCCTAGGTTGATGAGACAATACCTTGTTGGGTTCCCACTTGGATAAATCCAGCTGCACATATCTTGTGCGAATGGCTAAACGCTTGACCACACTGGCTCCCCTCCACGACACTCACTTATTCGGGTCAGCCAAGCATTAGTACCCATGAATCTCCCATGGCATACTTTCCATTTCCACAACAAGACCTCATGTTACATGGGGCGGCTTCAGAGGACATGACCTCTTGCACCAACAAGATAGATAAGGTTTTGGCCAATTTCTAAACAAGGGGTTCTAATTCGGGCATTCCGTTTGTGGGGGATTATCCAACGTCGGTGAGAGTCCATTGTTGTCCATCTCATCGGAATAATCCTCGTGATATTGGCCTTTTTTCCAATATCCACACTTATATCCCGGGTGGAAGTCGCTTGGCTTTAGCGTGTTCCCGGTTGGGTCGTTCCCTTGGGTGATTACTTTTTCCCACAAGGCAGGCCCTCTAAGATAAACAATAGCGAGCTAACATATTCCGTCATTCACATAACCCTTGTTGAAAAACAAAGGGGAGAACCTCCGCAATATATCGTGCTCACACTCGCATGTTTTGTTCAATTTTAGATCCCAAATCGAAGTGTGGAGGCAATATTTTTGACAACTTAATATCAGAAAAAAGACTTTTGATTCTCAAGGTCACCGTGAGGCACGAGAGAAGCGCATACGTCTTTTTGATGATATTACTTCGTGAAAAAGATTGCAAAATATGGCAAATAGTTGTTCATTTAAGTCCAAAAAGCAGTGATGAATTCGTTTTAAGCACCAAAATCCAAGTGTGAAGGTTGCCTTGTTCAATTTTAAGTCTAAATTGAAATCTAGTAAGTGTCTAAGGTTCAATTTTAACCAACTTTGAAAAGATCAAGTCATTGATTGATTTTAAGCCCAAATTGAAAAGTGAGTTAGCTAAAAACATAAAAAAAGGGTAGAAAATGGAAGCTCTAAGATTGTTTAAACAAGCATTAAAAAATGCTTTTTTCAAATCTCAATTTCAAGAAAAGCTCCAAGTCCACTCTATCCGCCTTTGTTTTCGTTTCAACCTTCAATTTCAATCTTGTTGTCAATACCTTCAAGTTTCAACCTTTTAACACCTTGCTTTCAACTTTGATGTTTGAACCTCCAATGTCAACCTTGATGTCAACCTTGATTTCCACCTTAACCTTCATGTAGACCTTCCCCACCAAAGCATTTGTATCAGAAATTCAATATGTGTAGCTGAAGAGATGACATTTTCAGCGATGATCCTTGCAAGCATAAACTGCCATGTGTCGCACCTATCAACAATAATTAAGGAAATCAAAGAATCATTTTTTAGTATCAAAGCATGTACTACTATCAAACTGAGGAATGTTAGACACAAAAGCTTGATAAAGATCCTACTTGCTTTAAAAGCGGGAAATATTTAATGCAGCCATAGAGCACTCAAAGGATCATTAATCAACTTAGACAGTAAGATAAATAGATTTTGAACCAAATATTTTTCTTGACAGCTTGATCAAACATTCAAGATCTACCCGCCCCTAGCTAGTGCCTTCCTCTTGTCAATATTAAATATGAGAACCCAAGGACAATTAGGCTTGCACACTAATGCATTGACCTATGTATTTGTAGATCCCACATTCCCAGTTAGTAGTTTATTTATCTCTTGACTTCATCAACGAAAAGGTAGATTTTTCATTAAGAGATCGCTGTAGACAAGATCTCCATATAAAGATGTTGATGCCAGAAAATCTCACCAAGAAGAGTACCAATCACTGTAGAAACAACAACATAAATAAAATAAACAGTGTTATGGGTGAGAAAATCAGCAAAATTAATACCAGCATCACAGACAAAAGAGCGTTTATGTTCGGTCATCCAGCAGTCTTTATCTCAAAACAAAACTGGTAACAGGCAGGTAATGACAAATTTTGACCTTACCATATTTCAATAAATGAATGCGTGATTTCTTTGATTTTGGCGAATCTAAAATAGTGTAAAGACAGATGGATTGTCTACAAGGGATTTAATGACTTATTTGAATTTCTCAAGAGTTTACCGCCATTTTTTTCAAGATCCCAACGTTGTATAACAGAGATCGTGCCTTCCTGCCTCTCCTGTGCTATTATTTGGAATATTTTGACTGGCATTGATTTTCTGACAAAAGATGTGGTCGGCTAGGAGAATCAAGAAATTGATGTGCAAACTTAAAGGACTGACAGGGAGCAAAAATAATAAAGATGTGATTTTCTCAAGGAGCATGTTGTCATTGGCTGGAGTTTAGGCTGAGTTGAGTCGACATGGTCTTCCAAATATGGTGAAAAGGATTACGGTGACCAAGTATTTGAATGATTCAACTTGCGTATTCTCTACGCTACATAGAAATGAAATAATTCCACACTAACTCAACTACAACTACCTAATCCTAGCAACTGACATGACAGGCATAAATAATATTTCAGCATCGATGGGAGTCATGCCTAATTTGACCAATATCAATACATTCTCTGGCATTGGCAGCATGGGACAGAACACTGGTATTGGAAATATGTTTGAACATCACTTACATACCCAGACAGCATGGGATAATAGATCACGCATGGGTCCAGGCAGAGGTCATCCAGGTGTAATGGTAAACCCATCTCCAAGAAACGTTGAGAATATGACAGGTTTATCTACCAGTAATCAAGCTCCTAGTTCAGCAAATTTGGCAATACATGGATCACAACAAGGTAGGAGCAACATGCATCGAATTCTGTTGTCCACGGGCTCCCCAAATTCTTATGAGTAAGCTGTGAAACTATGTGCCATGATAAAAGCCTTTTATCTCCCTGCCACCTGTCATCACAAAATATACCTTGGTAATCATGAAGGGACTGTCTTATAAGGGAATAAAAAATGGATTTGTGTTCTCTGATGGAGCGACTGGTGCAGGGAAGACATATACAACGCTGGGTAACATACAAAATCAAGGAGTGATGGTTTTAGCCATTAAAGATAAGCTTAGGCAACGAACTTGTGATGGTCACCATGTTGTTTGCTTGTCTCATCTAGAAGTCTTTAATGAAACAGTCAGAGGTTTGCTTTCTCCTGGCAGGCCTTTTGTTATTAGAGAAGATAAGCATTGGATTACAGTAGCTGGGCTTACTCAATATCGGGCTTACTCTATTGATGAGGTCATGGCATCACTTCAACAAGGTAACCAGAATAGAACAACTAAACCAACTCGAATGAATGAGAATAAAGAAGATTCTGATACTATTACCCGTATTGGCAAGTCGTTTCTCATATATTTGGTTGGTTTTGAGCGAGCTCTTGTGGCAGATCTCAAAACTGTTATCAAGCTACAAAAATGATTGTATGATTGTAGTTATCAACTAGATACCAAGATAAAGGAGATTATGATCGTGACTACCTACTAGACACAAGAATCAAAGCATGATCTTATATGCCTATCATAATATAGAACTTTGTTTCTCCTTAACAGAAACTAGTTAACATCCCTTTTTTTTTTTTAAATCAAATTAAATCATAAAAGTAGCTCAATTTTCAATCAGAAAAACACAAAATTAGATTATGTAAATGTGATTATGAATAGCTCTTCAAAACTTGATGGTTCAAGCCCTCCTTCTAGTGCCATTTGTAGGATGCCAAAATCTTACACATGGATTGTATAGATTTAGCCATCCTCATAGAATAACATATAACATTCCTTCAAACAATTGATAAAACCAACTCAAGCATGCAAAGAAGAAATGAAATACAGCCTATTCTATGGTGGATTGGTGCTCTTTGAGTATGTGAAAAAGCCCTTTCCCAATCCTTGATAAGCTTAGTGAGATAGACAATGAGATGCTTGAACTCAAGTTGCCTATAGTGTAGATGCTTTCAAATGTGGTCGTTGTGTTGTTTGAAGGAGAGAAGCCTTCAACTTATAGTTGAGCTTGAAGAGAGGAGAGGCCAAATTGATGAATGTGGGATCATTCATGGGCCAATGACAAGATGCCACTTGTCAAGGTGTGAGAGGGTGAGGAATGTGCAAGTTTTGGCAAATGTGCCAATTTCAAATTTGAATTTGAATGACTTGACATGTTTTGGGGGGATGAAAGGTGCAATAAATGCCATGTTGACTTGTGCAAATAGCATTTAAAACCTTGTTGGAAGGGACAAGTCCCTTTTGGGGGGAAGATTCAAATTGGAAGAAATTCCATTCCATTTTGAATGTAATTAGAGGAAATAATAAATCAAATAAATGATTTATTGGTGCAAGTGGGTGGGTTAGTTAAGAGTTTGGATTTGACTCTAGTTGAGTCAAAAGCTAGAGAATGATAATCATGATTAGAAGCTAATAAATGTAGATTAATTAACTTGGATGATATTAGGAGGTGACATTTGATTAAATCAGTTTGATTTATTAAATCAAATGAGAAGAACATAAGGATTAAATAATTTGATTTATTTAATGAACCTTAGGAAATTAATCAATAAATTGTCTTAATTGATTAATAGGAGAATTCGATGCACAATGTTAGTTTTGCATGTCTATAGAACCCCCTTTGGAAAAACTAGTGGCCTACTCGGAGGATTCTCTGGATGATGAAATTGAGGAACCTTTTGGGAAGGAAGTCTCCTCTGCCTCTTTCCACTCTGTTGATAGAGATGATAGGACTAGCTCTCATGTGGATCTGAATCTTGATGACCCTACTTTTGAACTAGAAAGGGACTTTAATGGTCATATCCTTTCTATGGCCAAAAAGGGAGTGATTGATAATTCTAAAATTCTGAAGTGGGCCTTTCATGAAATTAAGGACCTAAATCTTAAAAATAGAGCTATCACAAGTGAAATGGAAATCATGGAAGCTAAAGTGGTGGAACAGAACTTGGCTGAGGCTTTATGGACTGTGGATGAGAAGATGGCCATGGTTGATTACCTCCAAAAAGAGGTAGACTTCACTAAACACCTTAAAAAGGATGGCGAGAACCTTTGAAATGAGATTGATAAGATCAGGGAAGCCCTAAAACCCACTATTGAGCACAACCACAGAATTGTTAAAAACAACTCTACTGTCTTGAGAGGTGGAAAAAATGGATAACACTCAATAGGGTCTTTTGATTGTGGATCTGGATGCTGAGAAGAACAAAAACAAGGTGGGGGAATTGGGCACTTCAAAGAGAACCAGATCCAACATGAAGATAAAAGTGGATTTGATGCCTCTGGAGACCCAAGATCTGAAGATGGTGGCTCGAGATTTGGACATCCTAGAAACGGAAGTGGTAGAGACCTTAAAGTCTCTGAGTTAGGTTTGGTTGTGTTTCTATTGTCATTAGTTTTTTACTATCCTTTTGCTAGGTTTTGTTGGTGGTTGTTGTTCTTTCATGTTGATCTATGGTGTGCAGCTTGTATTCTCTTGGACTTTCTTTCGATATATCTTTTATTGGTTTGTAAACTTTGTAGTTTCGGGTCCTTGTAAAATCCATTTTTTCCTCAATCAAAAACAATGACAACTAATACAATAAACCATGTCAATTGCTAGCATATCACTTGGTTCCATTAGGTTATGGTTTCATTGTTGTGACTATAGATTATAGTTAATGGATCAGGAGTCTCCATCCTTGACTCTGTCCCTAGCAATTATCTTCAATTTTCTCTCTTCCTCTCTTATTTCAAGGCCTTGTTTTGATTCCAAAAAAATCTCTACACCTTTCAAAAACTATGTAATTCCTTGGCTATTCAGATTCAATGACATACTGAATTTACATTTATCCACAACATACTTGCTGTTAAGAAATTGATGGGAAGATATAGACAAAAATCAAATAGAGCACTACAAGCTGCTGCTATAGCAAAAAACATAAACTTTATTTTTTGATAATAAAAGATTACATATGCGTCAAATTTATAGAGGTGAACACCAATAAATCGATAAGAAGTAAAACTAAATAAAGGTCCCAAAAGAAGCTTTAAAACTATTTTAAAATCAAAGAAAAACTAAACTTATCTCCTCCTCTAGGTGCATCTATTCTAAGAAAAAATAAAACGATGTTTTATTGCTATGTTTTTTTCCTCCACTACATACAATATTGATTGGGATAATTTATTGATTTATTCTAAGACTCCCCCTAATTTCTACCATTAATAGTTTCACCATTTACAATGCCCAAATTTTCTCTTTAATGTTCAAAAACATCCTTTGCTAACATCGTGGTAAATATATCTACTAACTGATCTTCAGATCTACAAAATTTCAATTGAATTTCATCATCATTCACCAACTCTCTGATAAGTGATATCGTGTATCAATATACTTGCTCCTCTTATGAAATACATGATTCTTTGACAATACGGTTACTAATTTGTTGTCACAAAAGATTGGAGTTGGCTCCTCCTGTACTTGTAATAAATCTATCAAAAAAATTCTCATCCAAACTACTTGACATGTTTTTGAGGTGGATGCTACGTATTCTGCTTCAGCTGATGAAAGTGTCACTATGGGTTGCTTCTTTGATGCCCATGACATTGCACCTGTCCCATAATGAAAGATATATCAAGAAGTACTCTTCCTATCATCAACGCTACCTGCAAAATCACTGTTAGTATAACCAACCAAACCAAACTCATTAGTTTTGGAATACAAGATTCCATATTGTATTGTTCTTGCTACATATCTCAATATCCTCTTCCCAACATGCCAATGAGTCTTTTGGTAACTCCATGAATCGTGAAATCAAACTAACCCCATACATGATATCTATTCTTGTAGCTATAAGATACATCAAACTTTTAATTAGTCTTTTGAAAATTATAGAATCAACATTCGATCCTTTGTCTTCTTTACTAATTTTAGTGCTCGTTGCAATTGGTGTAGGTGTTGGATTACAATTCAACATCCTAAACCTTTTCAACACATCTTTTTCATATTTAGATTGACTAAGAAAAATTCCTCATCTGATTGAACAACATCAATGCCCAAAAAATACTTCATCAAACCCAAATCTGTCATTTCAATTTTTTTCTTCATTGCTAATTTAAATGTGTCTACAAAAATATTCTAGTGAAAATTAAATCATCAATATATAAACACAACCAAAATCTAACCTTCTTTATTGATCTTTTTGTACAATGTAGGCTCACTACTGCTTGTGTTGAATAAATTACTTTGCATGTATGAATCAATATTGCTATACCATACTCTTGGTGCTTGTTTGAGACCATAGAGCACTTTCTTCAATCTATAAGTTCCTTATCTTCATGTCCATGAACTTCATAACCTAGTGTTTGTTTACATATAATTCTACTTATAGAAAACCATTCAGAAAAGTTGATTTGACATCCATTTGAAATACTTTCCAATTATTTTGAGTAGTTATTGCTAAGACCATTCTAATAGTATCTAGTCTAGCAACTGGAGAAAATGTCTCATTGTAATCAATTCCATAATGTTGTGCAAATCCTTTTGCTACTAACCTTGCCTTGTGTTTTTCATTTTCACCTTTTATATTAAATTTTGTTTTATAAATCCATTTGACTCCTATGCAATCCTTACCTTCAGGTAGATTAACAAGCTTCCATGTGTGATTTCTCTCAAAGGAATTCATCTCTTCATCCATAGCTTTAATCTAATGTTCTTCCTTAACTGCTTCTTCAAAATACACAGGATCATGAGAGAATAACGCAAAATTTGAGCATAAATCCAAATTATCTTCTCTTTGATAATATATATTTCTTTCAAACTTCTCACTTTATTACCTTTATATTTTGATCTTAATGAGGCAAGAGTGGGATCAGATTCATCACTTACTTGTGAATTGGCAATGGGATGATTGGCATGAGTACATGACTCACCTTGTACAATATTCCTTGGAGTTCTTGTTGGAGTATTTGTTCCTACTTGTGAATTTGATTTATCACCTTGTAGAGTTTTCTCTTTAGGTTCTTCATCATTCTCTGGTATTGGTGCTCCAATTGTGATTGATTTGTTAATGCTACCATCCCATGCTTCTTCTTCCTTAAATTTGACATATTTGCTAACAATCACTTTCTTTGAAATGCGATTATACAATTTATAAGTCTTTTATTGCTCACTATAACCAATGAAAATACATTTCTCACTTTTATCATCCAATTTTCTTCTCAATTTAGATGGCACTAAAGAATATGCAACAGATCCAAAAAAAATCAAATGAAGTACACTATGCTTCTTACCATTCCATGCTCCCTGAGGAATTTTATCCTCCTTGACACTTTTTGTAGGGCTTCTGTTCAATATGTACACAACACAAGCTATTGCTTTTGCCCAAAAATCATTAGAAAATTTTTTAGCCTTCAGCATGCTCCTAGCAATTTCCGAATGGTTCTATTCTTTCTCTCTACTACACCATTTTGTTGTGGTGTGTACCTTGTTGTTAATTGTTTCTTGATCCCATGATATCTACAAAAATCTAGAAATTCCTTAGAATTAAATTCACCACCTCTATCAGATCTGAGTAATTTGATATATTGTCCACTTTTCTTTTCCACTAGACTTAAACTCCTTGAATTTGTTGAAAGCTTCAGACTTCTGCTTGAGAAAATATACCCATGTCTTCCTGCTAAAATCATCAATGAAGGTTAGGAAATAAATACTACCTCCAAATGATGGAGTTTGCATTGGTCCACATATGTTACTATGAACTATCTCCAATAAATCCCTTGCTCTATAGGAGGTTCCTAGAGAAATGGTGAAAGAAATTTTTTTTCTGATGTTTATAAGCCAAAGAGTTTTCCTGTAGGAACCTCCTATAGAGCAAGGGAATTATTGGAGATAGTTCATAGTGACATATGTGGACCAATATAAACTCCATCATTTGAGGGTTCCTACAGGAAAACTCTCTGGCTTATAAACATCAGGAATAAAATTTATTTCACCATTTCTTTCACCTACCGACCTACTACATCAATCTAAATCTTCAAACTGTGACTTTTACTTTCTGCATACAAATCTGCCCAAACTGGCTTTGATACCACTTTGATGGGAAGGTAGAGACAGAAATAAAACAAAGCACTACAAGCTGCTGCTATAGCACAAAAACATAAACTTTATTTTCTGATAATAAAAGATTACATATGCCTCAAATTTATAGAGGTTCACCAAGAAATCGATAAAGAAGTAAAACTAAAGAAAGCTCCCAAAAAAAGAGCTTTAAAACCATTTTAAAATCAAAGCAAAACTAAACTTATCTCCTCCTCTACGTGCATCTATTTTAAGAAAAAACAAAGAAATGTTGTTTTATTGCTATGTTTTTTCCCTCCACTGCATACAATACGGATTTGGAGAAATTATTGATTTATTCTAACATAAACTAGTCTACAAGAAAAGGCCAACGAAGCATGGGCACGCCCATGGTGATACTTTCCTGTACAGAGTTCCATCCAGAAAACAGGTTATCGAATGATGAGATAACACCTATAAGTGTCGTCCTATACGGGAAGACGAATGAGAAGCACGTGAGGAAGTATAGCTGAACTTAGCTCTATACCCCTCTCTAAAGCATCACAGATCTAATATTCTTCTTAGCAAAGAAACCAAAATATAATAAGTAAAACATCATTCTGAGAAGGGACTCTCACCTGAAAGCTATTGTCCCTTGCTCCACAAACAAGTTAGGTGATTGTATACATCTTCCTAATATGGTGGTCTGACTACGTTGTTTACTTTCAGTCAAATTACGCCAGTGTACGGCCAAAATTTGATGGTCGTCTCTTTTGATTATGATTTTTTTTGTGATGGTTCTTTGTGGCCCTATCCCCTAGGATCCTAGCCCTTTTCATAAGCCAATAGTTGGTCCTCCCACTAGATAGCACAACCAAAGAGGTCTATAGTTCTTTATCAAGAGCCTGGACACGTTTATCCAACCCGGGCAACAATATTCCAAGATTCTTGGGATATTTTTAATCTAGGCATTTGTCCCTTAAATGTCACATGGGTTCCATTGAATTAGCAAATGATCTTCATTTCCCTAGATAGTTAGAGTGAAGTGTCCACCAAAAACTTATTATTTAGGGGAAATCACCTTCATCAAATAAGATGTAGTTGATCATTTGCTTGGTTTGGCCTCTATGGATATATAGATATGTGTCCCATCATTCCAACCGCTTATTGTGTGGTGTTAAGTGTTCACGAATGGATAATTGCAACATTAGTATGGAATCCATCCAATTCACATTGCCTCTCTAAGCATAATTTCAAACTAATTGAAACATGTTTGTGTTCAAAAGCATTATTTAGTGTCAAATTTTTGAAATATTGAATTTCATAATATTGGTAAATATAATAATATTACATGTTTTAAATTAAAGTTTCTATATTAAATTTTCATAATTGTATTATCTTAGTTTTCAAATTTCAACAAGATTTCATTACTCTTTTTTATAAATACTTTATACCATTATCTTTCTTAAGAATTGTTGGTTCATTGTTGGCGTTGCTTTCAACAACAATACTCGCTCTTATTTTCATCTCTAAAATTTTATTTTCAAATCTGATTATTAGTTTTTTTCTAATTTTACAAAATATGAATGATTTATTACATTATAATTTGGTAAATTTTATATTCCCACACTTTGTAGGATTTTTCCTTCAAAATAGAGTTTTTAGACTTAATTTTTTGGTTGTATAATTTTTTTCATTAATATTTGAGTTTTTTCTTATTTATGTTTTATAGATTTATCTTTCTTGAGAGTTTGATGCATTATGTGGCCTTGACTTCACCTACCATACTCACCCTTTTTATTTCACCTCTATAGTTTCATTTTCACATCTAGTTACTATATATTTTTTATTTAACCACATATGAGTGCTTTATCCTTTCATTTCTCCTACTAATCACACTATTTGTTTATGTCACAAGCTTCTTAGGACCTTAATCTTCCTTTGTCAAGGAGTGTTTATCTAAAATGAGATTGGATTGAATCTTGATAGTTTACTTTTAGTCAATTTCATATGTGGATATAGGTTCAAGTTTATATGCTAGTTTAGATTCAAAAGCATGTATATTAAGTTTTCAAGAACAAAGATCAAATTTGCAATCACAAATTGAAACTAAAGAAGTTTAAAATTATTATGCAAATTTTTAGACACATGCTTAGTAAACCATAAAAGTTTAACATTTGTAACAAATCTATTCCTAACATCTTTAACATAACTTTCTTATATTTAAAATTCAACTATAACTCAATTATCTAATTTAATCATCTATTATTTCACTTATAATATTAACTTAGATATATTTTTTAAACTCTGATTACATCATTACAATTTTGAAATATCAATTTATTAATATTAATGAAAAGAACTTACAACCCTCATTATTGAATATGATTGAAAAAAATACTTATTAAAAAAATAATAATAATTATCTATATCAAATAGCAACATTAACCATGTTGAAAATATATAGCATTAACACCCTTCACTATCTACCCGAAGATTTAGCAAAATGAGAACACGGTTTACTAATTAAAGTTCCATTATTTACCAAATCACCTTTTAACACAACATTGTTTTCTTATATTAAAACAGATTGCTGAAAAAAGTAAGAATGGCTGACATAACCCATGTGAAAGTAGGATAAAAGAGACGACCTGATCAGGACAAAAAGATTCCTTTCTGCAAGAACAAAACAACCCCTCCAAAACGCAAGTCATAGATTCGGTTGTCGCTTCATGGCTGTAACAAATAGATTATAGTTATTCGATGAGGAGCCCCCGTCCCTGACTGCATCCCTAGCAATTATCTTCAATTTTGTCGCTTCCTCTCTGATCTCCAGGCCTTGATTCGACTCCAGCAGAATCTCTACACCTTTCACAAACTCCCCCTTCTCTACAATTCCTTGGCTATTCGCATTCAATGGCAGACCCAATTTCCATACATCCACAACATACGTGCGGTTAAGAAACTGGTCTGCAAAATAAGGCCAACAAAGCATGGGCACGCCCATGGTGATGCTTTCCTGCACAGAGTTCCATCCACAGTGCGTCATAAAACAGGCTATGGAAGGATGAGATAACACCTCTAACTGTGGCGCCCACGAGACGATGCAACCCCTATCTCTCACGCGCTCCAAGAAACCAGCAGGTAAAATTGCTTTGCTTCCTTTCATTAGATCGGAGCGCACAACCCACAGAAATGGTCTCTGGGTGGCCTCCAATCCCAGAGCAAGTTCTTCCACTTGCTTTTCACTCAAAAGTGTAGTACTTCCAAGAGATATGTAGATCACAGAATGGGCACACTGTTTATCTAACCACTGCAAGCATTCTGTGTCATTTTTCCATAAGCTTGGGAGGACCTTCGTGCTCGTCCTGCTATGGAGAAACTCGGGAGGAATTAGAGGGCCTATTGGATACACGCCCACTTCTTTGGACAACGTCTCAACTACTGGAGCTTCTATCTCTAAGAAAGAATTGAAGAGGACCCATTTGATGTGCTTGATTTCCTCTGCCATGCGAATCCCTTTCCGAAACATGTATTCGCCTCCCCACAACCACGGAAGATCTCCAGAACGCAATGGCGGCATGGAGGAAAGATACTTTACTGTTTTATCTTCCTTTGGACTTCCTTCAACACAAAACCCACAAAGATGAAAAAGTTTTTAAATGGCGTTTGCATCATGAATAGAAACTAAAATCGATTGAATTGAAAGAGTATGATTATATGTTACCATCGGAATGAAGGATTCCAAGCGAGACCAGATCGGCACTAAAGTAGCGCATGGCGAAGAGTGAAACGAGAGCGGTGTGAAAAACGGCGAGGGGAACTTTGTGGAGCGTGGCTACCGGCTGTAAGCCAAAGCACAACCAAGCGTCTGCAATTATACAGGTGATCTTGTTTTCTTCTTCCCTGGCGTTTATTTCCTGAATGACTTTATCAATTGCAGAAGGCCCCATGCCCTTTCCCAACGCCTCCATAGTATTCGCTATTCCTTCCTGAGTATCCATAGGCGGGAATTCAAAGGGAACGGATATCATTCGGATGTTATTATCAAAGAAAGAATCCGGATTGTTGGCTTTCAGTATTCGGTTATGGCTGCTGTCCGAGTTGAGGAAAGTGACGAGGAATCCATCGGAGACGAGCTTCCAGGCGAGCTGCATCATCGGATTAACGTGACCCTGTGCAGGAGGAGGAATGAGAAGTGCGTGAGGAAGCATAGCTGAACTTAGCTCTATAACCCTCTCCAGAGCAACACAGATGTAATCTTCT
This sequence comes from Sequoiadendron giganteum, assembly GCA_007115665.2. Classification (NCBI taxonomy): domain Eukaryota; kingdom Viridiplantae; phylum Streptophyta; class Pinopsida; order Cupressales; family Cupressaceae; genus Sequoiadendron; species Sequoiadendron giganteum. Next base: position 551,929,034 of record CM021101.1, on the reverse strand, counting down.
TCTTAGCAAAGAAGCCAAAATATAATGGGTGAAACAAGGGACACTCGCCTGAAAGCTTTTGTCTCTTAGTCGATATCGTATAGCGGTGGTGCGTATCTAGCTTTACGACTTTCCCGTTACGCCGAAAGGATCCCATCTCATACGCCGTAAAAAGTGTTCAATTATTTCACACCAACCAGAGCGAGCCCACCATGTTCAGGTATATACTAGTGTGTTTTTTTTTCACTATGCGTTTTGGCATTATTAAAGGGGCATAGCCAACTACAATTGGAGTTTCTAATATAAAGATAAATTCAAGATATTTTCCAAGTTTCTATAACATTTTTCATTTATAGATATGGCAACCCAAATATTTGAATGCAAAAGATTGGTAAATAAGGGAATTTTATAGTTGAACATATAATAACAGTTGTAATTTAATAGAAGTATATATCTATATATAGGGGTGAAGTGGGAGATGGTAAGTTTCATGATATATGATTTTAATTTATATATATAATATTGATTTTAGATTCAATCTAATTTTTTTTCACTATCTTGTTTTTTTTTTTAAATGTGTAGTTTAAGTTTTATTATATGATTTTTTGGGTAGGAATATAGATATAATCATATTTTTTATTTTTCTAAATTTTAAATTATTAAAGGTTAATAATTCTAAGATATGATCATTATTTGTCAATATAGGTACTTAAATTTTGAATTTATATGTATAGGGTTGTGGATATAAAGATAACATCATAAGAGTCGTGTGCATCATCATCTAATGGAAAAACAAAACATCAAAAGAACAAAGACCATTTCATGTTTTGCATACATTAGTCATCAATCATGATCTATTAACATTAGCAATCAATAGCAATCATCCATCAATAATTGAGTGTAATTGTCAAGTTACACTCTAAATACTTTGATTAACACAATCACTCATATGTTTGCATCAAGCTTCAACAAAGATTCAACAATTAGCTCAACAACATTCATTATCACCTCACATCAACATCGTTGTCGCTGTTTATCACTTTTTATTGTTGTTAACTTAGTCTCAAGACTTAACTAGAGTACAAGTAAGTCCTAAAATTTAATCCTTATATAACAAACCCAATGGCGCTCTTTAGCACCACCAATTTTTTTCTTACTTCGCATATCATTAAACAAATAAGACTTATAAGTGCTTGAGATCAAATCACCCTTAAGATAAAATCACAATAATGCGGATAGGATTTTACATAAACAAGATTGCTGATGTAATGTAACAAATAGTTTTTCTTTAACTAATCTCTTCTATCTATTTCTTATCTTAAATATTAGTATTCTATCATAGTGTCACATTGATTGAAGTTCAAATCATATTGATATTTTGATTTTAGTCCAACACATGTTTGATTTCAATCTTAGTAAACTTGAGTTGGCTTTCATACCCATCTCCTCTATCTACCGTTTCCTTATGTTTAATTAGTTGTATGTATTTGTTAGTGTAGAATGTTAGAAAATATGCAATCATTCTTAAACTATTCCAAACATTAGTATAGTTAGTAAAGAAAAGATAATCTAACCTCCCTATGAAATAATACACCAAGCTTCATAATGCAACAAGAGATCAAACAAACCAAATGAAGGCATGAAATGAAACATAGTGCATACCTATTCCATATTGGATTGGTGCACCCTTGACATGTAAAGGAGTCCTTTCCCAATCCTTGCTAAGCCTTGAGATGATGATAGATAAAGAGACACAAGATGAACTAAAGTTGCCTATAGTGAAAATGCTCAAATGGTAGATGCAAATGAAGGAGAAAACCCCTTGAATTTATAGGTGAGATTGAGAGATGAAGAGGAAAATTTGAGGAATGTGGGACTAATCCTCAACCAATAGATTCATGCCACTTGTCACTATGTGAATGGGCCATGGTTGTGCAAGTTTTGGTCAATGTGTGAATTTGGAATTTTAAAATAGCATTAAATGCTTATGGTTGAGAGATTTGGGGGGGAAATTTGTTTGAACAAAAAAGTCAAACAAAGGGAGTTAATGAGGGCATATTCCTTGGGAATATGCTTTGTGAGTAAAATAAAGCTTTTAATAAATCAAAATAAATGATTTATTATGCAAGTGGGAAAAGATAGAGGATGGGACATGAATTAAGTTTAACATTAATCATGATTTAGTTAACTTAAGAGAGGATTAAGTGATTGTGACATTTTGACTTAGACTTTTGGATTAAAATAAATCAAAGTGAGGAAATAATGGATATTGGCCATTTAATTAAATCAAGAAACTTTAGGAGATAATCAAATAAAAATGATCTATTTAATTAAGGAGAATATGATTAAATATGATGTTATTTTTGCATGTCTACATTTCCCCCCTTTTTGAAGTAATGTACTTGTTGCATTGGTTCAAAGAATGATGCCGCTGGCATCAAAATTAATTTTTTATTTTATTTTTTCAGATGCCCCATGGGAATAAGTACATTAGTACATCACCTCATTGAGAGATTGAGCGAAAAGATTTAATTTGAGGTTGATCTCGCAACAAACAGGTTCAAAATGGATGTATGGATGGCTATGACTAAATGATCTATATGATAATGATGATGTAAATAAGATGTTTCTCAGATGCTTAGAATAACAAATCTATATTATCCTAAACAACTTAGATGATGATGCAAATGAGATGTTTGGAAAATTCTTAGAATAACAAATCTATATTATTTCAAACATCTTAAATGATTATGCAATGCATGTGAGATAGATGAGATGGATGATGTTGTCCTATGATGATATGATGTGATTATGCAAGATGTAGGATGGATGCATTGTTAGCGCAAAAGAGGATAGAAGAATGAGAGGGATCAACCCTTAAATCCAAGAAGATGCAGAAGTCCAACAAGTCCCCTAGTCATCGAGACTTTATTGGATATGATGCTAAATGATGATGATGTATTGCTTATCCAGGGATGGGAGGAATAAAGAGCATAACTTTCCTTATGTTTGATAACACACATTGGGGCAATGCATCAAGGTATTAAGAACTAGGATGGTGTTGCACCAAGTGTGATGGACTTTGACTCATCAAATAAATAGGAGAACTCTTGTTCAAACTTGACAAACGAAACCTTATTCAGAATGCAATTCAGATATTTTAAACATCTCGAGCCAAAATATAAAAAGGAAAGCCTTCTTATGTGGTCAACAAGACACCTAAAACATCCTCCCTACAAACAAAACAAAACAAAGCACGCATGATGAAGTTATTTTACAAGAACATCCAACAAGCACAACAGATAACAAGATAATGAATGTTGCCCCATTCCTTTCTCTCTAAATCTTTTTGTTTAGACATCATCAAGAGGTCCTTAGAATGAGTGCAAAATAAGATAAGTCTAAAAATACCAAGATAAAGTAAACAAACAAGCTAATGTTCTTCATAGTGCTACCAAAACCTAAACTACCGTGATACCTGATGCTGATGTCTATCGCAAGAAGGTCACATTCCTAGGACATGTTGTGATTAGGGTTTTGATGAGATTGATTGGATGATAAGCTATTGATAGTCCAAGTTGACCAGCTTCTTGACTTACGAATCTAGAATTGAGAATTTGATGATTAGGTGTTCACTTTTGAACCTGCTAGATTTGCTTCTGATTGAATCACTAAAGGATGAAGGCGGTGATTGATTTATTATGAACGGTGATTATTGCGGGTGAAATCAAGATGAGACAGATGCACCATTTTGGGTTTTTTCAAATGTTTTGAGGCTATTTTTAGAATTTTGAGATGTTTTACAAATGTTTTTGGTATTTTTGAGACTTATGATGATGAGACTAACTTAAAGACCTATCCTAGGGCTCTTAGGAGCCGATCCATAGATTAGCCTTGCCTACGATATACACACAGAGACCACGTAGTTCGACTAACGACAAACTTGACTCAATGATGAGATAGATGGGCAAATGGATTGCCAGATTGCAATGGGTGCCTAAATGAGTGACCGAAAATGTGAAATAGATGGACAAACAGATTTCCATTGTGACAGACGCCTAAAGGACTGAACTAAAATGTCTCGAGGGATGATCAAAGGTCAACCTTTCGTATGTTCAAGCTCACAGATGACGTAGTTCGGTAGATGACTCTATTTTTTTTTACTTTATGGATTTTGACATGATTTGGATGTTTTTGGATTTTGGATTTTTTGATGTTTTTTTATTTTTGAATGATTTGATGTTTTTGGTTTATTGATTTTTTGATGTTTTTGGATTTTTGAATGATTTGGATGTTTTTGGATTTTTTATTTTTTGAATGATTTGGATGTTTTTGGATTTTTTATTTTTGGATGTTTTTGTATTTTTGAATGATTTGGTTGTTTTTGGATTTTTGAATGATTTGGATGTTTTTGGATTTTTGATGTTAAGGAAGATCACAAGAATATACACGAATTTGATCTGATGTAGGTACAGGAACATGCACCCAATGTGATGTGATAGACTACTTCGATAAAGGTAGGACAAATTGACCTTAGGAATATGCCAAGTAGTACTATGGTGGAACATGATATGAGAACAAGATTAGGCTATGGTACAAATGCGAACAGATGGTGGAAGGATAAATGGAATGTAATGGATAAGTGAGTGCACGGAATAGGCCTTGAAGATATTGGTGGATGGAGAGTGCTTTATTTACGCTTGGCGCCTGTTTTCCAGGTTTTCACCAAGGTACTTGTCAAAAGTGCCACTGAAGTGGTTTTCACTAGATGACAATTTTTTTCTTTACTTTTTTTCAATCCTTTTTTTTTTTTTGTATTTTTTGTTGTTGACACCAAGACGCCCGTTTGCCAGGTTTTCATCAGGGTGACCATTGTTTTTATTTTTTTGTATTTTTTGGTTTTATACCTTGCAAAATTTTATGCATAAAACTTTTTGAGATGACAGCTATTCAGGGGCTCCTACAAAGGCTCACCTTCTAGTGTTGACAACAGATATGCCCCTAATTTATAACTTGATGTGATGATGAAAGGTCCCAACCAGTTGGGTTCAAATTTTCCTTTGCTATTTGGATTTGGCACATTCTTCTGATTTTCTTTTAGCACAAGTTCGCCAACTTGGAAGGTGCATCTCCTAATCTTCTTCTTGTAGCTGTGCTTTAGGCGATTCTGATAGACCTGTAGATGGTTGAGGGCATCCATGCTCCATTCATCTAATAACTCTAGCTCATTTAACCTTGAAACCCGATATTCCTCATCTATAATAAGGATCTACAATGATATCCTTAATAATGGGAGCTTGATCTTGATTGGGAGGATTGCTTCTAATTCGTAGACCAGGGAGAATAGGGTGGAGTCTATTGGCATACGAATGTTGGTGAGGTAGGCCCATAAGGTAGGATTTAGCTGCAGATGTCAGTCATGACCTGCATCATTGACTGTCTTCTTAAGGATTTTCAAGATGGTTTTGTTGGTAGCATCTGCTTGGCCATTGCCTTGTGGATAATACGGAGTGGAAAAGTGATGTTGGATATTGAATTTGTGGCAAAGGTCACGCACATCCTAATTCTTGAAAGGTGTCCCATTATTAAAGATAATGGATTGAGGGACACCATAACAGAAAATGAGATAGTTTAGGATGAACTTTGATATCTGCTTTCCAGTTAAAGTTAATCAAGGAAGATGATGGTTCACTAGTTGATCCCAGATTGTTTAAAAGGTTGGTTGGTAGTCTCATGTATTTGACTACCACAAGGCTTGACATCATGTATGGTGTGAGCCTTACCTCAATGTTCGTGGAGTCTCCAAAAGACTTTCATTGGCAAGATGGGGATATTGAGGTACGTTTGTGGAACTAAGAACTATGGAATTTTATATTTACTTGTAGATGACTTCAAACTCATTGGTTACATGGATAGTGAGTGTGTTGGTAGAATCAATGATAGGAAAATTACTTCTGGTTATGCCTTTCATTTTGGATCAGGTTTTGTATCTTGGGCTTCAAATAAACATCCCATTGTCACACTTTCTTTTTCAGAAGCAGAGTATGTGGCAGCCGTAGGAGCAGCATGTCAAGATGTATGGATGAGAATAATGTTAGCTAAGTTGATACATAAACAAGATGAAGAAAAAAATATTTATTGTGATAATAACTTAGCCATTGCATTGTCTAAAAACCATATTTTTCATAAAAGAAGCAAGCATGTAGACACTAGATACCATTTTATAAGAGAGTTAGTGAATAACAAAGAAATATGTGTAGAGTTTTGTAGATCAAAAGATCAATTTGTTGATATCCTCACTAAACCATTGGAAAAAGATGCATTTGAATACTTGAGAAGTTGTTTGGGTGAACTTGTGTTGAAGATGAATGCTCCAGAAATTTATTTTCTAGTGTGGATGTGCCGAATTTTTTTGAACAAAATGTAAGAACAGAAGGCAGATTGCGTTGGAACTTTTTTAGCAGAATTCTGGAAATGAAGGTAGATGCGCCAAAAAATTTCAGATAGAAGGTAGTTGTGCTAGAACTTTTGAGACAGAAAGTGGATGTGCCAGAAAATTTTGAGCAAGTTGATACACCATAAATTATTGTGAAGAAGACAGATACACCAAAAAAAATTGAGAAGAATTCTAGGAATGAAGATGGATGCTCTAGAAGTTTTTTTGAGCAGAATGTCTATTAGTTGAGATTAAGGGGGAGCATTACAAATATCTAATCTCAACTAATTATTATGATAATTCCTTCCATATCACCTCTGTATCTGCATTTAAGGCAAATTTTTGGGAAAGTTTTTGAAGAATATTTTTTCAAGAGATTTGATTTGATCTGCCTTAACTAACTATTTACTCTCACACACTTTGTGGGTAGTAAAAATAGTAATATTTTATTCTCTTTTCCCCTACCGTAGCTTTTTAGTTTTATAGTTGTTTCGGTTGTCATTTTTTGGGGTATCATCCAAGTAGCAAAAAGAAGAGCAACACAACTCTACAACATGTAAGAAGAACAATGTATAAGGAAGAAAATGGGGCATCGTAGTTGCCGTATTAATCTAGATTAATGGATATATGAATTTGAATTTTTATATTTTATGTTGTGTTTCAATCTGTGTTTTGTGAGTAGCATTTAATTACATTTTCATTAGTTTTCTTTTACTATTGTATGATCTTTGTTTGCTACTCTATTTTATTTCTGCTCATCTGCCCCTTTACCCACAAAGACAACCTTAAAACAACTTCTACTGTGTGGAAATGGGAAAAAATTTAAATTTCCATATTTAAAATTATGAACAATACAAGGAAACTTGAAGGTCAAAGTTGTAGATTTACAAATCTATGCTATGTATCTAAGGAAAATAAGAGAATCATAGTTTTATATTTTTAATTTTTATTTCTTGTAATCAACAAGCAGTAGATTTTTTTGGTATTTTAAGTTGTAGATATTATTATGTCTTTCCAAGACATGGTTGACATGTGCACTTCATAATTTATAATTTATGGTCAACTTTCAAGTTGTCATTATGAGTATCATCTTTATGCAATGAAGAGTCCTTATAAGTAGGTAATAGAATCTTCCTCAATCAAGGAATAGATCAATCTATTCATATGCCTATAGAATGTTGTTCTTTATGTTCTTACACTTAAATCCATTCTTTTGAGTGGAAAACATGTTCTCGCATACTTTTTGAATGTTTCCCAAGCTCAATTGCACCCATGTGAGGGGATTAAATTCATTCCATTATGAAAGGAGTTAAATTTTGGTTTTAAAAAACATGATAAGGTTGTAAGGTGTGGGTGCGTTTTACATTTGTAAAGGTATAAAAGGAATGTGATCTTGGGATGCACATTTTCAAGTGGAAAAGTAGGTACTAATATCCATAAAATAAAATAGTATGAGGTCATATGATCTAGGATTTGGGATGAACTTTTCAATTTGCAAGGATGAAGGGGAGGTCTTTAGAATATAAGAATTTTAGGATTTGGAGATTGGAGAATAACATGAAAACTATAGAAAGGGCTACAAATTAGAAAGTGATAGGGTTTAGGAATTAGGGTGTTTATGGAAATTTATAATGGGATCACATTGCAAACAAAGGGGTCAATTTTGTGGGTTAAAATAGGATACGAGTGTGAAATTATCAACTATAAAGTGTAAGTGTACTCCATACTCCAGTCCCAATAAAAATTATGTATTCACAAGCATTAAGAATCAAGATGCAATTGGCAACTTGCAAATTACAAGTAGGAAAGGGAAGTATGATAGATAAAGAATGTAGGTCATTAAGTATATTTTTCAACTCATAATTTACAATTTTCACATGAGGAAATATGTATATTGGCCACAACAATAGTAGGGAACAAATTTTACACTATAGAAATTTCACCTTATAAATTGTAAAGTGCAATTACACTCTACCCTTAGGGCATAACAAACAATATTTTTTTTATAGGATTGGTGATGGTTTTAAAAGTGTGAGAGAGAAGGAAAAACTCTTGAACATATATCTTTCTAGAGAATAAGGACTAGCATACACATTATTGTTTGCAACATGTGAATTATAAAGAGTAAAATCATGTTCGTGTAAAAAATGAAGTGTTAAAATGTGGATTTACAACATGAAAACTAGAATGATAGAGAAAAATTGAAGATAAAATATGTAAACTATAAATAGTACTCCTAAACATAGAATATAAGGTATTTTTTAGGTGAAAACTAAGGGCATAACAAAACACACAAACATAAAATAAGAGTAAGAAAACACAACACAAAGTAGAAATAAGATTTGAAGGGAAAAACATTTCATCATAATCATAAAATAATCATGACCAAGTAGGAGAACATAAAGGATAAGAGTATGTACACACTTTGAGATCATATTAGACCAAGAAAATTAATGTTTCAAGTGGTGTAATTGAATAGCCAATTTCAAAAATAAACAACTATACAAATTTTTTAGAATTTTGATAGAAGAAAAGATAGAAGATCTATCATTAATATTTTTAAATTATAAATCAACTGTATTCACTTATATCACAACTAAATTTTGTATTAATACATACAACTAATGCAATAAACCATGTCACTTTATATCAATTCACTTGGGTCCACCGGAATATCGCTTCATGGCTATGAAAAATAGATTATAGTCAATGGATGAGGAGCTCCCAAATCCTTGACTGCATCCCTAGCAATTATCTTCAATTTTCTCTCTTCCTCTCTTATTTCAAGGCCTTGTTCCGATTCCATCAAAACCACTACACCTTTCACAAACTCTCCCTTCTCTATAATTCCTTGGTTATTCACATTCAACAACAAACCCAATTTCCACATATCCATAACATATGTGTGGTTAAGAAAATGATCTACAAGAAAAGGCCAACAAAGCATGGGAACACCCATGGTGATACTTTCCTCTACAGACTTTCATCCACAAAATAGACTATGGAAATATGAGATAACACTTGTAAGTGTGGTCCTGTACAAGAAGATGAATAAGAAGTGCATGAGGAAGCATAGTTGTGCTTAGCTCTATACCCCTCTCCAGAGCAACACAGATCACATACTCTTCTTAGCAAAGAAACCAAAATATAATGGATGAAACATCATTCTGAGAAGGGATCCTCGCCTAAAATTTATTGTCCCTTGCACAAAAAACAAGTGAGGCTCTATATTGTTTTAATGATTGTATGTATCTACCTAGTCTAGCAGTTGTTTGATGATCGACTCTTTCAGGTATGAGTTATTTTGTGGCCCTATCCCCTATGATCCTAGCCCTTTTCATAAGCCAATAGTTGATCCTCCCACTGGATGGCACAACCAAGAGATCTATAGTTGCTTATCAAGAGCTTGGACATGTTTATCCAACTCGAGCAACAATATTCTAAGATTGTTGGAATGTTTTGAAGTTAGACATTTGTCCCTTAAATATCACATGCGTTTCACTGAATTGGCAATGATCTCCATCTCCCTAAATAGCTAGAGTGAAATATCCACAAAAAAACTTATTATCTAGGGGAAATATCTTCATCAAATTAGATGTGTTTGATCATTTGTTTAGTTTGGCCTTTATGGATATTTCCTATGTGCCACATCATTCCAACTTCTTGTTGTGTGTTGTTAAGTGTTCACAAATAGATACTTGCAACATTAGTGTGGAATCCATCCAACCCACATTACATCTCTAAGCATTGATTCAAAGTAATTGAAACATGTTTATGTTTAAGTAGTATGGTATTACTAAATGTGAATTTTTTTGAAGTATTTATTTTAATAATTCTATATATTATAATATTTTGTTTTAAATTAGAGTTTTTATATTTAATTTTTATAATTGCATTATTTTGTTTTTCAAATCTTATTAGAATTTTATTACTTTATTTTATAAATTCTTTGTAACAAATTATCTTTCTTGAGAGTTTTTGTTCATTATTTCATCTTGCTTTTAACAATCATACTCACTCTTATTTTCATTTCTAAAATTTCATTTTCAAATCTCATTACTAGTTTTTTCTAATAATTTGATAAATCCTATATTTTTACACTTCATAACATTTTTCCTTCAAGATTAGATTTTTTAGACTTAGTTTATAATTGTATTATATTATCTTTCTAATTATGATTTGATTGATTTTTCTTAATTATATTTTATAGATTTATCTTTTTTGAGGGTTTAATTGATTATGTGGGGCCTTGATTTCACCTACCATACCCACCCTTTTTATTTCACCTCTATAATTTCATTTTCACATTTAGTTACTATATATTTTTCAATTCCATATGTGGATATAGGTTCAAGTTTACATGCTAGTTTAGATTCAAAAGCATGTATATTAGGTTTTCTACATGAGTTGTGAAAACTCGTTATTATTGAACAAAGATGAAGTATACAATTAAAAATTTAAATTAGAAAAATCTATAATTATTATGTAAATTTTTAAACACATATATAATAAATTCTAAAATTTTACATTTGTACCAAATCTATTCCGAACATCTTTAACATAACTTTCTTTTCTTTATAATTCAACTTTAATTCAATTGTCTAATTTAACTATTTATTACTTCAATTATTTTATTAACTTCAATTTTTTTATACTCTATATATTTACATTATTATAATTTTGAAATATCAATTTATTAGTATAATTAAAAGAACTTAAACAATCTAATTATTGAATATAATAAAAAAAAACAAGTTAAAAAATATAATATCTTATCTTTGGAGTATATTATTAACAAACTAAAAATATGATATTGCTATCAAGATTCAATCTTAGTTTCTTGAGTCAAATTCATTGATCCATATTTTACACATAGTAGTTCACAAGAACCCATCTTTCATGATAATGAATGATACAAAATTCAACCCAACTAAAATACCAATTGATAAAATAACAACATCAACTCTATTGAAAATATAGAGCATTAAAAGGCCTTCACTATCTAGAAGAGTTACCAAAATGGAAACATGGTTACTAATTAAAGTTCCATTCTTAACAAAAACGCCTTTTAACACAAGATTGTTTTGATTTTACAACAGATTGCTGAGCAAGTAATAATGTTTTGTAACAGGATAGCTGACATAACCTATGTGAAAATAGGATACAAGAGACGACCAGATCAGGATAAAAGGATTCCTTTCCGCAGGAACAAAACAATCGCTCCAAAACGCAAGTCATTCATTCGGTTGTCGTTTCATGGCTGTCACAAATAGATTATAGTTATTCCATGAAGAGCCCCCATCCTTGACTGCATCCCTAGCAATTATCTTCAATTTTGTCGCTTCCTCTCTGATCTCCAGGCCTTGTTTCGACTCCAGCAGAATCTCTACACCTTTCACAAACTCCCCCTTCTCTACAACTCCTTGGCTATTCGTATTCAATGGCAGGCCCAATTTCCACACATCCACAACATACGTGCGGTTAAGAAACTGGTCTGCAAAAGAAGGCCAACAAAGCATTGGCACACCCATGGTGATGCTTTCCTGCACAGAGTTCCATCCACAGTGCGTCACAAAACAGGCTATGGAAGAATGAGATAACACCTCTAACTGTGGTGCCCACGAAACTATGCAACCCCTATCTCTCACGCGCTCCAAGAAAGAAGCAGGTAAAATAGCTTTGCTTCCTTTCATTAGATTGGAGCGCACAACCCACAGAAATGGTCTCTGGGTGGCCTCCACTCCTAGAGCAAACTCTTCCACTTGCTTTTCACTCAGAACTGCTAAACTTCCAAAAGATATGTAGATCACAGAGTGGGTACACTGTTTATCTAACCACTGCAAGCATTCTGTGTCATTTTTCCACAAGCTTGGGAGGACCTTCGTGCTGGTACTTGTAAGGAGAAAGTCAAGAGGAATTAGAGGGCCTATTGGATACACACCCACTTCCTTGGACAACGTCTCAACTACTGGAGCTTCTATCTCTAAGAATGAATTGTAGAGGACCCATTTGATGTGCTTGATTTCCTCTGCCATGTGAATCCCTTTCCGAAACATGTATTCGCCTCCCCACAACCACGGAAGATCTCGAGAACGCAGCGGCGGCATGGAGGGAAGATATTTTACTGTTTTATCTTCCTTTGGAATTCCTTCAGCACAAAATCCACAAAGATGAAAAAAGTTTTTAAATGGCGTTTGCATCATGAAATAGAAACTAAAATCGATTGAAAGAGCATGATTAAATGTTACCATCGGAATGAAGGATGCCAAGCGAGACCAGATCGGCACTAAAGTAACGCATGGCGAAGAGTGAAACGAGAGCAGTGTGAAAAGCGGTGAGGGGAACTTTATGGAGCGTGGCTACCGGCTGTAAGCCAAAACACATCCAGACGTCTGCAATTATACAGGTGATCTTGTTCTCTTCTTCCCTGGCGTTTATTTCCTGAATGGTTTTATCAATTACAGAAGGCCCTATGCCCTTTCCCAACGCCTCAATAGCATTTGCTACGTCTTCCTGAGTATCCATAGCTGGAAGTTCAAAGGGAATGGATATCATTCGGATGTTATCAAAGAAAGAATTCAAAGTGTTGGCTTTCAGCATGCGGTTATGGTTGCTGTCCGAGTTGAGGAAAGTGACGAGGAATCCATCGGAGACGAGCTTCCAGGCTAGCTGCATCATGGGATTAATGTGACCCTGTGCAGGAAGAGGAATGAGAAGAGCGTGAGGAAGCATAGCTGAACTTAGCTCTATAACCCTCTCCAGAGCAACACAGATCTTATCTTCTTCTTGGCAAAAAAGTCAAAATATAATGGGTCAGGAAGATATCGTATAGCGATGATGCGTATCTAGCTTCACGACTTTCCCGTTACGCCGAAAGGATCTCATCACATCCGCCGTAAAACATTGTTTGCAATAATGTTTAGATATTTACCGAGTTCGGGTATATACTAGTTTTTTCTTTTACTTTGCGTTTTAGCATTACTAAAAGGGCATAGCCAACTACTTACTGTCGGAGTTTCTAATAAATAAGTAAATTCAAGATGTCTCCCAAGTTTCCTTAACCTTTTAATGCAAAAGATTGGTAAATGAGATAATTTTATAATTTAAAATAGAATAATAGTTGTGATTTAATATTAGAGTAGAAAAAAGTATATATCTATATATTAAATGGGATTTAAAGAGGGGAGGGGGGAAATTTTATGTTATATGATTTTAATCTATTTCAATAATTTTGATATATATATTGACTTGAATTTTTTTTTAATTTTTTCATATCATTTTTTTAATATGTCTATGATTATGTTTTTGGATAGGAATGTAAACATAATTATATTTTTTAGTTTTTTAAATATTAAATTATTAAAACTAACAATTTTAAGATATGATTGTTATTTGTCAATGTAGGTACTAGATTTTGAATTTATAGGTATAGGGTTGTATATGTAAAGATGTCATCCTAAGACATTTGTGCATCATCATCTAATGGAATAACAAAAAATAAAAAGAACAAAGAGAATTTTACCTTTTGCATAAATTAGTCATCAATCGTGATCTATTAACATTAGTAATCAATAGCAATCATCCATTAACAATTGAGTGTAAATGTCAAGTTACACTCTAAATACTTAGATTAACACAATCACTCATTTGTTTGCATCAACCTTCAATAAAGATTCGACAACTAGCTCAACAACATCCATTATCACCTTACATTTGTTAGTGTAGCAATTTAGTTTAGGAGTATATTACATTGTTTGGTTATAGAATTGTTTCCTCAAACAATTTCCTCCTTGTATAATTTTTTTTTGTAGATCATCAAATATGTATATCAAACATTTGACCCTTCATATGGTATCAAAGAAGTTGAATTGTTATGGGTTTTGATGGGTGCGATGAAATAGAGGCGAGCAAGGAATGGTCTATGTGCAAACCAATGTAAGAAGGTGTGTGTATGAAAATATCATAGAGGCATTTCTTGAGATCCAATGGGTGGAAGAAGGGTAGGTGCAAAACCTATGCTTGATAGTGAGTTTCTACCCAGATAACTTAGGTTTGTCAGCATGTTTTCATAACTTATTTCTATCACCATTGCCCCTCCTTCAAATGCATTGAAATAAGCATAGATGATCAATAAAAATACTAAAGAATTTTATTACTAGATTGAATGTGAAAGTGAGCATGGCAATCTCATGAAATGGTTGGACAGGACAAATGGGTAGAGTAGAGGAAGAGGTTGATCAATTTCCTACCTTGCTATTTTGGATATTTTAGATTAATGCTTGTTACCCACATAAAAATTAACAATCCACACAAAATCCAAAAGGAATGGAGTCATAGGGTTTCAGTTAGACATGGAGGGCTAAGTTTTACTTCCCTTTAATTTGATTGAATTTTATGTGTTGCTCTCCTGTATCCATAGATGTTTTTCGTAAAATAAAAAGAACGATTGGATGAAACTATGGGCTAAAAATGATGTTTGGGCTAAGTCCAAGTTCTAGTGTTTTCTAAGGAAGCTTTGAAAGGTGAAGAAGAGAAATTGATAATTTCTTGATATTAATGATATTTTTGAGTGTAGTGCAATAAAATGCATACCCTTGCATTTTCACACTTTTTTGGGCCCGCCTTGCTTTATTTATGTTTCATTACAGCTTAATTGGTCCTATTTTGCATCCACAAGCCCTATGAACTGTACATTTTTATGGAAAATCCTAACAAACATCAAAAGATAAATGACCATCTAATGTTTATGTTTGTGTGTCCCTTATTTGTGGATTGTGACCATCTAATTCCATCTTGGGTGTCTTTGTCCTACATGGATCTTGGGAACCTTATTTTGAAACCTCTCAATTAGGCCCTTTTTGGGAGTCTGTGCCCTGAAATTTGAGCCTCTCGACTAAGATGCCATCAAGGGCATCTTAGTCCTCCTTGGCTTATTTTTGAGGCCCAATTTCAAATTTTGGGTAGGAATTTTTCCTCCTTTAATTAATGATTTCATATGTCAGCTTGTTGTGGTGTAATTTTGAGATATTAGGCTGAATAAGCATAAATAAAAGGTGTTAGAGTAAAGGTCTTTTGATTAAGTTACCTTTATTCCCTTCTTAAGATTTCACATTAGTTTGCATAAAGTGACATTTAATAATTATATTAATTATTAAATGTTTTCCTATTAGGGCTTCTATTAGGGTTTTTCCTATTAGGGTTTCATTAGGGTTTGCATGATCTCCTTTTTATAAGGATTGATCCCATTGTATTTCATATCAATTCATTCTCTCATTCTCTCTGATATATACATTTTCAGTTTTCAGAGAACCCTTGCTTGTTTGTCTCCATCTCTTCTTTTGTGACAGGTTATTTGCATGCAAGTGATCTTTGAGGTTTGTGGTGTTGTATTTTCTCAACTCCTACATGGTATCAGAGCTCCACACCTACTGCTTCCTATTCTTGTTTTGAAGATTTTTGGAGCTTCAAGGGTTTGGGGTTTATTTTCTTGATCTAGGGCATGCCTACAATTTTGAAGCATTTTCAATTCAAACGAACATCACCATTGCATCTGCAGCAGTCTAAAACCCCTAAATCGATTGTTCATTCGTCCATTTTGGACAAAGTCAAAATTTGAGGCAAAATTTTTTTTGCAATACGGTCGTCGCCTGCCTGGTAGATTTTATTTTTCAGAAAAAAATTTCTGCCTGTTTTTCGGAAAAAATTTCGTCAAATTTTTTTATTTGCAAAAAAAATTGTTAATGCAGCTTTTGTTTCAATTTTTATAATCAAAAATCAAGAAAAAAAAAAATTCAGCTTAGGCTCTTCTATATGGGCACGCAGTCCCGCCTCACAGAGCTTCGCTGCATTTACGGCGACGGAAACAGATCGTCGACCAATCTACACAGAGCACCATCAACATACCATGGGGGTGGGCCTCCCTCATTTTTTTTTAATTTCAATAAAAAATTTATTGTTATTTTTTATATGATTTTTTTAAAAATCAAATTTTTTTATTGTTTTTTATATAAAAAACAATTTTTTTTTCTGTGATAGCCCAATCGCACTTTTACGATGATGATCATTTGGCCGTCAAATTTAATCTAGTGTTTTTGCTACGACGGCTGTATGATCGTCAAATTTAACCCAGCACTGGTTTTTTCCCTCTTTGGAGCTAATTTATTCTGGAGGCCGTAACTTGGGCATACGATATCATTTTTTGGCAAACGAGATATCATCGAAAAGCTAGTTTTCTCATCTTTCCAGTGGTGTGGGTCTCATCACTTCTTTTTTCCGTTGGTGCATTCTACAGCCAGTTGAAGACAAAGGGGCTTCTTTCAGTCTCAAGCTCATAACTTTTAATCAGTTTCTCCATTTTTTGCCATCTCAGCGGCGTTGGAACCGTATTTTAGAGCTCTTCAGTTTCATCCATGACATTTTTCCAAATTTCACTCTAGGTATATTTTATTCAGTTATTTGTATTTTCACACTCTGGTGGATTACTTGGACATATTTGCTCTTGGAAACATTTTGTTTGCATGGGATGCTTTGTTCTTGGTTGTTCTTCATGTATTTCCAGAATTTTGTCCTTTGAGGATATTTTGAGCATCATTTGTAAGCTATATTTTATGTAAACGCACTGAGATAAAGTGCCACACTATTGTACATGCATCTTTTGGGATTTTGCACATAAGGTTGTGCCATATTTTGTACTTGCATTGATATTATAAAGTGTCATGAGGGGTTGTGTATTTTGCCTTTATTTTGCCATCACATCTTTGTCCGGTGAGTATCCCTCCACAACGACATTGAATCCATACCATGGGGGGTTGTGTAGTTTGCTTTTATTTTCCATCACACCTTTGTCTAGTGAGTGTCCCTCCACGACGACCATGGATCCATATGATTCCAGCCTCAAGCATGTGTGCTTTGTTTTGCACACCATTTTTTAAGTTGTAGGTGCTATCTTGCGCACTTTCAGATGTTTCTTCTCCTTCATGCACTACAGGGTGTTTCACATCATTTCAATGGATTTGTCAGGCTCTCCTAATTCAACATTATGGGGGGGTTATTATATTATTCATGCAAATTCTTCCTTGGTTTCGCCTTGGAAGGAATCTTCCATTCTTAGTTGATCAGTGTTTTAGACTATTGGTTCTTGTGCCATCTGTATCTTCGTTCCAGGTGTTTTCCTTTATTTGTCATCTGATTCGAGTAGTGTCATATGGGCACTTATGTAGATTATTGTCTTCTTGTTCCTGATCATCCTATCTTTAGCAGAGGTTCTTCAGCACCATAGCAGTCATCTTTCGACAGTTGTTTACAAATTCTTCTGCTTCAGTGATGTTCTTCTTCTTGGCCTTCTGCATCTCTTTTTGGAGTAGAGCTTTTTCCCATTAGGTTTTCTCTATTTCTCCTCTTTATAGAGATTTGGTTGTATTTGGGTACCTGATCTAGCCTAGTTGTCGGGACCCATGTTTGCCTTCTTGCATTGTAGTTACCTTTGCTTTTTTGCATTCGTTTGTAGCTGCACTGTTGCTCATCTTAAGGGGGGTGTTAAAGTAAAGGTCTTAACTTAATTATGTTGATTAAGTTACCTTTATTCCCTTCTTAATATTTCACATTAGTTTGCATAAAGTGACATTTAATAATTATATTAATTATTAAATGTTTTCCTATTAGGGCTTCTATTAGGGTTTTTCCTATTAGGGTTTGCATGATCTCCTTTTTATAAGGATTGATCCCATTGTATTTCATATCAATTCATTCTCGCATTCTCTCTAATATATACATTTTTAGTTTTCAAAGAACCCTTGCTTGTTTGTCTCCATCTCTTCTTTTGTGATAGGTTATTTGCATGCAGGTGATCTTCGGGGTTTGTGGTGTTGTATTTTCTCAACTCCTACAAAAGGTCCCTTCACTCATTTCAATCCAAGTCTTTTGTGAGAGCATTCACCATAGTCAAATTGAATTCACAAGAGCATTCAAGAGAAATTCATCAAGCATTTGGATCCATCGTCAAGATTCAAGAGTCATGTCAAGGATTTAAGGCATCCATTCATGTTGTTGATCCAAGATTGTGGATGTAGCATTGAAGATCTACTTACAACTATTGTTTATATCAAATCAAAAGATCCAGGATCTACATTCTTCATGGCCACTACATGGTAGATTGTAGATTTGCTTCACAAGATATCATAAAAGGTGATATCATTTTCATATTTCATATTACATGCTTCATTTCATTTGTTTCATCATTTGGTTTAATTACCTACAAGGGGTTTGACCAAGGCAAACCCCCATTCACTAAAAATCAACAAGTTTTTCCATATTGTCCATTTGTATTTGTAAATCTAGGTTGAAGACTTGAAGATCATTTTGAGTGCAAGATTAAAAGGTTACAAAAGTTGCATTGCCAAATTTTTCATCTTCACAGAAACTCACCTAGAGGTTACATCTTATTGTTTCAAAACCTAGGATCTGGAAGAAAATGCATATCTGGGAGCTCAACATGACATTCACACTTCTCAAAAATTTAGATTAGGAATAAGACAAGAGTAAAGGAATATTTAGTCCTCCAAGTGGAATATTTTGGAAATTCTTTGAGATTATGTTCTATTATCCAAAGATTATGTGTTTTCCCTAAAAAAAACAATGAGACTAAGATGGGAGCAAAGGTGTCTTAGTCCTCCAAGGCATATTTTGGCAATCTTTTTGCATTTCCAAAATCCTATTGGCATCTCCAAGTTTCCCAGGTACACATACCCTAACTTGGAGTTGTTCATTTTCAGTATTAGTAAGCTTCAATTTTCTCATTTTAACTATTTTGCATATCACATGTTTTCAAACTTTGTCCTTTCCAAGCATTTTCTTGGTGGTCAACCCCTTAATTTGATAGAACACCCCCTCCTAAGTCCTAATTATGTATTGACTCACCTTGAAAGGTTGATAGTAAATCCCATTAGGGTTCTTAGGACATACTTGAATGAACATGGTAGAATAGGAGGAAAAAGGTACCCCCTTTCATCTTCCCATTTTCTCTATTCTTCATTTTGGTGAGCTTGACTTCTTTGAGCTTTCTTCCTTTTCTAATTTGGAGTCCTTTAAAATCATAGATCTAGATTTCATTCATTGCATCTTGCATTAGTGAAAGTGCATCTAGGGTTTCTTGCATCTTGCATTAGTGGAATTTTATTTAGGGTTTCCTATCGTTGCATTAGTAAAAGTGCATATAGGTTACATTTTTTCTTTCTTGCATCTTTCTACCTCGTTGAAAAATTGAAAAAGTGCATTTCCAATCACCCTAATTACATTTAGAAACATTGTTATTACATTCAAAATTGAAAAAATTGCATTCACTTTTTCATCCAATTTCTTGTCATTTGTTACTTTTTCTAAATTTCATTAGCACAAATTTGTGTTTCTCAACAAATCAGGTCCCTGGGTAGGCAACCTGGGAACATAGTTATCAACCTAGAATTGTCTAATTTTTTATAAAAAACCTACCCTAGGATAAAAACACCCTTGGTGGCATCTTAGTCCCTCTCTGGTTTTCTATTGCAATATCCTGTCTGAGTGATATGCTATCTATTTCAGCCTCTAAAACCTTCAAATTTCATTAGGAGGACTAAGATGCCCTCCCTGGTGTCTTAGTCCCTATAGAATTTCATATTGTAGTTTTCAAGATCTGAATCAATATTCTATGCTTTTGTTTATTGGCATTGGTTACCTATTTTAGTGGGTTGACTTTTTGTTTCATGCATTTTACTAAATTTATCTTAAAGTGCTTCATTTCATACATTGCTCAATTCCAAATTTGCATTTACAACATTTCATTTTCAAATCATTGCATAAAGTAATTAGTAAATTACCTTGGTCAAAATCTGAAAATTGCATTTCATTTTAGGCCTTTACATTGCATTTTAAGATTGCATAGATTATTGTTCAAAAATGTTAATTTCGGTCTTTTCCAAATTTGCAAAGAAAAAATTAGTCACTAAGCATGTTAGTCATTCATTCAATGCATTCCCTAGTTATCAGAGTCTCTTAGCGCAAGAGAGTGAATATGTTAATGCTTTCCTTAAACCTACCCCCCTCTTATCTCTCTTATTTGTGGGAATGATGTGATAGAAGATGTTGCAAGCATAAACAATCATGATGATCAAAATTGTTCTTCTTCCCATAAATCTCCTTTTAGTGACAAAGGTATCTTAGTGAAAGAAGATACAATCGTTGAGAGTCATGGAGGTCTTTCTTGTCCTTCTCCTCATCCCCTTTGGGAAGATATTATAGCACAAGAGAATGA
The DNA here is from genome assembly GCA_007115665.2 of Sequoiadendron giganteum. Classification (NCBI taxonomy): domain Eukaryota; kingdom Viridiplantae; phylum Streptophyta; class Pinopsida; order Cupressales; family Cupressaceae; genus Sequoiadendron; species Sequoiadendron giganteum. The sequence continues at coordinate 551,908,335 of CM021101.1, read as the reverse complement.
TATTGTAACTGATAACTTGGATGATAGATTGGTGTTAGATGATCAAATCTTTAAGGTCTATAACAACCCTTTTTATGATCCTTCCTCTACTTGTCCTATTTTGGAATATATTATGGGACAAAGGAATAAATATTTGGACAATCTTGACAAGCACACTTGTTCTTCTCTGAATATCTCCCTTAGTGATGCAAAATATAATTTGATGTTAGAGATCACAACCAATGAAAATTGTGAGAATCTTACAAAACAAGACAATAACATTATTGATAAACAAGACATTCCAACCATTGATAATTCCCTTACTTGAAATAAATTCATTTAAGAAGAACCAACTGTTGAATGTCATGAACATTTGGTTTTTTGTTCACCTAAAGACTCCCCCCCTTTGGAACATATCATGGCAGAAGAAAATGAAAGAATTGACAACAGTAATTCCTCATATGAAGATGATGAAGTAACACTAAATTCCTCTTCACTAAGAGAATATGAAAATATCAATAATTCTTTTGAGATTATGCATATTAGATACCCCTTGGATTACTCTTCTAAGCATAAACATATCATTTATCCACCACAAGTTCAAACCAAACCTCTTCTTATCCTTGAACCACCTAAGAATATTTTTTTGCAGCAACTGAGTTACAATACCATTGCCCATACATATAACACTAGGAAAAATCCCCAACCAAGACAAACACCTTCAAAATCCCTCCATTGTCGAACTCTATATTGCCTAGTGCCCCTTGTTTCCCTTCGAATAGTGGAAAGGAGTATGATCTTGTTGAACAACTTAAGAATACTCTTGCAAAGATATCCCTCTGGGACTTAATTTATAATTCACCTAACTACCATAGTATGCTTCAAAATGCCTTACATGTTCAAGTTCCTATTCCTTCTAATGTGCAACCAAACGACATAGCAGCCCTAATACAAGGAATAAATGTTGGCATTGTTTTCCATTGGAAAGTGAACACCCTACTTTTGAAGTGCAAAAACAATGTGATGCTCTCATGATAATAGCTCAATACAAGATGATAGGGATAAAGTGAACCCTTTTTGACAATGGCTCAACCTTAAATGTGTGTAGTACAAATCTTTTGGATAAGCTTGGTGTTGATAAATCAAAAATTCAACCTGACTCTTTATCTATTAAGGGATTTGACAATGTGGGAAAGAAATCACTTGGAGTGATCACATTACCTATTAAAGTTGACAAAGTTACATTAAAAACCCTGATCCATGTTATGCTTGGAAATATTTTGTATAATCTTCTTTTAGGTAGACCATGGATTCATGAGATGCATGTTGTGCCCTCTACCCTTCATCATATCATAAAATATGTCTACAACAACAAAGTTTATACAATCGAAGCCAATCTTGACCCATCTAGTTGTTTCAACATTGAGAAAGACAAATACAACCCCTTGAAAACATTAACACCAACTACACAAGTGGAACACGTGCAACAAAAAGACAAATAAAAACACATTGAAGAAGTCACAAAGCTATTAGACAATGATTGGGGTTCCTTGTATTTCACACCTAGCTTTGATGGGCAACCAAAGATCATAAAGAAAGACCCTTGAAAGGAAAAAGAAAAAGTAGTAATGTCAATGAAAAATTCAAAAGACCCTTCAAAAGCATCCACCTCAATCACTTTAGAATAAAAAGAAACTTACACAACAAAATTTGACGAACTTAATCATGAACAACCACCAAATCCAAAAGAGATGAATAATCTTTATGGAAAAGGTTATGAAATGATGAAACAACTTGGTTATAGTGGAAAGGGATGTGGCTCTAGAGAACAAGGTATATGTGTTCCTATAGAGCCTCACATGCAAGAAAAGACTATTGCTCTTGGTTATTGTCCCATGAAAGATACAAACAAGCCTTCACTTAATATCAACACTATCACAAAACATCCTTCTAATCCGACTTTAATAGTGGTGCATCCTGAATTGATAGAAACTAGTGGTCTTGATTGTTATCCTTTGCAAGAAACAAAACAAACAAAGAATTATTTGCTTAACATTAATTTCATCATGAAAAACACTTATGATTTGAATTCGTTAGATTTTACACCCTCTATTAAAGGAGAGAACAAAATCTTACAATCTAAAGAATCTAGTGTAGGTATGACAACTTGTGCTAAGAAAGAGATATCTTTGTCGTAAAATAAAGCAAAATCTCTTACTTTTGACCAAGAGAGTATCTTGACAAGACTCCTCAAGTATTTCATGATATCTCTCCCTCCAAGAACACAAAAGAAATTTTACTACAAGAATTCATTTTGTGCTTATCATAGAGTTTATGGTTGTGCTAGTAATGAATGTAAGGCTTTGAGTAATTGAAGTCAACATCTCAAGGAGTGTGGTGCTCTTGCTTGTGTTGAAGCACCTAATTCCTCAAATTAATACTTATTTTCATCCTATTCATCTCATCCTTGTCTTGCACTAAGTGGGGGCAAGGGGTTAGATAGCCTTGTTTTCGTATGTCACTTGTCGTTGTCTCTTTTAGCTAGTTGACCACCTTTCATGAACATAAAAGAGAAATCTTGGAATGTGGGTGATGTGCCTTAAGTTGGCTTACATGTGACATTTTGGGGGCAACCCCTTTTCTTTCCATGACATAGCTTATCGAAAACATATGACTTGGTATAGGGATTTTTGAATAAGTTCTCATGTCTTCTTCTACTTTAAAGCAATTTCTCACAGCAATGGTGTTAGCAACCACTTTAAAGTAGGGGCATACATCAACACTCATGTCTCATTATGTGATTTTCTTTCTTCCTATGATGTGTTTCTTTCTTGGTGGTGTCATTGTGTTTGATTTCCTCCAAGAGTGTGATATTTCTTTGACTTGTCCTCTCTTGGAAACATTAAGCGCAATGTTCCCTAAGAGTAAGAACTTGTATGAACTAAGAAAAATCCCTTTGAACATCTATCTTTCTTGGTGTGCTACATTTTCTTTTTGTACCTTATTAAATTCATGGAGGTATGGCTTTGATATGGTCCATTGGGGCTCACCTAGTGAACAACTAGCTTCACTAGCCCATGTGAGCATGCATTTTTTGTCCTTATCATAGTCATGGGGGTATGATTTTGGTATGGAATTCTCGAGGCTAGACTAGTGGACAAATAGTTCCCACTAGCCCTCGTGGGCATGCATTTTGTTTGCATAGTGGACAACATGTTCCACTTGTAACCCCTCTTCAACCTAGACCTAGTCCACTATGTTGGATGGCTAGTCGAAGCTTGATCCGTGGAATTTTCCTTTTTTTTTTGTTGTTCCTTTTTCATTTATTTTTTCTATCCTTCATGGTGTATGTTTGTGATCTGATTTTGGATTCATGGGTGAGTGCATGGAAATGGGTATCAATTCCGTCGACACCCTAAAAAAAAAAAAGTTGAAAACCATAACGCGAGTGCGTTATAACACGCTCGTGTTATGTCTCCGTTAAACCTAGGCAAGGTCTCAGTGGCTACAACTAAAAAAAATAACGCGAGCGTGTTATAACGCGCTTGCGTTATTAACTGTTAAAATTAAAAAAACAAATGCAAATCTCTCATTCACATTTCAACTAGTTTTTTTGTTGCACCTATGGCTAAACACCCTAGAATATCGCACTCGCATTCTAGGAGGAGAATTTATTCACCAAGAATCCCTATTTCTTCATAATGATGGCACCACAATGATGAGGAGTTGTAAGAGGTAAGGATTCTATGGTTTTTGTTTTGAATTTGTTAGTTTTAGGTTGAATTTGATATCTAATTGTTTGAATTTTTAGGAGATGCAAATCAACCTACAAACCCTCAAAATCCTCAATAGGAAGACCAACCAAATCCTTAAGATCAAAATCAACCACAACATCAACATCCTCCACCAATCACTCAACCCCCTCCTGGCACTCAACAAAATCTAATGAGTGAAATTGAGAACAACAAAAAACAAATTGAGGATTTGATCAATAGATTGAGTGATCCAAATGGTTCAACCATAGAAAGAATGGCCCTAGAAAATTCATTGAAAGATATGTTAACAAACGTAGATTCAATTAGCAAACAAATAACTGGATGGGAAGATAGGAGGCAAGCGACTAGGGACTATTATGCAAATAAACTATCATACAAGGATGTGAAAGATTTAAAAATTACAAAAGGTATTTTGGGCTCATTATTCACCAACTCATGCACAAATCAAAATCTTACCCTCAATGCAAAGAGGTTTCCTATCCAATGGTGCCACCACCAATAGATCAAGGACCGGTTTTATGATAGGTGTTACATGGTCTTCGATTACCCACCATGCAACAATTGCGAGGTCTCGCAATATTTCCTTAGGAAACTATACAATGATTTCATATTAAACAAAATCCCAAATTATTTTGATATGAGAGATTTCCAGGGGAGAGGTGGGGGTTCAACTCAGGATAGACCTAGTGCATAGTCGGATCCTACGCGGCCAGGTAGATGAGCTCTTGCTAGGCCACCTCATGAGCACATTGTTATGCCTTCCATTGTGAAGGAAAGTGTTGATGTAGAGACATTGCAGGCAATCAACACTTTGATCCATAGTGTCATCCATCATACTAGCCCTATTCTACAGCGCCATCTAGGGGAATCTTCTAGTGGTGGCCTTCGAAAACATGTGTGTCAATCTTGTGGGGCTACTTTTTCACATGACCCCACTGACCCTCAGGAGACTGGTACGACAGGATCTGTTTGTAGCTATGGAGGTGGAGAGGGCAGCTGACATTTTGCATGAAGCATATGGAATTAATAGTCAAGTAAAATTTAGTGCATGTGTTCATTGAATTTAATTTATTAAATTTTGATTTTGAAATGCAAGATTAACTAAAAATGTTTTATGATTTTAATAAAATTGCAAGGTCATAGTGTTGATACTGGATACACCAGCCCCCCACCAACCTATTTTTGCAATATACCTATTGCTAGGGTATGCAACTAGTAAACAATTATAATTTTATTGCATATTAATGGCATTGTTTTACAAATGGTAAATTAATATGAAATTTTGCATGTTGAACTGACTAATTTTGGAGGTTTTGATGGAACACTTCCCAGTGGCAGTGGATTTACTCAAACCTTCACGCAGGTAATAGAATAAAGATTTTAAATAATGAATCAAGTACTTAATAGATTTGTGTAGTTTATACATGCACATCATTGATTACGTTGAATAATGTATTGTTTTATTTTCAGTTGTTGCGAGACGATACACCTCTGAATGTGATGAGGGCAATGGATATTGGTGTGACATCTGCTATACAATCCTTGATGGCTCTGATAGAAGAGGTATGAGGCAAATTAGTAAATTTTAATTTACATTTATTGTTATAGATGTTAGTTAGTGAAAAATCAAACCATTATTGATTCACGTAGTTTTTGTCTATTTCTATGGTTTATATAGGGCTTGAGCACACCTGAGCATGGGCGTGAGGATATTTCCCTTGTGGAGAGAGATGGTGAGATGGTTGTAAGTGATTATTTTGTCAAATATATCATTTTTTATAATGTAATTTCTATATATTCATGTCTTTACTTCTTATTGTAACAATTAAAACTTCACCATGAACTAAACCCTATGAGGAGTAGCAGGAGCACTCCATGAGTGCAAAAAAAATGAGTGACAGACCTATCGCAATCTGAGTGAAAAGGAAAGGGAAAGATTTTATTTCTTGTGCATGGAGAGCAATGACTTTTGATTCCAGAGTCCTTTGTTGTATGCTTGCATGGCAGTTTTGTACATATTTTTTATTGGACATATTTGACATTGTATGCCTAGATGGCATTCTCGTAAGCCTATATGGCTATTTTGTACATATATTTCATACTTATATCAACATATATTGATGTATGCCTGCATGGCTATTTGGTTAATACAAATATCTTTTATCGATGCTTGTCCATATTTGCATTCTAAATTGATGGTTCAATAAATATGAGTTGCATGTATTCAAGTGTATACTTTGTGACTTATGTGCATTCGAGTGTATACTTTGTGGCTTACATGTTTTCATGCATATAACTTGTATTCCTGCATACACTTTGTTTTAATTTGTGTATACTTTTTGAGGCTTACGTGTTTTTGAGTACTTGTACTTCCCTTATTGACATGTACATGTTTGACTTATTCACATGTATAATTATTAATTGGTTAGCCCTAGCATTGATCTATGTCATCCTCAATGCATGATCCTTGAGATGGAATAAGTACACCCTCAAGGTCAAAAGGAGTTTCACATGCATTTTTGTAGGCTCATTTTGGTAATGAAACCAAAAACCTCTTGCATCATTGAAATGAAAAAAAAATTCCTTTATAGTAGGTCTCAAGCCATTATCATTCTCCATCAGTTCTTCATGTACCCACTCCCCATTAATGGTTGTCTCATGACCTTCATGAAACCAAGCACTTATCTCATTTGTGATAGAAGAAATGTATGAAGATTTATCTTCCTCCTTATGAACCATTCATTATCATGAGAGATGGGTTCTTGTGAACCACTACTGATGAATCATGGGTCAATGAGTTTGACTTGTAAAACTACATGATTGAATCTTGATAGCAATATCACAATATTTATATATCTAAATGTGTTATTTCCTTCAGCTAAAATTTGTGCTTATAGTTATGTGATTGATGTATGTTTATGTATGGGATCATAGTAATTTCTATTTGATTATGCTATTGTGTCTTTAAGGTTTATTTATTAAAGGGTGCATGAAACAAGTTTTAAATCCTTACAAATATTTGAATTTCTTAGGTTTTTTTATTTGTTGATTCTAGGCTTCGAGCCCGAGTCCAAGTCAAAAAATGGCTTGTCAAGTCCGAGGCAAGTCCTAGTCTTGTAACATTGGTGTGAACGCATCAAGGAATAATGTATATGCCAATGAAGAGAGAACCCATCCTTGTTTCCAAATAAACCATGGTATAGATATGGTTGGTTGAGATAAAATATCACTCTCCTGGATAATTTGAACCATAATATTTCATGGCTACAAACACGCCTTCATTATGTGTGTTCTTGATCCTACTGAAGAAATGGTGGAAGATGTTGTAGATCAAATATTGCAACCCTAAGTCCACAAGAAGGTTACTTGTCCTAATTTCCAAAAATTTCTTTAAGATGTTCATCCTTCTTGAGTAATTTGAACTATTGATGTTATCTAGATCTTTGAAACTATCTGGAATCATGTGCAATCCTGTAGAAGCTAGAGCTATATCTAATACTACAAATGACTGCTCAATGGAATCTTGATAGCAATATCACAATTTGAGACATTGTAGAAAATACCTCCTACTTATCAATTGATGAGCTAAAGGGGCTCTATAATGAATGTTTCATAAGGCACAACAGTTGCTGAAGGTTTTGCAAATGGGGTTGCAAGATAAGTGGGCTTAACCTTGGGGAAAAAACTTCATGGTTAAGTGCTTGAGCTGGAGTATACTAGAATGGGTGACCTCCCGGGAAGGCCTAGTGCCTCACCTCTGTGAGCATCACTTAGATGCAATGAGTGCTAAGTGAGCCATTCAATATCATTTCAAATTTGTAACTTAAGACTCCTCCAACCTAAGGGATCGATCTGGTGGAACATATCTCGGAGTGATTCCACTTGTTTCAGTGCAAATGAGGACCATGCATAGCATAAACATACCTATTTGGACATGTTGGAATAGTCCGCTTGGTCACACAAGTTACAGAACGAAAGTTGCACCACTTTGCAACTTTGCACTACTTGCATTTGATGCTTTTTCCATCAAGTGAAAATCTGCCACCACTAGAAAACCACTTTGAGATAGCCAAAACTGAGAGAGGTTTCTGTAGACAGGCTCAATGTGATCCTATAGGATTAGATGAGAATTTTCTTAGCATCATGGCATTTGAGTAATAACATGTTGAAGTTTGCAGCCATTCTGCACTTTGGACCCTTAAGGGATCAATCTGGTGGAACATAGCTCGGAGCATTTCCACATGTTTCGATGTGAAAGAGGACCATTCCTAGCATGAACATACCTATTAATACATTTTGGAATAGTTTTCTTGGTCACACGAGTTGCAGAGCGAAAGTTGCACCACTTTGCAACTTTACACAGCTTGAATTTGACACTTTTTCCATCAAGTGAAAATATGTCGCCACGAGAAAACCACTCCAAGATAGCCAAAACCGAGAGAGGTTTTTCTAGAGGGGTTCAACACCTTTTTTTAGGATTAGATAAGAAGTTTCTAAGTATCATTTTATCCAAGTAATAGCATGCTAAAGTTTGCATCTATTTTGCACTATGGACCCTTAAGGGATCGATCCGATGGAACATAGCTCAGAGCTATTTCACGTGTTTAGGTATGAAAAAATACAATGCCTAGCGTAAACATACCTATTCAGATATGTTGGAACAATCCGCTTGGTCACATGAGTTGCAGAACAAAAGTTACACCACTTTGCAACTTTGCTCAACTTGAATTTGACACTTTTTCCATCAAGTGAAAATCCGCCGCCACAAGAAAACCACTCCAAGATAGTCGAAATCGATAGAGGTTTTTCTAGAGGGGTCCAATGCCTTTATGTAGGATTAGACGATAAGTTTCTAAGTGTCACGGTATCCAAGTTATAGAATGCTTAAGTTTGCAGCTATTTTGCACTTTGGACCCTTAAGGAATCGATCCGGTGGAACATAGCTCAAAACGACTCCACGTGTTTTAGTGCAAAAGAGGACTATGCCTAGCTTAAAAATACATATTTGGATGTGTTGGAATAGTTCACTTGGTCACACAAGTTGCAGAATGAAAGTTGCACCACTTTGCAACTTTGCACTGCTTCCATTTGATGTTTCTTCCATTAAGTGAAAATTTGCTGCCACGAGAAAACCTCTCCAAGATAGCCAAAACCGAGAGAGGTTTTTCTAGAGGGGTTCAACACCTTTTTGTAGGATTAGACAAGAAGTTTCTAAGTATCATATTATCCAAGTAATATCATGTTGAAGTTTGCATCTATTTTGCACTTTGGACCCTTAAGGGATCGATCCGGTGGAACATAGCTTAGAGCTATTTCACGTGTTTAGGTATGAAAAAAGACCATGCCTAGCATAAAAATACCTATTCAAATATTTTGGAACAATCTGCTTGGTCACATGAGTTGCAGAACAAAAGTTACACCACTTTGCAACTTTGCACAACTTGAATTTGACACTTTTTCCATCAAGTGAAAATCCATCGCCACGAGAAAACCACTCCAAGATAGCCAAAATCGATAGAGATTTTTCTAGAGGAGTCTAATGCCTTTATGTAGGATCAGACGAGAAGTTTCTAAGTGTCACGGTATCCAAGTTATAGAATGCTTAAGTTTGCAGCTATTTTGCACTTTGGACCCTTAAGGAATCGATCCGGTGGAACATAGCTCGAAACGATTCCACATGTTTCAGTGCAAAAGAGGACTATGCCTAGCTTAAAAATACATATTCAGATGTGTTGGAATAGTTCGCTTGGTCACACAAGTTGCAGAATGAAAGTTGCACCACTTTGCAACTTTGCACTGCTTGCATTTGATGTTTCTTCCATTAAGTGAAAATCCGCCGCCACGAGAAAACCACTCCAAGATAGCCAAAACCGAGAGAGGTTTTTCTAGAGGGGCCCAACATCTTTCTGTAGGATCAGACGAGAATTTTCTAAGTATCATGGTATCTGAGTAATAGCATGTTGAAGTTTGCAGCCATTTTGCACTTAAAACCCTTAAGAGATCGATCTGGTGGAATGTAGCTCGGAGCGATTCCACGTGTTTCAGTGCAAAAAGAGAACATCCCTAGCATAAAAATACCTATTTCGATGCATTGGAGCAGTTATTTTGGTCACATGAATTGTAGAGTGAAAGTTGCACCACTTTGCAACTTTGCACTGCTTGAATTTGACACTTTTTACATCAAGTGAAAATCCGCCACCACGAGAAAACCACTCCAAGATAGCCAAAACCGAAAGAGGTTTCTCTATAGGGGCCCAATACCTTTTTTTAGGATTAGAAGAGAAGTTTCTAAGTGTCATGGTATCTAAGTAATAGCATGTTGAAGTTTGCAGCCATTTTGCACTTTCGACCCTTAAGGGATTGATCTGGTGGAACATAGCTCGGAGTGATTCCACATGTTTTGGTGTGAAAGAGGATCATACCTAGCATAAACATACCTATTCGAACATGTTGGAACATTCCGCTTTGTCACACAATTTGCAGAACGGAAGTTGCACCACTTTGCAACTTTGCACTGCTTGCATTTGATGCTTTTTCCATCAAGTGAAAATCCACCACCATGAGAAAACCACTGTAAGATAGGCCAAATAGAGAGATTTTTTTCTAGAGGGTCCCAACGCATTTCTGTAGGATTAGACGAGAAGTTTCTAAGTGTCACAGAATTTGAGTAATAGCATGTTGAAGTTTGCAGCCATTTTGCACTTTAGACCCTTGAGGGATCGATCCGGTTGAACATAGCTCGGAGCGATTCCACATGTTTCAGTGCAAAAAAAAAACCATGCCTAGTGTAAAAATACCTATTCAGATGTGTTGGAGTAGTTTGTTCGGTCACACGAGTTGCAGAGCGAAAGTTGCACCACTTTGCAACTTTGCACTACTTGAATTTGACACTTTTTCCATCAAGTGAAAGTCCGCCGTCACGAGAAAACCACTCCAAGATAGCCAAAACCAAGAGAGGTTTTTCTAGAGGGGCCCAATGCTTTTCTGTAGGATCAAACGAGAAGTTTCTAAGTGTCATGGTATCCGAGTACTAGAATTTTGAAGTTTGCAGCCCTTTTGCACTTTGGACCCTTAAGGGATTGATCCAGTGGAACATAGCTTGGAGCGATTCTACGTGTTTCGGTGCGAAAGAGGACTATTCATAGCATAAACATACCTATTCTGATGTGTTGGAATACTCTGCTTGGTCACACGAGTTGCAAAAAAATATGTACAAATTGTTTACATGACCTTTATATGACCTTTTTCACATTGTTTACATTTCAAAATTCAAAGTTTACAAATTTTCCTACTCAAGGCATTTACAGAACACGGTGCTACTACACCAAACATCAGCTCTAACCTTACAATATTTGATTATATCTCATTATGTAATTAAATCTTATTGCAATTCCTCTGGCACTTCATTCTCTTAGATCTTTTACAATATCACTCATACATTCAAGATTCTCTTTAAATGTCTACATCATAGGTGTTCATTATGACGTTAACTTCAAATGAGTAACTTGAGATTCCCTCACTAAGCTTCACATGCTCTCTTATAATGGCTTGAAATCAAAATTGAGATTTGTCAAAATCATCAAAATAAGTATGTTGCATTGATTTTTTGGCTGATATTCTCTTTGATGGCTCTTAAATTAACATTTTCTGCAACGAACGATCAATCAACCCTTAGTAGTTTACTTACAAATATGCAAAGTAAAAGAGAAAAATAAAGAGCATCCAAAATGGAAATGAAATAAAAATAGATGGAAGGCACTTATAGATGTTGCATGCAGGCATCAAAATAAGGATGTTGCATTGCTTTATAGGTTGACATTCTCTTGGATGGCTCATATATCTGCATTTTTTGCAAGGGGACACCAATCACTGTAAAATAATATGATAGCATTGGCATCAAACAAATTAATGTGCATACAAGTATAAATTAATGAGAACCAATGTGCATATACTTACAGATTAATCCAACGAACAATCTAGGTCTACTCTACTATTTATTGTGTCAAGTATTGCCTCATGGTCAGACTCATGGACCTTCCATAATGTCTTGTTCAAAGGTCTACCCCCATATTTGGTCAAATGAACATTGGATGCCATGACAAGGTTTGAGTAATGAACAATATTACGATGCATGTCAAATTCCTAAAATAGCCAATGTTTAACACTTGAATGTGGGTACCTTCTAAGCCATGTTCCAATAACCACAACTAAGCCTATAGGGTATTCGATGTTTTCTCCATCTATAATTGGGGCCTTCAATTTATTTTTGGTCTCAACACAAAGACACAATTAATAGTTTGTTCCATCTTCATTGTCTTCATCTGCAATAACTGCATAAACATCCCTTGCATTGATATGTGCAAAAAATCTCTTGAAATTTGTCAACATTATGAATATAGTACAAAGTAAGATCTAACGATATGGAATTTCAACAACTAAGAAAGTAGATATATCACCTTGTGAAGTGGGCTAAGATAAATTTTCAACCATTTGTCAACCCACTCCCTTGACTCACAATCATTCTAGTCTTGCATTGTACATGAAGAACAAAAGCATGCCATCTTTCGTGTATCGATACTCCATGGACCTGCATTTGAGCTAAGGAAAGAGTGTACCTCACTCGATCTTATTAGTGTACAATAGTCTTCATATGGTGCAATGTTAGTATCATCCATCAACCAAAAAAATCTATGAACTGAGGACGTCCCTTCATTACCTGGACCCATCAAAGCATTACACCACTCGACGATTGATTTTGCATTTGTCAACTTTGCACTGTCTTTATAATTTAACTCTTCTCGTGCTAATGCTCTTTTCACGCATGCTTCTACACCATCATGCTCCCCCTTTCCATGCTTAGCCTCATAATAGTTTCACATATGTTGAACACCTGTAATGACATGCATCCTGTACAACCAGTAGAACATGTGTGATTTCTTGAACTGTGTTGCATAGTTATCAGACCATATTATATGTTGATCGTATTCTATGCCCCTCTGAGCAAACCACTGTAGAACATCTGGAAGCAACCTTGCACAAACTCTGGAGAATGTGTGTGATCATCACTAATGTAAAAGTGGTACTCCCTCAATACCTTCCTTTGCCCATCTGTACTATCAAATGTATGAATGAATGCTATGTGCACAAATATTGAAACTTGTGTGGAGTTGTAATACTATGACTGGACCTCATGTTGTGGCTATAGAGTGTAGTTCTCTACAAATTCAACCACGGATACTATGCTTGCAACTAGAAAGGTGTCCTTGCATATCTTGAACTACGTGTCCAACCATCGGGCTCTATGGGTATGCATTGCATACTCAGACAATATACTATGACAAAATGTGGTCATAAATTGGTACATTGGAATCTTCTCAATAACCAAATCACACCTTTTTGTTTGAGACCCATCTTTTGTAGCATATGCCACTGTTTTATACTTCTCGAACTCTACTAGTTTCTGTCCCACCTCATCTATGCTTTCCATATGTTGACATACTGGCATATGCTGGAAGCCACCGCAACGCTCGCATGAACCATCCAAGCATGTTGTCTTATAGAATATCTGGCCATCCTCTATTTCACTTAAATTTTTTGATAAGAACTCTCTTGAAGATTTTGGTGGGGTTTCTATGCCACAATCCTACAAAACATCGTTAGTATGCAAATCTAAAAATATAGAATGATAAACATCATAATGGTTAGAAAACTCAATATGTAGTCTACAACAACAAGTAGTGAATGTGTGATTTATCTTGACATAAAAAGGTTTAAGCATTTCAAAAAATCTTTGAGAAATACTACTTTGAGGATAATCATTTTCAAATTTTCGAAAAAATTGGGTTTGAGTCATATCCAAAAAATGCTTTGGATGTGGCTCACGATTCCGACTATGGATTCTCCTTCTTACCACATCCCTTTGATTCGAAGACGGCCTTGTGTTATTCTTCCAATACTCTTGAAATAGTGTTCTCAAGGCTTGGACAACTTCTTTATCTTTTCGTGACAATCTCCTCGAGAATGCTCATAATTCATTTGTATCATTGCCCTCAATTCTTTGTCGCCTTTGAATGGCTCTTGATAAAAAATTTCTACTAATTCTCATTTTTTCACTGGTCTTTTTAATTAGACGAGCTCTCTTTGTTTGACAACTTATGAAAGTTGATGTAATGACATGTCGGGTAACATTACTATCTTTTGAGTGTGAGGTCTTATCCACACTCTCATAAGCATCCATTATATTCTTCACAATAGTGTCTTCACTTGATGCATTTGATGCATTCAATGTTCTCAACCCAAGAGTCTTCATGATGTTCCTATACTTTACAGCCCACATCATTTCAACAAATAGTTGACATCTTGCAGTCTCATTTAGCCTTTCAAAGAATCACTCCCAAATCTCATCAGCATATCTTCTACAAGTGCATCTTGAAATCTTACCTTCCATGTGCTGCAAAATCTCATCATCAATATTAATCAAATACTTTGGCTTTCTACACAAAATTCTAGGTGGTGTTCTCCTAGGTACATACATCTCAACATTAGGAATTTCATCAATATTTAATTGAGGTGGGCTAGATTGCATACCTTCGATCGAGGGTGGAGAAGAAGACATACCTTGAGGTTCACATGGGGATGATGCCATACCTTCTTCGTCAATTCTGAGTGATGATGTCCTCTCAACTTGAGATGTGTTGGATGGTGTCCAACAATATTCACTTGTCATACATGGTGTCCCTTCATATTCACTTGCAGTAGATGGTGTCTGTCCATATTCACTTGTGCTAGATGGTGTCCCTCCATATTCGCTTGTGCTTAATGGTGTCCCTTCATATTCACTTGTCGTAGAGGGTGTATCTCCAACTACGGTATCTGAATCTGTCTTACGATGCTGCTTTCACATTGGTGCCTATTGTGCTGCCAATTCCCATTCTCTTTTTTACAGTTGAGGTTCCTCTACAATCGGGTTGTTTTCATCAATCATTTCCAATTTCTTCTTTTCACAATATGCTGCCATCTGAACTCTCTCCTTTTCTTTCAAGGTTTTGTTCTCTTCGTTTGTTAGTTTCCTCTATGTCTTTTTCTTCGGCATGGCGGATAATTTTATCTATACCATGGTAATGAGACAAATATTAGTTCCTAAAAATTGTATCCATTCAAGTTAATTGAAAATAATATTTCATTGAAGGCTTCATTTTAATAATAATTACAATCATCGTGTACAAAATTTAACAATAGGATGGGGTTCTTAGCTCAAACAAGCACTTTTCCATGAGAATTTGAGGAACCAAGGAGTGATTTTGAAAAAGTGTTGAAGGAGTGGAAGGGTAGACCTCTGATAGGTTTCATTTTATTGTGCTAACTCAAACAAATATTTTAATCCCTCAACCCTCAACCCTTCAACATTAATCCCTCTACCCCTCTACCCTCTTAATCCTTGAACCCTCAACCCTCAACCCTTAATCCCTAATCCCTTAACCCATATACCTTCTTAATCCCTCAACCCTCAACCCTCAACCATTAAACCCTAATCCCTCAACCCCTATACCCTCTTAATCCCTCAACCCTCAACCCTTAAACCCTAATCCATCAACCCCTATACCCTATGAATTCCTCAACCCTCAACCCTCAACCCTCAACCATTAAATTATAATCCCTCAACCCCTTATCCCTCAACCCTCAACTCTCAACCCTTATACCCTCTTAAAACCTTAAACCCTAATCCCTCAACCCCTATACCCTCTTAATTCCTCAACCCTCAACCCTTAAACCCTAATCCCTCAACCCCTATACCCTTTTAATCCCTCAACCCTCAACCCTTAAACCCAAATCACCCCATAATCCCTCACCCTGACCTTACCCTGTCCTCGACCCCTATACCCTCTTCATCCTCAACCCTCAACCCTCAACCCTCAACCCTTAAACCCTAATCCCTCAACCCCTATACCCTCTTAATCCTTGAACTCACAACCCTCAACCCTCAACCCTCAACCCTCAATCCCTATACCCTCTTAATCCCTCAACCCTCAACCCTCAACCCTCAACCCTTAAAACTTAATCCCTCTACCCCTATACCCTCTTAGTCCTTGAACCCTCAACCCTCAACCCTTAAACCCTAAACCCTCAATGACTATACCCTCTTAATCTCTGAACCCTCAACCCTTAAAATCTAATCCCTCAACCCCTATACCCTCTTAATCCTGCAGTCCACAACCCTTAAACTGTAATTCCTCAACCCCTATACCCTCTTAATCCCTCAACCCTCAACCCTTAAACCCTAATCCCTCAACCCCTATACCCTCTTAATCCCTCATCCCTCAACCCTCAACCCTTACACCCTAATCCCTCAACTCCTATACTATCTTAATCCCTCAACCCTCAACCCTTAAATTCTAATCCATCAACCCCTATACCCTTTTAATCCCTCAACCCTCAAACCCTAATCCCTCAACAATCAACCCTCAACCCTTATACCCTCTAAAACCCTTAAACCC